>BSBM01000636.1:7306515-7931080 GCA_027924585.1 Larix kaempferi
CAGAGAATTTCTCGACTTTCTTCACAATTGGAAACTATAGAAATTTCAAATGGCGGCTCCGGCTTAATCCTTTGATACACACAACGATTGTTATGGCACCTCTTCTATACTAACATGGGTTTTGGGCCTTGCATTAGAAATTGTGGCTCATTCAAATTGTTGGGGGTAATTAGATCAGAGAATGGTGGCTCATTCAGATTGTTGTGGTAATTAGATCAGAGAATGGTGTCTCTCCTTTTGTTTTATAATATTTATTGTTTTTTTTGTAAGATGGATGTGACTAATGCGTTGGTGACTCCTCTGTCACTAGTATAATGGCCGTTATATGCCTTCTATGTACTCCTTTGGAAACAGTTCACTTTATCTAGCTGCAACTCCATTCGTCCTTGATAGTGGTAGATATTGCTCTTCCTTGGAAGCTATTGCACTCATGAGAAGACATTTTTCTTCTTACAAATTCCTCCTTTGATGCTTGATGGTAGTTAAAACATGCATTCTTTTCCAAAATTCGCACTTCACTTGACAGTTTGCCTGTGTATGGAAGGTTTGATAAACTTCATTTAAAATATTTTTTCTTTTCTTTTATGGCTTCTCTCAAAACCTTAATAATCAATAATTCACTAAAAACAAGACTCAAGGCCTTCCTGCTCTGATACCAAGTTAGTTTTCTAGGCAATCAAGACAACTTGCAAACATGATAAGCCACAGACTTAATAGGCTCATGTAAAAGATATATCATTTATTACAATGAAGTCAATTGATACAATGAGATTGATCCCCTTTTATGTCATCAATGAGGTAGTTCTTCTATTATTACACTGTTACATTTTATTAACTAAGCCTTATATTTTAACTTGCATATGTATAGTTTGTTTGTTACTGTCTAAGAGAGAAAGAGAGAGAACTTTTACATGTATGAAAGGGATGCACTCTTTTGGGAAGGAAGTTCTCCTGATAAGTTGTTATTTCCAAGCAACCTGCAATCATTGTAAGTTATGTTTCAGGTGATTTTACTTGTGACCTGCCATGTTATGTTTCAGGTGATTTTACTTGTGACCTGCCATATAACAAGATTTAAAAAAAATAACAGGAGTTTAAAAAAAAAAACATTAAACAAGGTGATAGATTTTTCAAAGAAAAACATTAAATGTGTGTACTTGATGCAATAAATATAGTTTTTTCCAGCATTTCACTTACAAGAATGTCAGAGAACTCAAACTTTGGAGTATATCTGGATATGCTCCTGTAATATTATTGAAGCTCAAGTCCCTAACACAGTATTATATTCAAGTAAGTAGGCATGCAAGAATAAGACTGTTAATAAACGTAGTTAAATTAAGGACTATATATTATAAACCAGATTATAATATTTATCAAAATTCAAACTTCTGGCCGCGTATGCTCCAAATATGAAGGGTACCACTCCTTTCTCTAGGAGCACCATGCACTCAATTCATGTAATGCTATCCATATTCAGTAAAAGAAAACTAAATACTGAATGTGTGAAAAGTAAAAATTTAAAAGTGATATATAGAAAACATTAAGCGGCAATACAATCCTGTAATGTGCAATATCATATAGCTTCCTCTTGCAAAACACAACCTGCATCTTAGTGTAAAAGCATAAGAATGATGCTTTAGCAGTTATAGTGTCAGTTCTTCAATGTCCAGTTAGAAGCATGTTCAAGCTGGCTTCAGAAAATAAGATTAGAGCCCAAGTAATACATAAATTTTAGAAGGGTGATTCAAAATAAGTTTATTTTTAGATTATGTTTAGACTCTAGACATTAGAATTATGTTTTAGATTAAGTTGATTTCATAATCATAAAATTTGGATCAACAGTAAAGAATGGACCGTGATCAACTGTACATTAACTAACAGTGTCATAGAAAAAGATGAATGCTCTAAGTGTGTAGAAAATTTATTTGTTTCCACCAGCCTAACCCTATAGGTAGCTACACTGAAAAAATAGGTTTCTTCTCGTATAAAAGAGTATAATTCCTGTTTGTTTATGTGTAGTCAGATAATTCTGTTTGTGGGACAATTTTATCCCCAACTCCCATATATTCCAAGAGACCAATCTAACTCTTTTCGTTAAGCCATTGAACTTTAGGGAATCTGAAGTTATTGGAGTGGTCCAAGGCAAGCCATAATCCTAGAATCTATAAGAACAATAAACAACAATGGCTTACAAATGTTGCAGGCTAATAAGTTCACCAATGTATGAAGGAAGTTCACCAGAAATCATGCTGTTTCTTAGCACTCTGCACAAAGACGTGAAATGTTAGAAATCGTGTTCTTTAGAAGACCATCTCAAAGTCAAATGGCTTGCGCTAAGATAACGGTTATAAGCACAAGAGGCTAAATCACTTACAGTTCAGTCAATTTCGTCAAGTTTTTTAAGAATGACAATGATGAGACACCTGACGTTATGTCACTTAATCTCCTGCCAGCATGCACGGCAAATACATGTCAACAAATAGTGAACTCTAATGTCAATTTATGATCCAATTTACTTAATACCTACACTTCCATTTCAAGGTATGCCGATGAATATAGAATCAAATACATACAGAATTGTCAAAGATGTCAAGTTGGAAAAGCTTGAAGGAATTGGACCCTCGAAAGGGTTCCCCTGTAGCCTCCTGCATCACCATTTGATTCAACATCACGAGCAAAGCCATTGAAGAATGTAATATAAAATGGACAAATGTGTGGGTTTAATGTGTGTTTTGTAGCGGTACATAAACTTACGATAGAGAAGAACAGATTATGGACCAATGTATAACTTTAAGAGTTTCATATATTAAAAATTTGTATAGCCTCTTACCTTTTGAGAAAATATTTGATATTACATACGTTGCTGAACTAATGCTTACAGCAGGTAAGGTTGGGTGAGAATATTTTTGAAATTACATTCATTGTTGAATTAATGCTTACAGTAGGTAAGGTTGCCTACAGTTAGTTACAAGGATCCGTGTTCAGCACAACTCTTGTACATATACATGTAAGTGCTGACCAAGGTGTTCATAACTTCATATAGATACAAGTGCCTTTACATACACCCTAACAATATCAAGTATATATAAGTTGACTACAAACCAAGTAAACTCTACGCTGATGTATGATATGTTAAAGCATCTTCCGCATGGTGAAGATCATCCAAATGATGACATCGGGATTTCTGATTACCCCATTATTCAGAATACATTGTACAAAAACAATGATCGGAATGTATAGAGTTCTTCACCATGAATTTAGCAAAATGATTTTAATGACTTCGTTTTCACCCAAAAAAATCAACAATAACAATGAATAGATCTAGCCTGTTGTTTGGTAACAGACAAACTACCCTACCACAAAAAATAATCTATCATGCTATATTCATATGACTATCCCACAAATAGAAAACCCAGAATGCTTTCAGGCAAGTAAGAAAATAATAATAGGTTGAATCTTAGGTAACCTGTCTATTTTCTGATTGAGAAAATCACAATCTTCAACAAATTTTACGTGTATATTAAAAGAATATGTTTGTACATCTAAACGCCCTTATGAGTATACTTATAAATATATGTTTAGCCTAATGAGTTTGCATGGCATGACCCCTTCAAGCCCACAAGCAAAGATCAGCCCAAGAATACAAAACACCTTAAATAAATATTGATTTCTGTACTTATGTATTATATTATGAAATGTTTACAATCATCCCAAGGATTTTTGGACTTCTACAAGGCCTTTGATCATAGTTCCAAGCACTTACCATTTCATAGGTTAAAGGCTGCTATGGGCTTACCTGATTTAGTGATCTCCTTGGTAATGACAATTATGAAGTGTTACATGGGGATCCACTCCCCCATATGAGGAGCATGTCTCCCATTCTTTTCATGTTTACGAGATGGGGAAATTCAGCGAGGGACATTTCTCTGTGTCCCCTTTTGGGGAAACTCGGGGAGATGCAAGGGGGGGCATTTCCCTTTTGTGGGAAACCTTGGGGAGATGCAAGGGGGGCATTTCTCTTTTGTGGGGGATCCTTGTGGGCATCCCACCATGATTTTTGCCCGTGGCTTTAAAAAAGTTAATTTTATTTCAGAAAAAGACCACAAAATAAAAACTCCAAAGAAAATATGAATATTTATTTCATGTTTTCGTTGTTCATGTTTGTGACTTATCATTGTTTCTCATATATTTAACTTTTTTTAGGATTTTGGATGGGGTCCACTATGTCAACGACCACGATGTTTCACATGATATTTCCTAAAATTTGGGAGATGTCTCTCTTGGAATCTAATTAATACTGAGAGAGGGGGTGAATCAGTATTAATGCAGTTATGAACAGTTTTGGCTTCTTAGCTGATTAATTCTGAACTTAAATTAAGCATCCACCATAAATAAAACATTCATCCAAATATGCGCAAAACACAGAACACAGAATTTTTATGTGGAAACCCAAACGGGAGAAAACCACAAAATGCTTTCTTATAATATAAAGATTACATTTAAGGAAGCACCAACTTCCAAAGTTCTCCAACACCAACTGGAAGGAGGCACCAACCCCCTGGTTTTATAGGCACCGACCTGAAGGAAGCACCAACTCCTTGATTTACCAGCTCCAACTGGAAGGAGGCACCGAACCACCTGCTCCTTGCCCCATCCTGCCACCCTGATATATAAGAAGAAGATATGACTTTGTTGTTCTTCTGATCCACACACTCTTCAAATTAAGTGTTTTCACTATGCTATGTGCACCTTCTGTAATCTTGAGATCTTGTAATCACTGGTCTGTATCACAAACTTCACTTGAACACATCAACCAAATACACTTGACATCATACTTCAGAAACTCTGTATTGTTCCATCATATTCTGCAGTCTGCGCTCAGGTTTAGTTTGTTGTCCTGTTTCTACGCTTCTGCAACTTCAACTGATACTGCGCATCTTCTGATGAACTGTTGTTTTGACTTTGTGCATCAGTATCAGACAAGTCTGCGCACCTTCTATGATATTTCCATTCTGTCTTGGTGCAATAGTTTTTAGATAATTTGCGACCCTTTGTGCATGATTCGGCCTTTCTGTTTAATGCACTTGTCTCAGATTATCCTTATCATGACGCGCATCCTTTACTGTGCAACAACTCTATTTTAGGGCATCGGATAGACTTCTTTACTTCGCCCAACACAAGATATACTTCAAGTTAGTCTTCGCGCCTCTGTTTTAGATCATCAGTGACTTTTTGTGTACTATCTGCGATACTGACATTCTGGTCTCACGCACTTGCACATCCCCTGTAGATCTTCATCTTTGTTTTCGCGCAACTGTCACAGATAGACTTACATCATATTGTGCACCATCAGCAATTCCATTCCTCTGTTCATGCGTACTCGGCTCTCTACTAGATCATAATGTTCTGGTTCCACAAGCCCTTGATGCCCCGAAATAAGAAGCTTGATAAATCTGTATCTTCCAACTTTCCACTTGCAAGCTTACTCAATTATCCAATTTGGCTCTTATTTATACTTGTCCTACGCAGATTGTGATGTCCACAAGTTGGTTGTGGCTTCCTTTCTATCTTGCTTCATGCTACATGCTTTTGCCACTTGTCATGATCTGCGTCGCTGAGGTGTCATCTCTTGTGGGTCTTGCACACATACTTGATCATTTCCTTAGTGGGACTTGCTCCCTTGCGGTGTGGTGTTGCGCCCTTGATGTACCATCGCTTATGGGTCTTGCGCACTTGACTTCTACAACCGCTACTATCTTCTTGGTACTTTTGTGCACTTCAACAACTTGCATATTTCTTCTAATTGGTGTGTCTTGCGCACTTCCGGAACTTGCATAATTGTTTTACCACTTCTTGTCTCCAAGCCACTTGCATACTCCCGAACCTTGTCCAACCAACTCTTTGGCTTTTCCTTGAAGTAACATGACTAGGTGGACTTGAGATCTGCATATGTACTTCTTCAAACTGGAGACTTGCACTTGTACCATATGTACTGAATGTATCCCTTATGTACTTATTCAAACTCCATATGCTTGATGTACTACTGAAATATACTTCTTATGTATTTCTTCAGACTGGATTCCATCTATTTCTTCAAACCTGCTTACATATACTTCTTCAGAGTGGCTTTCATATATTTCTTCAAACTGGGAATACTAATTCCTCTTTGACATTAGTTGACATCAATGACAACCAAATTTCAACAGTCTCCACATGTTTCGGAATTCCTACATCCCTTGGTCTCATAAACTTGGTGGAACATTGAATTTATGAGATGATAATTGGCCAAGTTCATGCCAAAATGGGCAAAAATGATGACATACGTAGTATGATAGGCATAAAACAAGGGTTTTCTCTCTAATTCACATTGTTTTAGATTGATATTGATGAACTAAAAGACCTCATTTCAAGAACCTTGCAAGACATTCATAGTTTAATTCTATTTGGGATTTCCATTCCCATTTTTTTGTTTGTTGACAACATTGTTTTAATATCACACATAGTTTTGGGTCTTCAAAACCAGTTTGATATTGTTAGTTCATTTTTTGTGGATCTTGAACAGTAGGTCAACCTAGGTTTATGCCTATGTTGCACTGGTTTTAGGGATGGGGGGACGACGGGGATGGAGAGACAAGTCCGTAGGATGGCTAGAGAGCAACCCCAACGTTTTAAGGGATGACAAGTTGGGGACGACAATAGTCTATACTATATAGTTACCTGTAAGCACAATAGTCTATACTATATAGTATTATGCACATCCCTTACAATTGCTAGTTCTGAAAAAAACCTCGAAAAATAAGAAAAGGGTTGAGTGACATTTCATTATTGACAATTGTACATGAGCAAAATGCAGTTTAGCTTTAGGAAACTTAATTTTAACTATTTTCAATATGCAATAAGATCCATGAAGGGTCTATAAGAAGAATGCTTGTCTCTATAACAACTTTTCTTCCTTATATTTCTTGTTAATGATAATTAGGTTAAAAGGAATTCCCTTCTTAACAGGTTCTGTATATTTTTTACAACTGTGTTGAAAACCACTACAAAACACTTTAGGATATACAAGCTCGCATTCTATACAGAGATTAGATTCATATTTTAGATTAGGAAGGATTTTGAATAGGATTTTATTCAAATGTTTAGTACTCAATCTAAGTCTTTACTATCCAATTGTTTTCACGGTGCTTGAGGTTGTGATGGGGGAAATAACTCCTGGACACCTACATACAATATGTAAAAGCTAAGATGACCCTAAAAATGAGAAGAATAAGAGCAAAACCCAGAAGGACTAGACCTTTGGGTTGTTGCATTTCTTGGTTTTTTGACATGAAAGTTTTGCTGCTTGTAATGATGTTGCTAAGAAGACAATAGTTAAATCTCTAGAAACCCAAATCAAAATCCATCATACAAAACCCATATTTTGAGCTGCAACTGGTATATGTTCAGATTTAGATTCAGAATAATACAAAAAATATGGATTGGATAAATGATCATACTGTCCAATCATCAATGTCCATTGTCAAAATTGAAGATAGATGCCCAAAACATCTCCAAAATATGCCTGGGACATCTCTGAAATATACTTGGAATATCTCCAAAATCTACTCAAAAGTCGTTGAAATCTGTTGGGAACATTTTGGGAACGTCCAGCAAGTCCCCAAGTCCCCTATGAAGTCCCCCATAGATTGGGAATGTTTCGTAGGGGTCCTAAGAGGGCCTCGATCCTCGGATGGATCGGTTGTCAAGCCAATCGAGGAACTCTTTGCTTTATGCCACCAAAGCCCAAGGTAGCAAAGGGGGAGACCCTGATTTAACCCGAAAGGATAGACCTAAACCAAACCACCAAATCAAACTATATGGATGGAATACATAAGGTGATAGGGAGATGAAACCATATATCTATGGGATGAAGCCACTATGGGGTTTATGTTTGAGTTAAGAGGCTTGTGATTAATGAAATATCAACCCAATGTGTTTAACTAACTTAGGAGTTTAATAAAGGATCTAGGATCTGGATGCTAGCACAAATGATCAATTCTACTACCCTGGGGGGATTGAAGGTAGATCTTTGAGAAAGTGACCAAAGCAGTAAATCTAGAAGAGATTAGGGCTTTCTAGAACCTTAATGAGATAGCTTGGGGTTAGATTTGATAGTATCAACACTCACAAGCAAAACATAGATCACAAGCCAACCAAAAGATGAACAAACCTAGGAGGGTGAATGGGTCGAGGAAGAGTGCCTTCTGGATAAGGGTGATGGAGTCCTCCACGGGTGACGCCCTTCAGAACCCTCTTTGGGCTAAGGCTAAAGATAAAAACCCAAAAAGGATTTTCCAAGAAGTTAAGTTGTGTGACCCAGAGAATTTTTATAAGTTACGGAGTTAGGGTTTGAAAGTAAATGTAAATGATGACTAATGGAATAGATCTTGAAAACAAAATAAAATAGATGGAACTTACCTCTATGTCTTGTCGATCCCAAGTGCAATGATGTTCTAACCCACTTGAATCAATTCCGGCCAATTTGATAAGCTCCAAGGTGAAAACGATTTCCCCAAGTTGAGCTAGTGCGCCCTCCCTCCTGCAAAGACAAGCTACAGTGAGACATGATTCACAAGATGAATAGTAAATGATGCAAGATAAATCAGACAGCATAAACAGTGATCAAAGATACAATGCAAACTACTCATTGATTGTTGAACTCATCCAATGGATAGATTTGGAGAAACCCCACGAAATCTCTCCAAGTGAAGTCGCCCTCCTGCAAATCACACACTATCTCTAGCATATATAGCATGGAAACACCATCATATAGCTGAAACATCTTAGGCTATTAGATCTACAATCAAGCACGAGAACAATCTGTTATCACACCATAGTAGCAGGGCCACTATTCTTGTACAGCAGATGTCTGCACATTCCAGAGCTTCTATTATTCCAGAGCATGGCTATACATTTTGGATCACTCATGATCAGAGCAGTATATTATTCAGATTTATGTTTGACCTTGTGTCAAGGCTGAGCCTTGAGAGTTCAGATTTGATGACCGATGTGACCCTTTATCCCATACAGTTTCAGTTCAGTGCTTAGAGATGTATTGCAGCAATGTTTCAGATGATCCATGATGATGATTATTATGTTGATGTTGTATGATCTATGGATATGTTATCACTGACTGTGGATTATTATCTTGTTGATTTAGTCATGTTCATAGCATTTGCTTGGTATATTATTCCTGATGTGGCTAACTATTTAAAATGAACTGTAAATCTTAAAATGGACAATTACTTGCATATCTAGGTCATTTAACAAAACTCACTGGTCTTTCACCTTACATAGATATGGTCTTTCCTGACACCAGTTGTCTGCTAGTGTAGGATCCATATCCACTTGACTCCATCCATACATGACCTTCCTGCTTGACTTTGTACCTTGACCTATCTCATTTGACTTTCCGATACCGAGGACTTCCCCATTTTTCTACCTCTGTGTCTGGACCGCATCCCTGTATATTCAGTGTCTCGGCTCTAAGTTGGTGACAAAACTTACCTTTGGTAAGTTGGATTGTAGGCCTAAATCATTCTGGTCGGTTGTCCCGATGTTTGGCATTGGCTCGAACTCCCCCTAGTCACTTGAGATGTTGTTGGCTAAAACTGAAAGCTCATGTTCTACCTATGGAAATTTATGAGTTCGCCCATGGAAACAAAAAAAGGGCAAGAGCGATGAACCGCTAAAAAAATACTCCGCGAAGAGTATAAATAAAAAGGTCCAAAAAGCAATGGCTCTTAAAAGTTATATCTAAACAATTGCTGACCTTATGAATATTTGAAAAACATGCCCTGGATGCAAGCTGCAACTAGTTGTGCTTCTCAGCACATCTGAAATCCGAAGGGTTATGTAGGCCAAAAAGGCCATGGAATAAAATTGAATGATCCTAATGAACCTGGATCAACTTGTTGTAGACATGATGCCTAAGTTGAATAAACTCTCTAAACAACTTATCCATTTGTGAGGCACAGCCATCCCCCGTGTTCTTTTTTCCAGCACAGAGTTTGTAGCTTCCCCCTTTTCCCAGTCCAAAATGTTGGTGAGTTAATTTAGATAAGTCAACCCCTTGGCCCAACCTTGTTCCTAGCCTTCATCCTTCACTAGCAGTTTGACCATGTCCAATGGGTGAGTTTGTCATTTGAACTATTGTGCAAGTAATTTTATATAACAACGGAATATGCTAACTTGATTAATGCCACTGAATGGATGTTATACTTTGAGCTTGGCTGTGAGAATGATTAGAGAAGCATGTCTTAGTCTACTGATGTGATTTGTCCTTGGTTATATTTTCTTGGGATCCGTGATGATGTGGACCATATCTATATGCTTATTGATGATGATTGATGGTCCCACATGCTTGATGATGATATCATATGATGGACATATGATGCAGATGATGATTGATCCAGTTCAACAAGTTTTATTTCTACATCAGATCAGCAGATTATACATTGTCCATATATGGTGGACCCTACAGCTGGCCCATTAGGGCAACCCATGGTGTATGAGTACACATTTCTAGTGGATTTGGGTCTTCTGGATCCATTGAGACACTTATCTTTCAGTTCCGGGCACTTCTGACAGTGATTGATGCAGTTTTTCACTTGTTGACCAGTTTTGGGGCTGATTTCCCAGCCTGAGCAGCAGGGGCCATGATTGGCCAGTTCACCTAGGGCGCTGACGATGGAGGGGGTGGTCCAGCCACTTGTTTTTACCATTTACCCCTCCTTCCGGAGAGCTTGGTGGGCTCAGATTGACAGCGCAGATGCCCTAGGAGGCAGTTTTGGCACTTTCACAGTTACCGAGGCAGTTAAAAAATGGGATAAAGTGGTCACTGAGGAAATCGATTTGGGCAATTGAGGCAAGGTTTTGGCATTTGGTTTTCACAGAGGTCTTCCGGGGTGATCTCACTATCTTCCAGTCAGTTTTCACCATGTGGGTATCCCCAGATTGTTCACAGGAGGTCATTTACTGCTTGACTGTCATGGATTCTGAGGATAGTTTTGATCATTTATATTATCTTGGACATATTTTATTATTTTATTGTGCCTTGGGGTGAGCTAGCAAGGATTGATGCCTCCTAGCCCCACCATGTGCTTATATGGTCATGTCCTAGTCATCATGAGGTGGATTTTGGCACCTATTCTTCTCTAGTGGATGACGTCACCCCTTCTTTGTACCATTTGGTGGGGGCGCTATTGTTGTATTGGGTGATCCATGTGATATATTGTTATGGTTCATCTTAGCCATTGATTGTATGATGAGATCTTTTAATCTCAACCACTCATTTGATGTAGTATTGTAGAGTGGTATAGGGTTTTGGTCTTTATTATCCTATATAAGAAGGAGATCCCCCATTGTATAGCTCACCTTTGGAGCTCTGGAATATTGGAATAGAAAACTTCTTTGTGGAGCATATCTCTCGTGTTGTGGATTCTCTTGCATATTGAATATACAGTATCTCTTCTATGTATCATTGTGGATTTTGGTGCTTTTACTAATCTTTTTATAGGAAAGTCGAATTGGTGGAGAGGAGGGCGACTTCTTGAGGGTTATTGTTGGAGGGATCCACATATTCTCTCTTGGGTTGATCTTGTGACAGGGAGTATCATTATTGTATCTTTGTGACATAGTTGATGCTTTCTATTACATCTTTCTATCATTTTCATAATCATCTTGCTTGACTTGTTTCTTTGATCTTGTCTTGTAGGAGGAGGACGATTTGGCTATCTTGGAGGAGGACGTTTTGGTTGGAGCTCTTGGATCTCACTCTTGAATATACACATAGGAGAATGCTATCAATTTGCGAGGTGGCCACAAGCAATTGAGGTAAGATCTACACGGTATGTGCCTCTTTCATCCATTCTATCTTCATTGGTCATAAAACCCTAATTCATTAAAACCCCAATTTTGGTATTTCTCAGATCTACTTAGATCTAGCCTTGCTCTTGAGAAGATTTTGAAAACCCACCTCTATAGCATCCACCCCTAGTTGGATCTATAGTTTGGTGGTGATTGGCTAAAATTTGACACACTTTTCAATGCAAAAAGCCCTCTTGAACCAAATCGCACTTCCCTAAGAGAGGCTTGTTGGGTTAGATCTAGCACATGGGTAGGTGAGATCCCACTTGATTTGCAATCTAGACACTTGATAACCTACCCCCAGATTCTTACTTTGGTGAATTCTACCTTGTGGACATCTTTCCATGTTTTAAGGGGTTAAGACCCCCTTTTGAATTTCTTGGCACCTCAAAACTCAGATCTACTAAGATCTAGCCCTTGGATTCACTTGATTTTTGGGACATGCATAGATCGGGGTACTAGCTACTTGGATCTATAGTTTGGTGGCCATTGGACTTGATTTGGTCCACCAAACCCACCTTTTAAACCTTCTTGAGCAAAGTCGCACTACCTAGGGAAGGTGAGTTTGTCCACTTTGAGGAGGTGGGTGTTTGGGATTGTTGGAGATCTGGAACGGCCACACCTTGAAACCTAGGTCTAGACTATCTTTTTGTGACAATCCACCTTGGGGGTAGCATTCCTTGTTTCAAGGGATTGTGGTCCACTTAGGGTTATTTCTTTAAAACCTAGATCTAGCAAGATCCAACCATTAGATCTCAATTAGCCCACTTGACTTGGCTCCTAGGTGTCCCGATCTACACTTTGACATACTTTTTGACCCCATTAGCCCATCTACCAAGGCACTAGTCCTCCTCAAAGCAAGTCGCACTCCTTGGGATTTGTGTCAAACCCTAGATCTAGTACATGGGTAGTCCTAAAAACAACTTAGACCCATAGATCTAGCCATTACCTAACCTATAGTACCAACTTCACACCTAGCGTTACCTTGTGGGCCCACTTAAAGCCATTTCACGCATCCCAAGACAACAAAGCCCACTTGTGTAAACATATGGTACTACACCTTGTCATCATACCCAATAATGTGGCCTAAACCATACTTAGGTTGAAACAAGAACAATCTCTCACACCACCTTCAACCACACCTCATCTTCTAGGTCCACTTAACCTTGCATTGGTTTCCGTAACTCTTCATTTACCTACCTTTAGAAACCTTTGTTTGGGTCCAATCAACTGTGATTGGGTATAGGGTCTCCCCCTAGGTCTTGTTGCACCCTGACCTAAAGCGAAGAGTGCCTCGGTTGACGTGACACCCACCTTGCATTGGGAACCGTGGCATCTCTTGGGTCACCTCTTTAGTTGCCTGTCTCCTCTACCATCCCGGATGGGATACCTCTAGGGGCAACTACAAGTTGTGTGATAACATTTTTTGGCGCCGTTGCCGGGGAAGGTAGAGGCCTACCCTGGTTCGACATATATTTTCAGGCCCTACTCCCGTTCTCTTTGCCAACATTTTTGGCGCCGTTGCCGGGGAGGTAGAGGCCTACCTTGGTTCAACACACCTTTGTGTCTCATTTCTCCCTGCTTATTAACGACATATATCTTGGTAGAAGAGCTTAAAAGTCTACCTGGCGACTCCTGTTCGTGACTCCGCTGACAATCGAACCCACGAAGAAATGTCCACTCAAAATAACATCTCTCCCGAGATGACCATGGAATTTATGTCAAACATGTGTGAAATGGTCACCAACATTGCTATGTATCTTAAGAATCAAGATGAGGATTTCAAAAGACGTGACCAACAAACCAAAGAAATGATAAAATCTATCTGTAACAATTCAACCCCTCCAAAGGCTAATCCTCCCAAGACTCAACAACTCAAGCCGGTTGATCCACATCCTAGCAAGGCAGTGCATCAACCTGTCCGAAGAATCTTCCCGAAAAATCCAAAGCCTTCATCTGAGGTCATCTCAAAGGGTAAAGCTGTGACCAACAATAGCCAAGCTCCTCCTACGAACAAAAAGGCAGATCAAGAGATAAAAATCGATCCTCCCCCTAAAACCAATGTTCCAAAAGCAACCCTTTGGAGAAAACAACCAAAGCCTCCCACAATCTTAAAGCCAAGCCAGGGGCTTCCAAGAACAAACATCCCTAGTAAGCTAACTAATTCATCTGCTTTGGTTGCCTTGAAAGACCTAATCAAAATCCCATCTGTCAAGTATGATATCATGAAGTTCCTAGGTTTAGGTGTAGATGAAAAGGATAAGGAAAACCCCTACAACCTGAACATTAATATTACAAACTTCCTAGCAAAGGCGAATATGCCTATTCCCTTCTGTGAGATTTTCAAGATCCCTTCATTCCGCAAAAGAGCTACTAATCACCTTGGGATTCAAACAAGGAAGCAAGTTCCTAAGAAAGCTTCTGCAGAGATCAAGGACTCTCCTGTCATGATCCAAAGTGTCTCTGGCGATAACTCCGGAAGTTTCCCACCCTTTTATATTGCGTTGGAAGTAAATGGTTTGATATTGCATAATTGTATGTTGGACTCAAGAGCAGAAGTAAGTGTCATGCCCCTAAGTGTCATGGAACAACTTGAGTTAGTACCCACAAGACCCTATAGAAACGTGTGTGGAATGGACTCCAAAACTGTGGAATCGGTTGGGATAATTGAAAATTTGCCTGTAAGATTGGCTTCCTGCTCTAACATTGAGCTCTCAATGAATGTCTTAGTCCTAGATATCCCTGACGCTTGGGGAATGTTGCTGTCCAGGGAATGGTCGGCAAGATTGGGGGGAAGTATCCAAATGGACCTCACGTATGCTACGATCCCAACCAAGGAAGGGTCTCCCATAACTCTGTTTAACGAACCACCTATGCAAGAGCATGTTGAGACACCTGAACACTTATTCACTGAGGCAATGTATTCGAGTGATGATATCGGAAACTTCATGGTTCTAGCAAACTATTGGGAGGATGTTAAGAAGCAGCCCTTTCCCCATGAGCAAGTCTGGGAAATGCACTTTGACGGGGCTCGTTCCCGACATGGTGCAGGAGCCGGTATAGTTTTAATTTCACCATCGGGGGAAAAGAGCTTGTTCTCTTTTCGATTGGAGTTTGAGTGCACTAACAATGTAGCTGAATATGAAGCATTACTGTTAGGCTTAGAAATTGCCAGAGAAAGAAACATCAAATCTTTATCTGTCACGAGAGATTCTGACCTCATCGTGTCCCAAGTCAAAAACGAATTCGCTGCCAAGAATAATAGACTTAGAGACTATAGGAATGCAGTTTGGGATACCATCGAATGCTTTGATGCCTTCGGGATTAAGGCTGTTCCTCGTGAACAAAACACTTTGGCTGATGAGCTATCTGTGATGGCCAGTACCCTTCAAACCTCTGAGTCTTTGAAGCAACAAAACTGCAAACTCGAAGTTTTATTCAGACCCTCTGTCCCTGATAACGAAGACCATTGGCAGGTCTTTGATAATGATGCCCAAGTCATCCGATTTTTGACTGCTTCTCGGACACCAATGGTAAACTTTGAAGATGAAATCAATGGTGCTTCAGTTGAAGGAATGGATGTCACAGAAATCGCTTTCCCCCTTGAGAAAAACTTCAATAGGCATGATGAGTACAAGGGTAGGAGATCTGAACCAGTGGATGGGGTTATTGAAATCAATGTAGGTTCTTCTTGCTCCCCAAAAATGATCAGAATTGGGATAAATGCCTCAGAAGAAGAAAGAAGAAGAATTATAGAATTAATCAGAGAATACAAATATGTATTTGCGTGGGTCTATGATGACTTAAAAACTTATGACCAGTCCATTATAGAGCACACCATCCCTCTCAAAGAAGGAGCCAAACCATATCGACAAAAGTTGCGAAACATGAACCCTAAGTTAGCTCCTTTAGTTAAAAAGGAATTGGAAAAGATGTTGGCAGCGGGTATTATTAGACCAGTAAGGCATACAACCTGGGTATCCAATCCTGTAATCGTAAGAAAGAAAAACGGGGAGATTAGAATTTGTATTGACTTTAGGAACCTAAATCAAGCTTCGCTAAAAGATAACTACCCATTGCCCAACATGGAAAATCTATTGCAGAGTGTAACAGGGGTTGGCATGCTATCCTTACTTGATGGTTTTTCTGGTTACAACCAAGTCCAAATCAAGAAGGAAGATCGTGGGAAGACAACCTTCACCACCCCATGGGGAACATTCGAGTAAATAAGAATGCCATTTGGGCTTCTGAATGCAGGATCAACCTTTCAAAGGGCAATGGAACATGCATTTGAAGGTTTGATTGGAAAAATCATTGCAATCTATCAAGATGATCTAACTGTTTTCTCTAAACACAGGGGAGACCACATAAAGCACTTAAGGAGAATCTTTGAGAGATGTCGAAAATTTGGAATATCTTTGAATCCTAAAAAGTCTACTTTCGGGGTGGATGAAGGAAAGTTGTTAGGTCACATCGTGTCCAAAGAAGGCATCAGAATTGACCCTGAAAGAGTGCAAGGAATTCAAGCCATAACTCCCCCAAAGGATGTCAGCTCATTACGATCATTTTTCGGGAAAATAAACTTCGTAAGGAGATTCATCCCTAACTTAGCTGAGTTGGCCAAACCCTTGAACAATTTGCTTAAGAAAAATGTGAAATTTGTTTGGGATAAGAAATGCGACGCCTCATTCGAGTCTCTAAAGAAAGCCATTGCTTCTGCACCTGTTCTAGTAAGCCCAAACTACAATAAGGAGTTTTTGATTTATTCTTATGCATCCGAGGACACCATAGCAGGTGTGTTGTTACAAAAGAATGAAGAAAACCATGAGCAACCTGTTGCCTTTATGAGCAAAAACCTTAGAGATGCAGAACTCAATTACACAACCACTGAAAAACAAGCATATGCTTTAGTCAAGTCCTTAAAACACTTTAGGACATATATCGGATACTCCAAGATTATTGCCTATGTCCCTTATCAAGCAGTAAAAGATGTCTTGTCTCAGCCTGATGGCATAGGGGTTAGGGGAAACTGGATTTCTAGGATTCAAGAATATGATATTGAAATCAAGCCAGTCAAGATAGTAAAAGGCCAAGGATTGGCACAACTATTAACTGATTCCAAGATGCAGCATAATAACATGATCTTTTATATTGATGAAGATCATGAATGGTACAAAGACATCATTTTCTACCTCAAACATATGACTTGTCCTGATCACCTTGTAGACCATCAGAGAAGAGCTTTAAGGTTAAAAATCTAAGTATGTATTAACTGAAGATGGTTTGGGTTGGAAGAATCCAGATGGAATCATTCTCAAATGTGTAAATCATGATGACTCCCAGAGAATCATCAAATAAATGCATTCTGGATTATGCGGAGGACATTACGCACCTAGAACTACAGCTGCTAAGATCATGAGAGCTGGGTATTATTGGCCATCCTTGTTCAAAGATGTGCACACATTTGTAAGAACATGTCAAGAGTGTCAGTTTTATTCAAGAAAACCTAGACTACCTTCCTTGCCTTTGACCCCAGTCATTATAGAAGCTCCCTTCCAACAATGGGGAATGGATTTTGTAGGACCAATAAACCCAAGCTCTTCAGGTGGTTACAAATACATTTTGACCTGCACAGATTATTTTACTCGTTGGGTTGAAGCTATCCCTACCAAGAAGTGCACCGCGGAAGTGGTGGTCAAATTTTTAGAGGAAAACATTGTTTCCAGATATGGTTGCCCTTGTAAAATCACAACCGATAATGCCCCAGCTTTTAGCAAAACAGAAATGTAAACCTTTTGTTCTGACCACGGAATCACTCTATCCCACTCCTCAAATTATTACCCCCAGGGTAATGGGTTGGCTGAGTCAAGCAATAAGAACCTAATCAGGCTTCTAAAAAGAATGGTCGGCGAAAACCAAAGGACTTGGGATGTCAAGCTTAAGTATGCCCTCTGGCTAGACCGAACAACAGTTAAAAGAATAACAGGAAAAGCTCCTTTTGAAATAGTGTATGGACAAAACTGTAGGCTTCCGATCAATCTTCAAATCCCTGTTTACGAACTACTGCGACAATGTTCCACTGAGCAAGAAGCCATGCAAGCAAGAATTGACAAGTTAGTAGAGCTAGATGAAAATAGAAGGGAAGCATGGGATAAAATGGTGCTGGAACAAGAAAGAATAAAAGGAACTTTTGATCAACGAAGCAGGGACATAAGTTTTGGAGTAGGTGATATAGTTCTACTGTGGGATAAGAACAAAGAGAAACCTGGAAACCATGGCAAGTTTGAAAAGATATGGATGGGTCCCTATCAAATAAGTAGAGTTGCGGGTAAAAACTCTTTCTAGTTAGAAACATTGGATGGGTATGAATTGGAGTTGCCAGTAAATGGGGTACTGTTGAAACACTACTACCCCCTTATTCCCTTTGAATGATCATGCCTTGCCGTGCCTGTTTAGAGTAGGTAGCTGCTGAATAAGCTCACTTGAGCAGTAGGATTTGTGTGATCTTTCTTTTTCTCTGTGATGACTACTGTCCCTTTTTCTTTTTTTTTGTTTGGAGTGTCTGCTTGTTTTTCTTCTTTATTGAGTTGAGCCTTGCTCCTTCCTAAGCTTGTCTCTTCTCCTGCATGCATTTAAGAAATTTTAGTTGTTATTTCTATTTTTGGCTGCCTATGCAAGTTGAGATTGCCTGTTTGAAGAAGTTCTCTTTTCCTTCTGCACAGTAAATAAAATAATAAATGATAAATGAATAATATATGCCATGTTAGTTTAAAACTTTTTTTCTTACGCATTTCAGTTTATGCTTTCGATTAGATTTCAGTTTCAGTTTTATTTTATATATTTTTCCCATACATGCTCCATGAGGTATTCTAGTGTCTGTGAGAGCAGGAACAGGTGCAAGATGGAAGCTTAAAGCAAGGATGGTGCGGTGCTGGATTGAAGATTGATGCAGAGCAGTTCGAGACCAGAGATTCTGAGGTTCTCAAGCGCTCTCTCCCTTAGAGCACTTGTCCCAGCTGGAGCCAAATGTTATCACACCATAGTAGCAGGGCTACTATTCTTGTACAGCAGACGTCTGCACATTCCAGAGCTTCTATTATTCCAGAGCATGGCTATACATTTTGGATCACTCATGATCAGAGCAGTATATTATTCAGATTTATGTTTGACCTTGTGTCAAGGCTGAGCCTTGAGAGTTCAGATTTGATGACCGATGTGACCCTTTATCCCATACAGTTTCAGTTCAGTGCTTAGAGATGTATTGCAGCAGTGTTTCAGATGATCCATGATGATGATTATTATGTTGATGTCGTATGATCTATGGATATGTTATCACTGACTGTGGATTATTATCTTGTTGATTTAATCATGTTCATAGCATTTGCTTGGTATATTATTCCTGATGTGGCTAACTATTTAAAATGGACTGTAAATCTTAAAATGGACAATTACTTGCATATCTAGGTCATTTAACAAAACTCACTGGTCTTTCACCTTACATAGATATGGTCTTTCCTGACACCAATTGTCTGCTAGTGTAGGCTCCATATCCACTTGACTCCATCCATACATGACCTTCCTGCTTGACTTTGTACCTTGACCTATCTCATTTGACTTTCCGATACCGAGGACTTCCCCATTTTTCTACCTCTGTGTCTAGACCGCATCCCTGTATATTCAGTGTCTCGCCTCTAAGTTGGTGACAAAACTTACCTTTGGTAAGTTGGATTGTAGGCCTAAATCATTCTGGTCGGTTGTCCCGATGTTTGGCATTGGCTCGAACTCCCCTTAGTCACTTGAGATGTTGTTGGCTAAAACTGAAAGCTCATGTTCCACCTATGGAAATTTATGAATTCGCCCATGGAAACAAAAAAAGGGCAAGAGCGATGAACCGCTAAAAAAATACTCCGCGAAGAGTATAAATAAAAAGGTCCAAAAAGCAATGGCTCTTAAAAGTTATATCTAAACAATTGCTGACCTTATGAATATTTGAAAAACATGCCTTGGATGCAAGCTGCAACTAGTTGTGCTTCTCAGCACATCTGAAATCCAAAGGGTTATGTAGGCCAAAAAGGCCATGGAATAAAATTGAATGATCCTAATGAACTTGGATCAACTTGTTGTAGACATGATGCCTAAGTTGAATAAACACTCTCTAAACAACTTATCCATTTGTGAGGCACAGCCATCCCCCGTGTTCTTTTTTCCAGCACAGAGTTTGTAGCTTCCCCCTTTTCCCAGTCCAAAGTGTTGGTGAGTTAAGTTAGATAAGTCAACCCCTTGGCCCAACCTTGTTCCTAGCCTTCATCCTTCACTAGCAGTTTGACCATGTCCAATGGGTGAGTTTGTCATTTGAACTATTGTGCAAGTAATTTTATATAACAACGGAATATGCTAACTTGATTAATGCCACTGAATGGATGTTATACTTTGAGCTTGGCTGTGAGAATGATTAGAGAAACATGTCTTAGTCTACTGATGTGATTTGTCCTTGGTTATATTTTCTTGGGATCCGTGATGATGTGGACCATATCTATATGCTTATTGATGATGATTGATGGTCCCACATGCTTGATGATGATATCATATGATGGACATATGATGCAGATGATGATTGATCCAGTTCAACAGCTTTTATTTCTACTTCAGATCAGCAGATTATACATTGTCCATATATGGTGGACCCTACAGCTGGCCCATTAGGGCAACCCATGGTGTATGAGTACACATTTCTAGTGGATTTGGGTCTTCTGGATCCATTGAGACACTTATCTTTCAGTTCCGGGCAATTCTGACAGTGATTGATGCAGTTTTTCACTTGTTGACCAGTTTTGGGGCTGATTTCCCAGCCTGAGCAGCAGGGGCCATGATTGGCCAGTTCACCTAGGGCGCTGATGATGGAGGGGGTGGTCCAGCCACTTGTTTTTACCATTTACCCCCCCTTCCGGAGAGCCTGGTGGGCTCAGATTGACAGCGCAGATGCCCTAGGAGGCAGTTTTGGCACTTTCAGAGTTACCGAGGCAGTTAAAAAATGGGATAAAGTGGTCACTGAGGAAATCTATTTGGGCAATTGAGGCAAGGTTTTGGCATTTGGTTTTCACAAAGGTCTTCCAGGGTGATCTCACTATCTTCCAGTCAGTTTTCACCATGTGGGTATCCCCAGATTGTTCACAGGAGGTCATTTACTGCTTGACTGTCATGGATTCTGAGGATAGTTTTGATCATTTATATTATCTTGGACATATTTTATTATTTTATTGTGCCTTGGGGTGAGCTAGCAAGGATTGATGCCTCCTAGCCCCACCATGTTCTTATATGGTCATGTCCTAGTCATCATGAGGTGGATTTTGGCACCTATTCTTCTCTAGTGGATGACGTCACCCCTTCTTTGTACCATTTGGTGGGGGCGCTATTGTTGTATTGGGTGATCCATGTGATATATTGTTATGGTTCATCTTAGCCATTGATTGTATGATGAGATCTTTTAATCTCAACCACTCATTTGATGTAGTATTGTAGAGTGGTATAGGGTTTTGGTCTTTATTATCCTATATAAGGAGGAGACCCCCCATTGTATAGCTCACCTTTGGAGCTCTGGAATATTGGAATAGAAAACTTCTTTGTGGAGCATATCTCTCTTGTGTTGTGGATTCTCTTGCATATTGAATATACAGTATCTCTTCTATGTATCATTGTGGATTTTGGTGCTTTTACTAATCTTTTTATAGGAAAGTCGAATTGGTGGAGAGGAGGGCGACTTCTTGAGGGTTATTGTTGGAGGGATCCACATATTCTCTCTTGGGTTGATCTTGTGACAGGGAGTATCATTATTGTATCTTTGTGACATAGTTGATGCTTTCTATTACATCTTTCTACCATTTTCATAATCATCTTGCTTGACTTGTTTCTTTGATCTTGTCTTGTAGGAGGAGGACGATTTGGCTATCTTGGAGGAGGACGTTTTGGTTGGAGCTCTTGGATCTCACTCTTGAATATACACATAGGAGAATGCTATCAATTTGCAAGGTGGCCACAAGCAATTGAGGTAAGATCTACACGGTATGTGCCTCTTTCATCCATTCTATCTTCATTGGTCATAAAACCCTAATTCATTAAAACCCCAATTTTGGTATTTCTCAGATCTACTTAGATCTAGCCTTGCTCTTGAGAAGATTTTGAAAACCCACCTCTATAGCATCCACCCCTAGTTGGATCTATAGTTTGGTGGTGATTGGCTAAAATTTGACACACTTTTCAATGCAAAAAGCCCTCTTGAACCAAATCGCACTTCCCTAAGAGAGGCTTGTTGGGTTAGATCTAGCACATGGGTAGGTGAGATCCCACTTGATTTGCAATATAGACACTTGATAACCTACCCCCAGATTCTTACTTTGGTGAATTCTACCTTGTGGACATCTTTCCATGTTTTAAGGGGTTAAGACCCCCTTTTGAATTTCTTGGCACCTCAAAACTCAGATCTACTAAGATCTAGCCCTTGGATTCACTTGATTTTTGGGACATGCATAGATCGGGGTACTAGCTACTTGGATCTATAGTTTGGTGGCCATTGGACTTGATTTGGTCCACCAAACCCACCTTTTAAACCTTCTTGAGCAAAGTCGCACTACCTAGGGAAGGTGAGTTTGTCCACTTTGAGGAGGTGGGTGTTTGGGATTGTTGGAGATCTGGAACGGCCACACCTTGAAACCTAGGTCTAGACTGTCTTTTTGTGACGATCCGCCTTGGGGGTAGCATTCCTTGTTTCAAGGAATTGTGGTCCACTTAGGGTTATTTCTTTAAAACCTAGATCTAGCAAGATCCAACCATTAGATCTCAATTAGCCCACTTGACTTGGCTCCTAGGTGTCCCGATCTACACTTTGACATACTTTTTGACCCCATTAGCCCATCTACCAAGGCACTAGTCCTCCTCAAAGCAAGTCGCACTCCTTGGGATTTGTGTCAAACCCTAGATCTAGTACATGGGTAGTCCTAAAAACAACTTAGACCCATAGATCTAGCCATTACCTAACCTATAGTACCAACTTTACACCTAGCGTTACCTTGTGGGCCCACTTAAAGCCATTTCACGCATCCCAAGACAACAAAGCCCACTTGTGTAAACATATGGTACTACACCTTGTCATCATACCCAATAATGTGGCCTAAACCATACTTAGGTTGAAACAAGAACAATCTCTCACACCACCTTCAACCACACCTCATCTTCTAGGTCCACTTAATCTTGCATTGGTTTCCGTAACTCTTCATTTACCTACCTTTAGAAACCTTTGTTTGGGTTCAATCAACTGTGATTTTAGTATAGGGTCTCTCCCTAGGTCTTGTTGCACCCTGACCTAAAGCAAAGAGTGCCTCGGTTGACGTGACACCCACCTTGCATTGGGAACCGTGGCATCTCTTGGGTCACCTCTTCAGTTGCCTGTCTCCTCTACCATCCCGGATGGGATACCTCTAGGGGCAACTAAAAGTTGTGTGATAACACAATCTTCAATAAAGACACAATATTTCCCCAAAAAATTATTTTATTGCCAAAATTCCAGAGCCAAAAGTCCCTTTACAATGAGGGGGTCCTCTCTCTTAAATAGATCCGAGAGAAACCAAAACCCTAACCACTTTTTGAATGAGTAGTTTAGATTAAAATATACAATGAAGATCATCAACGGTGGAGATCTTTTTATTTTTAAATTACATGGATCAATGATCAAGTCAAAGAGGGGGGCACACTTTTTCCTAATGACGCCCTAGGAGGGGCTAATACAATACAACATAACATCATGATATCACATGGGATAACACCACAAGGGGGTCACTAGGGGCATAAATCACCCTACGACTCAACCTTTTACAAAGATATGACATAATGACATGATATACATAAATGATCAACTATCAAGTGCACCCCAAGGGAGAAGATGTCCTCTCTAGGACAAAGACATCATCATGTGGAGACCATCCCAGACAAAGAAAATCCATGTAACATGCATCTAGAGCCATAACTCATAATCATCAACCAACTCCATGCCATTTCCTTACCCACACTAGCCAAATTGATTTTCCTAGTGAAGCCATGGTCATTTTCTCTGAATAAAAAACTGTCGATTCATCATGTTGAAGAATAAAATCATCATTAGGTCCACTTCCTTTTCCCAAAATCATTGTCTGGGTGTACCAAGTGAATCAGAGACATGAAATCCACTAATAGTAATTACACATACTCCATATGTCCGTCAAAATATGCATCTGAATCCCAACACCACATCCAGTATACAAAAATGGCCATATAAATAATAATAATCACTGTAACTGCCGCAAAATGGTCTCAAACTGAAAACTGAGCATGGAAATAGTGTACTAGATACATCTTGAGGATAAATAAGCAATCTCGAACACTTCTGTCACTGCCTCAGGAAACGCGTTGACCAAGTCAAACTGGGTTTGACAAAGTCAAAGTACCCAAACTTGAGGTAGAGCAATAATCTGGATAGTCTTGTATGCATGTTAGATGAATAACGCTCACAAGTTTATGTTAGTAATCGGACTAAAACATAAAATACATAACAATGGCCACTATTATCACACAACTTGTAGTTGTCCCTAAAGGTATCCCATCTAGGATGGTAGAGGTGTTGGACAACTAAAGAGGTGACCTAAAAGATGCCACAGTTCCAAATGCAAGCTAGGAGTCACGTCAACCGAGGCACTCTTCACTTTAGATCAAGACTAATCAAGATCAAGGGGGGGACCTGTTATCACATTATCTCTAGCTGCTAATGAAAGATGTCTCGTCCAAGATGGTAGAGGGTGAGCAGCTAAGAAGGTGTAACCAACAATCACCAAGTCGTTCAAGAAACAGATGTCACACTGGACAAGGCTATTGTCACTTCAGACGAGGCACGTAGCCAAGTCAGGGGGGAGACCCCGCTCAACCGATGATGGTTGAGAGACAAAAATACACCCAAATCCCAGAAAGATAAAGAAAATAAAACCAGAGATGAGTGTTGATTAGATCCTAAGTCTGATTTCAGCCAACAAATGGACATCAATGGTAGAATGAGAGTGATATAGAAAGTGACCAACAATCAAACGTGATGAGATAGAGAGATCAGATAAGTGATTGTGTGGCTGAAATAGTCTAAGGATGCACAGTGAATTGGAAGTGAAATGATAAAGTAAATTGCCCAAGGAATGGAGTTGAAATAGTGGATTAGTGGACCTAGGGCAGAGATTAATTGACGTTTAAACACACTCCCAACCAACGGTAGGTTGATTTCTTAAGGTAAAGTGATGTTTTAAAACCAAATCTAAACTACCCAGAACCCAGAAATTTACCCAACAGCGTGTTTGGCCAGTTTGCCCAAGGAGGGCGAAATCAGTGAAATACCAGTGCCTAGTTCTATGGGTAGATGGAGTCGAAAAACAATGAAACTTTGGATATGAGCTTTTAACAGTGTTTCTTAAGCGGGTTTAGAAGGAAAACAAATTCTAACGGTGACATTTTAATAATTTAATTTTTATGGTTTTTTATATAAATTTTCAGCGTAACACACACAGTGAAATTGAAATCTATGAGATCAGCAAGAAGAAGATACCTGGGAATGAATGGATGGATGAGATTGATCGAAGACTAGCCCCCAAATTCAGTTGTTGAGCAACAACGTGTCCCCTTTGGCGTTTGAGCTTCCAACTGGCCAATTGCGCCCTAGCCACCTGCCACAAATAAGATGAAATCAGTATATGCAGTAAATAGGTAAGTAAACCAGCAAGTAAATGACTGAAAATGAAGGAATTGAAAAGCATTAAGCAATGACAACTCCCTTTGTTAATGCTCTGGAGAAAATGAGCAAGTGTGGAGCTCCCACTCCAAAAATTGCGCCCTCCTCCAGTTGTCTTCTTCACCTGCAATTCGTTTTGGCCAAGGAAAGAATAGAAACACCACAATAACCACTCAACAAGGCTAAGGAAACTAGATATCAGTCAAACAATCCACATCCATACATAAATTCTCAAGAACTCGGGTGAAAAATGGCTCTATATCAATCAAGATCAAGTGTACA
Organism: Larix kaempferi; assembly: GCA_027924585.1. NCBI lineage: Eukaryota > Viridiplantae > Streptophyta > Pinopsida > Pinales > Pinaceae > Larix > Larix kaempferi. The sequence continues at coordinate 7,332,497 of BSBM01000636.1, forward strand.
ATGTGCCAAGAAGGAGTACAAATGGGAGAGCTTCTCTTTTAAGTAGAGAATGCTCCCAATACAACCCTAATTCCCTCCAAAAATCGATGGTTGAGATGCTCTCTCTCAAGTGCCAAATCGATGGTGGGGATGCACTCTAGAGGGGGGGCGAATTACCCTAAAAAATGCCCAAGTGGAGATGGGGCCAACTCGTGGGGCCCATAAAACCAATACAATGCTGGTTGGGAGGTGCCTATGGGCTGTTTTAGCCCCCCATGCCACTATACTATGCTTCCAATACAATATAACATCAAAATTATGATTTTTGCTAAGTGGAAAAATGCCCCCTATGGGCAAATTCTCCCCTCATGGTGAGTTGAGCAAGTGAGGGCCCCACAACACAAAATATAATGTCCAAACATAGTAGAAATACCTTAGAAGTCACCCTTGTATTAGCCAACCATTGCATTTGCCATTTTTCCATAGTTACATTTGCCATATTTGATTTTCCATTTAATTTATTGCTGGTTTTTATTGCTGAAGATGTAATTTGGGCTTTTGACTCACTTATAATGCCCGGATTGACGAACCGTTTGCTGCAATGTGATCGTAGACCCCAAATATGGTAGATATGGTCACTTGAACAACCTCGATCCATCAATTAGGCATTATTTGCCCAAATCCCATGATTTTTAATTAAAACAGGTCCCTGGTAGCCCATAATAATTAAAAATCTCATCGCTGCCTCAACTTTTTCAAATTCCGACACTTGGAGGCTCATATGAGACCCCAAGAGATAACAAATGACCAAAATCGAAATCTTGATCACAATATTTTTTCGGGCCCATTTTTGGCCTAGTCAACCTGGTTTGACCAAGTCAAATCTGGTCAAAATGGTACTGGATGAAAACCTGTAAGCAAAATGAAGCATCAAGGCTTCCTTATTTACGTTAGTACCTTACTTAAAACATTATAATGCCGATATAGTGATCAAAACATAAATATCTCAATAAATACAAGCCCCGGGTGAGCTGGGCCCACCACCGCTAACAAAGACTCAATGCTATGCACAACTTACAGACTTGACCACTTAGCTAACCTTGGGTGAGGTGGATAAACGAGGTGAAGGATAAGGGAAGACGAGGACCAAGACCATGTGACCCCTCGGGTAAACAGGGAGAGCGGGACCCACTGACATAAGCATACCATGATAAGAGGGAAGGGCAGTGCCTCACAAATGGGTATAGTGCAGGGAAACCACCACTGATCATCTAACATGAACCTTGCAACTCACATCCGTGCCTTTAGAAAACTCCGTGAGGATCTTTTCTAGAGCCGCCATGACTGGGTGTCCGGCAAACCGTAACTTGAGACTCTAGGGGACACTTAGAATTAGCTGTCCCTTACTCCATCTCACCTCCTTGCCCCGCAGGACTAGGTGACGAAATAACAACTACAAAGCTGATACATATGGCTGACCTGTGTCCATGTGTGTTCAAAAACACATTGCTTGGACTTTTACATTGACTTTCATACTTAGCCTTTTTGGATTGATTTTACATTTACATAGCCTTTTTGGCTTCTTTTACATTTCTTCATTTCGTTACATTTCATGGCCCTTTTGGGCTACATACATATCTCAAAAGATATAATCAAGGTGCTCATACTGCAAAGTAATGGGGGAAAGTGAACAAGCTTCGATGACCATTGGGGAACACCTGGTGAGTCTACACAATCCTATACTGCATTGCAACATTGAGGACAACCGGCAGGAGCAAATCCCAGGTTTGAGAATGCATCTCACACACTAAAGAGCCGAGGCACAAAAGACAAGGAATCATGGCATACTCAGAGGTCAATGGGGAACGGAATCCTCAAGGTCACAAATCAAGGTCCAAGTCGAGAGAAATCAACATGAATGAGTCGGATGGATGGAAGGAAGTGACAGGTGGATCCAAAGTTAGCTTCCTAGGAGGACGAAATGACCAAGTCTGTACCAATAACGGGGATGGGAACTAGTGTGCATATACATGAGTCGTGGACTGACATCACCAAGGGCTATACACGTCATAATAAACAACAAGATCACCATAATCAACATCATATGTCAAGTCCATGTACTATCATAAATAAACAAGTCTAAACAACGACATGTGCAATAAACCATGAAGTGCTATACCTGCCATACCATATACCTGCTGCCGAAGCTGTCTTCGAACTGGATCTCTACTGAAACCAGGCAATAAGTGGCATACCAACAATACTTTGTACTGCTCTCATCACAATATGGCTAAGTAACTATTTCAAATGGGATCATGCAAAGTCTGGCAGGGAAGGGTGACCCTGTAGGCAATGTTGTATAACATGTCTGAAATAATACAAAAACCATCTGTCCCCTCTGATATCTCTGCTCGGGGCAATCTGAATATAATGCATGCTCCCTCTGAAGGCATCTAATCTTTGATATGGAAAAAAAAATGCAGTATGGTCCATGACCACACAATCTGCAGCATGGTAGCTCCAGCTAACATGGATGTGATAACAACACCCTAGCCAACCAGTGAAGACTAGCTAACCCAAAGAATTCCTAGGGAAATGTATATGATGAAACAAGGAGATCAATGGTGAGTTAGATCTATGAAGGTTAAGTGGACCCAAGGGTTACGGTGTGGTTGAAGAGGCTTAAAGAGTGACAAATGATTCAACCAATGAATGACAAGGGCCACTTATGATGTTCAATTTATAGATCTAAAGATGATTTAGTACCATGAAAATTAGCCAAGTGGGACCCACTCCTTAAAAAGTGGAAATTGGTCCAAGTTGGGTCCACAAGGTCAAAGTTAAAATGGAATGGTACTAGGGGTATGCTATGGCATGGATCTATGGATTTGGCCAAGAATTAGCAATACCCAAGTGTGGGACCTAGCAAAAAGCCACCTACCCAAGGAGTGCAAATTGACTCAAGGATGACTAGTGCCTTGGATGGAGGGGCAAATGAAGGCCAATTACTACCAAATTTTAGATCGGGATTGCCGTGATTATCATTAAGGTGGGTTTTAAATTTTATACCCAAATCCAAGCTAGATCCAAGTAGATCTAAAAAAAGAAAAAAATGAGGGTTTTAACAATTAGGGTTTATGGATCTAAGAGAATAGATGGTCAAGGTAGAAGAATAGCATACCTCCTTGAGCGTACCTGGAAAATGAAAATGGGGATTGCTTGTGACAAGGATTACTTCCCACAAAGATCAAATGCCAAACTTGATGAAACCCTTCTTGATGTTGTTTTGCCTCCTTCAACCAATTTGGCCTCCCTATTCCTATCAATCAAGGACACAAAGATCAATCAATCAATCAAGAATGGAAGTAGATGCAAGCAAAAGAGATGAATAACATGAAATTGTTGGTACAAAGACAAAACAACTCCCTATAACACAAAATGACTTGTTGAAGATAGTAGGGTAGCCCTCCCCACCAATACGCACTCCTCCAAAACTTCTTCTTTGCCTGCAAATCGTGTTAGTGAAGATAAAATCCAAGATGGCCACCAATGTCTGTCAATGCAGAGGAAAAAGCATTTACAATCACCACAAGCATTCCAACTCCAAGATCCAAGATGCCCAAGAAAATATTTTTATTCCAATAGTCAATAGCCAAAATCTCTAGATGCCTTTACAATGAGGGGGTCTTCTCTTTTTATAAGAGAGAAAGACCAAATCCCTAAATCACTTTTGAAAACTAGCGGTTGAGATCAAAAGATAAAACATAATAACCAATGGCTAAGATGAGCCAATACAATATAACACATGGATCACTCAAAAGGAGGGTGACGTTATACATGAAATGTCTCTAAGGAGGGTGACATCATACATGGGGGGTGGCTAGATAGCATGGAGCCACAACATAAAACATGGACAAGTGACTAGGAGCACATGGTGGGGCTAGGAGGCACTAATCTCCTTCACTAGCATGACCCCATGACACAATAACATGATAAATGACTCTATGACATGTCCAAGTACATAAATGATCAAATCATGTCCCAATAATCTGAGAGAGACATGCAGTAAAAGACTTCCTGTAGCCACTATGGACCCCACTGACTGATGCCAACTGATCTAAAAGAAGGGGGATACACCATCGATGACCTATGAGTAGACCAAATTCCAAAACCTTGCCTCAATTGCCCAAATCGAATTCCTCAATGACCCTTTTATTCCATTTTTTAATCCTCCTGAAAACCCTGAAACTGACCAAAACTGCTATCCAAGGTGCCTGCGTTGTCAAACTGAGTGTACCGAGCTGTCTGGAAGGGGGGTATAATGGTAAACACAAGTGGTTGGACCACCCCCTTACTCTATAGCGCCCTAGGCAACGACTTGCCTCCAATGCTCCTGCTGGACAGGCCTCACCAGTATGCCCAAACTGGTCAATAGGTGGAAAACTACTAATATCATGCCCAAGAGTGCCCGGAACTGAAAGATAAGTATCTCAAGGGATCCAGAAGACCCAAATCCACTAGAGATGAGTACTCATACACCTCATGATAACCTGAAAGGTCATTTTTAGGGTCCACCATATCCGGACAATGTAAAATATGGTGATTTGGAAATAATAATAAAAATGACCAACTACATCAATCATCATCTGGAGCATATGTCCAACATATGGAATCATCAATAGATGCATGTGGGACCATAAATCAACATCATAAAGCACAAGTGGTCCATCTCATCACGAATCCCAAGAATGACGATGGTCAAACTATGTTTGACTAGGTCAAAATACAACCAAGGACTAGATCATGACAAATGACTAAGACATGTTCCTTTAACCATATTCACAGCTTAACTTAAAGTATAACCATCAATCAAGTGGCAGTTAATACATAGATATTTAATGTTATTTATAATTTACATGCACCAAAGCTTTAAAGACATACTCACCAATGGACATGGTATAACTGCTAAGATAGGGTGAAGGCTAAGAACAAGGTAGGGTGAAAGAGTTGAATTGACCAATTCAACTAAGAGATACTTTGGACGGGGAAGGAGGGGAGCTACACACTGTGCTGGACAAGATAAACAAAGGGAATGGCAGTGCCTCACAAATGGGTAAGTTGTTTAGAGAGTGCTTATTCAACCTTGGCATCATGTCTATATCAAGTTAATCCAAGTTCATTAGGATCATTCATTTAATTTCCATGGCCTTTTTGGCCTATATGACCCCTCTGGGATTTTACATGCGCTTAAAAGCACAACTAATCGCAACTTGCATCCGGGGCATATTTACATTTATGAGGTCAGCAATCTTTAGATTTAGCATTTATTTAGCCATTGCCTTTTAGACCTTTCTATACCCTTCATGGGGTATTTTAGCATTTCATTGCTTTAGCCTTTATTTATCGTGTGTTTAGAAACACATTCTAGAATTTTAATTTCATAGGCTTTCATAAGAGATTTCCAATAATTTCCATAAATAGTACAAGTGCTTTAGGTTTTAGCCAACAACATCTCATGTGACTAGAGGGAATTCCGCGCTAAGCCAAACATCGGAGCAACCGACTAGAATGATCTAAGCATAAAATCCAACTCACCATGGGCAAGTTCTGTCACCAACTTAGAGTCGAGACACAAAACAAACATGGATGCAATCCGACACAGCGGTAGAAAAGGGGAAGTCCTCCATATCAATACTCAAAAAGGAAAATCAAGGAAAAAGACAAAAAAAAGGAAGGTCATGGATGGATGGAGTCAAATGAATGCGAAGCCTAAGCTAGCAGACATAACTGTCATGAAAGATCATGTTCATGCTCATAGGAGGGTAGTGAAACCAATGAGTATAGTCAGTGAACCTTTAACTGCAAGTAATACATCCAATTCATTATTTAAAACAACCAAGATATCTCATTTCATTTATTGAATAATACTGCCACATCATGAGTTATATGCCAAGTCAATGCTATGAAGATGGCTAAAACAACAAGATAATAATCATAAGTCCAATGGTCATACCACTGCATATAAATAATCATCATCTAGAACCAACTGAAACAGTGCTGCAATAATAACACCCGAAACTCTAGGCACTGAACTGAAACTGTATGGAACAAAAGGTCATATCGGTCAATAAATCTAAGCTCTCAAGGCTCATCCTTGGCACAAGGTCTACTCAATGTCTTATATACACTCCTCTGATCTGTGAGTGATCTCAAATCATGCTGCTCATCATAACTTATCTCTGTAAAGGAAAAGCTCTGAAAAGTGCAAATATCTGCTCAGCAAGAATAGTAGCCCAGCTACTATGGTGTGATAACAGCCACATAATCAATAAAATTATAAATATACCTGTGTGAGAGAAACTATCAAGTCTTTCATTAAGATCCCTACATATGCTTGCTCATAGACTTAGACAAACTGCTAGGACAGGTGAAGTGGAGAAGCAAGGCTAGGATAATAGGGAAGGACTTGATAACTTCAACACTGTGATCTTTTGGACAAAAGGGAGAAAGGGAACCATCTAGACATATGCCGGATAGAAGAGACTAGCGAATGGTGGTGCCACACAAATGGGTAGAGTGCTTGGAATGCTTCCAATAGACTTTATACAAGCAACCTATTGCATTTAATTTATTGTTAGCTTTTACACATTTGACATTTGAGTTTTAACATTTGACATTTGACATTTGATCATCTTTCACTAGCCAGCCCCCAAGAGCGGGTGCCCTAAATAGCCTTGCAAGCCTCAGATAATGACTCGGTATTACAACCATTGGCCGCCATCGTCCATAGTTGCGATGGAGTTACCACCCTGTTTCCCTGTAGGGGAAAATGGCCTTACATCATACAAGGGATGAGTGCTCTTCCCGTGACCACTGACTAGCTACATAAGACTTTTTTATTTGTTTTAGTGTTTAACAACTCTATTTGTAGTTGACTCTATGTATCCATTTAGATATATCATTTATGCGATCCGATGATTTTGTAGGAATACTTACTTTTGAGGACTAAAAGATAACGTCTCGGTGACATAGGCCACACAATCCAGAGTCAAGACACAAGGTAAACATGGAGTCTATCCAACAAAGAGGTCTATGTGGGGGGAGTCTTCAATCTCACTAGTCAAAGTACAAGTTGGGATCAAACCAAATAATGGAAGAGACAGATGAATGAAGAAAGGTGAAAAGGTGATGCCATCAAAGCAAGGTAGGGCTAAGTCTACGTAAGGTAGGGGATAATGTTCTCACATATATAGTATCCGAGCTACCATACATTTTTTGTCAGATTCTAGTACACTATTCAGCCAGTTCCCTTACATTGAGATGCTAAGATGAGCATCTACTATGGATCACTATTAGATTATGGACAACAGTTTTATTCCCATGCCATGACTGAGTCTCAGGACACTGAGAGAGATGAGCGATGTAGCTATTTAGCCATTTGTACAGAGCAGTCAATAGTGCCCAGAGTTATAGCAGCAGTTTCAAAGGACAGATGATGGCTCAGATGATGAGCATTCAAGTATATGACTCAGCAGGTATATCATGGTGTTGTGGTTATATTGCTTTTATTTTCATTCTTTTAGGCATGTCTTAGCATTTAGTATCATGATCTGGCGATCATATAGATATGTGGACCTGGTTGTACTTTTATATATATATCATATTTGTCCCTACTCAGACTTAGAAGTTCTTGACCTATACTCATCAGTTTTACCCTCCCTAGGGAGATTAGAGGTGATCATTCCACCATACTTTGGCTTGCTAGTGTTGGTCTCATTATTCACTATCTTCATCCATCCATTACCTACCCATTTTGTTATTTACCTTGACTTACTACTTAACTAGTGGCATGGAGGACCTTTCCCCGCTGTAGCCTCTCTATTGAATGAGGTTCCTTGTTTATTGTGTCTCGGCTCTGAGTTGGTGACAAAACTTACCTTTGGTGAGTTGGATTTCCTCATGAAGTCCCCCTAGTCACTAAAGATGTTGTTGGCTAAACCTGAAACTTTTAGTGCTGCCATGGATACAAAGTATGGAAATAAAATGTTGTATCTTGTATGAAAGCCCATTCATGCAATGTGTTTCTCAACACACATGAATGAAATGCAAGCCAAACGAAAATGGCTATGAAATATCAACTGTTATATCTATTGTGAAATGTAAATACCTAGGTAAACAAGCTGTCTAAAGACACACCTAGAAGTGCTCAGGTAAACAAGTGCCTTAAAAACACACCTGTAGCAAGAACCCTAATGAAATGTAAATCTATGCAAGGTGTTTGTAAACACACATAGATCAAAGGCTATGGAAACTATAGGCCCAAAAAGCAATGGAACTTAAACTTTATATCAAAAAGATTGCTGGCCTCATTTGTATTATGGATTGTGCGCATCTGTCAAGGTGAATAAACACTCTTTGAACAACTTACCCATTTGTAAGACACCGCCATTCCCTATGTTATTACTCATTCAGTATATGTTATGGTGTGTATTCCCTTTCCCTATCCAAAGTGTCAAAGTGTTAAGTCAGTAAGTCATTCCCTATAACCTAGCCTTTGCAGTACAAATACTTCACCCTACATTAGCAAAATGGTCACAACTATGAAGTGAGTATAGCCTTGAAAGTCTAGTCTGAGTAATAATAATAATTAATGACTTTATATATTTGGATTTAGATCGCCAGTAATGATTACTTTTTGCTGTAATTGCTATTTGAATGAATTGTAGAGCGTGCATTAACCTCCAACACTTGCAGCAGCTTCTGATGATATTCTGAGTTATACTTTGGTCATGTTGACTTGGCCAAACCCAGTTAGACCGAGGTCAACCACAGGACATGAGATGGTTAGACCTTATGATGATGCAGATAGATGATATATGGTCTATGTACAGGTATATGATGGTTCTATGTAGCAGGTACAGGTTTATGATGATGATTTGTGGCTTTCAGCATTATTTGATCATTTACAGATTATTATTATTTCATCTGTTCGAGCATATTGGATATATTATATGATCATGCAGAGATCCATATGGTGTATGAGTACACATATTAGATGGATTCGGGCTCTCTGAGTCCAATGAGACAGTCTGTTTTTAGTTCCGAGCAGTTACAGTGATGATTTAGCCTCAGTTGGCTAACTTAGTGCAGTTTTGGCCTGTCAGAGGTCCTGTCAGAGCATTGATGAGATTTGATGGGTTCACCTAGGGTGTTGTGCATGGAGGAGGTGGTCCAGCCACTTTTTATTACCATATTACCCCCCTCCCAGACACATTGGTGAGCTTACCTTGATAGCGCAGGCACTCTAGGAGGCAGTTTGGGCAATTTCACACTTCCCGAGGCAATCCAGAAATGGTAAAAATGGCTACAAAGGAATTCGATTTGGGTTACTGAGGCAAGGTTATGGCATGGTATGATGTTTGATGATGAGTGGGATGTCTTCCACACGTTCTCCAGCAGTTTCAGCTTCCAATGGGACCCACACCCATCACTTTTGGCACTTTATGATGATTTCTGGAGCCTCCTAAGGCTCACGACTTTCCCAGAGAGGCATGATTTGGTGCTTAGATGATTATTTTGATGAGATTGTGCTATGGGGATTGACCAAGGGTGTTAGAAATTACCCCTTGGACCCACCATAAGCTATTTCTTATGTTTTATCATTGACATTTGGTGGGACCACCTTATTATGGGTGACTTGTCCATTATTATATTGTATTATTGAGTTGATCCATGTATTGTATTGTTAAGCTCATCTCAACCATTGATTAGATCATTTGATCTTTTAATTTTAGCCACTCATTCAAAAAGTGGTTAGGGTTATGGCCTCTCTCCATCCTATGTAAAGGAGAGAGCTTCTCATTGTAAGGGGTCTTTGGCTCTTGGAATCTTGATATAGAAAAACTTTTCTGTGGAAATTCTTGTGGTCTCCTTTGAATTTAGTGTTCTTCGATGGTGATTGTAATGTCTATTGCATCCTATCATTTGGGTATTTGTGGTAAGATCTATTTTTTTGGAAACTTTTGTCTTGTCTACAGGAGGGCGACTTCACTTGGGCGTTTTTGCAAGGATTCTTCAACTCGCTCCACTTGGCATTCGCTTGTATCAGGGGGTTATCATTAGTATCATTATGATCTATGCTATCTTTTTATTATTTCTCTTGTGGCATTAGTATTATCTATTGTTCGCAGTAAATCTGATATTGTTGACGTTTATTGTGCAGGAGAGAGGGCACATTGGCTTCCTTGGGCAAATCGACTTCATAGAAAACTACGTCAAATCGCTCCAAATTGATCAGGTTTGCATAGATCATCATCATCAAGGCATCTACAAGGCTATCCAGGTAAGATCCACAGGTTTGTTCTTCTTGTCTTGGTTCCAATCCATTGGCATAGCTACTTCATTGATAAAACCCTCATTTTACAATGTTTCAGATCTAGCAAGATCTACTTGGCTTTTGGGTATAAAATTTTAAACCCACCTCTATAGCATCCACGGCAATTCGGATCTATAGTTTGGTGAGGATTGGCCTTCATTCGACCCATTTTCCAAGGCAAATTAGCCTCTTCAAGGGAGGTCGCACTTCCTAGTTGGGTGAGTTTACTAAGATCTAGCACCTAGGTAGGTGAGATCCCACTTGATCCATAATCTCCATATTTGATAACCTACCCTTAGTGTGTCACTTCAGTGATTTTCACCTTGTGGGCCCCATTCCTCATTTTGAGGGTTGAGCCCCACTTGGGTCACTTGGTGATACATTTCAATCTCAAATCTACTGAGATCTAGCCATTGGATGATCCTAATTTTCAAGATCCACCTAGCTTGACACCTCAACATCCCTGATCTACAATTTGGTGGACATCCGACTCCATTTGGCCCATTTCCCAAGGCACTGATCTTCTCCAAACCAATTCGACTTTCTTGGATTGTTGAGTTGGCATGAAGTTTGATCGTTGTCTTGCATGCTTGAACACCTAAACACTGTCATATCTATTCATCAAGCTCATCTTTGGTACTGGTTAGCCCCAATTTAATCCTTAACTACCTTGCATTGGACACAGTTCCCAAGACAATGGATTTTCTCATTTTTTACTAGTACCCTGATCCTGGATCTTGTTTCAAACCTCCTAAGTCACTCACACAAATATGTTGGACCAAATCTACATTGTTTAAACCTCTTGATCCAACCCATTCCTTATCTTGTGACTTCATCCATAGATCTAAGGTTTACCATACACCTTACGTACTTCATCCATACTTGATTTGATCTGGTGTCTTGGTCTGATCTCTCCTATCGGGAGTAGATCTGGGTCTCCCCCTTTGTTGTCTTGGGCTAGATAACATAAAGTGAAGATTGCCTCGATTGGCATGACAACCATCCATTGGGAGTCGAGGCTATCTTGGTTGCACCTCTTTGGTTTCCTATCCCCTCTGCCATCCATCTTGGATCCATCTTTAGGGGAAACTACAAGTTAGGTGATAACAGAAACCAGCAAGCATATGTAATGACCTTACACTTGGTACTCTCTAACAACTCACGACACCAGTTTCAAACCATGAAGCTCAAAATGCCATTGCCAGTAGAACATGCATAGTCACAGTAATTAAATAAATTATCAACTAAACATCCAAATGCAATATATATATACCTCTGCTCTGCCATATACATGTCTTTGGAACATCTACAACTGACAATGGGCAAAGCACATCACCGGCTAACTGCTCTGCACTAAATGAACCATGAGTACACCATAATCATCTCAATGGGGTCATGTAGGATTAGTTATGACAAGGGGGCAAGCAGCTACTGTTGGCTCTAAAATATACATCACCGCTAAAAAGTAGGCTCATCTCAACCACAGGACTGGCTCGATGGACTAGAAAAATCAGGTCTGCATCATGGTAGCTCCAGCTACAATATATGTGATATTATCTGGCTCTAGCTGGGACAAGTGCTCTAATGAAGAGAGTGCTTGAGAACCTCAAAAATCTCTAGTCCAAAACACTCTACTAATCACATTCTCGAACATGCACTTGAGCATCTGCATCATCTTCAAATATGTACCTATTACCTGCATCATACCAACGCTCTACCAATCTCTACAGACCCAATATTAATCCTAAAACTAAAAACATAAAGAAAAATAAAATGCATAAAAAATAACAGATACTGAAAATTAAAATGTTATTCTAACTGAAAATAAATATATTATTTTATTTGTTTTTGTAGGAACAAAAAAATAATAAGGAACTCAATCGAACAAACCGCCAGACTCAATGGTGAAGACAAATACTAACTACTACTCAAGTGAACTTATTCAGTTTTCCTACCTATCCTAATCTACCAAGCAAAAGGAAGTTCAGACTATGTTAAGTCAGGGATGTACCCCCTCAAATCCACTTGGTTGATAGGGAGCATAAGATTTCGTTCGCTACCGGTAGAAAGAAAACGCGTCTCCAACACAATGTTCTACCGTCAAAGAGCCCACCCAAAAGTCATTAGATCCCCGAGATCTGATATAAAATAGATGATTCATAATGATTACCTTATCGCCACTCGAAAATCTATGACGATTCACAGATGAAGGGATGACTTCAATATTGCAAATAGGCATAAGAAAACATCAACATTATTTTGGGTACGTGGGACAATTCCTCTCAACTCCCTTTGAGAAGGTATAGCATCAAAGCATGGGGGACCTCCATCAATTGGAATAACTACCCTACCAATCAGAACTTCTCTATTCTCTCTTCTCACCTCTTGATGATTTGTACTCAATTCATCATTCCGTGGGGAAATGATATACTTAGGCGTTTCTCCCACCGTCCAAAAATCTCTGAAAACTCTCTTAGTATCCTCTTCAAGGGGAGATGTCACATGAGAATATTCATTGCTATGACTAGTCCCTTCCCCAAAAGGTGTCGGAACAATCATACCTCCCAGACTTTGGGTTTGAGATTCTGATGATGCAGGAAGATTTGAAGCCATGTCTCTAAATCTTTGGGCTTGACTTTCTAAGAAAGTTGGAGAGGAAAAAGGAATGTGAGAAGTATCATGGTGAAGGCTATTTTCTTCATGAATAGGCAATTCCCGTGGTAGCAAGAAATTGGGGACATTTCTTAAATGAGGATATATCGATAACAGATTGGTCTCATTGATTGTGCTTAGAAGAGAAGAAGGTTCTTGAAGATTAGTCTCATTGATTCTTCTTAGAAGAGAAGAAGGTTCTTGAAAAATGGCAAGAATATTTAATGAAAATTCTCCCTCGGGGGCATCATTAATTAAAGCATCTTCTTGCCAAATCCTAGCAGTGTTATTATCAATTTTCCTATACAGATTATTTTCTAGGGGTTGACGAGATAAATGATCATGGACATCAAAATAATGAGAAGAATTAATTTCACTTCCTTCACTAGGTGAAGGAGGTGTCCCTTCATTGTTAGTTTCCCAAGGAAGAATATGAGGAAGCCCTTCTCTTTCTCTCTCTAAGTTATTATCAACTAAAGCAAGAAATTCCCTTACACTCCTAGGTCTATGCATGACTTGCCTTATCTCTTCTAACCCATCCTCAACTTCATGTATTTTATTTTCATTTCTTTCTCCTCAAGGTGTTTCATTAGTAAGTTCTTGACTCTGAATTTGAACATCATTTACTTCACTTCTCATACTACGAATTTCCTCTGAAACCTCACTTAGATGCATTTCATAATTTATTCTCCTAGCAAGTTCCACAATACTATCTTCTTCCCCGGAAGAATCATTATCTCCCATAACCATAAATATTTCTTCCTGATCAGAAGGGTCCCAAATCCTATCTTCATTTTTAATCATTCCAACCTTCACAGAATTCAAAAGATCATCCCCATACGTGTTTTTTATCCCGTCTTCAAATGTCTCTAGGTGCATATCGATGAAGGGTTCTTTATTGATTCTAACCAAAGCACCATCTGAGTTAGGGACATGGATATAGGAAAAATCCATCATGAGATATCCACCTAAACCGACTTCCCACTTCCTAGAAAGTAACATACCATAAGTTGGGGGCAAGTCGATTACAACCACATCCATCATGGTGGAAATTTCTAAACATGCAAAAAGATCGGTCCTTAGGTTCTTAATCAAACTGTATGACTACACGTGCCTTGAATAAATACCATAGGCATTTCCATATGGTCTGGTGACCTCTAACCCCATTTCCTTCATGAAATGTAAAGGCATGACGTTCATGGCAGCTCCAAAATCTAGCATACAGGTATGGAGGAGCATATCCTGAATGTGTAATGTAAGGTAGAAGGGAGGGTGACCACCATTCTTACGTTCATAAATCGCACACTGATGTGTATAGGAGGATCCTTTTCAACTTTCCTAATCACGTTCCCACTAAGACTCTGGATATGACAGGACTCGTAAGTTACTTCAAAGTCATTCTTGTGATGAATGCCTTCGAAGAATTCTTCTACTTGGATTTTCAATGATGGGACTTGTTATCACACCATAGTAGCCAGGCTACTATTCTTGCTAAGCAGATATCTACACTTTTCAGAGATTTTCTTTTACAGAGATCAGTTATGATGAGAAGCATGATTTGAGATCACTTATAGATAAGAGCAGTGTATATCAGACATTGAGTAGACCTTGTGCCAAGGTTGATCCTTGAGAACTTAGATTTGATGACCGATATGACCTTTTGTTCCATATAGTTTCAGTTCAGTGCCTAGAGTTCCAGATGTGATTAATGCAGCAGTGTTTCAGTTGGTTCTAGATGATGATTATTGATATGCAGTGACATGACCATTAGACTTATGATTGTTATCATTGATTATTATCTTGTTGTTTTAGCCATCTTCATAGCATTGACTTGGTATATAGCTCATGATGTGGCAGTATTATCTAACAAATGAAATGAAATATCTTGGTTGTATTTAAATAATGAATTGGATGTATTACTTGCCCTTAAAGGTTCACTGACTATACTCATTGGTTTCACTACCCTCCTATGAGCATGAACATGGTTTCTCATGACATTTATGTCTGCTATCTTAGGCTTCACATTCACCTGACTCCATCCATCCATGACTTTCCCTATTTTAGGCTTTCACCCTGACTTGCCTTTTTGACTATTTGATATGGAGGACTTCCCTTTTTCTGCCGCTGTGTTGGATTGCATCCATGTTTGTGTTGTGTATCGGCTTTGAGTTGGTGACAAAACTTGCCCCTGGTGAGTTGGATTTTATGCCTAGATCATTCTAGTCGGTTTCCTCGATGTATGGCTTAGCGCGGAATTCCCTCTAGTCACATGAGATGTTCGCTAAAACCTAAAGCACTTGTACTATTTATGGAAATTATTGAAATCTCTTATGAAAGCCTATGAAATTAAAATTCTAGAATGTGTTTCTAAACACACGATGAATAAAGGCTAAAGCAATGAAATGCTAAAATACCCCATGAAGGGTATAGAAAGGTCTAAACAGCAATGGCTAAATAAATGCTAAATCTAAAGATTGTTGACCTCATAAATGTAAATATGCCCCAGATGCAAGCTGCGATTAGTTCGGCTTTTAAGCGCATGTAAAATCCCAGAGGGGTTATATAGGCCAAAAAGGCCATGGAAATTAAATGAATGATCATAATGAACTGGGATCAACCTGATATAGCCATGATGCCAAGGTTGAATAAGCACTCTCTAAACAACTTACCCATTTGTGAGGCATTGCCATTCCCTTTGTTTATCTTGTCCAACACAGTGTGTAGCTCTCCTCTTTCCCCGTCCAAAGTATCTCTTAGTTGAATTGGTCAAGTCATCCCTTTTACCTAACCTTGTTCTTAGCCTTCACCCTATCTTAGCAGTTAGAGCATGTCCATTGGTGAGTATGACTTTAAAGATTTGGTGAAAGTAAATTATAAATAACATTACATATCTATGTATTAACTGCCACTTGATTGATGTTTGTACTTGAAGTTAAGCTGTGAATATGGTTAAAGGAACATGTCTTAGTCATTTGTCATGATCTAGTCCTTGGTTGTATTTTGACCTAGTCAAACATAGTTTGACCATTGTCATTCTTGTGATTCGTGATGAGATGGACCACTTGTGCTTTATGATGTTGATTTATGGTCCCACATGCATCTATTGATCATTCCATATGTTGGACATATGCTCCAGATGATGATTGATGTAGTTGGTCATTTTTATTATTATTTCCAAATCATCATATTTTACATTGTCCGGATATGGTGGACCCTAAAGATGACCCTTCAGGTTATCATGAGGTGTATGAGTACTCATCTCTAGTGGATTTGGGTCTTCTGAATCCGTTGAGACACTTATATTTTAGTTCCGGGCATTCCTGGGCATGATATTAGCAGTTATCCACCTATTGACCAGTTTGGGCATGCTGATGAGGCCTGTCCAACAGGGGCATTGAAGGCCAGTCGTTTCCTATGGCGCTACAGAGGAAGGGGGTGGTCCAACCACCTTTGTTTACCATTATACCCCCCTTCCAGACAGCTTGGTGCATTCAGTTTGACAGCGCAGGCACCCTGGATAGCAGTTTTGGTCAGTTTCAGGGTTTTCAAGAGGATTGAAAAATGGAATAAAAGGGTCATTGAGGAATTCAATTTGGGCAAATGAGGCAAGGTTTTGGCACTTGGTCTGATCAGAGGTCATCCATGGTGTATCCCCCTTCTTCCAGATCAGTTGGCATCAGTTAATGGGGTCCACAATGGCTACAGGAGGTCTTTTATTGCATGTCTCTCTCAGATTATAGGGACAGGATTTGATCATTTATGTACTTGGACATGTCATAGAGTCATTTATCATGTTATTGTGCCATGGGGTCATGCTAGTGAAGGAGATTAATTCCTCCTAGCCCCACCATGTGCTCCTAGTCACTTGTCCATGTCTTATGTTGTGGCTCCATGCTCTCTAGCAACCCCCCATGTGTGACGTCACCCTCCTTAGAGACATTTTATGTATGACGTCACCCTGCTTTTGAGTGATCTATGTGTTATATTGTATTGGCTCATCTTAGCCATTGATTATTATGTTTTATCTTTTGATCTCAACCACTAGTCTTCAAAAGTGGTTTAGGGTTTTGGTCTTCCTCATCCTATAAAAGGAAGATACCCTCTCATTGTAAAGGTGCCTTTGGAGCTCTTGAAGATTGGAATAGAATACTATTTTGTGGATCTACTTCTCTTGTCTTGATGGATTCTTTTGCAAGTTGAATATACAGTCTTTTCTCTATGTATCATTTGTGGATCGTGGGCTACTAGTTGTTTTTTCTGCAGGGAGGCCGAATTGATGGGGAGGAGGACAATTTGAAGGTGGCTATTGTTGGGGGGACCCACATATCTTCTCTTGGGTTGATCTTTGTGACAGGGAGTATCATTATTGTATCTTTGTAACATCACAAATGCTTTTTATTACATCTCTTCATCATTTTCATAATTCTTTTGCTTGGCTTGTTTCTAACTTGATCTTGTCTTGCAGGAGGAGGACGATTTGGTCATCTTTGAGGGAGGACGTTTTGGCTTGGAGCACTAGATCTAACTCTTGAATATACACATAGGGGGAAGGCTATCAATTTGAAAAGTGGGCACAAGCATTTGAGGTATGTTCTACAAGGTATGTACCTAGATCCATTCATTTTTCTTCATTGATCATAAAACCCTCATAATCAAAACCCTCATATTACCTTTTTTTAGATCTACTTGGATCTAGCTTGTCTTTGGGTATAAAATTTAAAACCCACCTAAATAATAATCACGGAAACCCCGATCTACATTTTGGTGGTAATTGGCCCTCATTTGACCCATTTCCCAAGGCACATTAGCCTCTCCAAGGGAAGTCGCATTCCTTGAGGAGGCTAGTTTGGCTAGTTCCCAAAAGTGGGTAGGTGAGATTTTTGTTGCATTTAATAGATCAACCTTGAAAACCTACCCCTAGTGCTTCACTTTTGTGATTTTCACCTTGTGGGCCCCATTCCTCATTTTGAGGGTTGTGCCCCACTTGGGTCACTTGGTGATGCATTAGATCTAGTCAGATCTAGCCATAGAATGCTCTTGATATTGAAAACCCACCTTGCTTTGCATCTTGACTATCCCGATCTACAATTTGGTGGACATCCAACTCCATTTGCTCCTCCATCCAAGGCACTAGTCATCCTTGAGTCAATTCGCACTCCTTGGGTAGGTGGCTTTTTGCTAGGTCCCACAGTTGGGTATTGCTAATTCTAGGCCAAATTCATAGATCCATGCCATAGCATACCCCTAGTACTTGTTATCACATATATAGTAGCCGAGTTACCATACATTGTTTTTCTTATTCCAGTACACTTTTCAGCCAGTTCCCTTACATTGAGATGCTGAGATGAGCATCTATTATGGATCATGATTATATTATAGACAACAGTTTTGTTCCCCATGCCATGACTGAGTTTCAGGACACTTAGAGAGATGATCGATGTATCCATTCAACCATTTATACAAAGCAGTCAGTATTTCCCGGAGTTATAGCAGCAGTTTCAGAGGACATATGTTGGTTCAGATTGTGTGCATTCAGGTATATGACTCAGCAGGTATATTCTGGTGTTATGGTTATATTGCTTTTATATTCATTCTTGTAGCATGTCTTAGCATTTAGTATCATGATATGGCGATCATATAGATATGTGGACATGGTTGTATCTTTATATATATTATATTGTCCCCACTCAGACTTAGAAGTTCACTATCCATACTCGTTGGTTTTACCCTCCCTAGGGAGAATAGAGGTGATCATTCCCACCAGTTCTGGCTTGCTAGTGTTGGTCTCATTATTCACTGCCTTCATCCATTCATTACCTCCCAGTTTGTTAATTACCCTGACTTACTACTTGACTAGTGGCATGGAGGACCTTCCCCCGCTTTAGCCTCTGCGTTGGATGAGATTCTTTGTTTCTTGTGTCTCGGCTCTAAGTTGGTGACAAAACTTGCCTTTGGTGAATTGGATTATAGTCCTAAATCATTCTGGTCGGTTGTCCCGATGTGTTGGCTAAAACTGAAAGCTCATGTATTACTTATGGAAACTTATGTAAATTTGCCCATGGAAATTGTAAACTCTAGAATGTGTTTCTCAACACACATGAGTAAATGGCAAGAGCAATGAAACGCTATAAATACTCCTTGAAGAGTATAAGAAAGGTCCAAAAAAGCAATGGTTCTTAAACTCTATATCTAAACGATTGTTGACCTTGTGTATATGTATAAACATGCTTTGGATGCAAGCTGCAATTAGTTGTGTTTCTTAGCACACCTGAGATCCGAAGGGTTATGTAGGCCAAAAAGGCCATAAAGTGAGATCAATGGATCCTAATGAACTTGGATCATCTTAAAAAAAGTAGACATGATGCCTAAGTTGAATAAGCACTCTTTAAACAACTTACCCATCTGTGAGACACTGTCATCCCCCGTGTTACTGCTTGTTCAGCATATGTTAGACAAAGTTTGAAAAATCGAAATCGGACTCGGAATCGGTCGAGGGTCAACTCGGAATCGGAATCGAAATCGGTAATGAATTTGTCATAAATCGGCTGATTTGAATTTAATGAATCGGTTTACTCAAAAATACATAAAATATTTAAATTTTAAAGAAAAACAACATTTTCAAGATTTTAGGACTGTTGTTATGACCTAGACCTGTTGTTTGAAGGCCAAAGAGCACCTTTACTTGTTGTTTAGGGCTGCTTTCATCCACAGTACTGCTCACAATTTATTTTTAGCCTTTAAGGTGATTTTCATGACTTTTTACTGCTACAAAGGTCATAACAGGCACATGTTTGCTTCAAAAATTTCGTACGAGGGTTTGAACAGCTTCAACCTAAGTTGCATGAAACGAGGAAACGAGGACGAAACGGAGAAACGGAGAAACAGGGGAAATGTGACCCCCAAAATTGTGGAAATGAGGAAATGCAATATATATATATATATATATATTAAATTAATAAATTAGCAAAGACATTTACAAAAATGAATGTGAAATATAAATCATCAATCATACATGTCAACGAATCATTGCCTATATTGGGATCCTATTCATCAATAGCACCCTATGCGTCCCTCCTCTAGGCTCTAGCCCTTGCCTCTAACTCGAATTTCAAAGTTGATCCTCCAAGGACATTAGTCAACGACTCAACACACTACAATTTTGATGAAACTTCCTAATCCAATCGCTAAAATAACGTAGAAAAAGCTTTCGATGCTTGATAAGTGATTTTGCATGAGTGAAGAGTACATTTTTATTAAGGTCATGACAGAAGAATTCAACAATCAACACCACCAACATCAAGGTACATATAGGGGTTGATGTGCTTGATTAAATGCCAATTCCATACCCTCATACATGATAGAATCTGGTGGAAACTTTGCAATCCTAAAATCCTGAAAACTATTAAGTCTGATGAATTTTGAATGGGATCTAAAAATCTACTTTTTGCATATGAAGTCCGATGAAGTTGGAACCACTCTCAAACATCCTGAAACAATTAATGGTAATGTTAAAAATTTAAGTAAAAGTTTTACTTTAAGAATTTAACATTACCATTAGTATCACCAAGTACTACAGCACCATGGGGATATAGGTTAAAAATTCAAAAAAACCATTTTTTAATGGCCCATAGGCCCACACCAAAAACTCGGCCGATTTTTGTCAAAAATTGGTGGACCAGACCGGTTCGGTACCGAATCAGCCGGTTCGGTACCAAACCGGTCCTCCGATCCGATTTGGAGACCGGTTTGAACCGGTCTTGCCTTAAATCGGTGAATCGGCCGATTCCGATTCCGATTTCACGGATTTTTAAAACACAGATGCTAGACTGTGTATTCCCTTTCCATTTCCAAAGTGTCACAATGTCAAGTTAGTAGTCATCCCTTAGCCTAGCCTTTTAATTTTTATCCCTCACCCTTCACTAGCAAATTGATCACAACCATGACGTGAGTATGGTCTTGAAAGTCTGGTCTGAGTCATAATAATAATTAAAAGCCTTATATATATTTGGTTGTAGATCGCCAGTAAATGATTACTTCTTGTTATAATTGTTACTTGAATGAATTTTAGAGCATGTTTTAACCTTTGGCACTTGCAGCTTGATGATAACCTAAGTTATATTATTGGTCATGTTGACTTGGTCAAACCTAGTTTGATCAAAAGTCAACCACAGGACATGAGGTGGCAGACCTCAGATGATGTAGAGATATGATATATGGTTTGGTACAGGTCATCACCAAATGGTTCTATGCAGTGGTTTCAGGCTTATGATGATGATTTGTGCTTTTCAGCACTGTTACAGATTATTATTATTGGATATGTCGGGTATATTGGATATTTTATATGATCATGCAGAGATCCATAGGGTGTATGAGTACACACCTTAGATGGATTTGGGATCTCTGAGTCCAATGAGACAGTCTGTTTTCAGTTCCGGGAAGTTATAGTGATGATTGGCCTTAGTTGGCTATCCTAGTGCAATTTTGGCCTATCAGATGGCCTGTCAGAGCAGAGGTTGGATTTGATTGGTTTGCCTAGGGTGTTGTGCATGGAGGGGGTGGTCCAGCCACTTGTTATTACCATATTACCCCCCTCCCAGAGAGCCTGGTGGGATCACCTTGACAACGCAAGCACTCCAGGAGGCAGTTTGGGCAGTTTCACACTTCCCAAGGCAGATTAAAAATGGTGAAAATGGCTACTGAAGGATTCGATTTGAGATACTGAGGCAAGGGATTGGCATGGGATGACTTTTGATGATGAGTGGGACATCTTCCACACCTTCTCCGACAATTTCAGCTTTCAATGGGACCTACACTCATCTCTTTGGCATTTTTTGTGGTTTTCTAGAGCTTCATAAGGCTCATGACTTTCCCAGAGAGGCACAATTTGGTGTCTAGATTGGTTATTTTATGTTATTGTGCCATGGGTACACACTAAGGAGGCAAGTCATGACCCCCTAGACCCACCATGAGCGAGATCTTATGTTTTATCATTGACATTTGGTGGGACCCCCTCTCCTAGGGAGATTTGGTCCATTGATGTATTATATTGTTATATTGATCCATGTACTTTATGTACTTTGATCTTTTAATCTTAGCCATCCATTCAAAAGTTGGTTAGGGTTTTGGTGTCTCTCCATCCTATTTAAAGGAGAGAGCTCCTCATTGTAAAGGGACTTTTGGCTCTGGATTATTGGAATAGGAAATTATTATTGCATCTACTTGTCTTGTGGTGGTGAATGCTTTTGGAGTTCAACTGTTTGTTCTTCCTTTGCACTGGGTTATTGGAGATTATCTTGCTATCTATTTTGTTCCTTGTTTTCTCATCTACAGGTGAAGGCCGAATTGGTTCAAGGAGGACGCATTGGTAGGGGAGACTCACCCTGCCTCTTCTTTGGGGTCTCTTTGTCGGTAACAGAGAATATTACTATCTCAGTACCTTCTAATTCATGTTTCTATTGCTATTTGCTTGTATTTCCTCCATTCTTGATCTTACTGATTGAATCGATTTTCTTGGTTTGACAGGAAGAGGAGGGCGCACGTGTGGAGCTAGGGCATCTCTTTGTGGCAAGAAAAATCAAAGATCTCTCATTTGATCTCTGCGGGAACATTCCTCAACAACATGGAAACCTCTTCCATCACTCAGGTATGATCTCAAAGTAAGTTTCTCATTCCATTAATTTATCCATCTGTCATTTAATTCAAAACCATCATTTAAAATCAACTAAATTTTTTTGGAAAATTCCCATGATCAAACCCCTTGATCATTTGGCAAATCCTTTCTGGGTATTATAGATCGGGCAAATCCCAAAGTGGGTTCTTGAAAACGTCTTGCTTGGGTGACTCCATTGGCCCAAACTCCAAGGCACTGATCTCCTCCTACCCTCACAACTTTCCTGGCTTGCCTTGTTTTCCTGTGGGTTGATCCTTGTTTGGTTGCTTGCACACTTTGACATTGTCATATCCCTTAATCAAGCATAGCTAGAAAACCCTAGCTGTCAGATCTACGTTTTGGAAAACTTTCCCTGTTTTAAGGGTCACATTTCCCAAGGCAGTTGATTTTGACCTTTTGGAACTAGCTTTGAATCCTGGAATCATACCTAATCATAGAATCACTGTGTGTTATCTATCCCTATCATTTCACACCTTTCCTAAGCCTCCACAGTGGTCCTAATTCCTTAATTCTAGGGTTCCATACTTGTCACCCTACGTACTTCATCTGATTGATTTGATCTGGTGATTGGTTTGATCTCTCCTATCGGGAGTAGATCTGGGTCTCCCCTTTGTTATATTGGCTTTCATAGCTAAAGCGAAGAGAGCCTTGGTTGCCGTGACAACCATCCTTTTGGGAACTAAGGCTCTCTTGGTTCACCACTTTAGTTGCTTGTCCCCTCTACCATCCACCTTGGATCCATCTATAGGGGCAACTACAAGATTGGTGATAACATTTTGGCACCGTTGCCGGGGAAGGTAGAGGCCTACCCTAGTTCGACATATATTTTTCAAGCCCTACTCCCGTTCTCTTTGCCAACATTTTGGTGCCATTAGCAGGGAGGTAGAGGCTTACCTTCGGTGTCTGCGAGTGTCCGTGTGTTAATCCATATCTTATCGCATCCGGTATTTTGCCTTAGTGATTGTATTTTGAATTCCATAATTATCCCAATCACCATTTTAATTTTCACTCATCTCACCTCTCCTACGACATATTTCATTTCGGTGAATTACCTGTGTGGTTCACCTGGCGACTCCACCCCGCGACTCTACTGAGGATCGAACCCAACGTATAAATCCTAAGTTCTTAGAGCGTCTTAATCTTGAAGGAACCTGTTATCGCACCATAGTAGCAGGGCTACTATTCTTGCTTAGCAAATATCTGCACTTTTCAGAGCTTGGCTATGATGAGTTTATATTTTGAGATCACTCATGATCGGAACAGTGTATTTTATCAGACTTATGTTAGACCTTGTGCCAAGGCTGAGCCTTAGGAGCTCAGATTTGATGACCTATGTGACCCTTTATTCCATACAATTTCAGTTCAGTGCCCAGTGATGTTATTGTAGCAGTATTTTAGATGATATTGATGACTATTTTTATGATGTGATATAGCCTATGGACTTCTGATTGTTGACTATGGATTATTATCTTGTTTCTTTAGTCATCTTCACAGCATTAGCTTGGTATATGATTCATGATGTGGCAAACTATTTGAAATGAAATGAACTATCTTAATGATGTCATAAATTGAAAAATGGACATATTACTTGCACACTTAGGTTTTCTGACAAAACTCACTGGTTGAGCATAGATATGGTCTTCCTTGACATTCTTGTCTGCTAGCCTAGGCACCACATTCATTTGACTCCATCCATCCATGACCTTCCCGATTTGGCTTTCACCTTTGACTTGTCTTTCTTGACTCTTTGATACTGAGGACTTCCCTATTACTACCTCTGTGTTGGATCGCACCCATGTTTGTTTAGTGTCTCGGCTCTGAGTTGGTGACAAGACTTGCCTTTGGTGAGTTGGATTGTAGGCCTAAATCATTCCGGTCGGTTGTCCCGATGTTTGGAACTGGTCGAAGTCCCCTTAGTCAATTGGGATGTTGTTGGCTAAAACTGAAAGCTCATGTACTACCTATTGGAAATCTTTATAAATTCGCCCATGGAAACTGTAAACTCTAGAATGTGTTTCTTAACACACGTGAGTAAAGGGCAAGAGCAATGAAATGCTAAAAATGCTCCTCGAAGAGTATAAGAAAGGTCCAAAAAAGCAAAAGTTACTCAAAAGTTATATCTATTATTGTTGACCTTATATATGTATAAACATGCCCTGGATGCAAGCTGCACTAGTTGTGCTTCTTAGCACATTTGAAATCCGAAGGGTTATGTAGGCCAAAAAAGGCCATGAAATGAAATTGAATGATCCTAATGAACTTGGATCAACTTGATGTAGACACGATGCCTAAGTTGAATAAGCACTCTCTAAACAACTTACCCATTTGTGAGGCACAGCCCTTCCCCGTGTTATTTGTCTAGCACAGAGTGTAGCTCCCCCCTCTCCTAGTCCAAATTGTCATCTAGTTGAGCTTAGGCAAGTCATCCCCTTTGCCCAGCCTTGATTCTTAGCCTTCATCCTAAGCTAGCAGTTTGACCATGTCCAATGGTGAGTTTGTCATATAAGCTATTGTGCAAATAAATATAAATAATAATGGAATATGTAAACATTATAAATGCCACTGAATGATGTCTATGCTTTAAGTTAAGCTGTGAGTATGATTAGAGGAACATGTCTTAGTCTATTGATATGATTTGTCCTTGGTTGTATACTGACCTAGTCAAACCTAGTTTGACTATGGTCATTCTTGGGATCCGTGATTATGTGGGCCATGTATGCTTATTGATGATGATTTATGGTCCCACATACTCTTGTTATTGATACTATATGGTGGACATATGATTCAGATGGTGATTGATGCAGTTCAGCAGGTATTATTATTATTTCAGATCATTAGATTATGCACTATCCATATATGGTGGACCCTACAGTTGGCCCATCAAAGAAACCCATGGTGTATGAGTACACATTCTTAGTAGTTTTGGGTTTTCTGGATCCAATGAGACACTTATCATTGAGTTTCGGGCACTTCTGACAGTGATAGATGCAGTTATCCACTTGACTAGATTTGGGGTTGTTTTCCCAGCCTGTCCAGCAGGGGCCATGAGAGGCCAGTTCACCTAGAGCCCTGTATGAGGAGGGGGTGGTCCAACCGCTTGATTTTACCATTATCCCCCCACTCTAGAAAGCCTGGTGGGCTCATTTTGACAGCGCAGGCAACCTAGGTGGCAGTTTCAGCTGCTTCAAAGTTACCGAGGCAGATTAAAAATGGAATAAAAGGGTCACTGAGGAATTCGATTTGGGCAATTGAGGCAAGGTTTTGGCACTTGCTCTTCCAGGGTGAACCCCCCATCTTCCATCCAATTATCATCAGTCAGTGGGGTCCACAGAGGCCACAAGAGGCCTTTTATTACATGTCTCTCACAGATTTTGAGGACAGGATTTGATCATTTGTATTATTTTATATTATTGTGCCATGAGGATGAGCTAGTAAGGATTGATGCCTCCTAGCCCCACCATGAGCTTTATGAGTCATGTCCATGTTATATGAGGTGGGCCTATGTGTTTTAGCCCCCTCTAGAGGATGACGTCACCCTCACTTAGTCACTTTTAGCTATGACGTCACCTCTATTTTGAGTGATCCATGTGATGTTATGTTATGGCTCATCTTAGCCATTGATTATGTTGTGAGATCTTTTAATCTCAACCACTCATTTCATAAAGTGGTTTTGAGATCTAGGGATTTGGTCTTTATTATCCTATATAAGGAGGAGACCCCCTCATTGTAAAAGTCATCTAGATATTTTTGGCTCTTGGCTATTGGAATAAAAATACTCTCTTGGGCACCTTGGATCTTGAAGTTGGAATGCTTGTGGTGATTGTAAATGCTTCTTCCTCTATACTGACAAATATTGGTGGCCATCTTGGATTTTTATCTTAAACTGACATTTTTTGTAGGCAAAGAAGACGATTTTGAGGAGTGCGAATTGGTGGGGAGGCCTACCCTTCAAGATTCAAGAGAACGTTTTGGGTGACAGGGAGTTGTTTTGTCTTTGTACCAACAAGTCATGTTATTCATCTCTTTGTTTGCATCTACTTCCATTCTTGTTTATTGATTGATCTTTGTGTCCTTGATGGACGGGAATAGGGAGGCCGATTTGGTTGAAGGAGGCAAAACGTTGGGAAGAAGGGATTCATCAAGTTTGGCATTTGATCTTTGTGGGAAGTAATCCTCGTCACAAGTCTCTTCCATCTTATTCTTCCAGGAATGTTCCATGAGGTATGATATTCTTCTATCCTATCCATCTACTCTCTTAGATCTTAAAACCCTAATTGATTAAAACCCTCATTTTTCTATTTTTCTAGATCTACTTGGATCTAGCTTGGCTTTGGGGAAAATATTGAAAACCCACCTCTATAGCATCCACAGCAATTCGGATCTATAGTTTGGTGTGGATTGGATTCCATTTGACACACTTTCCAAGGCACAATAGCCTCCTTGAGGGAGGTCGCACTCCTTGAGGGAAGCTATTGGGGCTAGTTCCAAGACTTGGGTAGGTGAGATCCCACTTGATTTCCATAGATCTACCTTGATAATCTACCCCTCGTGCTTCACCTTGTTGATTTTCACCTTGTGGGCCCCATTCCACATTTTGAGGGATTGAGCCCCACTTGGGTCACTTGGTGATGCATTTTGAATCTCAGATCTACTAAGATCTAGCCATTGGATGCTCTTGATCTTCAAAACCCACCTTGCTTTGCACCTTGACTACCTCGATCTAAATTTTGGTGGACATCCGACTCCATTTGGCCCTTGATCTAAGGCACTAGTCTCCCTTGGGGCAATTCGCACTTCTTGGGGTTAGTGGCTTTTGCTAAATCCCTCATTTGGGTGCTCTTAATTCTTGGTCAATCCATAGATCCATGCTATAGAGCCCCACTATCTTTCATTAATTTTGACCAAGTGGACCCATCTTGGACCATTTTTCCTATTTTAAGGAAGTGGGCCCCACTTGTGTACTTTCATGGAGCTAGATCTATCTGTTATCACCTATTTTGTACAAATAGTTGAAACCTTATTGAGCCGCCAGTGTTGGAACACATCAGTGTTCAGTTCCAGAGTATCTGGGTTTCAAAATGCAGCAGTTAGCCAGTTTTATTTTTGAGTCGACATGACCATGGCCCCATGGGGTTTTTAATAAAGTGTGCTAGTAGGATCTGAGTGTCTCGGTTCCCCATGACTTGATTAAGCAACTAAGGCATTCTAGGGAGTTTTTTTCCTTGTCAATTATACTTTGCTTATAGCCGAGCTATAATCGATGAGGTTTTCTCCCACTCCTCCAAAGCTGGAATGCCCGATTTTGAAAATTTTAGCCATGGGGGGTTATTAGAGTCCAACTGATGTATATAAGCCTACTAGACACTGTTAGAATAGGTGTCGGTCATGTCCTAGATCCATAAAACCCTCAGAAAAAAATTTGAAATTTTTTTTTACCTGGTCCGTCAAATTTGGGTTTTTAATTATTTTTTAAATTTAATAAATTTCTCTATAGTTTAAATAGAGAAATAATAATTTGTAATATGTCAGTCGTCCGGGATCCGAATTCAGTGATTGATGGCTCGTTTCATAAGACAAAAATCACACATGACCTATGGACCAACTAAACCCAAGTTTCGGATGTCATTTAGGCCTCGTAATTAATATTTTCTCTAAAAATCCATTTACAGATAAATTATTAATTAAAATAATAAAAATGATTATTTTTGAGATAATCCAAATCTCTCCAAAATAATCCAAATGGAATAAAGTAAAAGGCTAAATGACATGGCACTCAGCATCTATGAAGATTCCAATCATCTCAGTCAACATTCAATCAAGTATACAGTCAGCACAAGTAGATCTCTCCAAGCTAATTCGCCCTCCATGCATGCAAAGTCGAGTTTGATGATGTGGAGATCATATTTAATGGAAATTGGTTGTTGTGATTTGCATTTAATGAAGAGTGGGGGCACCTTTCCTAGGTGGAGGCCACCTCCCACTCTCAACCACCAAGATTGCAATCTAAAAGATGTCAAACTCCAAGTACCTACCACCTCCAATCACGCCTTCTCCAAGCTAGCTCACGTCAACCTCTTTTTGAGCTCGAGTTTCACACATGGCATTTGAATATTGGTTGGTGATTATTCCAAGAATGGGATGGGGGGTGCCTTGCCTAGGTGGAGGCCACCTCCCCATCCATGTAGACTTTGAACTCAAGTTCTAGATTGGAGTTAGCACTCCAAGTTTGATTGACATGTATTTCGATTGGTTGAGACTAGTTATTGATTGGAAATCGACTTTAGTTAGGTGCCATTGGCTTCCATCATGCCAATTCGACTTAGGGTTTTAGTTGTTAGCCTTTGCTATATAATGAGGCTCTTTTCCCCTCATTCTAGATGGATTTTTTAGGCAAAGAAACTATGGAGAATTTGTAAGCATTTTTATTGTCAATAAAGTTGAGACTTTGGAGGTCAAAAACGTGGAGGCTCTTGATGTTCATTGCTTCACTTGAGAATCAAGGTGATATTGTTTTGCATTTGTATTTGAGGCTTTTAAGTTGTAGATCATGTTCAAAATGGCTAACAATCTAGCACAAGCAAGCATGTATCTAGTTCTTTTCACTTAAATATTCTTGTTTTATATATATTATCCCATGCTTAAGGTTCTTGCAGGTACATCTTCACCCCACATAAGGCCAAAGGAGTTTCAAGCTTTATGGATTTGAGAAACAAGAGAATCTAGCTCTTCTCCATCAAACGCCCAAACACTTTCTCGATTACTGGTTACTTGGATCTACCTTCATTCTTGTGGAAACCCTTTCCAGATCTTAATCCAAAGTTGAAGTTGTTTTTGTTTTAAAGCCTTAGATTAGTTTGCCATAAGGTTGAAGTTCCTTCACCTTGGGGAATAACTTGGGATTTGTTCCCTTATGCTCTCTTCAACATTTGTCTTTGGCGTATCACCGGTTAACTGGAGGATTTCCATGGCAGTGTTTCAAGCCCTCAAGTGTTCCACTTGAGTCCCATTTCCATCCATTCGTTTTTCCTCTCCTTTCGGTCCATTTTACCCATCTTCCATCCGCTCCAAGTTTTGCCTCTCTCCCATTCGCTCCCCTTCCTTGTTGAGCCTCTTCCTTCTCCCATCCACCTTCGCAAAAGCCCAAAAATACAAGTTAGACTTAGATTTGTTAAAGTTAGTAAATTTTTCTTTTTGAAAAGAGTTAGTTGAGGCATATTAAAAGGTCATTTAGGGCTTGCATTTAGTCTTTTTTCTTAAGTTTTATAGTTTCATTTCAAAAGTAGAAAAGTTGGCATATAGGATAGTGTGAAATTTTGTGGTTGCATTCTCATTCCCACTGTTTTTTGGAGCATTTTAGCTTGCTGGTCCGTTTTACCATCTTAGTAATTTCAAGTTAAAATCTCATGCTTTCTATGTTTTAGACCTTAGTTTTCATTTATAGACTTAGTTTCAAAGTTTATTTGATTTTTTCTAACACTAAAGGGTGCCTTGTTGAGTTGTTTTGAGCTTGTGTAGGTGATTTGAGAGGGAGATACTTGGTATATCTTGAAGCAAAAGATCAAAGCAAAATCAAATGAATGCCATAAGGAGTGATTGAACATACAAGATCTTATTATCCTTTGTAAAACTCTTCAAGAATTCATTTCAAGTTTAAAGTCTTATCTCTCAAAAAGTCCTTCAAGGTTTTAAAACCCAAGGCACTTGTAAAAATTAATAAAATTGTCTAGTGGAGGAGTCCTCCACCTTTGGGTTTCTTCCCCATTTGGGGAAGAGTGTTGGGTTTGCTTAACTTAGATCTTTTTAGTTCATGTTTTATAGTAGTTTATTTTCATCTTGTCGCTCTTCTCTCTCAAGTTTTGACCAGAGTAAGCTAACTTTGGGATTGTATCCCAAAGGCCACATAGTTTTGTGGTAGCTTCTCGTTCCCCCATCAGCATCTTGTGGACATCCAACTAGCTGGAAGGTTTCCAAGACTGACGGTTCTACTGGTTGACCTTGTTCGGAGGTTGATCCCACCTTTAGAGTAGAATTGCTTGGTAGAACACTAGATCTTTCAGTTATTTCATTTTATTTTGCAAGTAGCATGCTAGCAGTGTTTCACATCTATTTGGACTATCACATGATTTAAAGGTTATAAAATTGCAATATCTTGTTATCACAACTGTTTCTTGCTTCTTAAAACGAACAAAGTCTCTTGAACTTGGACAAATCCAAGTCAAGAGCACTCTCTGTCGGAGAGCATTGTTAGACTTGCATCTTCCCCTGTATTAGGCATTTTAAAGTAGGAAGTCTCTTGAACTGTGGTCTTAAGACTAAGTCAAGAGCGCTCTCTGTCGGAGAGTTTAACAAGTGCTCTTAATAATAAAACTTTTCAATCCACATTTTCTCCTTAATTAATTTATCTTGGTCGTTTATCCAACACCCGTATGCTCTGCCAACCGGAAACGGTTGGACTAGTACTCAGAAAGGTGAAGGATTTGATAAGATCATAAGTGATAATTAATTAAAACTTTCACCCCCATAACCAACGAACCGGCGTTGTTCAAAAAGTATTTTAAGCAGTTCTCAGGGGAGGTGCCGGATTGCCCAATCTGCGACACAGTGGCTGGTTAGCATTGCGCGCCTCGCTGTGATTCCAGACAGGTTCGACATGTCTCTTAAAGGAGCTGCTTAGAATGTCTTTCCGGACACTCTTTTGATATCCTTGGTTTTAGCCATAATAATCAACATCTAAAACACTTAAAATTTACCAAGAACAATTTCAAAACGATCTCACAAACAACTACTTTTGACTTACACTTTTCAGCATCGCAAGTATTCATTTGACTCCATTTGGCACTGGTCTTTAAAAGTTCTTATATATCTTCTGAATCTGGACCATATGTCCTTGTCATTTGTTTGATCTTTATCTTGTGGATGTTTTGTTTTAATTCTAAGTCAAAGTATTTTGTCATCTTTTAAATTTGTATCTTGTGGAATTTGCAACGTGGATTGCGTGTTTAATTGTGTTCTCATCATTATACAAACTCCTAAACAACACTCATCCGCATCACCCCATACAAGAAACATTTTAAAACACAAGAGCCTTAGTGAAACTCTTTTTTAGGGACTACCCCGCTTGGCTTCGTTAGGAGTTAGCCTAAACGGAGGAGCTGGGATTCAAGTGACAGTACCTGGCTCATTGCTTGCCTCCAAGGCCACACCTCTCTCACATGTAGTGAAGAGACAGCTTTCGAAAGATTTCTGCTGCTGGTGTGCAGTTTGGCGGACAACATCTTTGGCGCCGTTGCCGGGGACAAATCTTTTTGTTCCTGGACGGCCTTAGTTTTTTCTAGTTTGTTTTACCTTTTTTGATAGATTCTCAAATCTGTCAGGCGACTCCACTCCCCTTTTTTCCTTTTTGGTAGATTTTTAGTTGAATCACTCTCAGAAATTAGACTTGGATCCACCTGGCGACTCCACTGTCAGTTAACACCTCAAGGTATTCGACTAGAAGAAACTCTGAAGGCTTGCTTAGTTTTATCCCTGAGCCTGAAAAGGTTTATAGGGGAAGACTGAACAAGCTTGCTTCTCGTAAAATCCTTGAAGAACTTAGATCTCAGTCTATTTCTGATATCCATAGTATTTTTCAAGAAAATAACTTAGAAAATTCTGAAAACTTTGAAAACAGTAATAATTGTTTTTCCGATACGATGGGTGATTTCTATTCTCCCCTCAACATTACTCAGATAGCAGGTCAACCACATGATATTCCAGACAAAGCTATCGACAAACTCCCCATTTTTACTGGCACTGATTCCATTACTGCCGCTTATCATCTCAAGGCCTTTTCAAAATGTACAAGTGGATATGTCAGAGATCCTGCTCACAAGCATGATGATGTATACATGAAGTTGTTTGCCTTGTCCTTAGATGGGGATGCTGGTGACTGGTTCATCGGCTTGCCAGCTAACTCCTTTGCCACCTTGACTGAGTTCAAAACTGCTTTCACCAACAAGTATGGTGAGAAGAAAGAACCACGTCATCAACTGGCTGCTCTAACAAACATCAAAAGAAGTGAGATGGAAACCATGGAAGAGTTCAATAAGAAATTTACCGACTTATACAATGCAATCCCTACAGACTACAAGCCAACTCCACATACTATACTGGTCTACTACATTGAAGCTTTAAGTGGAGAGATGCAATATGAGCTTAGGGATAAAGAGCCCACTACTTTGTTAGAAGCACAGACATTGGCAACTAAGATTGATAAAAACATGCAGTCCTCTGGTAAATCAAATTTGCCTGGTTATTCAAGGGCTCAAAATCCTTTAAAAACAACTGAGCCTAAAGATAAAGATCCTCTAGCTGCTCTGAAAGATTCATACGAGAAAAGATGATGGATATGTGTGAGAGGATGGAAAAGGCTGAACAGAAACATGTAGTCCAAATGAAGGAAGTGCAAAATAAAATCATAAACATAGAAAGAGCACATGTCCAACATGTTCGACAAATCCAACAGATTCAGCCGATTCAAAGAAACTATCCTCCCGAAAACAATTGGCAGAAAAAGGCTCCCAACAATGAAAAGAGGCCTCCGAGTCAAATAGAGGCTGCTAACATAAATGAGATATATATCCCATTCTGCAGAGCTTGCCAAGAATTCCATGAAGAAGTCACCTTGCATGCTATATCCAAAAGCATGGTTCCCCTGAAGGGTTTGTTGGCCAGTTTTCATCAAGTGAGCCTGAGTGCATAAACTATGTAAATGACTTTTATGATTTTCCCGAAGATAGTGGGAACCAGTTGGGTCAACCTATTACACAAAGTATGACATTTTCCCTTCAGATCCCATCGAAAAAATTTATCAAAGATCGAATTCTATTGAAGACCCTCCTCATGCCACCGAATCAAAAGACACTTATGAGTGGGAGGTTTTTCAAGACTACTTCAGTAATGATGAACGCATATGTATTCCTGATCCACCTCTAGAAGAAAACATTACAGAGATTGACACTCATGAAGAAATCCATGAAGTTTGTAATATGTGTGATGACACTCCCATTTGTTCTCCACATGGCAGAGAGTATTCGGAAAGTTGGGTCCCTTGTGATATTTTTGAAACCCATTTGTTTGAAGAGGATTGTTATGAAGTTGAGGAGGATAGGCATAGCTTGGAGGATGACATAGATATTGGAAATGATGAGTGGACCTTTTTAGAGAACCATATCTATGCCATGTCTAAAGAAGTTAATGATGAACAAAATCCCTTTGGAAATTTTGTTAATGTTAACAATCCCGCTTATGAGCATAAGGATACATGCGGCCAGGAAAATGGTAAAATTCATGAAGACTCCCCCATTTTCGGCAGGAGTATGGCTTTTGAACAGTTGAGCATAGAGGAAGAGAAGGAGATTATTTCATATGAGCAGTCAGTTGAGCATGTATCTCAGCCATCGGAAATCCCTTGTACATTAGAACAGTTCGAGGCGTATGCTTTCATGGAAAATTATTTTCAGAAGAGCTTCCTGGAGAAATATGATAAGGTACCAGAACTGCCTTGTCATCCTGAATTTCTTTACCCTATCCTGTTCTGGATAGAGTGTGCCTGCAGAAAGATTTCTTACTATATTGGGGAGTACTTCAAATATTTATTACATACTCATGATTCCCCATCCAGCCCTCCCTTTTAGAAGATCCAAGCAGGTTTGCACTTTCTGATAAGCATGCCCTTGTCTTGGCTGGTAACCAAAGACAAGGTAAAAATTTGTTTTTTCATTAATCACATGCTTAAATGGTTACATTGGATTTCTGATTATACTTAACATTTTCCTTTTTGTATTATATTAGAATAGGAAAAGATTTAATTTACCTTCTGCATTTTAGATTTCTTAGAATTCATTTTCAAACAATAGAATATAGTTGGTATTTCATTTTGGTTTTTTCATAACACATGTGCTACTGAAGGTTTTTTGTCAAGTTGAGATGTTTTTATAGGCTATATATATAAACCAGAGATTCTGGTGTTCTCGTATTCTCTCCTTGCATGAATTCCAGATCGAGCACACGTCCCGCAGTTGGAGCCAAATGTTATCACCTATTTTGTACAAATAGTTGAAACCTTATTGAGCCGCCAGTGTTGGAACACATCAGTGTTCACTTCCAGAGTATTTGGGTTTCAGAATGCAGTAGTTAGCCAGTTTTGGCTAGCCAGTTTTATTTTTGAGTCGACATGACCATGGCCCCATGGGGTTTGTAATAAAGTGTACTAGTAGGATCTGAGTGTCTCGGTTCCCCATGACTTGATTAAGCAACTAAGGCATTCTAGGGAGTTTTTTTCCTTGTCAATTATACTTTGCTTATAGCCGAGCTATAATCGATGAGGTTTTCCCCCGCTCCTCCAAAGCTGGAATGCCCGATTTTGAAAATTTAGCCATGGGGGGTTATTAGAGTCCAACTGATGTATATAAGCCTACTAGACACTGTTAGAATAGGTGTCGGTCATGTCCTAGGTCCATAAAACCCTCAGAAAAAATTTCGAAAAAAAATTTTACCGGGTCTGTCGAATTTGGGTTTTTAATTATTTTTTAAATTTAATAAATTTCTCTATAGTTTAAATAGAGAAATAATAATTTGTAATATGTCAGTCGTCCGGGGTCCGAATTCAGTGATTGGTGGCTCGTTTCATAAGACAAAAATCACACATGACCTATGGACCAGCTAAACCCAAGTTTCGGATGTCATTTAGGCCTTGTAATTAATATTTTCTCTAAAAAGCCATTTACAGAGAAATTATTAATTAAAATAATAAAAATGATTATTTTGGAGATAATCCAAATCTCTCCAAAATAATCCAAATGGAATAAAGTAAAAGGCTAAATGACATGGCACTCAGCATCTCTAAAGATTCCAATCATCTCACTCAACATTCAATCAAGTATACAGTCAGCACAAGTAGATCTCTCCAAGCTAATTCGCCCTCCATGCATGCAAAGTCGAGTTTGATGATGTGGAGATCATATTTAATGGAAATTGGTTGGTGTGATTTGCATTTAATGAAGAGTGGGGACACCTTGCCTAGGTGGAGGCCACCTCCCACTCTCAACCACCATGATTGCAATCTAAAAGATGTCAAACTCCAAGTACCTACCACCACCAATCACGCCTTCTCCAAGCTAGCTCACGTCAACCTCTTTTTGAGCTCAAGTTTCACACATGGCATTTGAATATTGGTTGGTGATTATTCCAAGAATGGGATGGGGGGCGCCTTGCCTAGGTGGAGGCCACCTCCCCATCCATGTAGACTTTGAACTCAAGTTCTAGATTGGAGTTAGCACTCCAAGTTTGATTGACATGTATTTCGATTGGTTGAGACTAGTTATTGATTGGAAATCGACTTTAGTTAGGTGCCATTGGCTTCCATCATGCCAATTCGACTTAGGGTTTTAGTTGTTAGCCTTTGCTATATAATGAGGCTCTTTTTCCCTCATTCTAGATGGATTTTTTAGGCAAAGAAACTCTAGAGAATTTGTAAGCATTTTTATTGTTAATAAAGTTGAGACTTTGGAGGTCAAAAACGTGGAGGCTATTGATGTTCATTGCTTCACTTGAGAATCAAGGTGATATTGTTTTGCATTTGTATTTGAGGCTTTTAAGTTGTAGATCATGTTCAAAATGGCTAACAATATAGCACAAGCAAGCATGTATCTAGTTCTTTTCACTTAAATATTCTTGTTTTATATATATTATCCCATGCTTAAGGTTCTTGCAAGTACATCTTCACTCCACATAAGGCCAAAGGAGTTTCAAGCTTTATGGATTTGAGAAACAAGAGAATCTAGCTCTTCTCCATCAAACACCCAAACACTTTCTCAGTTACTGGTTACTTGGATCTACCTTCATTCTTGTGGAAACCCTTTCCAGATCTTAATCCAAAGTTGTAGTTGTTTTTGTTTTAAAGCCTTAGATTAGTTTGCCATAAGGTTGAAGTTCCTTCACCTTGGGGAATAACTTGGGATTTTTTCCCTTATGCTCTCTTCAACATTTGTTTTTGGCGTATCACCGGTTAACCGGAGGATTTCCATGGCAGTGTTTCAAGCCCTCAAGTGTTCCACTTGAGTCCCATTTCCATCCATTTGTTTTTCCTCTCCTTTCGCTCCATTTTACCCATCTTCCATCCGCTCCAAGTTTTGCCTCTCTCTCCCATTCGCTCCCCTTCCTTTTTGAGCCTCTTCCTTCTCCCATCCACCTTCGCAAAAGCCCAAAAAGACAAGTTAGACTTAGATTTGTTAAAGTTAGTAAATTTTTCTTTTTGAAAAGAGTTAGTTGAGGCATATTAAAAGGTCATTTAGGGCTTGCATTTAGTCTTTTTTCTTAAGTTTTATAGTTTCATTTCAAAAGTAGAAAAGTTGGCATATAGGATAGTGTGAAATTTTGTGGTTGCATTCTCATTCCCACTGTTTTTTGGAGCATTTTAGTTTGCTGGTCCGTTTTACCATCTTAGTAATTTCAAGTTAAAATCTCATGCTTTCTATGTTTTAGACCTTAGTTTTCATTTATAGACTTAGTTTCAAAGTTTATTTGATTTTTTCTAACACTAAAGGGTGCCTTGTTGAGTTGTTTCGAGCTTGTGTAGGTGATTTGAGAGGGAGATACTTGGTAGATCTTGAAGCAAAAGATCAAAGCAAAATCAAATGAATGCCATAAGGAGTGATTGAACATACACGATCTTATTATCCTTTGTAAAACTCTTCAAGAGTTCATTTCAAGTTTAAAGTCTTATCTCTCAAAAAGTCCTTCAAGGTTTTAAAACCCAAGGCACTTGTAAAAATTAATAAAAGTTTTTAGTGGAGGAGTCCTCCACCTTCGGGTTTCTTCCCCATTTGGCGAAGAGTGTTGGGTTTGCTTAGCTTAGATCTTTTCAGTTCATGTTTTAGAGTAGTTTATTTTCATCTTGTCGCTTCTCTCTCAAGTTTTGACCAGAGTAAGCTAACTTTGGGATTGTATCCCAAAGGCCACATAGTTTTGTGGTAGCTTCTCATTCCCCCATCAGCATCTTGTAGACATTCAGCTAGCTGGAAGGTTTCCAAGACTGATGGTTCTAGTGGTTGACCTTGTTCGGAGGTTGATCCCACCTTTAGAGTAGAATTGCTTGGTAGAACACTAGATCTTTCAGTTATTTCATTTTATTTTGCAAATAGCATGCTAGCAGTGTTTCACATCTATTTGAGCTATCACATGATTTAAAGGTTGTAAAATTGCAATATCTTGTTATCATAACTGCTTCTTGCTTCTTAAAACGAACAAAGTCTCTTGAACTTGGCCAAATCCAAGTCAAGAGCACTCTCTGTCGGAGAGCATTGTTAGACTTGCATCTTCCCCTGCATTAGGCATTTTAAAGTAGGAAGTCTCTTGAACTGTGGTCTTAAGACTAAGTCAAGAGCGCTCTCTGTCGGAGAGTTGAACAAGTGCTCTTAATAATAAAACTTTTCAATCCACATTTCCCCCTTAATTAATTTATCTTGGTCGTTTATCCAACACCCGTATGCTCTGCCAACCCGAAACGGTTGGACTAGTACTCAGAAAGGTGAAGGATTTGATAAGCTCATAAGTGATAATTAATTAAAACTTTCACCCCCATAACCAACGAACCGGCGTTGTTCAAAAAGTATTTTAAGCAGTTCTCAGGGGAGGCGCCGGATTGCCCAATCTGCGACACAGTGGCTGGTTAGCATTGCGCGCCTCGCTGTGATTCCAGACAGGTCCGACATGTCTCTTAAAGGAGCTATTTAGAATGTCTTTCCGGACACTCTTTTGATATCCTTGGTTTTAGCCATAATAATCAAGAACATCTAAAACACTTAAAATTTACCAAGAACAATTTCAAAACGATCTCACAAACAGCTACTTTTGACTTACACTTTTCAGGATCGCAAGTATTTCATTTGACTCCATTTGGCAATGGTCTTTAAAAGTTCTTATATATCTTCTGAATCTGGACCATATGTCCTTGTCATTTGTTTGATCTTTATCTTGTGGATGCTTTGTTTTAATTCTAAGTCAAAGTATTTTGTCATCTTTTAAATTTGTATCTTGTGGAATTTTCAACGTGGATTGTGTGTTTAATTGTGTTCTCATCATTATACAAACTCCTAAACAACACTCATCCGCATCACCCCATACAAGAAACATTTTAAAACACAAGAGCCTTAGTGAAACTCTTTTTTAGGGACTACCCCCCTTGGCTTCATTAGGAGTTAGCCTAAACGGAGGAGCTGGGATTCAGGTGACAGTACCTGGCTCATTGCTTGCCTCCAAGGCCACACCTCTCTCACTTGTAGTGAAGAGATAGCTTTCGAAAGATTTATGTTGCTGGTGTGCAGTTTGGCGGACAACACTATCCATTGAGCTTCAATAAGTGGCCTAAATCATACATTGGTTGAACACTTGTCACATCTTAAACCTCTTCAACCATACTCAAACTCTTGGGCTCACCTAAGCTTGCATTGGTTTCCGTACCTCAACTTTCACATCCCCCTAGGAACTTGTTATCACACAACTTGTACTTGTCCCTAGTGGTATCCCATCCGAGATGGTAGAGGAGATGGATAACTAAAGAGGTGACCCAAGAGATGCCACAGTTCCCAATGCAAGCTGGGAGTCACGTCAACTGAGACACTCTTCACTTTAGATCAAGATGACTCAAGACCTAGGGGGAGACCCTATAACCAATCAAAGATGATTGGACCCAAACAAAGGTTCCTAGGGATATGTAAAAGGCAAGTTACGGAAACCAATGCAAGGTTAGGTGGACTTAGAAGTTTAAATGTGGTTGAAAGGGGGTTAGGAAATGAGTTATGCTTCAACCAATGAAAGATTTAGGCCACATGATAAGATAAGATGACAAGATCTAGTACCATGAAATACACATGTGGGACCCACTTCCTTGGGATATGGAAATGGCTCAAATGGGACCCACAAGGTGAAGTTAAGGGTGAAAAAGGTACTAAGGGGTATGTAATGAGTAGATCTATGGATCTAAGTTGAAATTAGAGATACCCACATATGGGATCTAGGAGATGACACAACTCCCAAGGAGTGCGAATTGCCCTAGGTGGACTAGTGCCTTGGTGGATGGGCTAATGTAGTCAAAAGAGATGTCAATTTGTAGATTGGGACACCTAGGATGCAAATCAAGTGGGCTATTCAAGATATGGTGGTTGGATCATAGTAGATCTAATATTTCACTAAGTGACCCAAGTGGACAACTTTCCCCAAAACAAGGAATGCTACCCCCAAGGTAGAACTTCACAAAGTGAGATACTAGGTAGGGTTTTCAAGGTATGCTCTTTTCAAATCAAGCGGGATCACAACTACCCATGTCCTAGAAGTGGGCAAACCCAAATACCCAAGGAGTGCGACTTTGCCCAAGGACGGTTAAAAGCATGGCAAGGTGTGTCAAATCAAGTCCAATGGCCACCAAATTGTAGATCCAAGTAGTTTAGGCAAGTATCAATGTGGATCTTGAAAATCAAGGGCATCCAATGGCTAGATCTCCATAGATCTGAGATTGAAAATGCATCACCAAATTGAACCAAGTGGGGCACAACCCTCAAAATGAGGAATGGGGCCCACAGGGCAAAAATCAACAAGGTGAAGCACTAGGGGTAGGTTATCAAGTGAGGAGAGTATGAATCAAGTGGGATCTCACCTACCCATGTGTTGGATCTAACCCAATTAGCTTCTCCCAAGGAGTGCGATTTGCCTCAAGAGGGCTACTTTACCTTGAAAAGTGTGTCAAATGGAATCCAATCACCACCAAACTATAGATCCGGATTGCCGTGGATACTATAGAGGTGTGTTTTCAATATCTTTTCAAAAACTTGGCTAGATACAAGTAGATCTAAGAAAAAACAAAAATGAGGGTTTTGATTTTAATGTAATTTTGACCAATGGGATGGATAGCAAGCGAAATCAATACGTACCTTGTAGATCTTACCTCAAAAGCTTGCGACCTCTTAGCATATGGAGAATTCTTGCCCTAGTTACAATTCTAAGCTTGATCCAAGTGTCTTCAACCAATAGCATTCAAACCCTAGGAGGAAATGTGTCCCATGAAAACCTGCAAATCAAACTACATCAAGTTAGATTTGATCTACAAATCCATAAAATCTAAGCATGTCATATCAAGAAAGCAATCAATGGACAAAGCACAATTGAAAAACTCCCTCTCTATGAAGACGTCTTGCTCATGGGGGATGTGAGCAACCCCTACAATCTTCCCACAAAGCAAAATCGTTGAACTAGCTTGAGCAATTCGGCCTCCCTCTCTTGAAGTCGATTTCACCTGAAAAGCAAACAATGTCTAGAAGCAAAATATCCAAGAACATATGCAAGAGCAACCCAATCAAAGCCAAGAAGTAGATCTCCAAAATATTCTTTTCATTCCAAGTTTTCTAGAGCCTAAAGGTGAGCTCTACAATAGGGGGTCTCCTCCTTATATAGGATAATAAAGACCAAAACCCTAGATCTCAAAACCACTTTAAAACAAAATGAGTGGTTGAGATTAAAAGATCTCAATACATGATCAATGGCTAAGATGAAAACATAACAATATAACACATGGATCACTCAAATAATGATGACATCATAGCTAAAAGGTACTCATGGAGGGTGACGTCATCCACTAGAGGGGGTAAAAGTACAAAAGCCCACCTCGTATGACTAGGACATGACACATGGAGCTCATGGTAGGGCTAGGAGGCATCAATCCTTACTAGCTCATCTCCATGGCATAATAAAATAATAAAATATGTCCAAAATAAATATAAATGATCAAATCTGTCCTCAAAATCTGTGACAGACAAGCAGTAAAAGGCCTCCTGTAGCCTTTGTGGACCAAACCAAGTGGTGAAAACTGGCTGGAAGATAAGGGGTTGACCCTGGAAGACCTCTGTGAAAACCAAGTGCCAAAACCTTGCCTCAATTGCCCAAATCAAATTCCTCAGTGACCCTTTTATCCCATCTCTGGACTGCCTCGGTAACTGTGAAAGTGCTGAAACTGCCTCCTAGGGCACTTGCGCTGTCAAACTGAGCCTACCAGGCTCTCTAGAAGGGGGGATAAATGGTAATAACAAGTGGATGGACCACCCCGTCCTCATACCGCGCCCTAGGTGAACTGGCCTCTCATGGCCCCTGCTGCTTAGGCTGGGAAATCAGCCCCAAATCTGGTAAACAAGTGTAAAACTGCATCTATCACTGTCAGAAGTGCCCGGAACTGAGAGATAAGTGTCTCATTGGATCCAGAAAACCCAAATCTACTAAGAATGTGTACTCATACACCATGGGTTTCCCTGATGGGCTAGCTGTAGGATCCACCATATATGGACAGTGCATAATCTGATGATCTGAAGTAATAATAAAACCTGTTGAACTGTATCAATCACCATCTGAATCATATGTCCATCATATAGTATCATAAATAGGAGTATGTGGGCCCATACATCATCATCAATAAGCCATTCATGGCCCACATCATCACGGATCCCAAGAAATGACCAAGGATAAATCATATCAGTAGACTAGGACATGTTCCTCTAATCATACTGTTATCACACAACTTGTAGTTGCCCCTAGTGGTATCCCATCCGGGACGGTAGAGGAGATGGGCAACTAAAGAGGTGACCCAAGAGATGCCACGGTTCCCAATGCAAGGTGGGAGTCACGTCAACCGAGGCACTCTTCGCTTTAGGTCAAGATGAATCAAGACCTAGGGGGAGACCCTATAACCAATCAAAGATGATCGGACCCAAACAAAAGTTCCTGGGGATAAGTAAATAATGAGTTACGGAAACCAATGCAAGGTCAAGTGGACATAGAAGTTAAAGTATGGTTGAAGGTGGTTTGAGAAATGATTAGTGTTTCAACCAATGTATGATTTAGGCCACATGATTAGTTATGATGGCAAGATATAGTACCATGTACTACACAAGTGGGTCCTACTTTCTTGGGATATGTGAAATGGCTTAAAGTGGACCCACAAGGTGAAATTAAGGGATGCAATTGGCACTAGAGGATATATGATAAGTAGATCTATGGATCTAAGTTGAAATTAGGAGTACCCATGCACCGGATCTAAGGTTTGACACAATTCCCAAGGAGTGCGACTTGCTTGAGGAGGACTAGTGCCTTGTTGGATGGGTTAATGGAGTCAAAAGATCTGTCAAAGTATAGATCGGGACACCTAGAGGTCAAGACAAGTGGGCTAATTGAGATAGTGTGGTTGGATCTAGCTAAATCTAGGTTTTCATGAAATGACCCAAGTGGACCACAATCCCTTAAAACAAGGAATGCTACCCCCAAGGCAGATCATCACAAAATGATACTCTAGACCTATGTTTCAAGGTATGCCCGTTCCAAATCCACAAAAATCTCAACCACCCACTTCCTCAAAGTGGGCAAACTCACTCACCCAAGGGAGTGCGACTTTGCTCAAGGAGGGCTAAAAGGTGGATAAGGTGGGCCAAATCAAGCCCAATGGCCACCAAACTATAGATCCAAGTAGCTTATGCACTGATCTATGTGGATCTAGAAAATCAAGTCAATCCAAGGGTTAGATCTTACTAGATCTGAGTTTTAAGATGCCATGTGGTTCAAAAGGGGGTTTTAATCCCTTAAAATGTGGAATGATGCCCACAAGGTAGAAATCACCCAAGTAAAAGTCTGGTGGTAGGTTATCAAGTGTGTAGATTACAAATCAAGCGGGATCTCACCTACCCATATGCTAGATCTAACCCAACAAGCCTCTCCAAGGAAGTGCGATTTGGTTCAAGAGGGCTATGTTGCCTTGAA
The DNA here is from genome assembly GCA_027924585.1 of Larix kaempferi. NCBI lineage: Eukaryota > Viridiplantae > Streptophyta > Pinopsida > Pinales > Pinaceae > Larix > Larix kaempferi. Next base: position 7,376,005 of record BSBM01000636.1, read on the forward strand.
AAGTGTGTCAATTTTAACCCAATTACCACCAAACTACAGATCCAACTAGGGGTGGATGCTATAGAGGTGGGTTCTTAAGATCTTTTCAAAAGCAAGGCTAGATCTAAGTAGATCGAAGAAAAACCAAAAATGAGGGTTGTAATTAATTAGGGTTTGTGACCAATGAAGATAGAATGGATGGAAAGAGGCACATACCTTGTAGATCTTACCTCAATTGCTTATGGCCACCTTGCAAATTGATAGCATTCTCCTATGTGTATATTCAAGAGTGAGATCTAAGAGCTCCAACCAAAACGTCCTCCTCCAAGATAGCCAAATCGTCCTCCTCCTACAAGACAAGATCAAAGAGACAAGTCAAGTAAGATGATTATGAAAATGATAGAAAGATGTAATAGAAAGCATCAACTATGTCACAAAGATACAATAATGATACTCCCTGTCACAAGATCAACCCAAGAGAGAATATGTGGATCCCTTCAACAATAACCCTCAAGAAATCGCCCTCCTCTCCATCAATTCGACTTTCCTGCAAGAAAACTAGTAGAAGCACCAAAATCCACAATGATACATAGAAGAGATACTGTATACTCAATATGCAAGAGAATCCACAAGACAAGAGAGATATGCTCCACAAAGAAGTGTTCTATTCCAATATTCCAGAGCTCCAAAGGTGAGCTATACAATAGGGGGTCTCCTCCTTATATAGGATAATAAAGACCAAAACCCTATACCACTTTACAATACTACATCAAATGAGTGGTTGAGATTAAAAGATCTCATCATACAATTAATGGCTAAGATGAACCATAACAATATATCACATGGATCACCCAATATAATGATGACGTCATAGTCTAAAATAATCATGGAGGGTGACGTCATCCACTAGAGGGGGTAAAAGTACCAAAGCCCACCTCATAATGACTAGGACATGACATAAGAAGCACATGGTGGGGCTAGGAGGCATCAATCCTTACTAGCTCATCCCCAAGGCACAATAAAATAATAAAATATGTCCAATATAATATAAATGATCAAATCTGTCCTCAAAATCTGTGACAAACAAGCAGTAAAAGACCTCCTGTGATCGCTGTGGGCCTACCCACATGGTGAAAACTGGCTGGAAGATGGTGGGATCACCCTGCAAGACCTCTGTGAAAACCAAATGCCAAAACCTTGCCTCAATTGCCCAAATCGAATTCCTCAGTGACCACTTTATCCCATTTTTTAACTACCTCCTAGGGCATCTGCGCTGTCCAACTGAGCCCACCAGGCTCTCCAGAAGGGGGGGTAAATGGTAAAAACAAGTGGCTGGACCACCCCCTCCTCATACAGCGCCCTAGGTGAACTGGCCTCTCATGGCCCCTGCTGCTCAGGCTGGGAAATCAGCCCCAAATCTGGTCAACAAGTGTAAAACTGCATCAATCACTGTCAGAAGTGCCCGGAACTGAAAGATAAGTGTCTCAATGGATCCAAAAGACCCAAATCCACTGGGAATGTGTACTCATACACCATGGGTTGCCCTAATGGGCCAGCTGTAGGGTCCACCATATATGGACAGTGTATAATCTGGTGATCTGAAGTAATAAATAAAACTGCTGAACTACATCAATCATCATCTGAACCATATGTCCATCATATGATATCATCATCAAGTATGTGGGACCATCAATCATCATCAATAGGTATATATATATGGCCCACATCATCACGGATCCCAATAATATACAACCAAGAATAAATCACGTCAGTAGACTAAGACATGCTTCTCTAATCATTCTCACAACCAAGCTCAAAGTATAACATCCATTCAGTGGCATTAATCAAGTTATCATATTCCTTTGTTATATAAAATTACTTGCACAATAGTTCAAATGACAAACTCACCCATTGGACATGGTCAAACTGCTAGTGAAGGATGAAGGCTAGGAACAAGGTTGGGCTAAGGGGTTGACTTGTCTAACTTAACTCAAAAATACTTTGGACTGGGAGAAGGGGGAAGCTACAAACTCTGTGCTGGACAAAATAACACGGGGAATGGTTGTGCCTCACAAATGGATAAGTTGTTTAGAGAGTGCTTATTCAACTTAGGCATCATGTCTACATCAAGTTGATCTAGGTTCATTAGGATCATTCAATTTTATTTCATGGCCTTTTTGGCACACATAACCCTTCGGATCTCAGGTGTGCTGATAAGCACAACTAGTTGCAGCTTGCATCCAGGGCATGTTTTCAAATACATATAACATCAGCAATTGTTTAGATATAGCTTTTAAGAACCATTGATTTTTGGACCTTTCTTATACTCTTCGAGGAGTATTTTTAGTTGTTCATCACTCTTGCCCTTTTTAGTTTCCATGGGCGAATTTATAAGGTTCCATAAGTAGAACATGAGCTTTAAGTTTTAGCCAACAACATCTCAAGTGACTAGGGGGAGTTCGAGCCAATGCCAAACATCGGGACAACCGACCAGAATGATTTAGGCCTGTTATCACATATATAGTAACCGGGCTACCATACATTATTTTTCTGATGCCAGTACACTATTCAGCCAGTTCCCTTAAATTTGAGATGCTGAGATGAGCATCTATATTGGATCACTATTAGATCTTGGACAGCAGTTGCATTCCCCATGCCATGACTGAGTCTCAGGACACTCAGAGAGATGACCGATGTAGCCATTATACCATTGGTACAGAGCAGTCAGTAGTGCCTAGAGTTACAGCAGCAGTTTCAGAGGACAGATGAGGGTACAGGTCGATGAGCAGTCAGGTATATGACTCAGCAGGTATATCATTGTGTTATGATTATATTGCTTTTATATTTATTCTTATAGCATGTCTTAGCATTTAGTGTAATGATCTGACGATCATATAGATATGTGGACCTAGTTGATCTTATTATATATATTATATTGTCCCTACTCAGACTTAGAAGTTCACTATTCATACTCATTGGTTTTACCCTCCTTAGGGAGAATAGAGGTGATCATTCCACCATACTTTGGCTTGCTAGTGTCGGCTCCATTATTCATTGTCTTCATCCATTCATTGCCTACCTTTTAGTTTATCACCCTGACTTACTACTTGACTAGTGACATGGAGGATCTTTTCCCCACTGTAACCTCTGTATTAGATGAGCTTCCCTGTTTATTGTGTCTCGGCTCTGAGTTGGTGACAAAACTTGCCTATGGTGAGTTGGAGTTCCTTGTGAATTCCCCCTAGTCACTAAAGTTGTGTTGGCTAAACCTAAAACTTTTAGTGCTGCCATGAATACAAAGTCTGGAAAAATGAAATGCTATATCTTGTATGAAAAGCCCATTCATGCAATGTGTTTCTAAACACACATGAATGAAAGGCATGCCAAATGAAAATGGCCATGAAAATAAAATGTTATATCTTTTGGAAATATAAATACCTAGGTAAACAAGCTGTCCATGACACACCTAGAAGTGCTCAGGTAAACAAGTGCCTTAAAAACACACCTGCAGCAGAAAGCCTAAAATAAATGAAAATCTATGCAATTTGTTTATAAACACACATAGACCAAGGCTATGGAAACTTCAGGCCCAAAAAGAAATGGAACTTAAATGCTATCTCAAAACAACTGCTGGCCTTATTTGTATTATGGATTGTGCGCATCTGTTAAAGGTGAATAAACCCTCTTTGAACAACTCATTCATTTGTGAGACACCGCCATTCCCTGTGTTGTTGCTCATTCAGTATATACTATGGTGTGTATTCCCTTTCCCTTTGCCAAAGTGTCACAAAGTTAAGTCAGTCAAGTCATCCCTTAGCCTAGCCAGTTATTTTAGCCTTCACCCTTCACTAGCAAATTGATCACAGCTATGAAGTGAGTATGATCTTGAAAGTCTAATCTGAGTAATAATGATAATTAATGACATTATATATTTGAATTCAGATCGCTAGTAATGATTACTCTGTGTTATAATTGTTATTTGAATAAGTTGTAGAGCATGCATTAACCTTTGACACTTTGCAGCAGCTTCCAGTGATGGTCTGAGTTATATTTGGTCAAGTTGACTTGGTTAGGCCTAGTCTGACCAAGGTCAACCATAGGACATGAGATGGTTAGACCTTATGATGATATATGGTGTATATACATATACATGATGATTCTATGCAGCAGCTACAGGGTTATGATGATGATTCATGGTTTACAGCAGTATTTGATCATTTACAGATTATTATTATTTACCCTGTTCCGGTATATTGGATATATATTTTGATCATGCAGAGACTCATATGGTGTATGAGTACACATCTTGGATGGATTTGGACCTTCTGAGTCCAATGAGACAGTTTGTTTTCAGTTCCGGACACTCACAGTGATGATTGAGCCTCAGTAGGCTATCCTAGTGCAGTTTTGGTTTGTTGGAGGCCCTGTCAAAGCAGATGTGATTTTTATCCGGTTGACCTAGGGCGTTGTGCTTGGAGGGGGTGGTCCAGCCACTTGTTTTTACCATATTACCCCCCTCCCGGACACACTGGTTCCCTCACTTTGACAGCGCAGGCACTCCAGGAGGCAGTTTGGGGCAGTTTCATGCTTCCCTAGGCATTTCAGGATTGGTAGAAATGGCTATTGAGGAAATCGATTTGGGATACTGAGGCAATGTTATGGCATGGGATGATCAATGATGATAGATTGGGGTCCTCCACACCTCCTCCAGCAGTTTCAGCTTCATCGGGGCCCGCATCCATCACTTATGGCACTTTCTGATGATTTCTGAGGTCTTTTGAGGCCTACGATTTGACCATGGAGGCACGATTTTGTACATTGATGATTATTTTATGATTATTGTGCTATGGGGATTGACCAAGGAGGGATAAAATTACCCCTTGGACCCACCATAATCCCCCTATTATATTTTGTCATCATGATTTGGTGGGATTCCCCTCTTCTAGGGCGATTTTGTCCACTCATATTATATTTTATTAGTGATCCATGTATTTTATTGTTGAGCTCATCTCAACCATTGATTAGACATTTGTATCTTTTAATCTTAGCCACTCATTCAAAAAGTGGTTAGGATTTTGATGCCTCTCCTTCCTATTTAAAGGAGAGAGCTTCTCATTGTAAGGGGACTTGTGGCTCTGGATTATTGGAATAGAAAATTATTATTGCATCTATCTCTAGTATTGCGGTGAATGTTTTTTGGTGTTCGTTCGTTGGTTCTTCCTTTGCACTGAGTTATTGGAGATCTTGTTTGCCATATCTTTTGTACCACGTTTTTGCATCTACAGGTGGAGGCCGATTTGCTTTGAGGAGGAAGTATTGGTAGGGGAAGACTCTCCCTACTTCTTCTTTGGATCTCTTCGTTGGTAACATGGAGTATTACTGTCCCACGACCTTCTATTCTATGTTATCATTGCATTTTACTTGTATTTCCTCCATACTTGACCTCTCTGATTGAAATCGATTTTCCTTGGATTGACAGGTAGAGGAGGGCGCACTTGTTGGCTAGGGCATCAATTTGGCAAGCAAAATCAACAATCTCTCATTTGATCTCTGCGGGAATCTTCCTCAACATCAAGGCATCTCATTCACATCACTCAGGTATGATCTCAAGGTAATTTCTTTCCATGATCTATCCACTTGTCTAAAATATTTTAAACCCTAATTAATCAAAACCCCCATTTTTACATTTTTTCAGATCTACTAAGATCTAGTGGCTTTTTGGGTAAGATATTTAAAACCCACCTCTATAGTATCAACAACATCCCGGATCTATAGTTTGGTGAGGATTGGCCTCCGTTTGACCCTCTTCCCAAGGCATTTAGCCTTCTCCAAGCAAGGGCGCACTTCCTAGTTTGGGTGGGTTGACCTAGATCTAGTACATGGGTAGTTGAGATTCCACTTGATTCGTAATCTACACATCCAATAACCTACCCCCGGATTGTCACTTTTCTGATTTCTACCTTGTGGACCCTATTCCACATTTTAAGGGATTTAATACCCATTTTGGACCACTTGGTATCTTCAAACTCATATCTAGTAAGATCTAGCCATCGGATTGCCTTGAAATTGTAGATCCACACTCCCCATTGATCAACCTACTTGGATCTAAAGTTTGGGTGTTATCGGACATGTCTTGACCCCACTTACCCCACTTTTAGGCCTCCTTGGGCAAAGTCGCACCACCTTGGAGAAGGGAGTTTGTCCACTTCTAGGACTTGGGTACTTGAGATTTTTATAAATTTGGAACGGGAATAATTCAAAACCTAGGTCTAGTAGGTCACTTTGTCAAATCTTGCCTTGGGGATAGCATTCCTTGTTTTAAGGGATTGTGGTCCACTTAGGTCAAACCTAGATCTAGACCTATTCATCCATCAAGACCTTAATTACCCACTTGTCCCATGCAATAGGAGTCTTTAACCACAAGTTAACCTTACTTTGACTCCATTATCCCAATTCCCAAGGCACTGGTCTCTCTCCAAGTCAATTCGACTTTCGTAGATTGTTGGATTAACTCATGGTTTGACCTTAGTGTGGTGAACTAAGCCCTTTGATGTCATCATGTATCATGATCAAGCTTGTCACTTGTACTAGTTAGCCCCAATTCAACCCCTAAACTACCCTGCATTGGACATGGTTCCCAAGGCAATGGATTTTCTCACATTGAACTAGTACTCTAATCCTGGATCTCATTTCAAATATTATAAGTCACTCTCACATCAACAATGAACCAAAGCTATACTCTTTGAACCCCTCACTTGTCTTGTGAGTTCATCCTAAGGTCTAGGATAAACCATACACCTTACTTCACTTAGAATTAACTTGATTTGGTGTCTTGGTTTTGATCTCTCCTGTCGGGAGTAGATCGGGTCTCCCCCTTTGTTGTCTGGGCTAGACAACATAAAGTGAAGGTTGCCTCGACTGGCGTGACAACCAATCTACTGGAGCTCGAGGTGATCGTGGTTGCACCTTTTGAGTTGCCCTTCCCTATTGCCATCCATGAGTGGATACATCCATAGGGGTAACTACAGCTTAGGTGATAACAAGCCCTACAATCCAACTCACCAAAGGCAAGTTTTGTCACCAACTTAGAGCCAAGACACTGAACATACAGGGATGCGGTCCAAACACAGAGGTAGAAAAATGGGGAAGTCCTCAATATCAGAAAGTCAAATGAGACAAGTCAAGGTTTAAAGTCAAATAGGAAAGTCATGTAAGGATGGAGTCAAATGAATATGGAGCCTACACTAGCAGACAACTGGTGTCAGGAAAGACCATATCTATGTAAGGTGGAAAACCAGTGGGTTTTGTCAAACAACCTAAATGTGCCAACAATTGTCCATTTTATGATTTATAGTTCATTTTAAACAGTTTTCCACATCAGGAATAATATACCAAGCATATGCTGTGATCATGACTAAATCAACAAGATAATAATCCACAGTCAGTGATAAAATATCCATAGATCATACAACATCATCATAGTAATAAACATCATATACCATCTGAAACACTGCTGGAAGTACATCTCTAAGCACTGAATTGAAACTGTATAGGATAAAGGGTCACATCAGTCATCAAATCTGAACTCTCAAGGCTCAGCCTTGACACAAGGTCTAACATAAGTCTGAATAATACACTGCTCTGATCATGAGTGATCACAAAATATACAATCATCATAGCCATGCTCCGAATAATGGAAGCTCTGGAATGTGCAGATATCTGCTAAACCAAAATAGTAGCCTTGCTACTATGGTGTGATAACACATACTCACAGCTTAACTTAAAGTATAACATCCATTCAGTGGCATTAATCATGTTAGCATATTCCTTTGTTATTTGTAATTACATGCACAATAGTTTAAATGACAAACTCACCCATTGGACATGGTCAAACTGCTAGCAAAGGATGAAGGCTAGGAACAAGGTTGGGCAAAGGGGTGACTTGTCTAAACTCAACTGAATGAGCACAACTAATTGCAGCTTCCATCCATGGCATGTTTACATATATAAGGTCAGCAATTGTTTAGATATAACTTTTAAGAACCATTGCTTTTTGGACCTTTCTTATACTCTTCGAGGAGTATTTTTAGCAGTTCATTGCTCTTGCCCTTTTTAGTTTCCATGGGCGAATTTACATAAGTTTCCATAAGTAGTACATGAGCTTTCAGTTTTAGCCAACAACATCTCAAGTGACTAAGGGGAGTTCAGACCAGTGCCAAAAATCGAGACAACCGACCATAATGATTTAGGCCTACAATCCAACTTACCAAAGGCAAGTTCTGTCACCAACTCAAAGCTGAGACACTAAACATACAAGGATGCGGTCCAAACACAGAGGTAGAAAAAGGGGAAGTCCTCAGTACCATAAAGTCAAGTAAGACAAGTCAAGGTTTAAAGTCAAATAAGGAAAGTCATGTATGGATGGAGTCAAGTGAAGGTGGAGCCTATCTAGCAGACAACTGGTGTCAAGAAAGACCATATCTATGTAAGGTGGTAAACCAGTGAGTTTTGTCAAACAACCTAAATGTGCAAGTAAAAGTTCATTTGTAGTTCATTTTATATAGTTTTCCACATCATGAGTTATATACCAAGCCAATGCTATGAACAAGGCTAAAGCAACAAGATAATAATCAACAGTCAATGATAAAACATCCACAGGTCATACAATATCATCACAAGAATAATCATCATATATCATTTGAAACATTGCTGCAATACAACTCTAGGCACTGAACTGAAACAGCATGGGATAAAGGGTCACATCGGTCATCAAATCTGAACTCTCAAGGCTCAGCCTTGACACAAGGTCTAACATAAGTCTGAATAATACACTACTCTGATCATGAGTGATCTCAAAATATACAATCATCATAGCCAAGCTCTGAATAATGGAAGCTCTGGAATGTGCAGATATCTGCTAAGCAAGAATAGTATCCCTGCTACTATGGTGTGATAACAGAACCATTGCTTTGGCTAATCTTCTGTCGATTGGCTATAGGGTCTCCCCCTTGATATTGTCTTGTCTAGATCTAAAGTGAAGAGTTCCTCGGTTGTCGTGACTCCCAGCTTGCATTGGGAACCATGGCACCTCTTCGGTTACCTCTTTAGTTGTCCATCTCCTCTACCATCCCAAATGGGATACCATTAGGGACAACTACAAGTTGTGTGATAACAGAACCATCACATGATAGTGATTGCTTGGAATCCAGATCAGATCCAAAACTTGAAAAATGGTTTCTTGAGATCTCCTTTGAACCATTAGAGGTGAGATCAAAACCATGAAATGCATGAGAAATTAACCCAAGCGAATGGCAATGCCCTACAGTAGTACGAAAGAGGTGATCTTACAGTAGTACGAAAGAGGTGAGTGATCAAGGAGAGCGAATGCATTACCTCATATTGTTGATTTAACCTCCGAAACATTCAATAGATCATCATTATGCAAACCAACAGACTCTTGTGCAAGAGAGGATTTAAGAACCTCCGCAGTTTCTAGAGTGTGAGTTGGCAAAGAATTCGAAATAGAAGATATTGAGAGCATGAGTGTAGAATCTGCAAGTTCTTCTTCTTTGTGGACAACTTCATTATGAGATATGTTTGATACTGAGTCATGATCAGAGAGACCATCAAGGAGGGCGAATGCATCACTGGGCTTGCTCTCCAAATAGTTTGCACCAATCCCTTCATTCTGTTTTCCAAATCTTTCATCCATATGGGCAAACAAATCTTTCATCCATATGGGCCCATAGCTCTTTTGGAGATTCAACAGAATCATAGAAGTGGGATTGCATACAATGAGACATAGCAGTCAACATTGCTCCATAGGCTCTGTCACCTTCATTTAACCAATCATTCTCCTCTTCAGAGGATTCGAAATCTCTTTCAAGACAATAATAAAAAAGACCATGTCTTTTCAAATATGCTATCATCTTTGGTTTCCACTCATCATAGTTGAATGGAGAGAGAGGAGGAATTCCTTCTAGATTCATGGAAGCTGTTGCAGAAGACCTGCAAAAAACAATAGAGAATATCTGCAACTGCTACTACTGCAACTGCTGCACTTGAACTCTTGATAATAACCTGCAAAAAAACTCTCAGGAATGGAGATAGACTATACTCTCAACATGCTCTGATACCATGTGAAAATACTCATAGCAGATCTAAGAGCTGATGTATACCTCACAATAAAGATTAAGCTTAAGAAGGAAAATAGAAGAAGAGTGGTCAATGCAATGTAAAGGAGCAACAGAATTATGATACAGTAGAACTCGGATAGAAGCAGAATAACATCACACACTAATTCATTAATCATAATATGAACAATAAATAATACAATGGTGGAGAGGATTCGAATGCCAAGGTGGCAATTTGAATTAACCTGCATGGGCATGGCTTATCTGCACTAGGAGTCATCATCATCAACAGTGGAGTGTCAACAATACACCACTAGGAGTCCTAATCATCATCAGTGGAGTGTCATCAATACACAAGTGACTGTCAACCAAGTGGCAAACTGAGTCTAACTAAATGTAGTAGGTGTAACACATGCATGGTGCACTAATGTAGTGAAGGAGGCTCAAAGGAGGGCACAGGAGGAGCTGAATGAAGTCAGAATTGGCAATCTAGGCTCACTGGAGGTCCATCGGAGTGTCTCAGTCAGTAAACTAGTCAATCTGTCCTCAAATCAAGGAACAGATCCACAAATCACTCAACTAACTGAAGTGTAATTGGTGGTAGGTGAGGGAGGGCGCCTTTCTCATGTGGTAGGTGAAAGGAGGGAGCATTACTGACTAGGAGGGCTGGAACTTAGCAGAAACAGGCTCCCGGGGCTAGTAAACTAAGCTCTATGTGCTGGGAGACACCAACCTGATGACTGGGATGCATGCAATTGCATAACTGCATGCAAAAATGCATGCATGACTGAAATGCAAAATAATGAAAATGCTGGTAGGACTAGGATGGAGTATAGGAATATCCTAACAGTATGCCCTCCCTCTTGCAAAGACAAGCTACAGTGAGACTCGATTCACAAGATGAAAAGTAAATGATGCAAGATAAATCAAAGAGCATAAACAGTGATAAAAAAATACAATGCAAACTACTCCCTGATTGTTGAACTCATCCAATGGATAGATCCAAAGAAACCCCACGAAATCTCTCCAAGTGAAGTCACCCTCCTGCAAATCACACACTATCTATAGCATATATAGCATGGAAACATCATCATATAGTTGGAACATCTTAGGCTATTAGATCTACAATCAAGCACGAGAATAATCTTCAACAAAGACATAAGATTTCCCCAAAATTTTATTTTATTGCCAAAAATACAAATCCAAAACTCCCTTTACAATGAGGGGGTACTCTCTCTTAAATAGATCCGAGACAGACCAAAACCCTAACCACTTTTTGAATGAGTGGTTGATATTAAAAGATGCAATGAAGATCATTAACAGTGGAGATCTTTTTATTTTTACATTACATGGATCAATGATTAAGTCAAAGAGGGGTGTGCACTTTTGCCCAATGACGCCCTAGAAGGGGCCAATACAACATAACATCATGATATCACATGGGCTAACACCACAAGGTGGTCACTAAGGGCATAAATCACCCTAGGAATCAACCTTTTACAAACATATGACATGATGACATGATATACATAAATGATCAACTATCAAGTGCACCCAAAGGGAGAAGACGTCCTCTCTAGGACAAAGATATCATCATGTGGAGACCATCTCGGATGAATCAAATCCATGTGGCAGGCATATAGAGCCATAACTCATCTTCATCAACCATTCTCATGACATTTCCTTACCAAAATTAGCCAAATCGATTTTCCTAGTGAAGCCATGGTCATTTTTTTTGAATAAAAAACTGTCGATTCATCATGCTAAAGAATAAAATCATCATTAGGTCCACTTACTTTTCCCAAAATCATTGTCTGAGTGCACCAAGTGAATCAAAGACATGAAATGCACTAATAGTGACTACACATACTCCATATGTCCATCAAAATATGCATCTGAAGCCCCACACCACATCCAATATATAAAAATGGCCATATAAATAATAATAATCACTGTAACTGCTGCAGAATGGCCTCAAATTGAAAACTGTGCATGGAAATAGTGTATTGGATACACTGGAGGATAAATAAGCAATCTCGAACACTCCAGTCAGTGCATCAGGAAACATGTTGACCAAGTCAAAGTACCCAAACTGAAGTTAGAGCAATAATATGGACAATCCTGTATGCATGTTAGATGAATAGTGCTCACAAGTTTATGTTACTAACCACACTAAACATAAAATACATAACAGTGGCCACAATCAATAAAATATACCTGTGTGAGAGAAACTATCAAGTCTTTCATGAATCTCCCTACATATTCTTGCTCACAGACTTAGACAAACTGCTAGGTTGGGTGAAGTGGAGAAGCAAGGCTAGGATAATAGGGAAGGACTTGATAACTCCAACACTGTGATCTTTTGGACAAAAGGGAAAAAGAAAAACCACCTAGACATATGCCAGATAGAAGACACCAGGGAATGGCGGTGCCTCACAAATGGGTAGAGTGCTTGGCATGCTTCCAGTAGACTCTAGACAAGCAATCTATTGCATTTAATATATTGCCATCTTTTACACATTTGACATTTGACATTTGATCATCTTTCACTAGCTAGCCTCCGAGAGCAGGTGCCTTGAATAGCCTTGCAGGCCTCAAATAATGACTCGATCTTACCACCATTGCCCGCCACCATCCGTAGGTGCGATGGAGTTACCACCCTGTCTATCCTATTGGGGAAAAAGGCCTTACATCATACAAGGGATGAGTGTTCGTCCCTTGGCCACTAACTAGCTAAGGAAGACTTTTTTATTTGCTTTAGTGTTTAGCAACACTGTTTGTAGCTGACGTTTTGCATCCATTTAGATATAGCATTTATGTGTTCCAATGCTTTTGTAGGAATACTTGCTTTTGTAGGAATACTTGCTTTTGAGGACTAAAAGAAAACATCCCAATGGCATATGCCACACACTCCAGATCCGAGACACAAGGTAAACATGGAGTATATCCAACAAAGAGGTCTAAGTGGGGGGAGTCCTCAATCTCACTAGTCAAAGTACAAGTCGAGATCAAACCAGATAATGGAAGAGACAGATGAGTGAAGAAAGGTGAAAAGGTGATGCCATCAAAGCAAGGTAGGGGATACCAGCAAGCATATGTAATGACCTTACACTTGGGACTCTCTAACAACTCATAACACAGGTTTCAAACCATGAAGCCCAGAATGCCACTATCAGTAGAACATGCATAGTCACAGTAACTAAAATAAACCATAGAGCAACTAAAACATCCAAATGCAATATATATATATATACCTCTCCTCTTCCATATACCTGTCTCTGGAACATCTACAACTGACCATGGGAAAATGACATCACTGGCTAACTGCTCTGCACTGAATGAGCCATGACTACACCAGAATCATCTCAATGGGGTCATGTAGGATTGGTCATGTCAACGGAGCAAACTGCTACTATTGGCTCTGAAATATACATCACTACTGAAAAGTAGGCTCATCTCAACCACAGGACTAGCTCGATGGACTGGAAAATTTGGGTCTGCATCATGGTAGCTCCGGCTACAATGTATGTGATAACACGTACCTAGATAGTGAAATCACAAAATATTGATGTGGGAAAAAGATCCCTCCTTTGCCTTCAATACTTGTTCAATGAGAGGACACTCTACATGGCCTTTTTAGATAGGATGTGTTACCTCAAAAACTAGCACCCCTCCACAATAAATGGTATATGGACCCAGCTGAGATGTGTGGACCGAGCGAACCAGTGGACCTAGTTTTATGATTGGCATCTTTTTAAGGAGGTACACCCAATGTCACCTCAATGTAACTCCCTTCCTCTTTAGGTCTTGCTCCTTGGGCCAAGGGAGGATCCTCGAACAAGGTAAGAATAGACCTGGAAGATAGTTAATGAAAAATAGCCTATCCCTAAAAACCTTCTCACTTTAACTCCCTTCCTCTTTATGCCTTGCTCCTTGGGCCAAGGGAGTATCCTCGAACAAGGTAAGAATAGACCTAAAAGATAATTAATGAAAAATAGCCCATCCCTACAAAACCTTCTCACTTTTAGTAGGTCAGTGCCTATTGGAGTCAATGAAAGATATACAATAATTGCTTCTTGACTTGGAAGGCTAGGAGCAATAATAAGTATGTAATAAGATCAAGTAATTTTCTGCAATAAAAAACAGCAAGATAGAATACAAGAAATATCCCAAACTAACTGTGGAAATCCCTCAAATTTTACCTCCTGGGATCTAGCTACAAGGGATGCATCAATCCCCCATAGTGCACCCTTCTTTTGGTTCATGAAAAATTGATTTTGGAGCTAAATTATACTTCATATCTACAATTTTCTGCAGTCAAGATGAACCAGAAATTAACCTCCCCTCAAATCTCCCCAGGGTCACCCTAGGTGACCTAGGGAATTAGGGGAAACCTCTCCAAACCCCTAGGGCTTAGTTTCTCTATCAGAATGGACCTGTAATAAAAATACACCAAATATTCAATAAAACCTAGAAGGCTGACATCACCCTACCTGGTGCTAACGTCACCTCTTTTTAGGGCCCTTTTGACCTAAAAAATCACTTTTTTGTAAGCTTTTTCAACCTTTTTGGATTTTTTCGATGATTTGTCAAATTTAGAAATTTATTGCAGCAACTAATAACTTCAAAAAATAACAATTAAAAATAACTAGGTCACAAAATAAATATTTTTGGATTTTTGCAAAAATGTAATTTTCGGGTTTTTCAGAATATTTGATTTTTTTGTATTTTTACAATATATAATACAAGAATTTGATAAAAAGAGTATTTGAGTGAAGATGAGGGAATAAGACATAGGTCTGGTTCCTTCAAGGCCACCAAGAAATCATGATTAACATTCCTATAAAGAATTGACAATCCAATTTTGAATGAATTAGGGAAAAACCAAGAAACCCTAGGTTGTGTTGTTTTGACATGATTAGGGAAAAGAGGGGTGCCAAAGGCCCTGTTGCCACCGAATTGCGCACTTGGTTAACGCAGCAGAAATCTCACTACTGCTGGCTACGCCCTTGGGGGAAAGTCTCGAGTTAGGGCTATCACCTGATCCTGATTGATTTTATTAATGTGAGTTTTTAATTAGATGTTTGATAATTAATAAGTTGTTGCACTCTTTTCTGATTTCCCCAGGACCAGGCCAATGCCCGCAAAGGGAAAGAGAATACTTTGAGAAACACCAAAATGTTCATTTAAATTTTGGGTGCTTCAAAATCAAACGCTAAAACAAAAAATAACTTAGAAAAGAAAAATATATGCTCACCGAATCTATGTGTCACTTTCTGATCAACCACCACTAATCAACAATGCCTTTATGTGATGGTGAGAGCATACTTCGTGGCAACGAGATTGGTTTTATTTAACTACTTGCAAAAATGAAAAGAAAAAATTATTAAACAACAAAATTTAAAGTATACAATCTTGCATGAAAAAAAGTGATTGTGTGCTTGTGATTGTTAGAAAAAATTATTCAACAAAATTTGAGACTGTGAATCCCCCCAAGGGGGATGGGGTGTGGGCGTTGTGTATCCCACTTGCTCTTTTTTAATAATTATTAGAAAATTTGCTCAAAAAGAAATGCCACTTAGTCCTTTTAGAATTGGATGTATAAATAGAGAGTTCCAGGGAGTGTTAAAGAAATGTAATTGCGGAATATATTCTAAATGTATTTGTTTACTATATTATTATTATTCCTCCTTCGGAAGATGTCATTGATGTAATAGAGAGTTAGGGTAAAAATTCACCCAACTGAATAGTATAAATAGAGAGTTCGAGTTTGTCATTTGAACCACTCATTCACTCACTCAAGCTCCCATAGGAGAGAGAGAAGTTCGTTGGTGAAGGAGAGGAGTTGTTTTGTCTTGGGGCTTTTATACTGTCATGGTGAATTCTATATTGAGGAAGTTTTGCCAAAGTTTTCTCCCTTTTGGTTTCTGTTATCACACAACTCGTAGTTGCCCCAAAAGGTGATCCTATACAGGACGGCAGAGAGAACGGGCAACCAAAGAGGTGACACAAGAGGGCCTCGATCCCCAAGATGGATTGGTTGTCACGTCAATCAAGGCACTCTTCACTTTATACTATCCAAGCCACAGATCTATTTTCCTCCAACAGCTAGTGCGCCCCTCTTCCTGTAGATGACAATCTCAATGAGAATTGATTTACAGAAAAAGAAAGTAAATGGCGCAAGAAGAATCAGATAGCATAAATATTGATCAAAGATACAATAAAAACTACTCCTTGATTATTTTACTCATCCAATGAAGAGATCCAGAGAAGCCCCACAGAATCCTCCAGTGAAGTCGCCCTCCTGCAGAGCACGCATCAAGCAAAAACGTCTAGCATGGAAATATCATAAAACAACAAAGATGTGACAGGATATCAGAGCTACAATCAAGCACGAGAGCAATCTTTAACAAAGGCACAATATTTTTCCCAAAATAATTCTTTATTGCCAAAGATCCAGAGCCAAAGGTCCCTTTACAATGAAGGGGGTCTCTCCTTTAAATAGGAATGATAGAGACCAAAACCCTAACCACCTTTTTAATGAGTGGTTGAGATCAAAAGATACATAAGTGATAATAAATGGTTACGATGAGCTCAAATACAATACACACGGATCAACTCAAAAATAGAGGGGGCGCACTAGCTAAGCCGCCCTAGGGGGGATGCACCACATAAAAGTGACTAGACATCATAACATAAGCTCAGGGTGGGGATAGGAGGTGTAATTATCCTTCTCTAGCATGTCCCCATGGCACAATAACATAGAATAACTCAACAATAACAACATAATGTGACACATGGCCAAATCGTGCCCCCTCAATAACATAATAAAAATACAAAATAACAACCTGGAGTGTGTGTGCACCCCACTGAATGTTGTAAGTTGTGCCGGAAGGTGTGGGATTCATCACAAAAATACTCTGAATAAACCTCATGCCATTTCTTTGCCTCATTTTCCCAAATCGATTTCCCCAGTAACCATTTTAACCATTTTTTATCCTTAAAAAATCAACTGTGAAAGAATAAAATGCATGTAATGTACCTCACTTTCTGGTGCACCGGGCACAAAACTGACTGCACCAAAATGTCTATGAGCATGGTAATATGGTACTAACAAGTGGTTGGACCCCATACTCCCTCTGCAGCACCCTAGGTGAACCAAATAAAAATCCAATTGTGTTGTCAGGCCATTTTATAATGGCAAATCTGCAGTAAAGTGACAATCTGAGTGAAATCTTGTCTGGAAGTTCTTGTAACTGAAATCTGAGTGTACAAATGGACTCAGAAGGTCCAAATGTACTAGAGATGAGTACCCATACACCCTGTGGCTACCCGTATAATCATCTGTAGTCTCAACCATGCCGAGACAAATAAAAATAATGGTCTGTAAATAATAATAATCATAAAAAAATCATCAAACCATCATGTGAAACCTGCGTCAACTGCATGGAACCATCAAATGGGCATCATAGGACCATAAATCATCATCCTCGAACATCATTGGTCCAACTCATCTCAGATCCTATGGTTGACTTGGTCAAACTGGGTTTGACCAGGTCAAGACTGATCAAAATATGACTCGGGCTTAAAATGCCTAAAGCTGCAAGTGCAAATGGATAAGGTATGCTCTTTTAATCATTCTAATAGCAAGACTTAAAGTACAAAGTAGCATTTCACTGGTGGTTAAGCAATAACAACATCAAATATAAATTAAAATAATCAATTACTAAAAACAAAACCTCAAGAATATACTCATTTCATGGCCGTGATCATTTTGCTAGAATTGGATGACAGTGAAAAATGCAAGGCTAGGATAAGGGGATGAATTTACTGAATCAAGACTGTGATACTTTGGATAAGGGGAAAAGGAATACACACTTAAGCATATGCTGGATAATATACACACAGGGAATGGCAGTGTCTCACAAATGGAATGAGTTGTTTTGAGAGGTGCTTATTCAACCTTGACAAATGTCTACAACTCACATCCAAGATGAAACAGCTCCGTGAGTATCTTTACTAGAACCATCGCAACTAGATGCACAGCTAACCGTAACTTGAGGTTCTAGGGGACACTTAGAATTAGTTGTCCCTTACTCCATCTCACATCCCAACCCGTAGGATCCGTGAGGAATTTAATCATTACATAATATCATGGCCATCAGTCTTTAGATTTATCATATATTTAAACCATTGCTTTTTTAGGCCTTCTGACCCTTTGGATTTCTTGTGTGCTTATAAGCACAACTAATTGCAACTTTTATCCAGGGTATTTTGCATTTCATTTCATTCAATTTCATAGCCCTCTTTCATTTTGCTAAGAAGCACAGTTTTAATTTATTTCCATGGGCTTGCACAAGAGATATAACAATAGTTCATTCATGCATGTAATGATGGTAGTACAATTTGCTTCAAGTTTAGCCAACACAACTCAGGAAACTAGGGGGATTATCCACAATCAGGACCAAACATCGGGGCAACCGACTAGAGAGGTCAAGGCATCAAATCCAACTCACCTAAGCTCAGGAACCAACACCAGCGAGTTCTCCTGGCCCAGAAGGATCAAGGCTTCGGTAAGTTCTTTTTCCAACTCAGAGCCGAGACACAAAACAACAGTGATGCTATCCAATAGAGGCAAAAGTGGGGAGGTCCTCCATATCACAGGATGAGGTGTAATTCAAGGTAAAACCAAGGATGGAAGAGAACGGATGGATGGGGAAAGTTGAGAGGTGGTGCCAAAACTAGCAAGCCATAAATGGTGGGAATGATCACATCCATTCTACTAAAGAGGGTGAAACCAATGAGTATAAACAAGAACTTCATATTCTGAATAATTAGACCATTTAGATAATCATTGAAACAACCATGTCCATATAACATATATATATACCGCCAGATCATGACCACTAGATACCAAGTCAAGCTACTAAAATGAGCAAAAGAGCAAAGCAATCATAACCAATGCACATCCATATACCTACTGGGTCATATACCTGTACATACCATCTGGACCATTCACTGTCATTGGAACACTGCTGCTGTACACATCTGGGCATTATCATATTGCTCTGTATGGAAGAAAATGGCTACATCGGTCATCCAATCTGAGGTCATGAGGCTCAGTCATGGCATAAGGCTGTACTGTCTGCTCTGGGGCTGTATGAAAATATGAGTGATCCTGGAATAGATGCTCATCAACTGCCGATTTCAAGCATCTCAATGTGAAGGACTGGCTGAGAAAAATACTGGAATCTGATCTGAAGATATGGTAGCCCCGGCTACTATAAATGTGATAACAGTTTCCCCGAGAGAAATTTTGTGTTCTTTGTGTTGTGATTGTCTTTCTTTCAGTGATCCTATTGTTTAATGTTATTATGTTAAACAAAGTAAAAACTTAGCATGCAATCATAGCAGGCCTGAAAGAGAACATTGTGCAATTGTTGCCTAAGGTTTCCATTTCCGGAAACTAGTCATCTTGGAATTTTCGCTATAAATCACTTTTGGAGAAGGTTCAAGCTCTGAAACTCGGACTACTGTTAAAGACTCTAGTAATTTCTACAAGAAGACAAGGAACATTATGGAGGAAGCAAAAGTAATCCAACTATGAGGATTAGAGATAGAACAAGAGGACTTCTTATGAAGGAAGACTCATCGGAAAACTTAATTTTGAATCTGCGCATACTCACTAATTCTTCTTTTCTCCAATATCTGTGTGCAGAGAAACCTCCTGACTTACAAAAAATCTCTTCGACATTTAACTTTTATCTTCTAGGCGTGCTGATGTGGCAATTTCCATGGCTATAACTTTCTCCAGGACTGATCTTGTAAACATCCCTAATGGAAAAATAATAACATGAAACTAGGACTCTTCCTGTAATTCCTTCAACTCCTACTATGTGACTAATCAATTAGACACATTCTTATACAATAAGTACCATTTTAGTCAAGTCTCAATATTCCAAGGAAATCTAAATTTGGACAATGCTCCTTGAGAAACCCAGTCAAGTAGTGCTAGTAAGCCCAATTATCTCATGCTTTCTTTGAAATCTTCTATAGAAATATTATTATAGAAATTGGCATTGTTAGAATGCTTCAATGTCCCATTTAGTTAGAATTATAAATAGAGGAATGTAAAAATTTAATTGAAGTTTTGTTTTCAATAGAGTAAAGTAGATATTTATTATTATAGATAAAGGGGGGGAGGGGGTGCAACACTAGGACTTCCCAGGAGGTACTACTCTAGCACAAGCACGCTTAACTACAGAGTTCAACTATCCTATCAATGCCAAGTGCCAACAGTTTACTATACAAAAGTTTCTAAATAGCCAAGGCATTCGGACTACTGTCAAAGACTCCAGTAATTTCTACAAGAAGACAGGGAACATTATGGACGAAGCAAAAGTAATCCAACTACGAGGATCAGAGATAGAACAAGAGGACTTCTTATGAAGGAAGACTCATCGGAAAACTTAATTTTGAATCTGCACGCTTAACTACAGAGTTCGACTATCCTATCAATGCCAAGTGCCGACAATTTACTATACAAAAGTTTCTAAATAGCCAAGGTATTCGGACTACCGTCAAAGACTCCAGTAATTTCTACAAGAAGACAAGGAACATTATGGAGGAAGCAAAAGTAATCCAACTATGAGGATCAGAGATAGAACAAGAGGACTTCTTATGAAGGAAGACTCATCGCAAAACTTAATTTTGAATCTGCACGCTTAACTACAGAGTTCAACTATCCTATCAATGCCAAGTGCCAACAATTTACTATACAAAAGTTTCTAAATACCCAAGGCATTCGGACTACTGTCAAAGACTCCAGTAATTTCTACAAGAAGACGAGGAACATTATGGAGGAAGCAAAAGTAATCCAACTATGAGGATCAGAGATAGAACAAGAGGACTTCTTATGAAGGAAGACTCATCGGAATACTTAATTTTGAATCTGCACGCTTAACTACAGAGTTCAACTATCCTATCAATGCCAAGTGCCAACAATTTACTATACAAAAGTTTCTAAATACCCAAGGCATTCGGACTACTGTCAAAGACTCCAGTAATTTCTACAAGAAGACATCGAACATTATGGAGGAAGCAAAAGTAATCCAACTATGAGGATCGGAGATAGAACAAGAGGACTTCTTATGAAGGAAGAATCATCGGAAAACTTAATTTTGAATCTGCACGCTTAACTACAGAGTAAAACTATCCTATCAATGCCAAGTGCCAACAATTTACTATACAAAAGTTTCTAAATACCCAAGGCATTCCAGAATAGGGATTATCTCCTGCAAGCCTCTTGCCTATGTCTGCTTATGTTGCAACAATGGTTACAACACTAACTCGGGGCATTTTGCATGTCGCTAAAAATGAACATTAAGTTGGATGAAACCTGACACCATGCACAGAGACAAATAAATGATGGTATCCAGGTTGACTAGTATATACATGAACCAGCATATTCATATACATTAAAAAATTCAAATAATATAGGTAACTCAACTACACAATGCAAAGATACATACAGGTCAATGAGGTTCTTCAAACTTCCAATGAAATCTGGTATTCTTCCTGTAAATTCATTAGCAGAAGCCCATCTGCATCCCAAAACCAAAGAAACATTATCCAAACACACTCATCTTACTACATGTTGCAGAACAATTTTCCAATATGTGGAACTCATTTTGTGATCTTTATACCAAAAAAAGTAAAGAAAGAACAACTGTCTAATACTGTCCAGAATAATAGGAACCAAAACTCACAGCGTTTGCAAATTTTGTAGCTTTACAAAAGTGGATGGAATCTCTCCACTTACTCCTGTGGTAGTCATGTACCTGTTTGATAGAAATAGAGAGCAAAACTTCAGATTCAGAATATCTGGAATGATTTCTAAGGTTCTATCTAATGAGAAACACAAGGCATAATTTGTATAAATTTTGCTTCCCACAACTCACAAGCATCTAACAATAGAAAACTAGGAATTTGTTGGCAAGTCACTGATTATTTATGAACCAAAGGTAGGCCATTGAAGCAACATATCTTTGACAATATAATCAAGTGACATACTTTACCAGTAATCGAGTGATATTCATTAAAACTTTTCATATCTTTTTAAATTCATTAAATGGATGCCTCATTACATATAATAGAGTTGCATTTCTTATGTCTTTGAGAGTGGACAAGAAACATTTATTTTTCCGTTCGTTGGATCGAGTCATTTATATCCCATATTAATACAGAATTTTACAGTAAACATATGAGCAACAACTTTAGGGCTTTACATATCAGAGTTCAAGCATTAAATAAACATACTTATATAATGTTGGACTACTTCGAAAAAATCTAAATTTGCTACCACCCAAATCTTGTACACATGTGATTTATATTTGGATTCTATGGATTGGTGTTTTATTACATGCATACAGTTATGAATTTCTTCCTATTGTGTTTGTCTTCTAAGGTGCCTCAATAAGGAAAAACCCAAAACAATGCAAAGAAGGTGAACTAGATGAAAGTATACCTCGCGACTCCACAACACATCTCCGTTGGCGAACCCATATCGAGACTCCACTAGGGAATTTCAAATTAATGAAGCGCAAAGAACGCAAATGTATACCTCTCTTGTATTCAAACCTTAAAAAAGTTAACCCAAGCTCCAAAAGTTAAACGAGGGTAGAGAATTAAGTGAGGCTGATGAAGAGTTGGAATCATCATCCAAGTATGTGGGTGACTTCGAATATGATTATGGCTAAGTCACCTGACACGAGGACACGGAAATACGAGTGTCTGACACGGACACAATGACCCTTGGAATCAGGACACAGAGGACACGTTATATATATATATATATATATTAAAAATATAGACATATAGATCCAATTTGTTTTAGAAACTAGAACATTTACAAATATTCAATAGAAATTAGAATCAATACACATTACACATTCACAAATCACAATAAGACACATAGATGAATCATGATAGGAGATAGCTCAAGATGTCGAAACCATATTTCTCATTAAGTCATCAAAATCAAAATGTATCACATAGATGTCGGAATGGCACTGACAAATAGTTAATACAAAAAGGGGTAGATCAAGATGGAAGAATCTTATCTGTCAATAGTCCTCCTCCATGCCTAAATCAACAAACTCATCATTTCCCTCTTCTCCATCCTCCTCTTACTCCTCATCTCTGCCCATCTGACGTGCATCTATTGGTGTGGAGGATGACCCCTCCAAAGGATCACCATCAAAAAAAGTGACCGGCTCTAGCACTGGATCATTAAGATCCATGTTGGCTAATGCCAACTCAGTTCTGTTGCCCAAACCCATATCATCAGGAAAGGCATCCCACATCTTTGTCTTTCCCTTCACCCACTGCCCCCTCTTCCTGTAAATAAGACGAAGGTTGGAGTGCACATACACCATTGTCTCTACCCTGGATTGCTCAAGCCTGCTCTTCTTCAAACTGTACAAGTTCCCATATGTGCTCCAATTCCTCTCACAACAAGAGCATGAAGTAACTCGAGAGATGACCCTCAAGGCTAACTTATGTAAAATAGGTCATGTTGCCCCATGAGTTTCCCACCAAACATAGGGTTTCTTAACCACCCTGTCTCTGAACAAATCATAGCCTCCAAATCTCCCATTGGCAGTGGAAAACTCTACAAAGCCCTCCTCCACCTCATCAAGTAAGTCTCTATCCTGAAATATCCGTCTAAATGCTATCTTCCTCCCCTGTGAAATCTCTCCATCCATGTGAGTAAGGACTCTATGTGAGGGTCCCGACCCACCATTGAGCCATTCATGACTGTATAACTTGGGGTTCAATGAGTAGGCCAAGCAATGCAAAGGTGTGCAATTATTATCCCACCTGGAGATGAGAATATATTGTATGGTAGACCATAAGTTCTCTGTCGATGCCTCATACTCGGCACACTCATTCTCCATAACAATGGTCCTCATGGACTCAATCATGGAATCCCACCCCTCATAAACATCTGCTAGGATGGGTTGGTCCATGTCTGCAAACCGCAACAAAGAAATGACCGGCTCCATGATCTTAATGGTAGGATCTACCCTCTCCCACCAACCATCATCTAACAATGTGTCCTTTACCTTTTTTGAAGCAATCTGATTTGTTTTTCTCAAAAAATACCAAAACTATGAAATAACCATGGACCCAAGAGCGGTTTTGACCTCCCTTAACCTCATGAGTATGATGAATGAGGAATCAAACCGAGTATCTGCAATATTCAACAATGAAAGGTGTGTGTACTCTTTGTAGATTGTGAGGGCATTGGTTTGGTTTTGTACAAAGTTATAGATATGGTGTGCATCATCAATAAGGTTGCCAATCCATGTCACATCTGAAGCAATAGATTTCAGTGCTAAATTCAAAGAATGAACAATGCAAGGTGTCCAAAATACCTATAAGAGCAATAAAAGCAAGTATAAATGAGTCTAGACTCTACAACTAACAACTCAAATGATAAATCTATAAAATGACCTTTCCCCTAGGGCCTAGACGAATCTTGTGCTAAATTCAAAGAATGAGCAAATTAGCAATGCAAGGTGTCCAAAATGAAAATACCTGTGGATATTTAGCTTCCACAATCATGCCAGTATCCTTGCAAACAAGTGCATTGTCCGTGATGATTTGTACACAAGAATCAACACCTACTTCTTCAATGACTTTGATGAACAACTCACCCATATACTATGCATCCTTGTATTTCCCAAGAGCATCCACTGCTTTCAAGAATACCAGTCCATTTTGGGAAGACACCATGAAATTGATGAGTGGATGGCGTGCTACATCCTCCCATCCATCAGAAACAATACAGACACCAAATGAGGGCCATGTTGATCTAATTAGCTCAAGAATTTTATCCACCTCCTTATTTGCCTTAACCAACGATGTGGTTCTAATATTTTTTGAACCAAGAGGCACATAACTAGTTGGAGCTTGTTCAATTAGAATTCGAGTCTTCGACACATCTCAATAAACAATGGTGACCGTGCAACATTGAATGAAATGAAGTTGAGGTAGAAAAATAATGCAATCGTAAGGTCCACCTCTTCTCGCGCTTCTTGTTGGAAAATCCTATCCATTGGACCATTTTTAGTTGGCCTCTTTCTTGTTGGATGAGTATCGACCTCACTCCTATATCTGCTAGGTGGAGGCCTAGTGTTAGAGGGTTTCCTCAAGAATGGAAGAGGATCCTCATTCTTTTGTGTCTTGCTTGATGCTGCCACCTTCCCTAAGCAAACATGATCCTCTCTTTCCATCTCCCTCCTTTGGGTAACACTCACTGCTTTACATGAAGAAATCCCACAAGGAAGGGCCAAAAAATGGCCCTTAACCCGGTAATATGTGCTCTTGAACTCATTCTTGCAAGAATTGCAACTCCAACTCACATTGGCTCCCCCACCAAGCTTTGCTCTAGGCCCTTCTTTCCTTGTAACATACTTCCACAAAGGGTATTTTATCTCTTGGGCTTGTTGTCTTGCTAAAACAATGTTAAATTGAGCATGAGCTCTGCTAGCAGCATATGGAGCACTAGCAGGAGTAGAAGAGCTTGTGCTTGTAGGAGGAAGAGGAGGGGAGACACTAGATGGGGCATTTATCCCTTTACTTTTCCCTTTAGCTGTTGCCCTAGCTCATTGAGAGATTCTTCTTCTTGCTTGATGGTGAGATTGAATCCTCCCAACTAAATCCACCCTCAAAGGCACTTGGAAAGACTTGGAAATCATTCAAACCCTCTTCACCTGCAAATACAAGCACTCTTGGCCCTCTCTCTTCAAAAGAAAATGACAAAATGAACGAGAAAAAGCGGGTTTTAACCCCCCGCTGGCCTCCTTTCTGCCTTTTATGTATTCTGGAATCAGGACACGGTCTGCACAATTCGGGACACGATGCAAACACATGTCCAACACATGTTTGGTCATGTCCTAATTTAGGACACGACCAAAACGCATGTCAGACATGTGTTTGGGGCACGATCAAAACACATGTTTGCATCGTGTCCTTGTCTGACACGATGACATGGGAGACGTGGAGGGTTTTGGACGTGTCTGGTTTCATACGATTATGGGTTTGAATTTGAATATCTAGAATGTTACGATACCCATGATTTTCCTCATAAGTCTAAGGTTGAACCTTCTAAATTAGTTGTCCAAGTTTCCTTCAGCGAGCTGGTGAGTAAAGTTGAATCTATATATCAACCCCAGCTAAGTCATTGTGGAAAATATAGATGGTTCAAGACTCCCATGATCCTCTTGATTTCTCAAAAATAGTTGGATTTCCAAATGAAGTCCTTGATGGAGCATATGAGAGATTACCTATTTTTAGAGGGGATAATGAGGAATCTAATAGTGAGCACCTCAATTGATTCTAGGTGGTCATATGGGGATTTGGTGTAAAACATGAAGATGTTTGTATGAAATTATTTGCTGCTACTTTAAATGGGAAATCCCACGATTAGTATCTAAATACAAGAACTAGAAGTATCACGGGGTACAGTCCTTTCGAGCAAAAGTTCTTAGATAACTAGGGGAAAACCATTGATAAATCCTTAGAAGGTAAATCATGTGATGATTATGTTGTTGAAAATCATTTTGATGAGGATGGTTGGGATGTTAATGATAAAATGGCTAATAATCTACCTTTTTACTTGGATGGAGTCTCTACCCACGCAATTGTGCAAGTATCCCTAGGTTAGTTTATGAATGACCCTTCAATAAATGGGAATTTCACAGAGTATCTTTGGAACAATCATTCAAAACCTCAATCAGAAATCGAAAGAGATATTCACTAGATCATCTTAAATACTCTGTCGTCTCTTTCTGGAGAAGGCATAGATGATAACTTCTATATGACCCACGGGTGGGAATCCACTGATCACCATCAAGAACCCCATGATCAATCTTTACGTGATTCCTCAGAAGAAACAAATGTAGCTGAGGATTCCATTTGGGATCCCATCAAAGAAAATTTAGAAGAGATTAGCCCATCCTTAGATGATCTTAACAAAAAATCCAGTGAAGATCAATCACATGATGATGATATGGTTGTGGATTAGCTCCCCTTCAAATTCCAACACTCAACCAAAGAGATACAAAAAATAAATAAATACAAATTACCTCATAAGCTATGCAATATTCATCCACACATAATGATGCTCAACATCAGAGATTTGCCTCCAAAGATTTTAATTTTTCCAAATGATAATACAATACGATACAAACTAGAGTAGCCCTTCGGTCCTTTGACCATGAGAAAAGAAGGAGAGAATGGCTACTTTTATAGCCAAAGAGGTTACATTTCCCAAGGAGGGCGCCCCTTCCAAGTGTCAGCAGAGTCTGAGTTGTAGAGGAGTGATCAAAGTGTGAACTGGGAGCACCAATGAGTGATTTGAGAGATTCTTTGAGCATAGAGATGCGCCCCCCCCTCAAAATTGGACACCTCATGACCAAGAATGCACCACCCCTCTCTTGGAGAATGTGCCCTCTTCATGGATGAACTTTCAATCACGAATATAATCACAAGCTTGGTTCTCAATCTGACTTGGATTTGATTGCCAATCTATTTTGTCACCACTCCACCTGACTGAAACATGTCCTAGACATGTTTCCAAAAATCAAGGGGGCTGATTTTTTCCTTTATTTTCTATTTTTTTGCAATTTTATTCACTTTTTCGAGAGAAATGACATTAAGTAATTAATAATTAATAATTTCACTCTCAAAGTGGGTTTAGGGGTATCATGGGTGCTCCGGGTTAGAAAACAAGAACCCCCATGGAAAAATCCACCTCCTAACCAATATTTTATGACTTTTTTATTTTTATAATTAAAACATTAAAAAATTGACCCGTTTTACAGGAAAAAAATTTAATTGCATAAAACTTAAAAAACCTATGGGGGACCTAGTACATGTTCGTATGGCTCAATATTGATGACTAGCATGGTAATATACATAGAAACTTAGACTTTAATAACCTCCCAAGGTTTAGCCACCAAGACGGATACTCCAGCTTTGGAGGTGTGAGTGAAAAACTTGGAAATTATACGTCGCTGAAAAGAAATACATAATTACCAAGGAAAAAACACTCTAGAGTACCACATTGATGTCTAAGTCTTAGGCAAGACAAGTCTGTTACAAAATACATCTTACTACATCAACTTAATACAATTCCCCATGGGGTATGAACATGCAAAAATTTGAAAAAAATGCCAAAAGTGGCCTACTAAACTTATGAATACAAACAAGTACACTTGGTCAATCTTTGTCGGCTCAATTGAAATCCAACTAAGTACAAGTTAGGGGGTAACAGGATGTTCATCTCACCATACTTAATTGTGGTCTTCATGGTTTAGTAAATATTGTAAAAAACTCTATAATTCACACAATAGTAGCAAAATATATTGAAGAGGATGTTCATCTCACCATACTTAATTGTGGTCTTCATGGTTTAGTAAATATTGTAAAGAACTCTATAGTTCACACAATATTAGCAAAATATATTGAAGTACATTGTCACTGCATAATGGAGCAAGTGATTAGAAAGACATAAAGATAAGATTTTATCTCATATAGGAGCAAATGACATATATGCTTACCAAGCCATTGGAAAAGGATGACTTTGAAAAGTTCATAACAACACGTAGATTCATGGTCAATGAGGCGACCATTAACAAGGAGCATTGGAGTGATTAATGACCATCTCCTTCATAACAATAATCCCTATTGGATAATCTTTTAGTGTACCTCTTGTGATATGTGCATCACCCAAGGGGCGTTGGAGTGATTAATGACCATCTCCTTCATTACAACAACCCTTGTTTGATAATTTTTTATTGCATCTCTAGTGATATGTGTACGACCCAAGCATTAGTTTAGAACCCATAGTGTTGGACTGATTGGAGTTTCTTGATAATGGTTTTCTTGTATATGTTAGCCTAATATTGTGTAATCAAAATCTTAATGGTTGTTGTTTGTGACAATATGGATGCATAATGGTGTTACTATAGTGTGTCTAATGCTTTTGATAGTTAAACTCAAAAGGCATATGGGGTTAGTTGGCTTGAGACATGCCTTTTTTCCACTAGTTTTACCATAAAAATAGTACTATTGTTTCAATATATTGATTTATTGAAAATTGTTTTAATAAAAAACAAACATAATTGTTTCCATGTAATATAAGAGTTGACCCTTAAGAGATCCGGTAATTAGCTTCATCACACTCAAGTTTTTTTCCCCGGAGAAAAAGAAAACAACTTTATTTATTTATATAAACTAAGTTACACTCTTCAGATGCTATATAGCATTGCTCTAATTCATTTTGTCCAAAATCACCCAAAAAAAAACAAAACATCATATATTATATCTTCACTGTAATATTGTGCCGTCATATCTCAAAATTTTCAAATACACCTTCAAGTTCCAAATACAATCTCTACTACCATCAACTTAACTAGTTCACAACAATTTGGATATTTCCCTAAGGATCATGAAATGGAGCATGATAGTACTCCGAAGCAATTCCAACCACCTCCTCCATTATGTACCAGTTGCCATGTTGCATGGTCACCCCACTCTTTGATAATTCATCTGCTTCAAAATTTCGTTCTATATAAACATGGGTAAAAGAGATCCTCTCCATATTAAATTTTAACCTTTTAGTTTCCTCCGGGAATGGCATTAGATATATATTCCTGCACACCTGTTCATCTCTTATCCATTTGATGATAAGCTTCGCATCACCATAAACCTATAAACACTTTATATTTTTTTCCATCACTAGACCTAATAGTAACCAT
Source organism: Larix kaempferi (assembly GCA_027924585.1). Classification (NCBI taxonomy): domain Eukaryota; kingdom Viridiplantae; phylum Streptophyta; class Pinopsida; order Pinales; family Pinaceae; genus Larix; species Larix kaempferi. The sequence goes on from BSBM01000636.1 coordinate 7,405,946, forward strand.
AGTGCAGTCAACTCGGCATAGTTATTTGTGCCTGATCCAAGACCAACTCTAAACTTTATCTTGTGTTCCTTTGACAGATTAAGTGTTCCTCTCACGCCACATGAACTGGGATCTTTTTGCGCCGCTCCATCAAAACATGACCAAGGGACATTCCAATTAATTTCCTCTATTTGAACTCGATGGCTTGTACTTATCAAATTGTTTTGTTTTAAGCAATGAAGAATGGCAATGCTTTGTCCTGCGCATTGGAGCAGGGAAGTATATTTTTCCTCAAAAGACAAATGTTACTAACTGTCCATATTTTCCAAGCAACAATTAGAGGCAATGCCCTGTAGTCACTTAAGGATATGATTGTAACACTAGGACCATAAATACTCATACCACGAAGATCTAACCCACTGACAACTTAAACAAAGTAACATAGCAATTCAATTCCATACCTCATGCACAAAACTACATTCCACTATTGGATGGAAATTTGTGTCCTCTTCACATTTGCATAAATAACATATGTTAGGCCCGACACGATTCTTCCTTTGCATCAAGTCCCAAGTTTGCGCTTTGTTATGAAGCAGAAACCACATTAGAATTTTATCCTTAGGAGGACAGTGAAATTTCTAGATCGCCTTCCAACACCAAGGTTATTTTGTAAGATCTAAAGAGAGTAGCTTATCATTTAACCTACATTGGGTTTATAACAACCATGAGGATCATTTGTCCAAACAAGAGAATCCTAACGCTGTTGAAGACGCAAATGACACAACTTTAATCGAGCAATAAAAGCTCTGCACATAATACAATCCTCATCCTTGAAGCCAAGATGAGTGACATTTAGCCAACCTTGCCCTAATAAGGAGGAAGCAACATGGTCCGTGAGTTGATTGAGTGTATATACTAAGTAGAGGAAATTTGAGGTCTAAAATGGGCCTCTTAAGGAAAATAATAAAAAACCACGTCACACTACAAATATGCCATGTCACACTAAGTTAAAGGTGTTATTTAGTGAAGGTCAACCTATAATCTCTCATTAATGGTAGTTGACAAGTATGTTGGGTTGGTGTAGAGTTAAGAGATGATGGTTGAAAATAATAATGAAAGGTTTAGATTCTTGTGCATGCACAATAAATGATATAGTGTTAAATTTTTTAAATTTATATTATAATTTATTTAATTTTTTAGTAAATATACCATTACCTCTTTTTATATATTTAATAAAATCTAAAACTTAAAAAAAACTAAAATTATAATGAAAAATTATAATTTACAATAATACTAAAAATAAACAATTACTATTTTTATTTTATTTTATATTATCACTACTTCGAAGTCATTTAAAATACAAATATAACATTAATTAAGATGCTAGTGGATTAATTTTTAAATAATAAAAGCATTTATAAAATTAATCTCTTATAAATAACAATAAATAAATTTTAAAGAGTATCATAAATTAAAAAAATAGGAGAGAGATAAAATAATCTTTCACTATTTTTGCGATAACTTTCTCCTCCAAACTCGGAATTTAAGGTTTTTGGTACCATTGGAAAGGTGTCGATGAGACCTTTCCAATGGTACCAAAAATGTCAAATTCCGAGTTTAGAGGAGAAAGTTATCACAAAAATAGAGAATACTTATTTTATATCTCTCCTATTTTTTATTTATGATATTTTTTTAAATATTATTTATTTTTATTTTTAAGAGATGAATTATATAAATATTTTTATTATTTCAAAATTATTTCACTATCATTTTAATTAATGTGAGCTTTATATTTTAAAGAATTTAGAAGTATAGTGATAATATAAATTACTCTATATTTATTATTTCAAGTAAATCTATTACAAATAACAATAAATAAATTTTAAAAAGAATCATAAATAAAAATAATAGGAGAGAGATAAAATAAACTTTCGCTATTTTTGCGATAACTTTCTCCTATGAATTCATAATTTGACTTTTTGGTACCATTGGAAAGGTCTCGTCGATACCTTTTGAATGGTACCAAAAGCGTCAAATGTCAAGTCTGGATGAGAAAGTTATCACTAAAATAGTAAAATCTTATTTTATTTCTCCTACTTTTTTTTTATGATATTTTTTTAAATATTATTTATTTTTATTTTTAAGAGATTAATTATATAAATATTTTTATTATTTCAAAATTACTCCACTATAATCTTAGTCAATGTGAGATTTATATTTTAAAGAATTTAGAAGTAGTGATAATATAAATTAGTCTATATTTATTATTTCAAGTATATTTATTATTTCAAAATTACTCCAATATCATCTTAATTAATGTGAGATTTATATTTTAACAAAATTAGAAATAGTGATAATAAAAAATATTCTTTATTTATTATTTCAAGTATATTTATCATATTTTGAGATAAACTTTTCAAAATCTTAACCAAGGTGAGGGTTATATGAAATTAGTTATTGTCAAATAAAATTATGACACATAAGCATCTTTAACTTCTTATGTCCAACTCAACCATAATGGTTGACCAAAGTTATTGAAATCATTTGGTTTGAGAAATCCAACTCATCCATGAGAAATCCAACTCATCCATGGCACGGTTTTTTATAAGGCCCATTTTATACCTCAAATTTCCTCTAATTGATCCTTTGAGATGTAGCTGCAAAACCATATGGTTTGATAAGATATGATGAACATTGCTTCTTATCCAAGGGTCTTCGCCCACTCGAATGCTCTGGTCATCTCCCACTCTCCAAGAAAGTCCATTGTCAATTAGGTTGAAAGATAGAATATTGGCTTTCCAAATAAATAGATACATTTTGAATTGATTTATGTGGATTTCGCGTCCATTCAAGAATAGTAGCTAGAGCTATATATTTTTGTTGTACTGCTTCCCTCCACAGTCCAGATCCACTGATCAATCTCCAAACATTCTTCACCACCAATTCCCTTGAGAATGCATATATATTTTTAATGCCCCACCCTCCTTAGCATTTAGGAGTTGCTATTGTTTGCCACTTTACCCACGTTGTCCCCTGTTGATCCACCCTTCATGACCAAAAGAATTGAAAACTTATTTTCATGATTTTATCTAGAACACCTCTAGAAATACAAGATAATGACATCCAAAACACCTAAGTAGCCTCCAACATAGCTTCACCAAAACCAGTCTCCTACCTTTGGATATCCATCGAAAGCTCCAATTTGATATTCATTTCTCGCAGTTTTCTATCAACTAGTCCCAATCCGTTTGTAGGTATGAAGTAGGTTTTAAATTAAATCCCAAATAGTTTAGTCCCTCGTCAAAAACTGACGAAGGATACTGGAATATAGTCATGAACCGAAGCATGTCTTCTTCCTCTATCCCTTCACCTATGATCGTGGATTTCCTCTCATTCACCTTCATTCCCGTAGCCATGCAAAATAACTCCAGAATATCAGAGAGTTTCTGCAGATCTCTCATCGATTCATCACTAAAGATAAGAATATCATCGACAAACACGATATGTGAAAGGAAAACTCTACCTCCAAATTCAAACCTTTAAATCCATTGTTCCTTTTTGCTTATAAAATGCTTCTAACAAGGCCTTCTACTACCAAAAGAAACAATAATGGGGCAAGGGGACATCCTTGTCTTATACCTCGCAAAGGTAAAAAAGAAGTTAGATGTAGCACCATTAATCAACACAGAAAAAGATACAGATATCATGCATCCCATTACCCATCTCATGAAGGGAATACTAAACCCCACCTAAGACATTACCATCCTCAAATAACACCAACTTACCCGATCATATGCCTTCGAAAGGTCAATTTTGATGACTACTGACCTCAACTTTTTAGCTCTTATGGAATGTAGGCCCTCTTGTGCAATGTCGATAGCTTCGTGAATCTACCTTTCTAACAAAAAGCCAAACTGTTCGGCAGAGATACCTATAGACAAAAGAGGTTTGATTCTTTTGGAAATAATTTTAGCCACTATCTTATATATATAGTGTTGCATAAAGATATTGGCTTGAATTATTTAAAGTTGCCCCGATTATCTGATTTTGGGACAAGGGCAATAAATGTAGAGTTGAATGCAGCTAAGTTCTTTCAACTTCTTCTGGTCTCAACCACCCGAAGCAAATCCTTCCTCGACACCTCACACAAACCAATGAAGAACTTCGCCGACATCCCATCTGGACCAGGACTTTGTCCTTCTTAAATTGTGAAGAACCTCCTCAATCTCTTTACTAGTGACTTCCTCCATTAGTATCTAGTTATCCTTTGCGTTGGCAAACTGCAAAAAAAGATGAGCTATTCTAACTACTTCTGCTATATTATCCCTACCCTCCAGTTTGAACAAATTATCAAAATGTTTAATTCTAGGATTAGCAATATCTTTGAAACAATTAACCTCTTCCCCCAAATCATTAGATATTTTCCATATCGTTACATTCCTCCTATAATTTGTGGATTGGTGAAAAAAAATTGTATTCTCATCCCCTTTGGCCAACCATAATGCTCTACTCTTGAAACACCAATCTGCTTCCCTGTACTCCATTATCTTCTGCCGATGTTGCTCCATCTCCACCACTACTTTCTTAGTTTCCTCATAGCTAAATCCCGTTCCATCCACATCATTCCAAGATGCCAATTGCTCCTCAATTTCTGATAGTTCTTTATCCTCATTTTTGCAAACCAACCAATAGAATTTTTTTTGTCTAGTTTAAGATCTTTTACTGTTGGAAACCTAATCCTACGGGATTATGGTTCCACTATCAATTTGTAAATATTTTTAGGTTGAGAAGATTGAGAGTCTCTGTAGGAATCCAAAGCACTGTTGGAAGATGAAAACCAACAGTCATATGCAATGTATAAATAAATAATCTCTGTCTTGAATAAAATTATCCGAGAGTTATTCTAACAATGGTATCAAAGCTTTGGCCCAAGTTCAATTCCCCTAAGTTACGTCGATGGACTAACCACCACCTTGGGAACATGGGACTAACCTCCCATTCAAAGCTTTCTGGTTGGTTTGAAAATTTACCAATATCTACGGGTTTTGGTGTAGTACGGCGGTTAGTCCAACATTTACAAATTGGATAGCAAGTGACGCAACCGACTCTCTACACTTACTACTCCCGCTATTTCAATAACGATCGGAAAGTGGTCAAACTTACCTCCAACAACAAACCTTTGCCTAATTCGAACTGGAAGGTCCATCATGCCTTTTCTGACCAAAAACTAGTCAAGCCGCTTCGCAATTCTGGGTATCCCCACTTCGCAATTATGGGTATCCCCACTCCGCAATTACACCAAGTAGGTTTTAACTTAACAGGTTCAATATCTAATATCCTACCTCTTCCAATTTCCAAAGGAAATAGTCTGATAGACTATCCTTTAGCGCAAAGGGCCCCAAAACCTCAGAGCATCCCGATGAGAAGTTCAGATCCCTCAGAATAATGTTCTTTTGCTTCATTATATACTTCGAAAATAAATTGTCCAAAAATAATACTCTATCCAAGTATGGACCATAAATATTAATGAACAAGAGCCACAAGGTGGCAATGTCCCCGACTTTGAAAATGGCTAGCAGGTAGCAAAAACATAGAAGCACAGTTATGGTTTGACAGATATTATCGAGAGATCATGAAGAAAAGATAGAAGCCACTAAGAAAGACATATTTAATATAGATCAAATAATGCTAGAGCAACATCATACACATATTGATGAAATGATGGAGGAATAGAATTGAGCAAAGGCAGGCAAGCAAAAAAAAATTTTAACGCCAAGTTTTGTATGCTAAACCCTAGAGAACTTTTACAAATATGATTTTAAAACCAACAAAAAAAAAAAAATTAATATTACTGCCTCCAATTTACATCATAAAGAAAGGAAAATAGTGCTGTAAGGGCTCTATGTACAACATCAAACACTGCCATAAACACTGCCTATCTATTACGATTCTACGGAATTGTTGCTGGTTGATTGCATTCGTCTTCCTCGCTCAATGCCTACTACGTTCTCTTGTGTTCTTCTCGAGTCCTTGGAGTATTAAGTGTTAAAAAATACAATGTATTATGACTGATCGTTGATTGTCAAAATTATTTGGTAAATGGGGTTGTTCAGGATTCGACAGAGTCATCTCGTGCACCAATCATTCTGGTCATACAATCTGTAATCATATATTTTTTATCAGTCTCTTGGTAAGCTAAGGTCCAAGTGTTTTAACCCTGCTCTGATACCATATTGTCATGTTCCCCTAATCTCAACAAAAAAAAAAATTAACTATGTTTAAAATCCAATTTCTCAACAGGAGAAAAGTTATTTTTATTTAATTAGAAACAATATTGATTTAAAGTTTTTTGCCTTCAATTCGAGGTTGTATGTGCATGTGGGGATTTTTAGGCTTACTAAGCATCTATGCTTACTCATTTTCCTTATTCAATGCAGACTTCCTTGAAGGTTACCAGATCTCCTGGATTTAATAAATTTATCGTGCTCTTCATAATACAATTGTTCCAAGACTTTTGTGAACTAGTTAAGGTATGTAAGGGATATTATATGGTTTCTTACTTTCGAACCGGACAACACTTCTTACCCAAAGGAAACACCAAGGTAGCATTTAAGAGTTTAGCTAGCTTCCATAAACATTGAAGTCTAAAATCCTTCCACGTATACTGTACCTTGACAACTTAATTGCTTGGTACTCGAGCCCGACCTTTTCCCAGCTCAAGGGTTTCAAGATTTTTCCATTTCATTATTTCCTCGAGGGTTGAAGAGGTTTAATTTTCTTTTGGCTCTGTGGCTTCGGCCTTCCGAGGCTTGAGAGCACCTGTAAAGAGAAAGAGAGGGTCTTTTCCAGCCCTCGGCGTCTCTCTGGAAGATTTAGATTAATGGTTTAAAGACATAAGAGATGAACTTTTCATCGATTTAAATGTTTGGAGGCTTAAGAGTGGGCTACGCTCACATCATTATTTGAGGGTTTATAAGCTGACTACACTCAAAACACTGTTTGGGAGTTCTAAGTGTTATCAATGTAGGTAATGATATAATCCCTTTGTCTTGTATATGCAACTGTCATTTGTTATTAAATTTTATTGTTGTAGCTTATTATTTAACTCCACCTTGCCTGTTGATTTCGCAGATTGTTCCATGGCTTGTACATTGGAGAGATACACTGTCAATCGTGGAGCTCATTCTCGGTCGGTAAGACTGAAAAAACTCCTCATGGACTTGCTCCTCGAATTGAAGGGATGTCAACGTGCATTGTTGATGATTGTTAACTCATGGTATGTACCACTCTTATGGACTTACCAGATGTCCATGATTTCTTTTTATGGAAGTCTGTATTATTGAAGGCTATCCACGGCATGGCTATGCTCGTAGTAACCGTAACATAATTATTATTCAGAATTAGCTTAGACCGGGTTTTTACATTGGCAGACCTTTTATTTTACAAGGGAAAGGAACAGTCCTGCACCTTGATTTATAAATATGTACTTGTATGAACTTTTACCCTAGTAATTCTTTTCTAGTTACGATCTTGAGAACTGAGGGTGTTTACCCTAATGCTTTACGCAGCCCCTCTTTTTGTATCTCCTGCAATTTGATAACGGGCCATTTGAAGGACTGTTTATATATGAAAATACTGAGCACAGTTTTTAATTTGTAAAATCGTTTTCAAGTTGTCCATTTTCAAATTCTAGTTTTCGAATATGAAATTTAAAATTCCATTCTTGAAACTACACCACCTGTCAAGAATAATTTAGGATATTTATTGTACTGCTCAGGTTTTCTATATATAAAAGAAAGAAATCTTTTTAATAACGAATTTAAAAGATTTCCCTTTACTAGATACGGTTTATCACTCTTCAGAGAATTAGGGACACCGTAGAATACAGTCGGGCCTTCAATTTCGGGCCATACTATTGACTACTACTATTTGTCTAAACCTACTTTCTCCTGCCAAAATAAATCTATTGAAACTCTTGCATGCCACTGATCCCATATCCTTTCAATAAGATACAACACATTAACATTAAAAATATAAAAGCTACTACCTGGTAGAACTCTATGGCCAATTATCACCTAAACTATTTTTTCACCATTTTAAGAAAGCTGAATTTGTTTAAAACCATTTTCTGAAATGTCAGCAATAACATAACGGCTGCACCATTTGCCAAATTTGCATGGAAGAGTAACGACTGATTATGGTTTTGACATAACATTTTCATGCAATACATATATTTAGGGAAAAAAAATGAACTTGTCAAATTCCCCACAGTCATGGTTCACAGCTCATGGGCCATCTTGCCCATGGAATGGGGCCATTTTATGCTGTTAGTGCCAGGTGGCGCAACAGTAGAGACCAGGTGCAAGACATGAGCGAATTTGACAGAATAAATAGTGATTTCTCCATTGAAGGGATCTCTCTAGTGTGATGTATACATTCCGTCTATCTAGAATGATGTATGCATGGGTAAATTTACCAGGTGGTGCAACAGTTGAGACCAGGTGCAAAGACATGAGAGAATTTGGTGGAATAAATATTAATTTCTCGGTTGAAGGGATCTCTCTAGAGTGAGGCATACGTTCCATCTATCTAGAAGGATGTATACATGGGCAGGTTTGGCACCCAGTGTTACTAGGGAGTATCCTGTCACGAAAGAAAGAAAAAGGAGCAGGTTTGCTACATAGATATAGGGAGTATCAGAAAAAAAAATTGTATAAACAGATTACCAACTAAACATATAACACTAATATATTCCACTCCTTAATATTCCAGCTGCCACCAGTGCTTATTGATTCACTTAACGGGAGTATTGCAAATATGATTGAATCTAAAACAAACAAAGGGCCAAGGCTAAGCGGAATAATCCATACTGTTATGAAATTGCCCTTGGTAAAAGCGAAGTGATTATTATCACTACCATCCGCTCCTTCCCAAATCCCTCCGCCGCCTCCTCCTCCGCCCACACCATGGATCAAACACTTGGTAACCCCCATTTTCTCAGACTTTCCGCCAAAAGAAGAACCAGTCCATAATTTCTTGGGGCTCCTACATCCTCCATTTCGAAAGTTAATTCCTGCCAAGCGGGTTAAAAGAGGGATCCCGGACAACACAACCGAAGGATACGCTAAACCTGTCACCATGATCCGCAAAACACCACCGAATTGCCCAACATTATTACCGATGGGTTACGCTTCATTCCATTAATGAAAGTAAGCAGGAAGTGGCCATAAAAGATGTCCACGGTTCCACCTCTGCGAATCTATCCATGTGGGAGTCGCCATGACCAGAAGCAGTGCTCCCCCGTCCCCCCACCTTCTTCCTATCTGAATGAATTAGCCAAATGATTTCACTTCAAGTGAAGGGTTCCCAAGCCCGGTACGTTCCTCTGGAGGTTCAGGATCGCAAATGGACGTTCGAGAAGGAAGCTAGGGGCTCAGAATCGGCACAGATAGATACACCAGGGCTCGGGATCTGCGGCTGTGCGTTTGGTGTAACGCGTTGGCTCGGTGTTGAATGAGGTTAAAATCCGACAAAAACCTCATCAGTCGAGTACGCAAGGACCGTTTATAAAATTTTCAGGTTCTTAATAAAGATCTTTTATAAATTGATTTCGCTGTAAACTAAACACCCATATTTCTTTACAAACTCAAGTTTGATACAAAAATATGCATTGTCAATTTATTATCAACGTGAATTCAGGTTTATATCTTAACTGAAATGTCTAGAACAATTGGGCAAAACCCCAATTCAGGATTTAAAAACCATAATATTTACAAATAGTTTCATGGAGCATAAAACTCCTCTCCAACCAAAAAAAGAAACTGTGTTGGAGGTTATAGTTCCTAACTGTATTAATTCCCAACAAAACAACTCGTCGTTTCAACCAAGTTAATAACATAACCTGTAAACTTAAAACATTGCCCATGAATATGCAGGAAGGAGAGACAATGGAACCGGCAATTATGGCCCAAGGCTTACCTTGGAAGACAAAACCCCGGGTCGCTCGGCATCTAACCTCGGCGTGCCTGTCACATTTCGCAAATGCTGTAAACCTCCTATCAAGAACATTGCATTTATGTTACAGTCTAAAACAGTAAAGCTGAGTTGAAACGATTTTAAATTTAATACAAAATGAACTCAACCTTAAAATAAAACCAGCCCTCGCGCCAGACGACCTCGTGCCAGTTGATAGCTTTGTCGTTCACGTTATAGAAATATTCATGCATTCGTTCCAAGAAGATGGATGAAACGGGTTAATACTTTTATTGCACGCAGTACATTTAACGAGAATTCGGCCCTCCGGATAATCGGCTGGGAAAAGAGACGAGGGCTTGCTTACTCACTGGCTTTATCAAACTTACCAAAAATCTGGATGAGAGAGATGTCCAAGTTGGCGCCATATGAAGAGAAGTCTCCCATTACTAGCCAACATGATAAGAGAAGGACCCTATTAAGCCACCTACCCGATAGAGGAGCCCCATGCGCCATAAGATATAATGGCTATACGTGTTATAGAGCGTGTTGACGCCTAGCTCATGGGCAATACTATATGTGCTGTGTTCACCTATAGTGCCCGGGATGAGGCGGCTTTGCAGTGCAGTGGCTTCGTGCAGTGAGTAAACCTTCTGTGGATGATTTCTATGTGAAAATAATAATGAAATAGACGAGATGAGTGAATCACATAAGTAATAAGTAATATCAAATACTCAGTTTTGTGAGGACCCGGAGGGACTCTCCCGAGGGACGCCATTAAATCTATGATTCACTGTAACCAAACCTACCAGAAACACAGAAACAAGAATTGGAGTCTCAATTTGATGTCGATATGAAGCTGCGCCTTTGTAACCTCGATGCAACCTGCCATCACGTACAACACATAAGTTAAACCAAGAAATTTTTTATGAATCAATAGGTAAGTAAGTAAAGAACAGTCAAGTCCCAAAGCTCGTGTCATAAGCTCTATCTCGCTCGTGTCATAAGCTCTATCTCGCTCGTGTCATAAGCTCTATCTGGTATGAATTTCTACCTTCCACCTCTTAACGCCTCGCAGACAGTGCAACAGGATAAAGCCACTTCGCAGAGCCAAAGGTCATGGCAGTACAAAGATTTGACGCTGTCATCATAACACTATTTAATGTTTAATAAAAACTCCAGCGGCAGGGTGGTGACTCACATCCACGGTCACATTTCACGAGTTTAAATTTTGTATTATTATGAAGACCTTAATGCAGTGTGCAACATATAAAATCAAACTATTAATAAAGCCCAAAACGACTTACGCCACCTGTTTAACAAAAAGCAATAAATAATAATAAAATAATAAACAATTAAAGCACGAAGTCTGCAACTCGCACGGAAGCCAGAAACCACCATGACGTCAGCCCGCCGCCCCCTCTTGGGGTGGGAAAAACTAGGCTGGCGTCATTGTTTTACAACCAATCACATTTAAAAAAAATACGAATTTTAAAAATTGGATTTAATATAGCATATTCAAACTATATTCAAACTATAGCTCTAGGGTAAATTTCTAGGTTCAATAGGCAACAATAATAGGCATCCGACGATACATTTATGTTCCCCTTCGGGGACATAATAAGAGTTCCCTACCCAACTCAACTCTTGACAATATAGTACACATCTTAATCTGGATTCCACCGCCCATGATGAGGGCCTTCTGCATCAATAAAACTGAATTCCCATCCTCGAATACACTTTGCTAACTCCATTACAATCTTTTCTCCATCGCCCATAATTCCCTGAAGGAACCAGGAACATATCCTAGTTTGGATCCCCATTCCTTCGATACCCATTCCTTTAGCCCAAATTCACCAACTATGCGACCAACGAAACGACCTACCAGAGTCATTTCACTAGTCATAACCGCCTCATTCAGTCTAAGGTCTTCACCAAGCACAAGATCAACATGCTTCGGCTTATTTTCGATACACCTTTTTCGTTTTTTCTAAGCCGCCACTCTGATAGCCTGGCTCCTCCCAGAATCCAGATCACCTGAATTTTTTCCAGGCAACTCCGTAGCTCTATGTTGAGTAACTCCAAAGAGATCAGATAGGCAAAGACGCTTCCCGATAAAACCTTCCCCAAGAAACTGATCCTCCGCATTCACTTTGTCTGGCATATCACTTTTGCTGCATTCAATATCTACTTCGGAGAAAATGCCACGCTAAGCTGACGAACCTCCCTCAAATCCTTCACGGGAGTATCGCATGGATCTGCCAGGAGACCATTAATCTCTTGACTGGGAGTATCACATGGATCTGCCAGGAGACCAATCTCTTGACTAGATCCTGCAATGTGCGTTAAATGTATTAAGCCACCCGTATCCAGGAGATCTACGGAAGAGTTCCCGATCTGACTTTTCTGTCAGAGACCCTTCCTGTAAAATCCTCAGATGTACCATCATTTACCCTATCCTGAACAGCCTCGAAACCTTCATTCCGTCCGGTCAGCTGAGAAGCACACCTTGCATAAACTCCTAATGGGGACGAAACCCTTGTGTTTGCCTTTGCACGTATCAGAGTCATTGTGCCCAGTCTCATTCAACGCAAACACGACTTCTCATCACCCTAAAGTTGCTAGGCACGTCATTCAGAAAGTATGAAATCATAGGACTGTACTCTGTTTTTTCAACATGTTATATCTCAATCTTTCAAAATGAATCACAAGCGATAGAGAAAAACACTTAACATATCTTAAGAATGGGATAATTTTCTTTAGAAATCACCACCTTTTATATATATGTCTCTGACCATATGCCAACGAGAGAATAATTTTCTTTAGAAATCACCACCTTTTATATATATGTCACTATATGCCAACGAGAGAACAAGGCACTTCACCTTGATCCATAAGGTGTTTTGAAAGAGAGAAACAAAGGGAACCAAGGTAGGTTTTCATGTTTGATTTACACACATGTCAATAACATGGATGATGATATGGTTTTGTGTCAATAGTTAGTGTGCGGAGGTGTGGGGGAGATGTAGAGTTAACTTTTTGATTTTGTATTTCCTAAGAATTGTGGATAATTGTAAGGGGTAAGTATTTCCCAAATGGTGTCATGCCTAATGAGTTTATTTGCCATAGTTCTATGCTTGAAATTATTCAAATGTTTAGTTTGGTCATTATTTATTTAACACGCAAATAGCTTGTACATTCACACAAATTTAGTGCAATGTTGTTTTGATGTTGTTTCTATAACTAAACTTCAGCCTAACTCAATACATAATTACTTTCATACTCCCACCAGTCTCCTACTAAACAACAACATAATTAACTATATAATTATATGCATATTTACTATCAAACATTTACCAAATTACAACGCAAATGACTACATTAACATATATTGATCGTAATCCTAGATCTATTAAGAACCACTTTTCATTGATACAAAATTTTGTGATAGAAATTCAAGATTGTTATTGATTTCTTGAAGAACACTTCAGAGCAATATGTGAGTCTTCTTCTTCTTCAATCTTCTACAACCAATTCAATAGCCTCATTGACTTCCTCAAACAACAAAATAGATGACAACAATTCAGCATGGGCCCTTTCTTACCTCTAGACTTTCCCAATAGCGATGGCGATGGTAGGCATCCCTTTGACATGAAGACTCTCAAAGCCAACCTTCCTCCTTATAATTAATTCTAATGGGAAGCATATATTCATTATGATAATTGGTTTGTATCACGTTTGTATTCATTTCAATCAAGGGACATTGAAATCATTTTATTGATGTTGAGATTTACCATGGATCCATATTAACCCTGAACTATTATGTATCTAGAGGGAAAAAAACAATTACTAACTCGTAGTAGTGATCAATAGAAATGCAATTTGTCACCATTAATCACCTTGTCATCTACACAACTAACCTGAACACAATAGACATCAATAGAATTTACACCTTGATGACATTCCCTTCATTATCCTATCATTTAGAAATTGAGTTGTGTTCTCATACATATATCAATATCTCATCAATTAAAAAATCATTGCGAGGAGGCTTTGTACTACATGACATTAGAAATGAAGCATCACACTTCCATGTGCAATTCTTCCTCCTATGCCAAAACAAGACTTGGGTTTCCCTCCTTTCCAACTACCTCATCACCATCCTTGACCCTTGTTGAGCTTTCGAGCCCTATTTGTAGGCCTCCAATTTTATCACCCACTACCTTCTCATTGAAAACTTTACCATAAGATTCCTTCTCTCCCATCATTACTCAATTCACATTTAATGTCATTCGACACACCTTCACCAGTGTAGGGGGTTTGCTATTTGTAATGATTACTTTGTAAATATGTGATAAAGTAACACAAAGATATACAAGGTGTTACATATAGTAGGAAATAAGGAATCACCGAGAAATCAATTTTAATGAAATAAATAATTATATATGTATCCTTAGAATTGAACATTTTCATACATTTAATGCAATTTCTATTTTTACATTTACAACTTTGTAAAATTAATTATTTTAATATCATCACTAACCATTCCTTTACATATTCATATTGAGAATTCTTTCATCACTAATTAACAATTAAGAGACAAAACCTAAAACCTAGGAATTAGTAACCTTGATGTGGCATTTACAATAATCAAACTTGGTTGGTTTGTGTTTGATTACATTACAAAATTTATTAAAAACAAATATTTAACCCAAAAAATAGTTATCATTAATTTGAACAAAATAAAAGTAAATAATATTTGTTATAACTTTTTGAAAAAATAGTTATCATTAATTTGAACAAAATAAAAGTAAATAATTTTTGTTATAACTTTTTGAAAATAATCTAGTGCATCATGTCTTCTTTAAAAACATTTCCAAGGCTCCATTAAGTGACGTATTCAACTTTTTTTATTGTTTGGTATATGTGATAGTTATAAGATAGGGGTATTTCAATTGTTGTTTCACATATATGTACCTACATAATACGTTTCATAAAAGAAGAAGAAGGAAAGATTAAGCCAGTAAGCATACTCATTTCAAAGTTAATTATCTATTATATTAATAGGAGACACCACTTTTTTATAGCTATTTTCATTAGCATAATACACATAGTATATTAAGACTTAAATACAATTATTACTACCCTTCACAACCAATATAAAATAACACAAAAAAAGAAATGGCATTTTATAATTTGGTCTTGTTAAACAAAAATACATTTCCAAACAAAATAGATAAAATCTCCTTTGCTAAAATAAAGTAAAAGTCACAACAACACAAAACTTCAACAACGTGTAGTCACCATTATTACAACCATCTTTATGGCAATAACCTACTTTCTATTGTAATGTCTCCTTGCTAAAACATGAAAACAATCATATGTTATTCTTGTTTCATATGTCTTTCGGATTAGTCTCTTGGTGAGAACAAGAGAAAAACCAAATAAAATTATAATGAAAAGTTTTTTAAATATTTTTCATAATAGAAAATACCAACAAATAAATGCATGTGGAAAAAAAAAATATACTAGTTATTAACGAATAACTTAATTGGGAGGAAACTATTCTTATTGAAATTTAAATTTATCAATTTTAGTGTGGTGACACCATCTCAAATACTAAATCACATTATAAAAGACATAATAAATTTTGAATTAATAAATTTAATAATAAAAAATAAGATAACATTTAAGTATTGAGGGCTTTCGTCCATGGGGGGAAGCTTAAGTGGTAAAGATGAGAAGTTGTAATCGGTTGTAAATGGAAGGTCTCGCGTTTGAATCCCCCCAAACTTACCTATGCGTTATGGCTTAGGCCCTGTGGATGCACCTAGGGGTATCTAGTGGTAGCGAAATTGAATCCTTGGACCCCATGTCACACGAGTACCAACCGTGTGTCACCCGACTACCAACCCAACCCTAGTTGTTGATTCCCCTAGTAAAAAGAAAATATCGAGAGACTTCCATAGTCCAACAAATGATATATCATTTTTTAGATTATTTCCATAGAGTAAGTTATTAATTTATTACCTACCCATATCAATGAGTATTAGTTACAATGGACTAATTTCTCGTGATTTTGAATAATCCACTTAGCACTCGTTGCATTAGGTGATGTTCACACGGCTAAACAAGTGGGATTGAAATCAATGAAATGAATCGCATATAATCAATCATCACATCTAGGGCTTGCACTCAATAACTAGGACTTCTTAGGAGGCCACTCATCCCAAGACTCCTCTAGCTCAAGCACACTTAAATGTGGAGTTTCCCCCACAATTAAGCCAAAGTTTAGCTTTCTACGCCATTTACAAAACCTTAGCAATTATCGTGCCCTATGAACTATTCATTTCCTTGCTTTCAATCCCACTTCATCACCCCTGTGAGCATCACCCAATGCAATGTGTGTTAAGTGGCCTATTCAAAATCATGAGAAATTCATCAGTTGCAACTTACTCATGGATATGGGTCATAGATTAATGACTTTCTTTACGTAGATAATCTTAAAAATGATATATCATATGATAACATTTTCTTTAAAAAAATACTTTCTTTCTTTCTATGCTTTATTGTAGCTTAAAAAACTGATCTATTTATCATAACATCCTCTTGGGCATGATATCAATTTGGAACCAAATTCCAGTATCGAAGCCTCATATGTAAGGTTAAAGACTAAGTGCTTCTAGGTACCACATTTCCCCTTTCTGCTAGCCTTAGAAATGATTAGATGGGAGATTGAATATGTAGTGGATACTAGTGACTAACTTAAACCGCCTCTTGGTTATGGGGTATGACCTAAAGTTTGCTTCAGCTAGTTGGCTAATATCCCATCTTCCTTAGACATAAGAAAACAAGTTAACGACCTAAGACCCAATTACATCTAGCAAGAGTGGAGGTATGCTCCCTTATGAACCACCTCTAAGTTATTTCAAGTGGCTAGATTTTATTTGCATGTAAAATGATGTTACTACAAATCCAATTTTGAGATTGTAGACTTTTTCCTATTTAAAAAAAAAAACACCCTTTAACTATACAATTTTGAAATTCCAATAAGCATATGAATTTACTAAATGTATATCAATTTAATAAAATAAACAATTTAATAATTTAACCATGCTTAAGGGTGTGTGCAAGAAGATGAGGGTCACTTTAGATGCAATGCTACTTTTTTCAAATCTCGTTCCTGATACCTAAAACATAACGCGTTTCTGATATTTACCACCTGCCATGGTAAGACCCGAGCCTAACATGTCATTGGACATGTAGGCTAGCTAACAATAACGCGCACGCGTTATGTAGTTAAAAAACGCGTACGCGTTATGTATTTACAAATCGCGTACGCGATATGTAAAACTAAAAATCAATTTAAAAACACAGTCGGCCGATTGCCGACCACCCGCGACACTCACGCATCAGAAACGCGAATAGAGGCGAAATTGTCCCTGGACGAGGACGCTTTGTGGCCCACTCAACTATCCGTGTTGCTCGATTTCGCTGGAGGGGAGACAAATTCACCGGTGCATTCTCATCTAGTCAGGTAATTTATTCACCCAAATCATTTTTTTGTGATTTTTTAATCCAAATTACAATTTTTTTATTGTTTAACCTAGTTTTGTAATATTGATCAAATTGGGAATAACCCAATTTGTAATTAAATTCACACCTCAAAATGAAACCCTTTTCAAAAAACTCAAAACTTCATAATCAAACCAAAAATTGAAAAAATTAAAACTCCCCCCTTTCTACAATGTATTCATCTAAGTCACCCGACACGAGGACACGGGACACGAGTGTCCCCACCAGGCTTCAAATTTGAAGCCTTCAGGCCACTTCAAATTTTACCCACACGTCATAGAAGGCCACTTCAAATTTTACCATGCAAAAAAAATTTAATTTCATGGTAAGCCCTTCAATAATTAAATTAACCACTACTGTTTAAAATTGCAACAGAAGGGTAGCTTCAAATTTCACCCATCAACAATTTTTAGTGGGAAATTGGGAATGCGGCTACTAGCTAGGTGACTTGGGAGTGGGACTCGCTTACTCTCCAATATCCACGTGTTCGATCATCCATGGATCATGGACCATTGGGCCTCTAATAATATCATTGAGCAACTTACGTGGACGGGCTTACACTGAGTAGCCCATGGCTTGAACGCTTCGAAGTTCTCGTGTTTGTAGCGAGCGCTAACGTGTTTAACACATTTAATGGCATCAACAAAATTATTAAACCTGGAAGGTGGCTCATACGTGTTGTTGCTAGCGGGCTTACCAAGTTACAAGTTATCACATACCAATTCGTGAATGCTGACTCCGTGAGTTAATTGAGTATTCAATGTATAATATATTATGTTAATATGCCCCCGCGAATTTGGCATTTCAGACAAAATCCACAATCCATAAACTTCTTGTAATGTTGCAGGTTGTTGCTCCTGCCCGTGGCCCCTACCTATAGACCTGTGTTTTCTTTGTTGTATCAAGTTAATCCTACCATCTACGGCTCCCAGCCTCACACCCTGTGTTTTCTTTGTTGTATCAAGTCAATCCTGCAGCTCCCAAGTTCCACCTTTTGTTTTCTTTGTTGTATCAAGTCAATGCTGGAATTCCATGCTTCCATGGCTCCGACCATATTGCATGAATAGAAACAAGCTTTTTCTTATACCCCTATTCCACTGTGGATGAGCTACTTCCAAGTTCCACCTACCCTATCTCCTCCAGTCCTCCAGGATAGTTTGCGGAGCGAAGCTGGCAATGCCAGCCTGCCATAAACATATTTAAAGAAATTCGTTTTCTTTGAGGAGCTCAACTTCAAGGCTGACTAGATTTTTGACATCCTATGAATTTACAGGTCTGCTATATCCACTGAAAAATAAAGCCTCTCAACTTTACTACGTTAGTAAACATTGAAATTTTGATGTACTATTACATTTTCAAATGAAAAGAATAACTTATTATTAATAAAAAAATCAAATCATATTAATATATTAATGAATTTGAATTTAGCTTCCCAATTATATTAAAATAAATTATACATTTTAAATGATCCACAACCAAATATTATACTGAGAAGGAAATGGAAAAAAAGGAATTTCCTCAACACAACATGCTATTTCCTTATGATGATGCTTTTACGTTTATGATTACCAACCTTGGAATCAGGTTTGGTTATCCGAAGGTGTAATATCTTCTAAGCTAAGTCAATAGGTAGGGATGTTGGTATTGATATAATTATGACAAAGTTTTATAAAGGATTAGGAACAATTCCGTTGGCTTGTAGATGACATATTTATGGATAAAAAGCTTGTTGTTATGAGATAATGACATCATGCCTCAAAAACATGTCCCATACAATCTAATGTTAATGGGCGCTCTACATAGAAATTGGAATGTCAACATTTGTGAGTACAATAAATATGTGGATGATTTTGGCCTACTACAACTTTAATATATTGAGTGGATTGATAACCTTCACAATTATATAAGAGATTGTAGCTATGACTAGGAGGAGAGTTAACAATGCAACAAAATCAAGTAATCGAATTTTGTGCATAAAATGAACATAAGACTCCCACCAAATTTCACTGAATCTACGTCTTAACAAAAGAACTCATCGTTTCACGGGATTCCACCCCATCAATCCTTTTAACAGTAATGGCCATAACAGTTGCTACAACCCTAGCGCGAGAAAAATCAATCGAGCTACGCATGACAATACTTGAAACCAGACTTTTTGAACTCCCTATTACGTCATAGGAATCAATACTACTTTCTCCACAACATGTGGCACCCTCAATATCTTCCATCACCGCAATTTACATTTGATAAAAAACTTGTTCCCAAATAGTAATTACCCCATTCTTTGCTCTAAAAAGGCCTCGGTTAACCTAGAATCCAATCCATACAACATGAACACATCCATATATACACATAGAATAAATATTAATAAATTTCTCATAGCCCTTCAATAGTGTTCAATATCTCATAGCCCTTCATAGTGAAATGGGACCCCACCCTTCAAATTTGATCCCTGGTCCCCACTAGACACGGTGACCCCCGGAATTATGACACGTAGGACACGGTGACCCCCGGAATTAATATATTTTTAAAATATATTAAAATTTAAAAATATAGACATATAGATCATCCAATAAAATTTAACATTTACAATTACAAATATTCAATAGAAATTACATTTACAATTACAAATATGAAATATTCAATAGAAATTAGATCATTCACAAATCACAACACATTTGTCATTCACAATCACAAAACACAATGAGACATTGAGACACATAGATGCAAACTCATCACTGCCTTGATCCTCCTCCTCCATGCCTGAATCAACAAACTCATCACTGCCTTGATCCTCCTCCTCCTCCTCTCTGCCAATCTGACTAACTTACTTTTTAATTGTCAAATGTTTAATTTTAAGTTTTAAATGTATGTAAGTAAATGCCATTAAATTGCTTATGTGAGTTTGATTTAATACATGTTCAATTTTGAAGAGACGTCATTATATACCATGTATATGTTTCTAATGATTTTCGTATTAATGTCTTTATTGCAGTTGCGGCTATGGATGCCAATGCCGAAATATTGATTGAGCTTGCCCAATTGAGGGGCATAAGTGAAGCTTTTAGTGGTGGCGACAGGATTCGCCGTTCACTTGCATCAACCTTGGATGCAATTGTGGACACAATTTCACAATCTACGAATGTTCTGTATGATATTTCATCTTACAGAGAAAGAAAAAGACAACAATATGCTGATGGACTAGATTACAATGCAGTAAAAAAGCTAAAAATATCCAAAGAGGTTATATTTGCATTGTTTAGGGACCCTCGGACGGGGGAAATCCCTAATGCAAGCAAGCCGCATATCTCCATTGAGTGGTGCACGTTTCAACCATTTGTTGATAACTGGATGGACAGATGGTACATGGTTTTTGATATGCCACCACACAACAACAGGGAAATTCCCTTATATTTCCTTCGAAAGATGTATGCAGAGTTCGTGTTGCATAAACACGTTAACTATTTTGACATCTTACAGTTCCAGGGGATCGGTGGGGGGATGCCCCAAAACCGACCCAATGCCAGGCTTCGAGACCAGGATCGCCCTATCCCTGCACCTCGCAGGCAGTTGCCTGGGCCAGATGTCCCACCAGCACATCGCATTATTCCGCAGACACGGGATGCATTTTTGAGTTTGGCACGGACGGTTGTTCGCCATGGCAGGATGGTTCAACATATGGGTGAGGAAGGGACATCTGTCCCTGGTGTGGTACATACACCAGCTCGTCACCATGCAGGACCATCAGCTAGTGCAGGACCATCAGGACCATCCACTACTGCAGGACCATCAGGACCATCCACTAGTGGAGGACCATCAGCTATTCCCCATCCTAGTACTGATCCTCACGAGTGCACGTCATGTGGTCGTCCCTGCTATGGTATTGCATCAGATGTTGCCTTCAGTGGCTTTTTGAGAGAGGTATCTTGATGGTTAATTGTAATAAATTCTTCATTTATTTTCGTCTTTGTACACATATATATAGTTTGAGCTAATATATTAATTTTGTGAACTTGCAGTTGATGATGATTACCGACAGTGACGCCCCAGAGCCGGATGTTCCAGACTCGGCAGGCCCATCTTATATACCACCTATTGCCGTATCTCACACCGAGGTAAACATTTTAAAATTTCAGTTTTTTAATACTTGTTAATTTGTTAATTTCCACATACTTTACATTTTAGTTCATTAATGCTATATACGGTCTAATATTTACAATTATTAAACTTGCAGATGGCAGATCCTTCACAGGGGCAAGGTAATGTGGAGGTAGTGCCCATGGTCATACCGTCCCCTGAAACGTCTGGGCTCCAGGTAAACAATTAAAAATGACATTTTTAAAATACATGTTTGTTTGTTGAATCATGCATGTCTAACTACATGAACACTTGCTGACTGTAGGCACCATCCGACACATCTGGCCCATTGCCTGGATTTGCATCTCCCTCCAGGCCATTCGTGAACAAGGGTCGTGTGTATGTGAGGCGTTCTACTCCGAGAAAGACTCCAGCTGCCCACGACCATGGGCTTACTCACACCACGGTAATGTATATCCTTCGATGATATTTGTTGTTTAACTTGAAATCCAGTGCATAAATCGTTTTTGTTAATGTTTGAATTGCATGTTTACTGCAACAGGAACCCGAGTTGTCTGTTGAGAACCTTGCATCGATGGTTGATGCAGCAGTTAGTGCCGCATCTGCAGTGGCGACTGATCACACACAGGTATGTAACTATTTCAACATTATCTTTACATAGTTTATTATTGTTGGACCTATTGTTTATTCATGCATTTCTAACTATTTCAACATTTTTTCATTGTAGCCACCACCAGCAGGAGCAGTGCCTGGCCCCCCTGGTTCAACCATCCTGGATGTTCAACCGACGGCTCCATCTGCTACACAAGCAACACAATCTCCTTTGTCAGTTGAGGTGAGATGTCCTTCAGTGACCAAGTGTTTCATGCACTTTCCATGCACCAGTTGATAATTGTTGAGATAATGTATTAGTGTACATAGTTAGTTGAATTTAACAATTGATATTTAATTTGCAGGATCCAGGGATGCACATTGATCCTAGGGATGTGCCTAGAGGATCAACGTCGGGAAAGAACAAGAGAAAGCTTGAGTTTTGATAGTTTTGGATAGTTTTGGACACATGTGCTTTTGGATACTTTTGTATATATATGTACTTTTCGATACATTCAGTTTTGGAGACATGTACATTGACTTTATTGTGCATGTACTTTTGGAGACATGTACATTGACTTCATTGGATACATGTACTTTTCGATACTTTTGGATATACATGTACTTTTGGAGACATGCACTTTTGGAGACTTTTGGATATACATGTACTTTTGGAGACATGCACTTTTGGATATATATGTACTTTTGGATACATGTACTTGTGTCATTCTAATGTGTTGATTTGTGTGGATTATCTATTACTCATGAATGCACTATGTCAAAAGAACTCACTCACTCACTCAAACTAAATGCAATACAATGTTTTCAAGGTTTCAACGAACTCACTCATGCACACCCATTGCCATCAACTACCAATGAAAGTCTAACATTATGAGGTTCTTCTTAAAAAATGGGTAATATTTCCTTGATGATCGTAAATTGAGAACCATTTGTAGCCACTCATATAATACCATCTTCACTTATCTTTGTACATGATAATCCATATAATGTGCTATGTTTTTTAACCTAAACAATCATCAAAAACCTAGAATTATAGGGATATGACAAAGAACCTTATGGGGCACCTTATATATTAACCTTGTGTATACATTAGGATCTTTGTCATACCATTGTTTGAAATGTCATTCAATACCTTCAATTTTATCAACATCAAATTAGTAGACAAAGTGACCCATCTTTGATCTCTTGTATAGGCCTTTGTGTGCCTTATCAATAAGATGTACATCATGAATATTATCATAGGTCTCATACATAGGTGCATCCTCATCCATGCAAACAAAGGTGTCATGGATCAACCTATTATCCCTTTATTCTCAATAATATTAGTATCATTATCTTCCATAGGATCAAATTCAACTCCATCACCCCCATTATTACTGTACTCTAAATTACAGCCTTAGGAGTTTTGATCATGTGTTTTTGTCTCTTTAGGAGTTTTGAAATATTATACTCTTTCAAAAATAATATGGAAGTTCAAATATTTAAAAGTGGCTTAAATTATAAAATGGGCGGAAATTCACCAAGTGTCCCTGAACGGCATTTTCATGCGACTTGCAACTCGACATAACTCGGAAACTGGACGTCGGACCGACGAACCGTCGACTCCGTTGGTCTCCTGGCGTGCGATTACCTCTAGGGGGCCCTCTCCCTCGTCTCCCCATGGCCCAGTGGCTTCACTGTGCATTCATTTCGTAAACTAGGGTTTTGCTCAGTGTAATTGCATGCAATCTCGCATTGGTGGGTCAACTCTGCAAAAACCTCCCCCGAGCCAGTGTTGGCAGTGTTCCCACGTCGGCATTGCCCACACACACTTGCGGGAGCCAACGGCACGCAATCTTCTTGCTCCGTTTGCTTTTTGGCTCCCGGACGGAAATTCACCAAGTGTCCCTGAACGGCATTTTCATGCGACTTGCAACTCGACATAACTCGGAAACCGGACGTCGGACCGACGAACCGTCGACTCCGTTGGTCTCCTGGCGTGCGATTACCTCTAGGGGGCCCTCTCCCTCGTCTCCCCATGGCCCAGTGGCTTCATTGTGCATTCATTTCGTAAACTAGGGTTTTGCTCAGTGTAATTGCATGCAATCTCGCATTGGTAGGTCAACTCTGCAAAAACCTCCCCCGAGCCAGTGTTGGCAGTGTTCCCACGTCGGCATTGCCCACACACACTTGCGGGAGCCAACGGCACGCAATCTTCCTGCTCCGTTTGCTTTTTGGCTCCCGGACGGAAATTCACCAAGTGTCCCTGAACGGCATTTTCATGCGACTTGCAACTCGACATAACTCGGAAACCGGACGTCGGACCGACGAACCGTCGACTCCGTTGGTCTCCTGGCATGCGATTACCTCTAGGGGGCCCTCTCCCTCGTCTCCCCATGGCCCAGTGGCTTCATTGTGCATTCATTTCGTAAACTAGGGTTTTGCTCAGTGTAATTGCATGCAATCTCGCATTGGTAGGTCAACTCTGCAAAAACCTCCCCCGAGCCAGTGTTGGCAGTGTTCCCACGTCGGCATTGCCCACACACACTTGCGGGAGCCAACGGCACGCAATCTTCCTGCTCCGTTTGCTTTTTGGCTCCCGGACGGAAATTCACCAAGTGTCCCTGAACGACATTTTCATGCGACTTGCAACTCGACATAACTCGGCAACCGGACGTCGGACCGACGAACCGTCGACTCCGTTGGTCTCCTGGCATGCGATTACCTCTAGGGGGCCCTCTCCCTCGTCTCCCCATGGCCCAGTGGCTTCATTGTGCATTCATTTCGTAAACTAGGGTTTTGCTCAGTGTAATTGCATGCAATCTCGCATTGGTGGGTTAAACTTGCTCACCTTGCAAACATCATCCATCAAACAGAAATTTGATGGAGTTGAAATCAATGGATTGCTTGTCACAATAGGCATTCATAAGTTTGCGTAATTGAATACTCCTCTTAATCCCTAAAAAATACTTCATTCCCATCCTGCAGATCCCAAACAATGTCAAAGGTAAGAAGGATTTCCATATAATCCAAATATATGTTTTTTTTCAAATATATTTTACATGGAAACATAGCAAAATGGAATCTAATATTTCGTTTGCATTCGGAAGAAAAGATTGGCAAGGCCAACATTGGCTTCCTTTTGGATTAATATCTCCATTTATAATTCCATAGATTTATACAGTTGTCTTAATCCTAACTGTATACATTGCATGAGAATAAACACCATCAATCTCATTTTTGAGACTTGGTTGTCATGTTAATGCAAATGTAAATGTAAAGGTTGCCTTTACAGGACTTTTGAAACTGAGTGTGGGAAAGGGGATCATGATCGAGATGTTGTGTAGGTAAACATTATATTCTGCAGGTAAAAATGGAAGTTTACGAGAAATTCTCTCATTAGTTACACAAAATCTATTGTTGAATGGTGTTCTTCAATAATTGTAGATGGAACAAGAAGACGAGATATTTTTGGGAGGTGGTTGATGTAGATCAATCACATAGAATAATGCATGGAATTTGTGGATTTCATTTAGTTTGAAACTCAAACAATGTTATAGTAGAAATATGAACAAGAAAATTCTATCACTCGCCATTATTCTAGGTATAAATATTGAATTATCCTAGTTGGATGAGGACTAATCAACCATTTCACCACATTATGATCATGTCTCAAATCTTGTACAACCAAGTTTTGTGAATATGAGATTAAATCTTATCAACTAGCATGAATACATTACATTTTGTCTATTTAGTGGACTCACACGTTGGAACTGATGTTTTTTAAAATGAACATATATGCAATGGTTTCCCTGAAAGATAATTAATGGGGCACTCACTATTTGTTGGCATGTTCCTTAAAGGCGAACCAAACCCTCATGTCTCACTAATAGATGACAATGGTGATCAACTTGTAATCAGTTTGATGGTTAATAAAGGATAATATCTAACACTGGATGACCAAACATGGAAGAAGGTTGGTTATGTATTTCAAGATTAGACTAGGTGAATCTATATACCACTTTACAAACTTAGTTTTCGATACAAACCTCAAACTACAAACAATGCCAAGGAAGCACCCATCAAAGGTATGATACTTCAAGCCTCATTGTGAACATGAAAAGTTAATGGAGATCATTAGTAATAGACATGATCCAAATGGTCTACTTAGATGACCATAGGTAAGTAGATAAGTAAGATTGCCTAACATGGTCACTCTTGTGTTATATTCCAAGGTATATGGGTTGTTTGTTATTTTTGTTAATTTTTCAATTCATTTATCCAAAGAATCATAAGCACATGAAATCCCATCAATAAGAACAATGGTCTTTTTCAACACCACCAAAGAAAAAATCAGAAAAATAAAATGACCTACTTCAAAAATTATTTTATTACTTATTGTGCATGGTCCATCAAACAAAAGGTAAACAAACACAATTATATGGCCTACAATGTAGGTCTTTTGATGCTCTATTTCACAAGGTTTTAACAAACACACTTGTTGTGATCATCATTAAAGTCTACAATTTCTTTCAATGAATGTGCCAAATTGACCTAACAACATAGGAAATTGAAAACCACATCCATTGAAAGGAATAATTCAGTTTTTTTTGTCATGAATTAATTTACTATCATGGATTTATGGCTCCCGGCAGTGTTCCCACGTCGGCATTGCCCACACACACTTGCGGGAGCCAACGGCACGCAATTTTCCTGCTCCGTTTGCTTTTTGGCTCCCGGACGGAAATTCACCAAGTGTCCCTGAACGCTTGCAACTCGACATAACTCGGAAACCGGACGTCGGACCGACGAACCGTCGACTCCATTGGTCTCCTGGCGTGCGATTACCTTTAGGGGGCCCTCTCCCTCGTCTCCCCATGGCCCAGTGGCTTCATTGTGCATTCATTTCGTAAACTAGGGTTTTGCTCAGTGTGGGAGTGTGCAATTTTTGCACACAGGGGTCAACTTTGGAAAATCATCCACCGGGAAAGTATGGCTAGTGTTCCTAGCCCGAACCTATCTAGACACACCTGCAGGACTCCCCGGAACCCGGTTTTGTTGCATGGTTGGAGTTCTATGCCCCCGGTAGGTATCCAGCAGGTGTCCCTGAAGGCCTTCTGGTAGTGAGACGGGACGAGCCATAGAATGAAGACCGTGGCTCGGATCGACGAACCGTTGACTCTGTTGGATTCAGCACACCGGGATAGTGCCAGGGATGCCCCTCCCCTCCTACCCGGTGGCCCATGTGTCACCTTGCAGGTCCATCTTGGAAACTAGGGTTTTGCTCAGTGTGGGAGTGTGCAATTTTTGCACACGGGGGTCAACTTTGGAAAATCATCCACCGGGCAAGTATGGCTAGTGTTCCTAGCCCGAACCTGTCTAGACACACCTGCAGGTCTCCCCGGAACCCGGTTTTGTTGCATGGTTGGAGTTCTATGCCCCCGGTAGGTATCCAGCAGGTGTCCCTGAAGGCCTTCTGGTAGTGAGACGGGACGAGCCATAGAATGAAGACCGTGGCTCGGATCGACGAACCGTCGACTCCGTTGGATTCAGCACACCGGGATAGTGCCAGGGGTGCCCCTCCCCTCCTACCCGGTGGCCCATGTGTCACCTTGCAGGTCCATCTTTGAAACTAGGGTTTTGCTCAGTGTGGGAGTGTGCAATTTTTGCACACGGGGGTCAACTTTGGAAAATCATCCACCGGGCGGGTATGGCTAGTGTTCCTAGCCCGAACCTGCCTAGACACTTTGGAAACTAGGGTTTTGCAGGTCCATGATGATGATGAAGATGTTGATGATGATGGCTTGGTCTAAGGTGGTGCTCTCAACTAGCTAATTCATTATGAAATATTTAACAAGACATGAATTAAATTTAATATAAGTGTATTGTTTAATATAGTGAGCATGAATTGAATTAATTTTGTTGGGTGAAGCCAATAACCAACATGATGAACATAATATAATTTTAGGGTTTACTGATCATATGTAAAAAATGGATTAAAAAACACAATTATTATAATTTTAGTTTAATGTTTATCCACTTTAATCCATATATTTTTTAGTTTTGACTATGAATACACAATAATTATTATATATATATGTGTGTGTTTTTGTGTGGATAACTTAGAGATGTATAATAAAAATGGGTAAAAGGTGGTTGTCACTAGAGACTTTCATAGTTGTATAGTGAAAATGTAATAGCTATTAAAATTTGGATTAGAAAATTATTAAAGAAAATAAATTCTATAGAAATGGGTAAAAGGTGGTTGTCGCTAGATTAAGAGAGACTTTCATAGTTGTATAGTGTACAATTGTCTAGTGGTTATGGCAGTGATGTGTAAAATCTTATGATCACATGAAAGAGATCACAAATAGGTTCATAAAACTAAGAACAACAATACTTTGAGCAATTTTTCAAAGGAAACTAGAATAGAGCCAGTAAAGAGAAAAAAATACTAAAAACTTGATTTCATACTAAAATGAATGAAAAATGGTTTTACATAAAGAAATTTGAATTACTCAAGGAACCAATTCGATTGTCTAGTGATTCATAAGGATTTAGTTGGGCTTAACATAGAGCTTAAATGCCCTTAAAGTTAGCTAAGCAACCTCTCAAACATGATTAATATATGGTTTACTGATCATATGAACATAATATAATTTTAATCCATCTCTTGTAAATTTGGCATATCAAGAACGCAAAATTGACATATTCATATGAAACATACATGTGAAAATTGAGCATATATCAATATTCAATTACAAATAGTGAAAATAGTATAGTATTAAAAGTATGTAACGTACCTCATCATGCTAGATCCCACCTATTATCATACAACCAAGCCCTCCGGATCATCTCTTATACTGATGGTCTCCATTAGTCTCTCGTGCTCTGTATCCGGTAAGAAGTAGCGTACCTTCGATGTATTTCGACTAGGCATTGTTCGTACCTGAAGGTTTGTGCCAATGATTAAGTTGGTAAAGTGATATACACTTGCACCTGGTTTGTAATCCCTGTAAACATATCCACCCTTCTTTCTTCCATTGCTGTCCCGTGTCAAGTATTCACCTTTAACAACCATAGACCCAGTTGGAAAGTGGTTGTTTTCATCGTCAGTCATGGACACAATGAGGGTTTGCTTTCCATCTATACAGCGTGCCAACCAGTATTCATCACCCCATTCAGTATCTTTTGAGGCAACCACTGCGTATATGTGCCCTGCATTATATGATTGTAGGTATATGATCAAAATATTTTTCGTGCGATACAAGGCCATTAATGTGCATTTGAAGACTACGTAAACAAACAAAAAATGTTAAGGAAATGCATCATACCGGGTTGTACAAGGTCTGAGACATGATCAAAATCTGCAGAAATAGATGATTGGTCTTCTTCCAACGGAGTTAACTCAACAATTGCACGCTGATCAAGTGGAAGTGATATGCGATCCCATCCATCAACCCAATCCAATGATTCACACCCATCCCAGTCACCATCACAACAAGGCGGGCAAAAACAAGCAAGTTTTCTGGTCCAAATTTCAAATACTGGGTTATCAGAGCTTCGAACCGAATGAAAGCCACGAGTCCCAGGCACAGTCTTGCATTCCCATGCATGTGAACGATCTATGTCTACCACCTCCCAAAAAAATCTCTCCACATGTCTCTTTCTTGTGGATTCTACTCGCATAGTTGATTCCTCTCCCATTACTGACGTGCACCACCTGACTATAGATTGAGCATTTAGAATAGTAGATTCTGTAGATACTTTCAATTCCTCTCTTCGTAGGGCTGTTTTGACACATGCTCCGGCTCCATCATGCTCTCCTTTACCATGCCCAGTCTCAAAATAGTTCCACATATGTGGCACTTTGTAGTTTTTATGCAATGAACACAACCACTGAAATATGCGTGCATTTTTGAACTGACCAGCACACCCATCAGACCAAATCCAGTGTCGGTCCATCTGTATGTTCCTTCCCTTCAAGTGATCATAGAACATGATGAAGCAATGACGTACATAGTGGAAGTCGTGGCACCTATCATCACTTATGTAGAAGTGATATTCCTTCAGAATTTCTCTTTGCTCTTCAGTGCTATTTGGGCCATGCCTGTATGTGATATGGACCATCAAGGAAACCTGCTCAGAGTGATAATACTGACTTTGGATCTCATTTTGAGGTTGCAGAGTGTAGTTCTCGGCAAAATCAACAACTGAAAGTATAGTACCAAGGGGAAATGTATCTCTGCATATTCTAAACTTCTCATCCTGCCATCGTGCCATGTGGACATGCTGAACATATTGATGTGTCTTTTCAATAAATTCCTTGATGAAGTCACTAACTTGTACCTGGTGACACAAAATGATCTCAATGTCAGTTTTTTGTTGTAAGTAAGGATTGAAATGTAACCGTTACAACATAATTTTATAGATATAAATGCATACCTGAGATGTCACCAATTGTATTTTTTTGCTTTCTTTCCCTGGGACTATTTCATAGTTGATATATTTGAAACTTTTCATGTCTGTAACCATTTTCCCAAATTCACTGTCTCCATTCTCGTGCATACATTGGCTCAATAATGCCATTCCAGCACAGTTGGAGCATGTTCCATCCAAACAAGATTTTGCATAGTATGTTTGCCCCTCGGGCCTATTGCACATGATGCTATGAATGAATTCTCTTGATGAAGTCGGTGGTATTGTCATGGAGCAATCCTGCACAATGTTAGTATGCAACACACGACGAATGTACAAAAATGTTTCATAGTAATATTCATATTCTACATGGTATCTACAACAACAAGTGTTACGAAGAGTATTTATTCTAACATACCATGGCTTACATTTCTCAAAAGATCTTTGCCCCAAGTTCAATTGTCTATGCTCAATCTTAAATTTTTCGTAAAGCTCTGTCTGTGTTATATCAAGAAGATGCTTAGTATGTGGCTCACGATCCTTTGAACCCCTTCTTAGTTTTAGTACATCCTTTCGGTTTGAAGAAGGCCTTGTGTGATCATGCCAAAAACTATGCACTAGTCCCTTTACTGCATCAACTAGCTTCATGTCACGACGTGGCAACCGACCAACAAAGGCCCAAAAATCTGTCTGATCGGTTGTGTCAAGATGTTCTCTTCTAATAGAATACCTACGGAGGGTTTTTACATTCAAATTAACTAGTTTCGATGTAGGCCTGAGAATACGAAGGGCCCTGGTGTTCTTATCTGCAATTGATTGTGACAACACACGACGAGCAGCATTGCGGTCCTTTGAACGTGTGTTCTTACCAATTTTACCAAATGCATCTACTAGGCTTTTAACTATATGAGAACTTGGTTCAGAATTCTTTATCATCTTTATCCCTAACTTTTTCCTAACAACATTCATGCTCCTAGATTTTAACAATGATAAAAATAATCTACATTTATCTCCATCACATTTAGAAACAAAATATTTATCAAGTATCTGTTGAGTTTGATAAGCAATACTACGTTTAGATAGCGTACCTTCAATGGAATTCATAAGTCTTTCATCAACTTGTATACGCTTCGGAGTTCTTCGACGTGTGCTTGCTAATGGAGGTAAGGGGGTTGGAATTGTACCATGTAGCGCATCACCAAGACGCTCTGGCGTTTCAGTAGTAGCTTGGTGTCCTTCATTCTCTTCCTGGTAGTTGGATGGTGGAAGTCCAACATCCTCATCCATGGTCTGTGGAAGTCCAACATTCCCCTTGTGGAAGTCCAACATCCTCATCGATGGTGTGGATAACATTCTCTTCTTCAACAGTAGGCAAAATGTCCAACGCCTCTCTGACTTCATCGCTTGTATAACCACATCCGGATAGCAAATTGGGTGTTTCTTCGTGAGCTTCATCTTGAGATGGTAACTTATCACTATGACTTGAAGTGGGAATTGAAACATCCCCTAATGAGCACCTACGTTTTGCTTCTTGATTACTTCCATGGGGTGCTTGTTCAACAACTATTGTGGAAATTGAAGGTCCCTCTTGTCGTGGATTAATAGGATGAACCATGGTATCCTCTACAATTGGATTTGGATTAGTTTCCAAAGAAAGCCTCCGATTCATCATGTATATTCTTTTCTTTTCTTTCTCTTCTTCAATGACTTCTTGAGGTCTCTTCTTCCTTGTTGATTTGTTTACTCGGTTACGTGCATTCCCCATCACCACAATGATCAATTCAATATAGTTTGTTTTTGTTGCTCCTCAATTACAAGCTCTTCAATAATAAGCAAATGGAAGTTCTTCCTTGTTGGTCTTGAAGCTTGATATCTTACCTTGTGTGCTCCTCAAATATAGGCAAAATGAATCTTTCAAAGGCCTTATCTTTGGTGTTCTTCAATTGGAGATTCTTCAAGCTTGCTAATTATTTTCTTCAAATATGGCCATATAACCCAACACCACAGTGAGCAACCATGAAAGATGTCCTCAATGCTGCACCTGCATAAAAAAAAATGATGGAGTTGGTGTAGAATGTGAAAATTTTCAGACGCGGGCTCGTGCTGTTCGAAAAATCGCGGGATTGTTGCTTTCGTTCGGACAGAGTGAAGTTGCTCTCGGACAGAAACAGTCCATTATTTCTGGAGTTCCAAAACGTGTACGCGTTATATAAATATAAAACGCGTGCGCGATATGTAGTGACAAAACGCGAACGCAATATAGTCAAGCACAATAAATAGGTTAGGTGCACGGCTAGGGCAACGAACAAAATCAAAGAAAAGTAATAATTTATATGATTGCATACAAAACAAATGTTTTGTATGGTTTAATACCCCCTAGCTCTCTCCCAATAATCCCTAGATACCCCCTATCTCTTTCTAAATATCTGTCCCTCATTCTCCCTACATGTTTATTTCATGTTTCTTTCTCTCCCTTCAGCCATGTCTCTACCACCCCACTCTCCATCTCTCCACCTTCTCTTTATCTTCGTCATTATCCCTCCCTATAGCACTCTCTCCCTTCTTCTCCCTTAATCACTAACCCTCTACGCCTTTATCCCTCCCCCCTGCCCTCTCTGTCTTACCTTGTTCCTAGAGCCCCTCCCCCATAAAGGCCTTTAGACCCTCTTCTAAATATTAATCCCTAAGTGCATAAGTGCACAAGATGATGAGGAGGAGGAGGGTGATGACAATGAAGATGATCATGATGTAGATGAAGATGATAAAGATGATGAGGAGGAGGAGGGTGATGACAATGAAGATGATCATGATGCAGATGAAGATGATAAAGATGATAATGTTGATGAAGATGATGGTGATGATGATGAAGATGTTGATGATGATGGTGATGAAGATGTTGATGATGATGGTGATGATGATGGTGATGAAGATGATGGTGACATGATGGAGATGTTGATCTGATGAGGAAGATGATGATGATGATGATGGTGATGATGGTGATGATGATGAAGATGTTGATGAGGACGATGATGGAGATGAAGATGATGATGATGAAGAAGATGATGATGATGGAGATGTTGTGTTGATGGGGAACCTAGAGATGACAATGATGATGAAGATGGTGATGGTGATGGTGATGGTGATGGTGATGACGATTAAGATTTTGATGATGATGCTGATGGCGATGATGATGAAGATGTTGACGATGATGGTGATGGTGATGTTGAGATGATGATCATGATGATGTTCAGAAGATCATGATGGTGATGATGGTGATGATGATGGAGAAAATGACAATGATGGATATGTTGATGAGGAACCTGCAGATGCCAATGATGATGATGATGGAGATGTTGATGAGGAACCTACAGATGCCAATGATGATGGTGATGACGATGAAGATGTTGATGATGATGGTGCTGGTAATGATGATGATGATGATGATGACGAAGATGATGGTGACATGATGGAGATGTTGATCTGATGAGGAAGATGATGATGATGATGATGGTGATGATGATGAAGATGTTGATGACGATGATGATGGTGATGAAGATGATGATGATGAAGAAGATGACGATGATGATGGTGATGAAGATGATGATGATGAAGAAGATGACGATGATGGAGATGTGTTGATGGGGAACCTAGAGATGACAATGATGATGAAGATGGTGATGGTGACGACGATGAAGATTTTGATGATGATGCTGATGCTGATGATGATGCTGATGCTGATGATGATGATGATGAAGATGTTGACGATGATGGTGATGGTGATGTTCAGATGGTGATGATGATGATGATGATGATGATGATGGAGATGTTGATGAGGAAGGGGGAGATGACAATGATGATGAAGATGTTTATGGTCATGAAGATGATGATGATGGTGATGGTGATGATGATGGAGATGATGGAGATGATGGAGATGGCGATGAAGATGATGATGATGATGATGATGGTGAAGATGATGAAGAAGATGATGATGATGGAGAAGTTGACCTGATGACGATGAAGATGATGATTATGGTGATGATGATGAAGATGTTGATGCTGATGATGATGGTGATGAAGATGATGATGATGGAGAAGATGATAATGATGGAGATGTTGATGAGGAACCTACAAATGCCAATGATGATGATGATGATGATGGTGATGACAATGAAGATGTTGATGATGATGGTGATGGTAATGATGATGAAGATGATGATGATGATGGTGATGGTGATGGTGATGTTTAGATGATGATGTTCAGAAGATGATGGTGACATGATGGATATGTTGATCTGATTCAAGGAAGATAATGATGATGATGATGATGGTGATGATGATGAAGATGTTGATGATGATGATGATGGTGATGAAGATGATGATGATGAAGAAGATGATGATGATGGAGATGTTGATGTTGATGGGGAACCTAGAGATGACAATGATGATGAATATGGTGATGGTGATGGTGATGGTGATGACGATGAAGATTTTGATGATGATGGTGATGGTGATGATGATGAAGATGTTGATGATGATGGTGATGGTGATGTTTAGATGATGATCATGATGATGATAATGATGATGGAGATTTTGATTTGATGAGGAATATGATGATGATGATGATGATGGTGATGATGATGAAGATGTTGATGATGACGATGATGGTCATGAAGATGATGATGATGAAGAATATGATGCTGATGGAGAATATGATGCTCACAACTCCCTCTAGTCTCTCTCTCCCCAACCATCAATCTCTCTAGATCTCTCTGTCTCTGTCTCTCTCTCTCTCTCAAACACACACACATACGCACACATTATGTCACTTTCCATTCTCAAACCCATACCCCCTCCATCCATATATATCTCTAACTTTCTCCCTCCATCCCTCACCCTACCTTCTCTCCCTCCCTCTCTCATCGCCTGTCTCTCACCTTCTATCCCTCCCTCATCTTTCCCTCAACCTATCCCAATCTCTCCATCACTCCCTCTCTCTCCATCGCCACCACTCTCTGCATGTCTCCCACCAACACTTTCTGTCCCTCCCTTCCTATCTCTTATTTCGTTCTATCCCCATCTATCTCTCACTCCCTCCAAATCCATTCCTCCCCATTGTCCCTCTCCCTCCCTCGCTCTATGTCTCTCCCCCCCTTGTATTCTTTATTTCTCTCTCACATCCCCCTTGCCTCCATCCATTCCCCCTTGTCACTCAAGTCTCACTTTCAACTTCTAACCCTATACCTCTTCAGAACCTATTCTACTCCTAATAGTGCTCTCAAGCTCCACTTCCCTTCACCCCCTGTAGCCCATCATGTTCTCATTCCCTTCATCTCTCCCCACTCAAGCTTCCAACATCCTTCTAAGCCCTTGACCCTTTCCCACCCCTATTAAATATTAACCATAGATTCCCTTGAGCCTTCCCCACCCCTTCTCAAATATTAAACAAAATTTCCCTTGACTTCTACACCCCCTCTTTCTCAAGTATTAAACATGTATTTTATGATTTGAATAACGCGAGCGCGTTTTGTAACTATATAACGCGTACGTGTTATGTAGTTATATAACGCGTACGCGTTAATTATTGATATAACGCGCACGTGTTATTTAGTTATATAACGCGTACGCGTTATTTAAATCTAAAAGCGCGGCAATATTTTTGAATTTAAACAGGCCGAGTCACATGCTCACATGTCAACAATAATCCTATGTGTATGCTTTGGAGTTTGCTTCGGTAATTCCAAACATGTGCTATGTTAATGAAAAACCAAAGCTAATTGGGTATTTCTTCCAGTTTCTGGAGAAGCCTGTGCTTAGCCACTCGTTACAATATGCTACACAGAGTCATTTTTGACGAAATCTTAGACACAAATAGCATTTTTTCTGCAGATTCCAAATATGTAACTTTTATTTTGAAATATTAATTTTTCCTATTTTCTTTCAATTTCTTTTCTGTCCTACCTCCTTAACTCGTGAAACACATTGTTAGTGTTTCTTCCATAACTTTTTCAATTCTCAATCATTTCAAAAAAAAATTGTATGGTGCACAAGAGGACACTAACCTCCACGTTCTATGAAAAACCCATTTCAAGAATTTTGCATTAAGACCTTCAAAGGCTCTACCCACAAAAGATGTACTATTTTTGAGGTTTGATCACTTAGACAATTATAAAAAAATTATAAAATTACTAATTTAATTTTCGAAAAATAATGGCGCACAAGTGCTATGTGTTCTCTACATGCATGCCGATTTTTGTAGCTTGATTCCATCATTTAGGCCCTCAAAGGCTCTACCCACAAAAACATATACCTTATCATTTGCCTGAAAAATAAAAAGTGTCTGTTAGGAAAAATGAAACTTGACATAGCTATGCAAATTTTCAATACATAAAAGTTATATATTCAGAAACGTGATTCAATTTCCTACATTTCATCTTTTTTACTCAATGCAAGATATTTTGCGTAAGTAGCTCAAAAAATCCAAGTAAGTTGAGGGATTCCTGCTTTTTCAGTTTTCTATTGCATCTAACGCGCCAAAAGTGACCCTCATTAGCTTGCACTGACCCTTAAATTATTTTACAATTTTGAAATTCTAATACTCATATGGATTTACTAAAAATTTATCAATTTAATAAAATAAACAATTTGATAAAATAAACCATACTTTTATATATATATACTCTTTAAAATTTACTATTATATAAATTAATACATATATATATAATTATATGATCATTGGATAATTATCCAAATTTACAATTTAATAAAATAAACAATTTGATCAATGAACTATGCTTAAATTATTTTATGTATATGTCCTTTAAAATTTACCATTGCATACACTAATACATATAATTATTTTATGAAAAATTATAATTTACAATTTAATAAATAAACCTGCTTAAATTATTTTATGTATATGCCCTTTAAAATTTACCATTACATACACTAATACATATACATAATTATATGGTAATTGGATAATTATTCAAAATATAAGTTAATAAATAAACCAATTTAATTATTTTATAAAAAGTTATAATTTATTTTAATTAATGAAAAAATTTATTATAAAATTTTAACTAGTTTCAATAAAATAAAATAAAATAAATAAATTTTAAAAAATAAATAAACCCAAATAAAATTTAAAACCAAATAAATTAAAATAAAACTTTAAATATAAATAAATCCAATTTTCCAAGGAAAAACAAAAATCCAATTAAAACTTGAAAAAAACAAACAAACCAGAAAAACCGAAAAATCAATAAATTAGAAAAAGAACCAAAATAAATAAATAAATTGAATTAAACTTCTTAAGTCACTCGATTGTCAAACAGCTTAAAAGTCCGAACTGTTGGCACTATATGGTGTGTACTTCCAGCTTTAATCTCCTTACCAATGGGCCTTTTCTAAAGAAGCATATCAGGGAGATGAAGGTGTTTTATTTTGGGATGAACTTTTGGACAAGTAGTTATTGATCATGGTTTAGTTAGAATTTTTAATCTTTAATTATGATGATTTGATTATTGTTGCATGTCTATAATGTTGTAGTTTTTTGAAGTTTTTGGAACGTCAAGATATGATAATAACAAGGAGGATATGAAAATGTTAGTATATAATTTGTAATGTTTTTAAGTCGTTTTCATCTACTTAATCTTTTTATACTATTTGATTTAGCTTATGAATACCAATAATATATTTTTTTCTACTAAAAAAACTGAAAATTTTCCAATAAACTAAACTGATATTCCAGTGTTGCCATAAGCTGTATCTAACTTATTTTAAAAAAAAACTCTCAACTAGCGGCGCACACGTTTTTGAAGACATTACTAAATTCATACGCTCGAAGAAATATATAAACCTAGAAATATCCATTTAGACTTACAGTTGTTCCAATGTTGTCAGGTTTCCAAGCTCTGGCGGAAGTATCCCATTAAGACTGTTTGAAGCAAAGCTCCTGAAGATAAAATCTCACAAGTAAGAAATAAGCTCCTGAATATAAAATCCCTGGTTTCTTTATTTTGTTTTTGCTTTCAGTAATCATGAAAACCAATTGTTTGTATATGATATAAAGTGATGTAAGCACCAAAGGATTGAATAAAGTTGTTGGAACGCAAGAAACTGAACTGATAGCCTGTTATATCTTCTCACATTCACAGGGATATAGTGAAACAACAAATCAATCTGGAGAATTTTTCCTTTTCCCATTTACTCCTCAATTTGATACGTGTGTTCCCCTTGTATTCCCTTAAGTAATATGCATGCATCTGTGCAGAGAGAGAGGAAGAGATCTTACAATGAAATCAATTTTTTAAGATTTCCAAGCTCCTTTGGGACAGGGCCTGATAAGTTATTTATTCCCACGGTCCTGAATCCATGAATGCTATTGATCAATGGTACAAATTGCTCGCAGATGAAATCTATTCGGGCAATAATAATCAATGATTTTAAGTAGTACGACCTATATGGAAGATGCAGATCAACAAACTTTACCTAACTAACACAAGAAGAAAGAGTAGTTCTGCAGAATCACATTATCTTGGTTAATTTTAAAGAATCTCACAAGTACTGCATCTGTGTGAGGTTACCCAAGAAGGCAGGTATTGGTCCTGTTAAATAGTTTTGTGCCAAGTTCCTGCCATGAAAATTCCACAGATCGCTCTGTCAAGATCTCATTTTTTATATAGACAGAATAAGTAAACCTTAAGGGTTCTTTTCAAGTGGCATGGACTGTACAAGATGCACATCATAATATGTGTTTAGTTCAAATTGTAAGAACATAATACAATGCACTTTCAATGATTTCAGAAACCAGAGTCATGATATGTTAGTTTTTTGCACCCGTTTTCTTATTTTCTACCGAAAATAGGACAATTCCCACATTAGACAATAATATAGTAGTATTCAATTCAACTGGAAAATCAGAAACAGTCTTACAGAGCCAAAAGGTAAGTCAGGTTAGCCAGTTCTGCCGGAATTTCTCCCTTTATGTTAATTGCAACGGCTTTCCTGCAAGCAAGAAGGCGGCTGATGGGTTAGGATACTTAAATCTTGCAATTGTGTTTTGAGATAAGACCAGATAATTTAAGAACCTTGA
Source organism: Larix kaempferi (assembly GCA_027924585.1). Classification (NCBI taxonomy): domain Eukaryota; kingdom Viridiplantae; phylum Streptophyta; class Pinopsida; order Pinales; family Pinaceae; genus Larix; species Larix kaempferi. Next base: position 7,445,673 of record BSBM01000636.1, read on the forward strand.
AAAAATCGAATTGGCAGATTTAAGAGAAGCTTTTACATTTGCACAATATGGCAAGTGGTTTCGTCGTTGAAGCTGCAATCGCACTTGAAGGCAGGATTCATAGAAGAATCGGCAATGGGCGTGCTGTCGATGGCTCGTCCAGTGCATGGATCTCCAGTAAGGTTCCATGGAGTTTTCCATGTATCAGAATCTATACCGGTACTCCACTTCTGAGAAAGTGACTTTAATACAGTAACTGTTACCAGGAGAAGGAAATGAACTGATCAACAAACAAATTATTGATAAAAACATGGGAATTCTTGCAGCCTGCGGTATTATTTTGTTCTGTGGTTACCTTCTTTTGGGTCCGTGACGGCTGCTGCCTGAGCTTGCTGAAACGAAGTGACACAACAAGCAATGATTAAAAAAGTGCAGAGAAGCCAAATCGACGAAGAGATTTGAAGCTTAAACATGATGATGGCCGGGTTTGATTCTCGCGCCCGCACTGGCAGCTCTCTGGATGATACAGCAGGGCGACTTGATTGAGGATATTATAACAAATACCGATTCGTGTTCTGCGCTTTTACTTGTGTGGAATTCCATTAATAATTTGAATTTTTAATTAATTTTGAATTCTGATTGATTGATATGTGAGAACATTTGGTTTTTTTTGTTTACTAGTGGTCAAAATCGTTGATCCCACCACACCAACTGGATTGTAGAATTTTCTTGACTTGCATGCAGGATTGGTATTTGTTTCATTAGTTCACGGATCCCACCACACCAACTGTATTGGTATTTGTTTCATTGGTCTTTAAGTGATCAAAATCATTCAGAAATCCTATCACACCAATTTTTAATTGATTTGGATTTTGGGTATCTCCTCTTAACTTGCTTATCTTTAAGTGAAATTGAAAGTGGGTAGCCTTTTACTCATGAGACTCACACTTTAACATAGTGAACTTGCGAAAAATAACATTTGATAATATTTAAATTAGCTCATCCTTAAACCAAATTGAAAGCGAGTAGCTTTGCTCATAAAACCCACACCTTAACCGAATGAACTTGTCAAAATTAACATTTGATAACATTTAAGTTATAACAATTGATAATATTTAAATTAGCTCATCCTTAAACCAAATTGAAAGGGGGTAGCTTTGCTCATAAAACCCACACCTTAACCGAATGAACTTGCTAAAATTAACATTTGATAACATTTAAGTGAATCCAATCAGAGATAATAAAAAAAAATGTGAAGTAAAATCTGTTTGGTGATTTAATATTTATCTAAAAATTTAATTAATCCATTTCACTATAAAAGCTATTTCAATATTAATCATAAAGTGTATATAAATAAAAAATGCACAAAATATTAAAAATTAAAATTTATGGTACTTTTTAAATCTGATTTTGATTTAATTATCTAGTTAATGTGAAGCAAATGGTTTATACGACTAGAGCAAATTGTTTAGATTTCAATGTATTTCATATTCAATCTGTTGTTATCAATATTATTCAAAATTTGCCCAATTCTAGGTTGTCAATTTTTTGGTTTAGAAGTTTATGTTAATGTCATTTTCATATAAATGTTTGATTAGTATTATGTAGATTGTCAATATTATTCAAAATTTAACTTAGGTTGTCAATTTTTTGGTTTAGAAATTCATGTCAATATCATTTTCATATAAATGTTTGGTTAGTGTTATGTAGATTGTCAATATTTTAGTTCAAACGTCAATGTCAATATCATTATTATTTTATATTAGTCATGTAGATCATTGCATTTAAAAATAAATACAATATTTTTTAAAGTTCATTTCATTTTAATAAATTTAGTATAATAATTATCACATTTTAGAGTTTATTACTTAATTATGATATTCTTTACTTTCTTTCTTAAGATTTTATAGACTAAAATTAGTCTAAGTAGATGTTAACTATTATCATCATCATTAATAAATTTTAAAGTATTTGTAAAATATTTGATATATAAGAAAAATAAGTTACAACATTGAACTATATAGACCAAAAAAATTCAATGTGTTTGTTCATTGAAAACACAATCTTCTCAATTTTAGTGAGTAACTACTTATTTTTAGAACAGAGCCTCCACATTCAACACAATGTAGGAAATGACCCACTTTCCCCTATTTCCAACATTTTTCATTCAATATTTTTTTTACAGTAATAATATATTTGTAATTGGAATTTTTTTTATTAAACTAGCAACGCTGTAATACAAAAATATAGTTCATTTCCACGTCTTAGCAAAACTTAAGTGTCCTTCCACCAAAAAAACTAAAGACATGTCTATCCAAATTCTAACACTAAAAATCTGGTAGGTATATTGCCTTACAAATTGACATAGAAGTAAAATAGCATGGAAACACATGACATAATTAAGAAAGAGTTGGCCTTAGAAGGGCATCTTTTATAAAGTCCTTCATAGTCTCCATAGTAGATTCCACAATGCACATTTCCAAATATGGTTTGTATAAAGAGCAAGCTTTAGCTACATTCGCACCAACTTCAATGATGAAAGGCATGGGATGCCCATAACCTCTTCCTTAATCATATCAATGTCATTGAGGAAGACTCCCCAATAGAGTCAGACACTGAGGGAAGGGGTACATAAGAACCTCCTATGGGATATGCAAATGATCCATAATTTGGATTCTAGCTCGAGATGTTTCCTCTTGTGATTTTGCATGAAGGAAATTACTCCTTTTCAAATTCCTTAATCACCAACAACTAGGTGGCAGTTTCCACCATACATCAATCCTTCATGTTATTCTCAATTTGAGCCTTCTGATCCCAATCATCCTTCTAACATGTCTGCTTCATGAAGGAATTCATAACAGAGAATAGAACCTCAACCATTTATCTCTCACAATGCTTAAACCCTCGTCTCATTCCCTCTAATTCATACATATATAATAGTCACTTTTATAATAAATTTGGACCATTGCTTCCACTAAAGAATGAACTCTTGGGTTAATGATAGTTAGGATACCAATGGATTCTAGAGTAGACCAAACCACCATCTTAATGTGCCACAAAGATTGGGATGTGAATTGAAAGCAAATAAAACAAACCTAACAAGAAGAGCCATTGATTTTAACCCCCACGCACAAGAGGTGGCATCCTTGTTGTACTTCTCACTATCATAAATGTTGACAAGAAATTCATGACCATAAAGTAACGTTAGTTGGTCGGTGCATATTAACTCTGCATTCATTCCCACTTACACTTGAGAATACACCTATCAACATATGATCCCTCAATTAACTTAAAATTATATTCATGGGATGGCTTTGAACATTGTTCTCCCCCCATTTATGACTATTGACCCTTCACTCATGCATGCCAAAGTTTGCTTGGTGATCACCTCTTTTCTTCTAAGTTCTCACGACCCGAAAAAACCTAACTCTTTAAATTCTTAATCTAAGTCAAGGGATAATTGAATTAGATCAGTGAGGGAAATATTTTTGGGGAGAGAAGGTAAAATTATGGTTGAATAAAAATTGAAAAGTCCCCCATCAAAATACTTGTGTTAATCCTCTTTTTTAGCATAATTAAACATTTATAAACTACAATGGCTTATGCTTCATTATTATATGTTACACTAAAAACCCATGCAAAATTTGATTTATTTTGTATGTCGGAACCATATATGGTGTCCCCTACTCGCCCTTGGATTTCCTGTTGATGCTCCATTGAAGAAAATAATGTGTTGTTTTCTATATGATCTCCATTGCTAAAATTTTGAATCTGCCAAGTTTAATTGCCACATATAAGACTGATTTGGTTTTCTTAATTGGAACATGAGGGGTTTTAACAATTCTATATTCATGAGAGTTTTCAACCATGGATTTTCTTCCATATAAATATTTATTGAATTTCCCCATGAGCTATTAAAGTGAATTGTCTCAAATATTAACCCCCTTGCTTGGTTTACCACTCCCCAAGGAATAAAGGGTTCTTTGCAAAAAATGAGTTTATTTTGAGCTAGCCATATTTTCCAAGAGAGCAATTTTGGCATAGCAATCCAAACTCTTATGAGTAGTGGTTTATTTGCTATACTTCCAACATATAAAGATGACCATGTCAGAAGCATCTGCCTCTAGTCCTAAGGCATATGATTGTGAAATTATACTCTTCAAAGGCTATTGACCATGCTAAGAGAGTAAACCCACATTCCAAAAAATGTTATAGGTAGTCTAGTCTTTAGTAGTGATAAATAAGGGGCTTGCAAATGGTCCTTGCACTCCTCAATTCTTAATATTCTCCATTGTTAATGGTTTTCTTCACATAAATATCCAACAAAGTAACCTTAACTTGTGGAAGATTGTCTCCTCCCCATATTTGTTTCCAAAAGGTTAAACTCTGGGGGATGTTGATTTTTCCAACTTATGGGATAATATCCTTATTCCATAGAGTAAGGGCCTCTAGTTTATCCCCAACCATGAGAGTCTTGTATAAATTTCCTTGTTGGTGCCACTTCACACATTTTTTAGAAGAGAAAGGTCAGATAAGATATGAGGTTCTCCAGGGGTGAGATATTTCCATCCAAGCTACTTTCCTTTGTCTCCATGCTCACAATTTGATAAATTTGAGAATGAGTGAACTCTATTAGTTATAAGCCACTCTTTGGTTCCATGAATATATAGATATTGGGAGAGAGGTATGAGTCCTAAGATTTTATCATCCTAGAGGTATATCAACATTCCATTTCCAAGCACCTAGGAGATATGATCTAAATTATGTGGGAAACCTCCTTGCATAAATTCCATATCAAAGAGCCACTTACTTCTAGAATATGATTATCTAAACTTCTTAATTTGCCTCCAGTCAGATATTTCTTGTGCAATACTTTCGTCCACCGCTCTTGCTTTCTTGAGACAAGCCACCACAATATTTTATCTCCTAAATCCAAGTTCGCCAAGAGAGGATCCTTGATCACCAATCTTGCTCTTTCTAAGGGGCCATGCACTATAAGCACAAGATGATATTTTTCGTTTTTATATTTCCCTCCCTGCCACATGAATTTTCTAATTTCTATCCCAATCATTTGTGTAATATTGACTAGAGCTAGTAGGGTTGAGCCTTAATAGGCCAAGAGGGTTGATAATATAGATTTGATCAATACAACCATACTTATTGTGTTCAACCACTCAGATCCCATTGTGCAATTTTTATTAATGTTCTTGAGGAAGTGCATCCAATATAATTCCTTTAGCTATTTTAAGGCGATATGGATATTCATATATCTCAAGGATTCCCATGAATTTACTAGGGATAATTCCCATGTCCATGCTATTTATTGTAGTATTTATAGAGATGCATTCCAATCATAAATTTTACTTTTGGATTTATTGATTTTTCCTCCATGGGAATCCAAATAGGAACTCAAACATACTTGAATATGTTGGTTATAATCATTGAGGCACCTCACAACAAATAGGGTGGCATATGCAAATTGAGAATCATTTATTGTCTTGATACCTCTAACACCTTTTATCCCCATCGAGTGTTTAATCAGCCTCTCCTACTCTAGTTTTATTCCCATAGATTCTACCATGAGAATATATAGCATGGGGAAAAGAGGGAATCCCTAGTGTAGACCCCATATACTTTGGAAGGAGGGGGATGACCTACCATTCACTAAGGGAGCAATACATGGTTATCCAATAGAAAATTTAATCTAGCTTATAAAGTGAGGCACAAATCCAAATTTTCTAAGTATTGCAAAAATGAATGCATGCCTAACTTTGTCAAAGGAATTGGCCATGTTGATTTTAATTATCATTTTTGTCTCATTATGGGGCCTACTAGAGTGTATAGCTTCTTGGACAAGGAGGATGTTGTTTGTGAATTGACATTGCCAAAATAATACCCCTTCATTATCCAATATTAACTGAGGGAGAATGCGACTCACTCTATTTGTCAATATTTTGGTTAGAATTTTGTAAGAGGCATTACACAAGGAGATTGAGAAAAACTTGGCGAAGGAGGAGGGATCACTTTATTTACGATGAGAATGAAAATAAAGAGTTTATCTCATCCCCCAACTTGGATTTTTGGTGAGATATGTCTAGCATACGATAGAGATCATATTTTATTATATGCCAACAAGCCCTTTAGAAGTAGATAGAGAAACTACGTGGGAATAGATATTTGTTGATGTAATGTCCCTCAAAATCTCAACTAAAAAAAATTATTAACTTACTACGACATAATAGCGAAGCCCATTTTCAAAAGCTAGGATATTAATTATAGTATTTTAATGCTTCTAGAGAGACCAGACATATCTCTAATGATTGATGTTTGAAATCCTATTACATCTTAAATTATTTTGAACGTGCTCGAGTATTTAGGTTTGCTTAATAAATATTGTTATAGCATGGGTATTTAACATTTCTTTCTTTATGAGGGGTATCGATACCTATTACTTTTTTTAAGAAAAAGGAGGTTGTGTTCAATATGTTAACCTCGATGTTTTGATCCCTCGAAGGGACCATCATCAAGAGACTAAAGGTGCTCAAAGGAAAAATAAATATTATGAACTCATAAATATAAGTCATGACATGAATGTTGAAAGTCCAGGTTGGCCATCTATATTTCTTTTATTCATCAGGTATTGTAATAAGGAGTTCTATGTTTCATTAATATTTGCACCTTCATCTCTGTTAACATTGTTTGAGTGAATCTTGATCTCTACCTTCTCTCTAATATTCCTTTTTTATAATGATTTATTATGGCAATGCTTTTTTCACTCTCGAGGCACACCTAGTGTTTTCTATTGTGAACATGCTTCATGATAGTTGATTATTTAATTCTATTATGTTTCAAATCGACAATATTCTCTTTTAACCTTAATTCTCATGATGTCCTGATCTCACCAATGTAAACCTTTCTGTGCGAGCATGGAATGCAATACTTCCCTTTTTGGAAACCTTCTCTTATCGAGTCTTTAACTAAATCAAGAATCCTCCTTAAGGTGTTTGGAGGGGTGAATGTAACAATAATGTTTCTTTTCTGGAGTATCTTAGCTATTTTTTCCATGGTTCCTTTAATGTATGTAAGAGATACTTTACACCCATCCACATCCTCAAGCCTTCTTAATCCGGGCCTTCTTGCTTTTTGGATCATCATGTTGAATTGTTTTTCACTATAGCCATTCTTGTGAATACCTTTGATAGAAGTCGAAGCTCATCTTCCACGTGTTCTTCATCCAAAATTATGATGGCTCGTGTTAGCAAAGTGTTAATCACACCAATATTTTCAGAGGGGAGGTGGTGAGACAAAGCATGAAGGTACCTAACTATGTGGCATGACGAAACCGATATATAAGGACAAATACAAATTTCTTGCATAATATTTATGGCATTTTTCCGATGTATATAAGGATACACAAACTTATGTTTTCTTCTACGCAAGTATAATATCTTAGGGTAAACAAATTACCCCATCTCTACCCCTACCCATCTTAGCTTAATTGATTGCACATAACTAATCGTTATGATTGTAATATATACTTAGCCACTATTTATAGCACAAGTTACTGCATGAAATAAATTTTCAACAACACTATAATTATGTATTGGCCTATGGTTAATATTGTGGTTCTTTATGACCACACTTACCATGACCCCCTTTACTATATAACTTATTGAAAAAAAGTGATAGGATTAACCTCATAACAACGAGTTGAAGGGGATCCCTCATATAACCTTAGTATTGTTATTAATCTAAATGACATGCAGTATATATATATATATAGTTTTAAGCTAAAGGTAAATCCCAATTTAAGGATTCATGCAAGGCTATGCATGAACGAGCCCTTAACAAGTCCATGTTGGAAGTAATACGAATCCATGATGGGAATCTGATATGTCGTGTGCCCTTTCCAATCTAACTTACCTATGAAACTTCTTTGCATGCAATTTAATACACGCAGACCTACCCTAGGCTAAATCATGTCAACGTCATTGACATAACAATGGTTTATAGCATTATTTAATTCTAATTAAGGCTACAATTGTCGGATCAAACTCCCAAATCAAGCGCTTGTTGTCGGGGTTAAGAAGAAGAATAAATTATTTTAACGTCCACGAGGTTAAAAATATCCTATGGGACAGATCGCCTCACAAACAGATTTATGCATTTCAAACCTTTTCTTGTTCAACTTGATGACGAGCACCCTCAATTTCTCCACAACCCCCTCACTGAATAAATTATCCCAAGAGCTAGCTGTCAAGATATTTCCATAACTGTCCCTATTGTCCTTGAAGGCTTTACACTCTAAAATGAAATGTTTTTGTCTCCACATTTCTGGAGGTGCAAAAAATACACACTCTTTCTTCCCAAGTTTCTTTTGTCCTTTTCCAACTCTCAATCTCACAATAGAGTTGGTGGGAATTGGTTCTTAATTGAGCAATACGTATTTTTGCTTTCCAAGATATATTGGACCCTATGTATGCTTTTTTATGATGATTGTAAGTGAGGTTAAACTCTTCAATATAATACTTTTTCTTTCTCCCTAACTCTTTATCCCAAGTTCACTTGTGGAACTTATCAATAACAAAAGCCATTATCTATTTACTATTCATGGGGCACATATTCAAGCAAATAGCCCATTTACTAATCCATTTAATATTTTGTCGCATCCAATTCTTCTTTCTTTTGCACAATATATCATTGAAGACGCCCTTAAGCCATCTGTCGTCTTCCATTTTCTCAATTCTTTTTAGATATATTATGAGTTGCACCATAGCAATTGCTTCAATAGAAGCATCCCCCATTTCACCCAGCATGATCTCATATGGGACTGAACTTTAAATTTTGAACTTGTTTGTAATCAAGCGTTTTTAATCTTCTCAATTTGCTTCAACTATAAGTTAGAGGTACTGCTAGCCCACACTTCACAACCATAGAGAACAACTGAGATCACTAAAATCCCAAAAATAGTTTGCACAATCTTCCAATCCCATAGCTCTGCCTCTCTGCATCTATTTTGAAAAGCATAAAACGTTTTCCAACCTCTCAAAGATTTTTTCTTTTTGCAACCTTCCCAACTTAGATTTTTGTTGAAGTCGATTATGAGATATTTGTAATCTGCCACTTCTTCAATAGTGTCGCCTTCAAATTAGAACTTATGCCAGTTATGTTTTCTTTTGCTATAGAAAAATACCATCATCTTGCTAGTATTTATTTGCATCCCCATTATTCTACAGAAATGCTCAATGGAAATTAAGTGTTCTTGCAAACCAAGAGAAGATTTAGCAATCAAAATAAGGTCATTTGCATACAAAAGAATCCTTATCACAAACTCGCCCAAAAGAGAACCATCACAGTCCTCTAGATTTAACCACTCTTCAAGTTTGTCAATATATTGGCCAAAAAGGGTAGGGGACAATGGGCACCCTTGCTTGACCCCGATATCACTTCTAAAAATTTTGGAGACACCATATGAAGTTCTAATTTTGACTTTAACCTCCTCATATAGACTATGAACAACTGCTCTAAGAAGCATAGAAACCCCAAATTCCTCCATTATATGCCAAAGCTTATCCCTAGGGACCGTGTCAAAATATTTTTTGAAATCGACAAAGCAACAAAAGGATTCCTCTTTTTTCCCCCACACTTTTTCAATGATGTGCCTTAAAGTTATATCGTGATCTACCGTGGAATGTTTAGGTTTCAAACCTACTTGTCCTTTAGCATGCCTATCTCTTTCTTCTGCCTATTTGCTAATTCTATTTTCTAGCATATTTCTGAATAACTTTGCAAACAAGGGATTTATCATTATGGTTATATAGTTGAAGGGATCATTGACATCACCGCTCTTGAAGTTCAACTAAATCTTTTTATTTTCCAACGCCCATATTCTTAATACCCACCTCAATCTCTTGCACGATGAAAAGCATAGTAGTAGTGTTGACCAAGGGGGTTCAACCTTAGAATCCTGATCATAATGATGCTTTGCATACTCGTACCATTGATAAGCTATAATACTATTTTCAGTTTGCTTCTTGCTCGATTGAATTACTTCCAAAATAACTTGGGTTATTTTTCCCAAGGAAGATTAGTTATTCCCTCCTTGAGACCATGAATTCAACTTTTTTCTTTCTTAAAATTTGCTTGTCACCTTTTAAGTTTTTTTCTTTCTGGTTTGAATCTTTTAAATTTCTCCTTGCTTTTTTGCATTCCTCATCAAACCAAGCATTGTCCGGAAATCAATTTGTTTCATATTTCCTATTTTTTATCTTTTGCATTCTGTGAGCGTGCTTTGAATTCAATTTGTTAGTTGTTGACTATGAAGGCCCTAGGATGGAATTTTCTCCCTCTTAAAAAGCCTCTCTAGCGTTGTCTTGAAGATATTATAGTTTTTTTGAGTCAAAAGAATTTTCCCCTCTAAAGGAGATTGTTGAATGCACTGAGCTTTCGTCCAAGCTACTACTTTTCGGTCCAAGAGAAACTTAAATAGATCGATTTGTGATTAGATTTTAAATCCTAGAGTTGTTCACCAATCATAACTTCCTCCATTTTCTCACAGAGGCCATGCGAGAAAATTGCATATTCCACTACACTTGCGTCATTGTAGGTATTACAAGTGAAAATATCAGAATTCACCCATCTAGGCAAACTGTTGCAAATGACTAAATCAAATACCCCACATAGAGTAAGCAATTGTTCCCCAAAAAGATTGCAGATTTTGTTGTCCTTTGAAATTCTTGTCCACTGATGATTGCTTTCTTCTGTAAGCCAAATAGGATTGTAGTATTCCTTATGACAAAGAACACTAGCTTGTTCACTTACAGTCCTAGCAATGAAATCACCCACTAAAAGGACTTCACATAAGTGATAATACACCACAATATCGTTTTTTAAGGATGCAAACGGGTATTTGTGGTCTAGCCCCCTACTTTTGTAATTTTTTAAATCTTGTGAAGCAAAATAGCATGCTACAATTCTAATGATATTTCCATTTTTTGATATTTTAAACCAAATGAATTGTTTATTTGAGTCTTCTCTTTCTAGCTAAATGAAACGAACTTTCTTTTTCTTCACTAATACCATGATACTCCCGTGTCCTTTTCCATTCCATGTTGCCTTGTTCCACACTGCCATCTTCAAATACCTTTCAAACAAAGGTGTCTTTCACCCTTCGTGCTCATGTGTTTCCAAGAGACAAATTATATCTATATCTTCCACAATAGGCCTGGTCCCTCCCTCTAAGGGTAACCTTTGTAGTTCTAAACTTAAGGAAACCTAGGTAGAACTTCATTGCTATTTGTTTTGGAATACAAGACTCAAAGTTGAGTCTTCACCCCTATTTTCCCATACTAGCCTCGTTGCATAGTTTCTTGCTAAAGAATTTGATGTCACTTCTTGACAATTGCCTTACTGTTATGTTTTAGAATGAGGACTAAAAAAAGCAATAACAACTTTGCCTTTGTACAACCATGCCCTTTTTCCCTCGTCACTTGCTGCTCTAACCTTTGAAATCTCTTCCCTTATTTCCTCTTACTGCCTAATAGTTAAATCTTCATCTAGAAAAAAACGAGAGCCCCTCAAGAGTTGCTTCTTGATTAGAAGAATTTGCTTATCAAGTGTGCTTGGAATGATGACTTTTATGGGACAAGCTCTCTCATCACTAGGTTTTCCCACCCTCCACGCTTAGCAAATTTGGCCTTGCCAAAGCAACTTGTCCTTTAAAAATTCACTTGCAAGATCGAGAGTGCATTCATTTTTTCCATAATCTCTCACACCTTTAATGATTATGTTTGTTGCTCTTCCTTGTCTTTCTTTGATTTGTCTATCTTATATTCTGCCCCCTGGATGTTTTCTTCTTTTTCTTTTTTCTTTTTCCATATTAGCATAATTGCTAATAGCTCGTGCCCAAGTTTTGGATTTTTTTTGTAAAACCTCCTTTCTCTTCTTCTCTTTCTTTCATTCCCTGGTTGTTTATTTGTTCAACTACTTTCCCTTCATCCTTGGATGTTTTAAAATTCAACACATCTCTAATTTCCATTGCATATTCTTTCATGATTTTCCAAGTTGCCTTCATGTCTTTGCATTCAATGTTTCCTACCAAAAGAACTTCTTGCAACAAGGTCACTTGATATTTTAAAACCTTATTGATTTCTGCTAAATAATTATTTTCTACTGTCAATAGACGGATTTTAAGTTCTCTCTCCTGCTCTTTGACTTCCAAAACCTCTAGTCTCCTCTTGGAATTTAGTAACTCTTGCACATAAATGACTCATGTGTTTTGTATGTACTATGAGTAATTTATCGTAGTCAATGTACTCTACTTTGGTAACTACACTCTTCCCTTTTGGTACCTCATTCATATATTAATGCCGAGAATGTTCTCATCCCTCCTCTGTAACTACCCTTCGAGATCGACCTTACTCTAGTTGATTAGGGTTCTAAGAGTTCTTAGACAACCCTTTCCATCACGTTGCTTGAGCAATGGTTAACCTCATTAGTCATGGTATCATTGCTCCATTGCGGAGGGTCGAACCTTGAATGTTGTGCACTCTTTCTAACAAGCTTCTGGGCACTCTTTAATTTATTAGATGCATGTTATAGCACTGTCAAGTAACTACAATTTTGTCTCTAGTTTACATGCTTGGATATTTGTATTTTCCATTATTCTTACAGTTTGAAGATCTTTGGGTTATATTCTAATGATGGGTCCTTGTGTGTTTTCCGATGGATCCCATCAGTTTGAAATGCATCTGACCTATGCCTCTCGGTCATGCCAACTGAATTTCCCCTGCTCTATCAATAATTTCAAACTCGGCTTGCTCTTGCACCATCGAAAGGATTAAGGGTTGCACCCTTGTTCATATTGGTAATATTTTCTCCCCTCTGTATATTTTGTAGCATGTGATGATTTATGTTATTAAGTTTTACTGACTTAGTCCGCTCTTATATAAGGACAACTGGGCTCGGGTATGGCTATTCAAGCCGCTCGGTGTGGCCTTGAGGGGAAAGTCGGATTCAAGTGTTGTCACCTAATAACTCGACTCCTACATCTAGGATAACTCCTAGCAAATCCAAGGGGGTGGTCCCTAATAAACGAAAAGGAATCTAAGGTGTTTAATCTATGAAAAGAAAACAACTAATCTAGGAGGTAAATCAAACAATTTCTTTTAACCATGACAACAATATAAAGATTGAAACTCAACAACATACGATATACATCATCATAATTTTGCATACACAAATATATGAGCAAGATAATTAGCAAATAGACCAGTGTCAAATATAAAAGATGCAAAAATGAAATGTGCTTTGGAGTGCGAATGTTGTGTCGAGAAAGTATTGCAAGTGTATCATTTGGTAAATATTAGGATTATTAATGAGTATTACGAGAGTGGTTTTATTGGTGGTTTGGCCCAAATAAACTTAACTCGTTGAACTAAGCGCTAAAGTGGCTTACCAAGTGTCCAACGGGGCGAGGCATAACCTGCTTAATGCAGCCCCCTGACTCTATGGTATTCACCCTTTGTGACCTCCTGAGTTCTCAAAGATTTGTTTGTTTGGATTTTCCTATTAATCTACTTCTTACCTCCCTTTCTGGATTGACCAACTGGTTGGAATAAGCCGCAACGGTCTAGAGCATATGGGGAAAATAAGCGTTGGTTAATTTTATAGAAAATTAAAGTTTTCTACTTTATTAAACTATTCCAAGAATCTCTTTTCCATCCAAATTCCAGTACTCGAGCAAGCTATTTTCCATGGCACCATACTTCGGGAAAACAAGGGGGTTTATTACTTAATCTTGAAAGCAAATTGTTAAAAAATGTTAAAAACTAAGTCCTAAGTGATTTTGTGGTACATCGTTGAAACGAAACCAACAAACGGTTAATTTTATCCTAGATTGATTTTATTAATTGCAAAATAAGCAAAATTAAACTAAAAGGAAAGGTTAGAGGCAATCACGACAAGAAATTGGCACTGACGCAAATCCCACTTCCTTCTCTTTAGATTTTACAATGATAAGAGAAATTCCTTTGGTCCTTACAGGATTGAACTCAAAGGATTATAAAAGTTACAAAAAAAGTAGCCGAATGAAGGGGGATGAGTCTGAGGTGCTCTGTATGGTCCAACCACTCGAAAATTGGCCGGATTTTCCTCCTACCTGCTCATGAAATGTTGCAAAATAGCAAGCTATTAGTACCTTAAAGTTACCCAAAACACTCCAAAAGAGTCTTTGGGTCACCACAAAAATTTCTACAAAAAGTTACCAAGTTAATCTATGATAAAATGACAAAAGTAACCAAGGAAAGCAAGCTTTCCTTGGGATCTTGGCTTGCCTATTGGGTTGCCAATGAAATTCACTTAAACTTGCAATATAAACCCTTTAAATAATAAATTCTAGCTTTCTACTTCAAGCCTTGAAATCTTATAATAAAAATGACTTTCATAAATAAACTAGCAAATAGATCTAGCTTGTATTTGATAAATCTTAATAACTCAACTAGAATCTACTTTTTAATGCAAAAGAAACTAGATCTACTTGTGATTCAACTTTGAAAATAGATCTAAATAAAAATTGCACTTAAAACACAAATTAACCAAGATAAAATAGGAAATTTATGGGGAGAAAGAGAAGAGAAGCAACATGGATCTTGAGCAAAGAAGACTATGAAATCTTGATTGTGGGACACCGAGGGATAGATCCTCCAAATCAAGTCTTGAAATAAAGAAAGAGAAAACAAACTCTTCACTTCTTCAACTTATGGAAACTTGCAGCTAACGACACACTTGCACACAACCCATTAAATCTAGAAATGCATAAGCTTAGAAATCAAGAGAATATGAGCATAAACAAATGGAACATATAAATCTTAGATCTCTAATCATACGAAAAATAAAAGATTAACTAAACAAGCAAGCAATATCCCCTACAAAATTGATACCAATCCTTCAGTAGGCTAGATCATGACAAATCAAATGCACAAATGGTTTAAACACATGTTACCTCATGCAAGGAGAACATTCCATCCACACACATATAACATCACACAGATATGACCTCCAAAGTCTCTTTATTTCTCAACTAGAAAGATAGAAAACTATTACAAATGCCAACCTCTGCTCCCAAACTCTCACTAGAGCATAATGGAGTGAGAGGGATTGCTTTTATAGGAAAAAACCATCCCAAGAGGGCACATTAGCTAGCTTGGGTGAATTCCTCAGAGGAAGGGATTGATTCCTCTTTCAAAGGGATTGAAGTGGAGTTCCTTTCTTGAGGATTTTCCACCTCTCATGAGGTAGGTGCATCCTCTCTTTGGTATTTCCATCAACCTTTCAAAGGATTCCACCTCAAGATATGTGCCTTCCTTGATTGATATGTGCCTCCCTCTTGATGGAATGCGCCCCCCTTTAGTGGAGATCCAATCCTCCATCAAATCAATCAAGAGATGCTCCATATTTTCCTTGGATTTGATTTCCAATCATTGGAGACAAGTATCCCACAAAATTCCTTAATCAGTGGGATCTCTAGATTGACTTTATTATGTCTTCTTTGGCCATTTATTTGGTCTTTTTGGCCTTTTTCGAGTAAATATTATTTTTGGGAGATAAATAATGACTTGAAAACTTAGGAAAGTGGGTTTATGGTTTAAAAGGTGCTCTAGCTTAGAAAACGAGCATCCACTTTGACAAATTTCACCTTCTAACCACACTTTTATTACATTTTTAATTTTCCCAATTAAACTATTAAAAAATAGCTTGATTTTACGGGAAAATGTATTCTTTCCAAATCTTAAAAAAATTCCTAGGGGGACCTAGCACATTTTCATACGACTCTAAATTAATGTCTAGCATGGTAATATACAATGACATGTGAACTTTAATAACTTCCCAAGACCTAACCACCAAGACAAGCATTCCATCTTTGGAGGAGTGAGATAAAAACTCAGAAATTATACCTTGCTAAAAACACAAAGTGTAATTAACAAGTGAAAAAACTCCTTGGAATACCCGAATTGATTTCTAAGTCCTAGGAATCCAATTTATTTACAAAAAACCATCATTCTAGCACATTTTATTACAAACCCCATGGGGCATGAACATGTGAAAAATTAGAAAAAAGGGGCCCTGGAAGGCCCGATGGACCTCATAACAAGGATGATGAACATGTATTATGTTCATACTTTTCCCACTCACTTGAATGTCCAAGTACAACTTAGCTGGTAACATTTGGATCCAACTGTGGGACACGTGCTCGATCTAATTCTCTTAATCAAAGAGAGTATGTGAGAATCCAAGAATCTCTGGTTCCCGCACAAAACTAGAAAGGATCAGTTCCCACATTTTTTTGGCCAAATGAAACATAAGTTGCATAACTAATGTTACATCGAAATAAAATTAATATACATAAATGAAACTAATGTACAACAAAGCATAATATACAAAAATATTGTACTACATAAGAAATAACTTGAAAAAATGCAAGGCAAAGGTTTAGAAATTGACCTTCTACAAGAATTCCCCCATGGGAATTAGATATCATCATTGAAGAACAACTTAATATGTCAGCCGTTGAATGGAAGGATCAACCTTTCTCCATCCATTTTGCAAAGGAAGAAAGAATTAGCTCATGTTGGCTCAAATACAATGTATGGTCCCATCCAAAGGCTATCAAATTTCCCGTGCTTGTTTGGATTCTCTCTTCGTTTATCCCATAACAACACCCAATATCCAACATAAAAAGATATCGGCTTAGATGATATGTCGAAATTCCTTTTGACCTTGTATTTATTTATGACACTATGGTCCAAGGATTTCCTCCTATTCTCATCTAACTTCATTATCTAATATATCATGTTATGCATGGCATCATCTTCCGGATCATAGTCATGAAGCCTCTGATACATTAGAAACTTAATGTAGATGGGAAAGGAAACCTTTAAACCATAAATCGACTCAAAAGGGGTATTTCCCATTGCACGCTTCTCTATTATTCTATCATCTCAGACTGCAAACTTGATCTTGATATCCCAAGATTTCTTATTATTCCCAACCGTCTTTTTTAATATATTCATCAAGCTCTTGTTACTTGATTCAGCCAATCCATTTCCTTGGACATAATAGTTGGATGAGTGGGATAAGACAATGTCATATTTGAAGCAGAAGGAAGAAAACTCCACTAATTTGAAAGCTTGGGCATTGTGAATTGTTTTTTGGTTGGCACCCCAAATCTAGTTATGATTTGATTTTCTAAGAAATTCATAACTACTTTGTTAGTTGCATCCTTAGTGGGGATTGCTTCCATCTACTTGGTAAAATAATCAGTGACAGTAAGGATCCAAGTATGACCATTGCTTGAATTTTCATTGAACTGACCAATGAATTGAAGACCCCATTACTGGAAGGGGGATTGAACTACTATTGGATTTAGAGGTAAGGCTACCAAATTTTGATTCCCAATGAACAACTAACACTGGGGATAAGAATTGGAAAACTTGTGTACATATGCAAACAAATTAGGCCAATAGTAACATGCTCTGAGAATTTTGTGGGATATTGTGTCAGCTGCATAATTCCCTCTAGAAAATTCTTCTCCTTCTTTAGAAGGGGGATACAAAAAATTACCCATTCCTTTAGGTTCCTCTTGGTTGTTCTTATTTCTGTTTCCCACATAAATGATGGTGATCCATGAACTAGATAGATCAACGCTAATTAAATAAATTCCATGAATCTAGGATTGTGCAACCATAGAGGATTAAACTAAAAGGGGATAGGCTTGTAGTTTTTAACAAGCTTGTAGTTTATATGAAAAAACAAGCCTGTTGGGCTTCCCTTAAAGAACATGGAAATTCTCATTTAATTTCCATGTTCTTTAAGGGAAGCCCAACAAGCTTGTTTTTCCATATAATGAATAGGTGCATAAATATTATAGAGATGAATTTTCTTACTTGATTATTTAAAGGCATGTTTACCATAGATCCAATTCCAAGTAACATGAATGAGGAGAGATTCCATAACTGATTGATCCCAAAGTGTTCATATGCCACCAGAAGCTTCTTTGGCAGTTGCCACTTGGCTTCTTGCTTCGTATCACTACCCATTTCCCTATAATTCCAAGAAAACACTTCATTTTTTAGGATTTGGTGTTTTGGTACCACTCAAAGAGTGATCTCTAATGTCGATCGCGAATGATTTATGACATATTTGCACGCTTAAAAAAATCTTTTGATGCCTCACCACTTTGTATTAATACAATTCTATATACTGATTTCAAACAATATATCTAGTGATCTGTTATTTATATGACACTTTACATAATCAAAGATAAATATAAGATATACAAAACATTGAATATTATTGTTTAATATGTACAATATGACCTGTACATATTATAGAGAATTATTAATTTTAAGTTGACATTAACATATATACAACTATTTAGACTTGTTCAGCATTAACATAGCACAATATACATTTTAATAAGAGAATTAAAAATAATTAATATTTAAAAAGTAAAAAATCATGTTATTTATTAACTTGTTTTTATTATATTTTTAATGTGTTTAAAGTATAAGTATTTTATGTATACATTATTTTAAAGGAATCATTTTATTTCTTTTGATGGATGTCAATATCAATAAGTTTAGATATATGACAAAATGTAACATCTTGGTGTTAAAAATGAATGTAACATTTTTGTTAGATGACAAACTGTAACATCATTGTGTTAAAAACTGAATGAAACATTTTTGTTTAGATATATGACAAAATGTAACATCTTGGTGTTGAAAATGAATGCAACATTTTTGTTAGATGATAAACTGTAATATCATTGTGTTAAAAACTGAATGAAACATTTTTGTTGTATTGTATATTTAAAATGGATTTAATTAAAAAATTATTTATTTAAAATTGAATAATAATGATGGTATATCGATGTTATTGTGTATATGACAACTACATGACATAATAATGTTGATATAGTGGTATTTTGATGAGATCTACACATGACATAATAATGTTGATATAGTGGTATTTTGACGAGATCTACATGATATATGTTGGCATTATTTTACATGGCATGTATGAAATAGGGGCCTCTTCATGTGAACAATGTATAGAGTATAGTTAGAATTTGTGCAACTCTAGGGTATGAACTATATTTAACATTGCTTTTCAAAAATGGTTGTCACATTATTTAAAAAAATGTCCATAAAAGAATCTATCTTTGTAAATTTGTAGTATCCATGAAACGGTTGTCACATTACTTAAAAAATTGTCCATAAAAGAATCTATCTTTGTAAATTTGTAGTATCCATGAAGTGGCTTATCTTTGTAAATTTGTACTATCCATGAAGTGGCTTATCTTTGTAAATTTGTACTATCCATGAAGTGGTTGTCACATTATTTAAAAAAATTGTCCATAAAAGAATCTATCTTTGTAAATTTGTAGTATCCATGAAGTGGCTTAGAATCTATCTTTGTAAATTTGTAGTATCCATGAAGTGGCTTATCTTTGTAAATTTGTAGTATCCATGAAGTAGCTTTTCTTATATTATTTGCTCTATTTTTTTTCCTTATATTAAAGTAAGTATTTAGACTATGTTGATTGAGTTCATCTTTTCATTTATATTTATTTATATATCACTCAAATATATAGGGAACTTTGAATGATTAATTTATAAGGGATAATATTTGTTAAGGTTTTGTAAATGGGGTAACAAATTAAGTGAGTTTGATTATAAGGAAAAATTAATATTTAAATGTACTTGAATTAGCATCATACAAGGATGGAGAGTCGTAGACATGTGTGAATTTCCTAAAAAAATCATTGTAAATATTAAAGATGATGATTAATGCTTTATGATTGATTTCACTTGTTAGAATCCCACATTTTCTCCCATGTACACACCACCTAATGCTGCATTGAATACTAAATAGAGTATTCAAATTTTAAAAAAAAAATCCCAAAAACATATTTAAATAAAAAATGTTTACATATATTTAAAAAGGTCATTTTTAACTTACATCAATAATTAAATAAATCAATACAACAACAAATAAATAAAAAATATGTAATTAATATTAACTGTATTTAATTTTTTATGATGATGATGAGGGTGGTTAACATTCACTGAGATCAACTTGGTCCATCAGACCCTAAGAGAAGATACAGGAATTATTTGGATTGATGTAAAACTTTATTCCTATGATAAAAAAAACTTAGAAAGAAACGTTCCTAGGTTTCCATAGTTTTGACATGTTACAAGATTATGGAGGTTAGTATTGTAGCAAATATTATGAAATTGCGATAGAATGTGGGTGTACATAGAGCACTCTAAGAGAAAGTGATTTTCATCCCCAATGCTCGTCTCACATAGATGTAAAATCCTTTCCACCCATTGTGTTTTAGGAATTATTCATTGCCCTATTTCACTATGAAGCTCATGGGAGTTTGTTCTTATCTTGGCTATATTAATTTTCGTCTTCTAATTGGTTAAGACATAGAGATGCTTTTGATATTCCAGATTAGGGTTAATGACATCCTTACTGTATCTTAATTTTCTTTTAAACTCTAAATCTTTCTCGTCCCATATTTTCTCTTTAAACTTAAATGTGATATTATTTTTAATGTTGTTTATATTTTGCAAAGTGACATTTTCGTTAATCCCTCAATGGTTTAATTAAGCCATGGCATCTTTATACCAACCTCTCTTGAACCATAGATGGTCTCGAATGGAATTTAAAGTAATTTTAGGGTGTCTTTGGTTTCCATGGTATTTATCATGTACTTGTACATAAGGTACCTAGTCATATGTCCATTGGATGTAGCTTGGGTGGTTGGGAGGAATGATTGTTACCCTCCCCACCTAGGTTTAATTCTTGTAAGTGACATGATGCTCTTGTTGAGCCCCTATGTAATGATTGAGTGGATTATGTAATTTTGGCCATACCTTGATTCTCTGGAATAACATGTGTTGGCATTTCTCCTAGTGGATGTAGCCCTTAACAACTGTGAACCACTAGTTAAAAAAAAGGTACCTACTCATATCAATACTTTTAATGGGGGAAGACCCACTTCTATAAAGAAAATTATAGAATAAGGAATTTTTTTTTACACATACAATTATGATTATAGTATTTGAGGAGTATTCATTTTATAGTATTATAGGATTATTCATGTTGAACCAAATTTTTTATAATTACATGCATAACCATCAAAGGTGGTTTAAAACTTGATGTAAGTTATAAGATTTTTTAAAGTTGAATTTTATTTATTGGTTAAAATATAATGGTTAACAATATAATTAAAAACTAATATTATATAATTAAAATAGTTCGAGTTAAATATTACTAGGAAAAAGCCTTGTAGTGGAGGTTATAGCGGAAGGCCATTGAAAAAGAGACCGAAAATCCGTTTATAGCGAAGGTTTCTAGCGGAGGCGAGTGGCCAGAGGTTTTAGCGGATATTTTTTATACGGTGCATTTCCATCAAAAGCGCACCGATGCGTTTGATAATAAATCGCACCGGTGAGAGCACATATTATACCGCACTCCAATAGACAAAAATATAAGTCAAAGAAAATTTAATTAAAAAAATCGTATTATTTTAATCACCGTTAATCGGTGTGTTTATATAGAACACTCACACTGGGACGTGATACTATAAACGTCCTGGTGCATTTAATACATATAAACGCCTTGTTTTTTCAATTTATATTTTTAATAATAAATCTAATGCGGTGCACATATTAACCTTAAATGCACCGACACACTTGTAATGAAAAAACACATTGAATTCTACTACAAAGAATTTCATTCCGAAATTCATTGAAATTGCATTTACAAACCATGCTTGATGATAAGTCTCTGTAATATATGCACCGGTGCCGATACATAGTATACTGCACCGGAACAGAGAAAAATATAAGTCAAGGAAAATTTAATTTAAAAAATCATATCATTTTAATCAAAGTTAATCGATGTGTTTATATAGAACACTCACACCGGGATGTGATACTTTAAACATCTCGGTGCATTGCATACATCCAAACGCACCGTTTTTAAATTTATATTTTTAATAATCAATCTTATACCGGTGCACACATAAAACTGAAATGCACCAATGCTTTTCTAATGAATAAACACACCACACCGGTGCTCGTCTTATGAATAAACACAACACACTGCACCAGTGCTTGTCTAATGAATAAAACCTAAACTAATAGTGGGTCTCTGTAATATATGCACCGATGCATTGGTGTTTTTCAAATGCACCGGTGCGTTGGTGTTTTCAAATGCACCGGTGCGTTGGTGTTTTTCATATGCACCGGTTTCCATCATTACAAAATAATAAATGAAAATCCGTTATTTAAAAAAAACCTTTTTTTCGGTTTGTTAACTTGACCTCCTGCACCGGTGCACTTTACCCTAAAACACACAGGAATTGGGTTTAGTAAAAAAAACCGTGAGGTAAAATTCATTTTTACCACCTCATAGTGCGTTTTCGCCCAATTGCACTAGTGCAAAACCTCACCCACTTGAATGCCCTGACATCCATGGTCCACATGGACACATTTTTCATCCTTGTTGGTTGCTGCTACTAGTTTGAATTTTGACAAACGGTGGTCAAAATTTCAAAATTTCCATACATCACCACGATGCCTCCCTGAAGGGTTGTTCAACAAGTAAGTTCTTTGTTACCTCATAATTTAATTTTTTAACGGATTAATTTTTTGTATTTAAAAAAAAATTGAAAAATTCTGTGCGGTGCGTTCGATTCATTCGGCTCGTACCGGATTGCAGTGCACCCTATAAATTATTACAGGCCGCATCGTACCGGTGTGAGCCAAACGAATGGAACACGCCGATTCCTGAAAAAATATAATAAAAAACATTCAATTTCTTAATAGTGTGTTCGATGATTTAGAGCATCGGTATTCTGGTGCCCTCTAAATCATCAGACGCACCGTGAAACATAAATAATAAAGACAACTAAATGTTTTGGTGCGCCAAGGGACATGTCACCGCTCCGTTACCGGTGCTTTGACATTTCCATGGCGCACCGGTAAACATTGTGTAATAAAATAATACATAAATTATACAGTGCACCTATGGAATTTAAGAGGACCGTACTTAGTGCACTTACGTTCAATTAGCGCACGTTTAATTAAATTGTAATAACATTTATTAATAAATGGTGCCGTTGGTTGAAGTAAACACACCGTTGACATTGTGCTTGCTTGAGCTGAATGCACCGAAAATGAATTAATAAAATTTTTACAAAATTCTATTTCTAGTGCGCTAATTCCACATCAGTACACTGGTGACGGTGCTCTTATGTGGAATGGACGCACCAGAATTCCATTTTCAAAAAATGTGTTCGATGCGTTCTATGAATTGAACGCACTGGTGTGCTAATATGATTTTAGCGTACCACTAATTAATTTTTTTGGTCGTACTGGTGCGTTATATTTTTGACGCACCGTTTACATTAATTTTAAATAAAAATTTCGGTGTGGTAGGATTGTTATAACGTACTGTAACCGATCTAATTGTAACATTAAAGCACCATTTACGGTATGCTTGTATTATTCTGTCGCACCAAATCGAACAATTTATTTTTTTGATAAAATTTTATTATTGATGTTAGTAAATATTATTTTAATTGTATGAAATATGTGAAACAAAGACATGAGCGACGACATGCTGCTCAATAGGAGTGTGCTCAGCTTGAGCAATATACCATGGTTAGATAGTGGGAGGCTAGGGAGAGGGAGAGGGATTTGTACCCTCGCCCCATTACTGCTCAGGCTACAAATCTATTGACGATTTTTAGCCTCCTGAAGTTCTATCAGAAGGATACATCCTTTAAGGGCCACTCTGCATTGTTATGTCAGCTCATTCGACATTGGGATCATCAAAGGCAGGCATTTCGTGTTGTTGGCGGTAAGTGGTTCCATCCCACTGAGGAGGATATTTGTTACATCACTGAGCTATCTAGGAGAGGGGAAGATTTACCCCAGTTCCTCAATGTCCCAAATTGTGCTGCAGCAGATAGTCAACTAGCTTACTCCGTGAGATATATCAGTGATGCAGTTGTCCATCCAGTTGATTTTCAGGTGAGTGGTGGGCAGCTTCGAATCGATGCTTTTGGTCAAGAGGAGGTTATATGCCTCTCTCTTTTGATTACGACGCTGGTGCACTACACTATTGATGGGCATTGCATTAGTTTCCCCTTACTTTATTATGTTGACTCTTTAGTGTAGAGACATAGATGCATTGGGTGGTATGGCATTTTCTTGCGATAGTTTTGTTATGCTTTGGATAGATGTCGTGATATCATTGATGGGAGGTCCAACTTCCCTTTCGGTTTAGAGATTTTTTGTTTATTTTTTGAGATGTTTCCAACCACCAGGCCATAATTTGGGAACCTACCTGCTAGGCCGACGACTGAGGTGCGTATTCACATGTGGGGGGAGATGATGCCCAAGAGGGGAAAACCTGAGTTCCCAGCTAAGATCACCATATATGTTGGCCAGTGAGGATGACCATGCACTTGACATGGTGCCATATCCATATGTAGGCTTGTACTGTAGAGGGTGCCCAATGATCTTCTTCACACCAGATGAGCCACCTGACGAGAGAGGTAATATTAATGTTATGTTTAAATTACTATAGTTTCATTTTATTCTCTTTATACTTAATGCAAATGAAATATTCTATTAATATGTTTATTTTTAATGAAATTGTCTAATTATTATTCTATACTGTATATTTTGTAGATATTGGGAGCTTTGATGCTGAGTTCGGGCCGCCTCCTCCCGCTCATTATGATCAAGATATGGAGGAGGAGGATCAACCGACCCACAGATGGCTAGTAGACATCCTGATCACCGTTCACGTAGGCCCCATGATAGGTATATTAAGGATGTGGAAGACAAGTTGACCAGATTGTTGGCAGATGTAGGTATTCATCCTATGCGGGTGCATGACATTCGTGATGACCCTGAGCTTGTGGAGATATGGAGGATTATTACTCGTCATATGAGGTTGTTGATGCAACATATTGTTGGTGCACAATTTTAGTTGGCTGCCCATCAACCTCCTCCACCTCCACCCCTTCCTCAATCATCTTCAACATCTACTACTCCACCTCCTCCTCCATCAGCTTCATCAACATCTCATCCACCTCTTGCTACTCCACCTTTGACATCTCATTCACCTCCTCCTCCACCATGCCCTCCTCCTCCTCCACCTCCATCATCATCTAGTCTTCTACTCCTACTCGAACTTCGTCTCGATCCTACATCATCATCTGATCCTCCACTCCTGCTCGATCTACCCTTCGATCCTACTCATCGGTTCAACCATCCACCAGTTCCTACTTCAGACATTGTTTCTATTTTAGAGGTGCTCAGAGAGGGTCGTACACATCATCTTTATGGACATATCTCTCTTGCTGTCAGATCTATTTTTCCTTCTGGTATTATAGGTACTGGTGCCTCTGCCTTTGCTAGCAGAGGTGATGATACTGCCTCTGGCTCTATTGCTGGAGGTGATGATGCATCTAGCTCAGGTCAGAGAGTTACTGATGACACCTCTGCAGGAAAAGGTGGAGCATATATGTCATAGCAGTTGCTGCACTAGAGATATTTTATATTTGACATATTGTATCATGATTTTGATGTTATATATGCTCATATCTATATATATTTTGCATTTATCATGTTTATGTTGATGTCAATTTTTATATATATGTGGTGAAAATGATGATCATGGAATGTTAATTAATTATGTTGACGTGTATTATTAGTTACGTGACGTGTATTATTATTTATCATGTTTATGTTGATTTATTTATTTATGTGGTGAAAATGATGATCATGGAGCGTTAATTAATTATGTTGACGTGTATTATTAGTTACGTGACGTGTTAGATGATGTTTAAATCTGTTAGTTGTATATGTTACATGAATATGTGATGTAATTGATGTTTTTTGATGGTACGTTCATGCATGCTCATTTTTGGTTTTATGTTAATGACAGTATGATGGTGTTTATTTTTATTTTTGTTAGATGTTGACAATGATTATAATAATTATATGTTTATGGGAATGCCGTGAAAATGATGATAATGCATTTAATTTTTTGTCAAAACTTATGGTTATGTTTATGTTAGTATGGTGATTATTATGTTTATGACGGCATGATTATGCTATTTATGTTTGTTAGGTGTTGAAAATGATGATGATCGTAAAGAACTTTGTATTATTGAAAATCACGTGGGTCTTTAAATCACTAAGTATTAATTTAGTAGACAAAAACATCACAATTTGCATTGTAAATTATGGATGAAGTTGTGGCAACTCTATTATTTATGCATGATTGTTGTATAATAAGGAAATTAACTTTTCATCGTATAATGTTGTGTATAAATTAATTAAATATTCAAATGATAAACATAAATGAATCTTGTTTAATTTATAAGTGTAATTTCCAAACATCATAAAAACAAGTGAAATTAGCAGCAAGGCTACTTATGCCTGCATCTTAGAAATGTTTCAATGTAATAATTGTACATAATTGAAAACTTAAGTTAAAATAATTATGGAACATTTTAACAATGTATTACTTGTGTATAATTTAAAAGCAAAAGAAAAGTGACATGTCTTACTTGATGCCTTTAAAAGTTGAAATAGAGTTGGAGAGATGTACAAGTGTTAGCAACTATTGATAAAGTATTGATGAATGCATATTATCCCTATCCATAACAATCTAGAGTACAAGTGAAATAGAACAATGTAAGAGTTATTATTACTAATAGTATTCAATATAAGAGTTATTATTACAATTCAAAACTATTATAACACATCAAGTTATTATTTGCATTGTAAGAGTTATTACTATGTCACTCTTTATAGAAGATAAATGTAAATGCTAGTTTTGATGCAAAAAAAAATCATATAAATACATAATTAAAATTGGATTAACAAATTCTACAACACTTTTTCTTCTATATAGAAAGTGTTTGGCATTTATTAAAAAATTCAACTCTTTTCAACATATTTTTCAACTTTATTGTATAACTTGATTTTATAGTTCTATTTGAAACAACTAAAAATAATAAAACATATCAACGTTTATTTTATTATTAAATACAATTTAACAATTTAAAAACTATCTAATACAAATTTTAATAAAATTGTAATGAGAAATTAAGAAATTAAAAAATATTTAAAAAATCTAAAAATATTAAATTTTGAAAAAAATTTATATTTCATTATAAACTATTACAAATTATATATATTAAATTATTTTTTAAACCATTTTAAATTAATACTTAATCAATATTTTATAACATGAGAAATAAAGCTATCTAGTAACTAAATAGCTACGTTGTTAGTATGATTCCAAGTTAGTATGATTCCACAATATCCCAGCCAAAGAAATTATATTTTAATCTCTACAGAAGTGACAAAATAAATATCCAAGTGCATGTATTTTGTTTTTTTTACTAATTTTTTGTTCATTCAAAGTAGATTGGTTATATTATTTTGTAGGCATTAAAGGCTACTATTGTAGTTTGTAGTTATAAGGTTGATGGTCCATATCTTAACCGGACAAATGATGACCTACGTTAATTAAAAATAAATAATCTAGGGGGAACTAATATAAAGGCAATATGAGAGAGACATGAAATACGTGGAATTAGTTTTTTTCCCTTCAATTTGGTGGAGTTACAAAGTGTAATAATTGTTATTCATTCACACAAGAGGGGTGTACAAATTTCATCTTTCAAAACATGATTGATGTCATTAATTTAAGATCGCCCCCTCGTTCAGGTTTTGTGAGGTGTCAGCCTAAAACAACCAATAGTAAACAAAAATTAATTTTATTTTTTCTTCTTGTTCTGACAGGAACAAGATCTAAAATATTCATATCAATATTATGTCACACATATAACCAATGAAGTAAAAGATAAGTAGATTATTAAAAAATAAAAAATTAAGTTACAAAGTTAAACTTTAGAATAAGTTTTTTAATTGAAAGTAAAAAACTTTTGACATCTTGTCGATTACAATATTTGTTTGAAGACAACCATACGCACGATCAATTGAGTAATGAGAAAGAGTTGCGTTAGTCAATTTGAAACTTGACGTTTCGATCCCTACTCTAGGATCATCATAAGGAGACCATTGAAGCCTGAGGGAAAATTAGGATGTCCGTGAACCTATTTATATGACTTCTGCCTTTAGTAGGTATAAAAAGTCAAGTAGTATTACAGTCATAACCCGAAAATTCTGAAAAATTTTAAATTTTTTTTATTATAACAATAAATGTTATTTAATTGTATTCCTGGTCCTGTTTAATTTCAGTAACTAATTATAATCTTATTTAAAAGATTCTGTCTTAATACAAATGTGATTTTTGTGTTTTTAAATGTTGACTGTTTTCGTTTCAATCTGCAAAGGGAGAGCTAGCCATAGCTGACTGGCTTACTTAGCTTATGAGCTAATGCATAAATTGTCTTTTGTTCGCAGGTACACCGGTGTAGTATGGATCACTGTAATTTAATTTTTGTAAGCATCAACTCCTTTCCCTGCACTGTAAAAACTTTAAGAAGATCTATTTACTAATACTAGTTGTCGTGTAAGACAGTAAGTTCCTTTCATGAAATTTACGCTTGCAATAAGATTGATAGTCTGCCTCGACATGATATCTCTTATCCTGGATAGTATCATCAGGTTTTGCGATGAGTTACAATGTTTCCGTCATATACATTGCGTTATGACCCTATGTTAATGATGTAACTATCACTGTAACAAATTGTTTGTATCATGTTTATTGTCTGCATATAGTGACATTTGCGTTATGTGATATATTGTCAACTATTACCGGTGATTACTGCTGTGTTCACATGTTATTAGCATGAGTTGGAGTTATGACGCCTCTAGCGATGTTCCATTATATTCATCTATGTTTCAAGGTTCAACGTCCACTTAGTATTATTGTTTAACTTATGTCATCTAACTCTGTCTTGGTTTAAATCTATGTTCATGGTATGGACCTGTAGATGAGTTTTTATTTAGACATCATGATAATAAATATTGTTATTTTCATTGTTGATTATTTTACAATAGTATCGAGAGAAATATGATGATAGGACATAATAACAATGGTGTATCCCATCATATGGTTATGGTCACATTTCAAGGTCTTAAGTGATATGGAGTTTTCATTTAAAAGTTGACTACATCATTGTTTAAATGATTGTAGGTAACAATATAATGTGCCCTTGACATTATTCGATCAATATATATATAATACAATGATTATCAATCATAGTGTTTTCCATACGTTGAACAAGGTTTATATCCATGCAATGATTTGGAATCGGTGATCAATTAATCGAGTTGCAGCTGAACTATAGAAACTCGACCCATATGAAATTGATAAATTAACTGGCTACGTGTTTGATTCTCCTCCCTGCGTTGGATGATATATAAGCCAATATTGAAACCCTACCTGGTCATTGTCTTTGCCTTCGGGCACGGGTTGTAAGGGAGAAACCCTCCATGTCTGAACTCGGAGTTGGGCACTGTAAAATGCTATTGCTTAGTTTCTGGTCACGTTGTTTATTTCTCTGGTAGTATAGAAGTCCTTGGCTCTGCTATTTGCGTCTACTACAGTTTCTTCTGTATCTTGGTTTCGTTGTTATCACCATTTTGAGTCACCTGCTACCTACAGCCCTCCACTGTCGCTGGTGTGAGTATGAGGCAGGGTTTCGCTGTTGTTTTTATCCATGAGGTGGTTGTGTATTTGGGTTTGGGAGTGTGCTTCTCGACTGGTTCATTCACAGCTTAAGGGTTTTGTTTAAATTGTTGCATGTCGTGGCTGTCAATAGAGGGGTACTGGAAGTCTCTCTTACTCATCCTACTGACGAAAGTAATGGGGTTTCGCTACTTGTTTCCACTGGTGGCTACCAGGTTGTCCACGGGTCGCATTCCTCCATGGCTCAGGTAAGATAATGGTTTCACAGTTTTGGTTTTGCAACAGATTGTTTAGATTTACAATAGTATTACAACTCTCGGCATTCGATAATGTGATTAACAACTCTCGGCACTCTGTATTGTGCAGGTCACACTGTTCTGAAGGTGCACAGGGCTTCATCTCCAGCGCTGGCTCCTCCGGGTAAGCCTGGTTATCCACGGTTGTCTCTCCCTTTGTTGGTTTTGTTGTGCTAGGGTTAAGTCAGGAAGGAACCTCCTGTGTAACGAGTTGTTATTGTTCTTGTGACATGGATACAGTCACATGTATAAATTGTTTTGTTTATAATAGAAAGGGTTTGATACCCAGGCATGTCTATGAAGAACCATCTACGGCTCAGACTGTATGAGGTCAGGGATTGTTACTGTCATTGTATTTGCTATGCGTAGGGTTTTACCCACGCTGTATAAGTTAATAGTTACTGTATATTGGTCCTGTCATGTGGCCGTGTATCATTCTGCGTTTTTGTTAAATGAATAGAGTGTTTAAAATATATAAGGATGTTTGGAGTTCTCAGATACTTGCAAGGGATGATAACTCTGCTGTAGGTGAATCCATGTATTGTCTCTCTGCGTTTTCTTTGATTTTGAGTATTTAAATAAAAGAATATTGATGGTTTACTACCATTACTGTAATGGTTAATTAAAACCCTGGCGAGTTGGGGTTCTGTTCCTGGTTTAAAACATATAAATGAAAATGCTTGAGTTCGGGGTGACTGGAAATGAGTTGTGAAATTTTTTTGGTTCTTGTATGAATATCGAATGTAACTGTGGATAAAAAAATATATATACATAGACTATGTATAAAGCCTACTGTAGGTTCGATCTGTTATAGGAGGCATTTCTATTCTCTTGTTTTCAACCTGTCGACTTAATGTAGTATGGCTACGGCCGTGTTAGGTTTACTAACCACTCCCCAGGAGAAATACTGATAAGAAATAAGTCTTATTACAATAAAATAACTGTGAGGGTTTGTAACAGCCAACAATGGCTAAGCTCGTTGATGGCTTCTCTGCGTTTTAAAATGTTTGAATATAGATAGGACAACCTACGACAGAGCTGTGTATTTCATGTAATACAAGCTCGATAATGAACAGTGATTCTATGCTTATGATTTGGATAATGAAACAATAAAGTCTCTATGTATTAAGACTTGGCTTCGAGCCAGTCAAGATGTTTGTCTTGTTTTAAAATAACTCTGTTAATCTGTGTTGTGACAACATGGCTATAAATACTATATTATTAGGTTTAAAAGACAAAACAATTTACAGTTTATGTGTTTGCATTTTGACTATGATTTTTATTGAATAAGATTGTATGGGAAGTTTTTAAACAATGAAACATTGTTGCAACCACATCTTTTGGATAATCGATAACTGTCAATGATATTTTGAGTATAAATAAATAGAATGACATGAGTTTTGTTCTCCTTAGCTCGATACAGAGAATAACCTGTATCTATAGTTGACAGAAATATGAAACAAATATAAACTGATACATTGCTCTAATAGAAATTATTCCTGTACATTTCTCTATTGGGAAATCTTTCACAGTAAATCTAAAATTTATCTATGTGTCTGTTCCTATGACTGTTTAATGAGTGTATTTTCTGAAATAACTATTATATAGTATTCTATATCTATTATTTAACTATTAACAAAGATTCTAGAAATAATTACCATGATATCTGATTACTGTAATAGTAACAATATATTCTGTATAAAATAATTACTCATTTTAAGTGATAATAGGAAAAATTCTAAGACATATGAGTTCTGTAAATTCTACCAAAAGACAATACAGAAAAACTGATCTACTGAAAATAAATACTGTTCAAAACACAGTTGAGATGGTCCATTCTGCATTTAATTTATTAAAAACAACAGGAAGAGTGGCAGAACCTGTTTCTATGGTAGACAATAACAGCAATGGGAGGATGTTCCTCCCTACCAATTCCTGGAGAGTGCCCAGACAGCACTTCTCAGGACCCCCGAGCTTGCTCTGGTCTAACTGGCTGGAACTAGGTACAGCCAAACAATTCCCTCAGCCAAAACAGCTATACTGGAACCAAGTTACTGCAACTTCTTGACTCAAAACACTTCCTTACTGTTTTCCCACTTCCTCAATGGGACTCCTGAATAGCATTCACCTGAATGTATTCTCCCTCTAGAACAAATGATGAACCCCCAGCTCAGTTCATTGAGTAGTATTTAAAAGATTGCCTAGGTCTTAGTTGGGTTAACTGTCATTAATGAGCCACCTGCTCAGATTCCACTTTCTTGGGGAATCATGACCCCAAAATATAGGGAAGTTTCCACCTGCAACTCAGGAAGTGTTTGAGGATGCTGCCACTTGTCTTTTGTCCTTCCACCTAATTCCATCCACCAGTTAGACCAGTAACCTCTTTTAACAGCTCTCCCATGCTGTTGTCTCCATAATTTATTTATTAATAATAATTATTCAGAATTTACATTCCATTTCTGGAGACTCTGCTGAGTCATCCATTCCTACTTAGCATTAAATTTAACATAATGTCTCAGGAATATTAATAAAATAATTACATTATTTTAATAAAATTGGGGTATGTGACATACACACCCCCTTAAAATGTAACATCGTCCTCGATGTTACTTATTCTTCTTCTTCAGCCACCTGCTGGAATAGATGGGGATATGCTTCCCGCATCTTACTTTCCAGCTCCCAGGTAGCTTCTTCAGGACTAAGGTGCTTCCATTGCACCTTCACTTGTCCAATTATGCGGTTCCGTAGAGTAATTTCCCTCCTCACGAGGATACAATCCGGTTCCACCAGAACTTCCCCTTCTGGTTCTACCTGTACAATGTTCCAATCAATAACATGAGTAGCATCATGAACATACTTTTTCAAAACAGAGATATGAAAAACATTGTGTACTTTTAAATTTGGTGGTAATGCTAACTGATAAGCAACTTGACCGATTCTAGATAAAATTTCAAATGGACCACAGTAACGTGGTGCTAATTTTGCACAACTTCCTAATCTTAGGGAGCTCTTCTTTGGCCTTACCTTGATGAACACATGTTCACCTACCTGGAACTCTTTAGGAGTTCTTTTCAAATCTGCTTGACTCTTTTGCCGATCCTGGGCAATCTTCAAGTTCTCCTGCACTTGTTTCACAATCTGTTCCATTTCTTTCAATAAATCAGGTCCTAACACTAATCTATCTACTGGATTACTCCAAGAGATAGGAGTGTTGCATTTTCGTCCATACAAAATCTCAAAAGGACTAAACTTAGCTGATGATTGATAGCTGTTATTGTATGCAAATTCGGCTAAGTGTAAATAATCCTCCCACTTACCTGGTTGATCTTTAACATACATCCTTAACAGATCTTCTAATACTTGATTAACTCTTTCAGTTTGTCCGTCCGTCTGAGGATGGAAAGAGGTGCTGAAATTCAAAGTGGTGTTTAATCTTTTGAACAAGGATCTCCAAAAATTTCCTGTGAATTTAGGATCCCTGTCTGATATAATAATTTTTGGAATACCGTGTAACCGAAAAATCTGTTTTAAAAAGATATCTGCTATGTTTGCAGCCTTGTATGTGGTTTTAACAGGAATAAAGTGTGCTGATTTACTTAATTTGTCTACCACTACCATAATTGAATCATTCTGGTGTTGATTTTTGGTTAAACCCGTAATGAAATCCAGGCTGATTATTTCCCATTTCTAGCTAGGAATAGGTAAAGGTTGCAGTAATCCAACGGGATGTTGGTGTTCTGTTTTTACTTGTTGGCAGTCCAAACACCTAGCTAAATACTCAGCTGTTTCAGATTTCATGTTAGGCCAAAAATATTCTTTTCTCAACATGGTGACGGTCTTTTGATAGCCTGGATGCCCAGAGTAAGGGGTTTTATGAATTTCGTCTAAAATTAACAGCTTAACTTTAGGTGCATTAGGAATATACAGCCTGTCTTTAAACAATAAAAATCCGTTTTCATTTAAACTATACCCTTTTATCAAACTTTCTGTGGGTTGTTCTTTGGCTGCAGTTTGTAAATGCTGATAATTTTCATCTAATTTTATCCCTTCAGGCAGCTGTTCCTTTAAGTCAGAGGTGTAAGTGCTGCTAGCTGATATAAAATTTAGCTTTGCATTTCTGCTCAAGGCATCAACCACCTTATTTTCCTTCCCTTTTATGTGTTGGATTTCAAAATCGTATTCACCTAGGAATGCCAGCCACCTGGCTTGTCTTTCATTTAAATTAGGCTGATCTAAAAGGTATTTCAGACCTTTGTTATCTGTTAGTAAAGTGAATTTTCTGCCTATTAGGTGGTGTCGCCACATCTTTAAAGCATGAATTACAGCAGCTAATTCTAGGTCATAAGTGGCATAATTCTTTTCATGGATTTTCAGCTTCCTAGATTCGTAAGCAATGACATGTCCTTCTTGAGTCAGCACTCCGCCTAAACCATCATTACAAGCGTCGGTGCAAACTACGAAATCTTTGTTTGGGTCCGCTATTCTAAGAATAGGTGCAGTTGTCAATAAGGTCTTAAGTTTCTTGAAACTTTCTTCACACTTCGCATTCCAATCAAACTTCTTGCCTTTCTTTTGCAAAGAAGTGATTGGGTTGGCTATTTTTGAAAAGCCTTCAATAAACCTCCGGTAGTAACCGGTAATCCCCATGAAAGATCTAACGTTCGTCACATCTTTAGGTACTAGCCATTCTTCAATCGCCCGAATCTTTTCGGGATCCACTGAAATCCCTTCCTTAGTGACTACATGTCCTAAGTACTGGATTTCGTCTTTGAAGAAGTCACACTTACTGAATTTCGCAAAGAGCTGTTGTTCTCTCAGTTCTTGTAAGACTATACGTAAGTGTTCTTTATGCTCCTCCTCACTCTTAGAATAGACTAAAATGTCGTCGATGAATACGACAACAAATTTATCCAAGTACTTATGCATTATGTTGTTCATTAAGCACATAAAAACAGCTGGGGCATTAGTAAGCCCAAATGGCATTACGACAAATTCGTAATGTCCGTACCTTGTTCTAAAAGCTGTTTTGAAAATGTCTTCTTCTTTAATTCTTACCTGATGATAACCCGATCTCAGATCGATCTTGGAGAATACCGTAGCGCCACGTAGCTGATCAAACAGATCATCAATACGAGGTAACGGATACCTGTTTTTAATCGTCATCTTGTTTAGTTGACGATAATCTATGCAAAGTCGCATAGTTCTGTCCTTCTTTTTAACGAAAATCACTGGTGCTCCCCAAGGGGATACACTGGGTCGAATATAGTTCTTGTCTATTAACTCCTTTAACTAAGTTTTCAACTCGTTAAGCTCCAAGATATTCATACGATACGGGGCTTTTGAACTGGGAACAGCACCTGGTACCAGCTCAATTGTAAAGTCTAGCTCCCTCTTGGGAGGAAATTCTGGGATTTCCTCAGGAAAAACGTCAATAAATTCATTGACTACAGGGATGTTCTCTACTATTTTCTGGTTGCTTTCGGACTTATCTGTCTCATCTGTAATAGTTACAGCATAGGTCTTGCACCCTTTTCTGACTGCTCTTTTAAGTTGTAAGGCAGAAATCTGCCTAACTACTGTTTTCCTAGGGATACCCCTAACAGTTACAGGCTGTCCACTACTGTTTACACACCTAAAAGTTTTGTCAAAACAGTTTAAAACGACCCTATGTTGTTCCAACCAGTCCATTCCGATAAGTATGTCATAAGAGCCAAGTGGTAAAATGTTTAGTTTAACTGTAGTTCTAAAATCATTCATGTTTAAGATGCATTCTTTTACATAGCAGTTTACTTTCCTCTTTGCCCCAGTAGCTAATTGTACAGACCAAGAATTATCAAACCTTTCAACAGTCAAATTACATTTTTCTACCAGCTGAGGTGAAATATAACTAAGACTAGCACCTGGATCTATTAAAATAGTAACAGGGGTTTTGTTAATCATACCTCCTACTTCCACCATGGAAGTTTGGTAGTCAGCCTGGCGGTTTTCCAACGCTGCATTGATTCGGGGCATAGTTCCTGCAAAATCCCCAACTGTCATTTCATCTTGCACAGTATGAATATTGCTGATTTGTTTCTTTCTGTTTGGGCAGACTGAAGCATAATGTGGCCCATTACACTCCCAACAATTGACAGGTTCTTTTCGCTCAAAGTTTTTAGTGTAGTTTCCATGGTTATTAGGAGTCTCCTTGCTGCTTTTGTAATTGTTCGAATGGCTGACAGCTCCATTTTTGTTTCCCTGGAAGCTTTTACCATTGAAGTGATTTCCGTTTTTTCCATTCTTGAAACTTTTATGAGAGGCAAACTCCTTTTTCTTGTACTCCATCTGATTGCTGTTCTTTTTGGCTTTCCAGCTGGCTATCCCCTCTTTCTTTTTATTCTGTTCATAACAGAAATTGGCCTTGCGCATAGCTTCTTCCAGTGTTTTGGGGTTGTCATATTCAATTCTGTCCTTGATATGATAGGGCAGACAACTAAGAAACCGCTGTATTTTTGGTTTCTCTTCGACAAAATACGGTACATACCGCAGCAGACTTAAGAATTTACTGTTTAAGTCCTTCATCGTCATAGATCCGAGCTTTAGTTCATAAAATTCCTTAGCCCTCTCTTCATAATACTGTTCGGACAGAAATTTCTTCTTGAAGTATCTTTTAAAGGTACTCCAATTAACTTCTCTCTCTTTAATCCCCTTGACCCTTTTCAGATCTTGCCACCATATGTCCGCCTTTCCCGAGAGGTTGTAGATGGCCATTCGTGCCTTCAACTGATTTGAGTAGTTATAGATCTGAAAATATTTTCTCATCCCAGATAACCAGGATTCCGCCTCTTCTCCAGTTTCAGATTCTCCATTGAAAGTTGGGGGCTTTATCTTCTTAAACTCCCCGGAAATCTCTTCATAAGGCCTGTACTTTTTCCTTCGGTTGTGCAGCTCAGTTTCACTGCTGTCACTGCTAGTGTGATAACTGGGTTGTCCCTTTCTTTCTTCAGATGATGAACTGCTGTCGGATTTAGCTGGTTTTGTCCTTTTTGACCCTTTTTGATGACTAACTTCTTCTGAGTCAGCTCGTTTGCTCCTTCCTTCAGTCTGAAATTTTTCTATCAATAGCTGATTTAACTGCTCCTGAGTCTTTAGAATCCTTTCATTATCCTTCTTGAATGTTTCCATCTCTGTCTTTAATCCTCTTATGGTCTGCATCAGCTCAGTGGTGTGAGCCATTACTTCTTCTGTCTCAGGTTCTCTTGACATCTGTCTTGTCACTGCATTTGGAGATTCCTCCTCAGTGTATTCTCCCAGTTTTTCCATACCTGTCTGAAAAATTCAGAAAAAGGAAATTTTCTGTTCTGTTCATGAAACCGAAATATAAGTTAGTAATTTATATATTTAAAAATTTTCTTTTATGGTCACTGTTTTGCGGAAGTTAGTGGAGTCACATCCAAGCCTAGTGTCTGAACCATGCTCTGATACCACAAGTCATAACCCGAAAATTCTGAAAAATTTTAAATTTTTTTTATTATAACAATAAATGTTATTTAATTGCATTCCTGGTCCTGTTTAATTTCAGTAACTAATTATAATCTTATTTAAAAGATTCTGTCTTAATACAAATGTGATTTTTGTGTTTTTAAATGTTGACTGTTTTCGTTTCAATCTGCAAAGGGAGAGCTAGCCATAGCTGACTGGTTTACTTAGCTTATGAGCTAATGCATAAATTGTCTTTTGTTCGCAGGTACACCGGTGTAGTATGGATCACTGTAATTTAATTTTTGTAAGCATCAACTCCTTTCCCTGCACTGTAAAAACTTTAAGAAGATCTATTTACTAATACTAGTTGTCGTGTAAGACAGTAAGTTCCTTTCATGAAATTTACGCTTGCAATAAGATTGATAGTCTGCCTCGACATGATATCTCTTATCCTGGATAGTATCATCAGGTTTTGCGATGAGTTACAATGTTTCCGTCATATACATTGCGTTATGACCCTATGTTAATGATGTAACTATCACTGTAACAAATTGTTTGTATCATGTTTATTGTCTGCATATAGTGACATTTGCGTTATGTGATATATTGTCAACTATTACCGGTGATTACTGCTGTGTTCACATGTTATTAGCATGAGTTGGAGTTATGACGCCTCTAGCGATGTTCCATTATATTCATCTATGTTTCAAGGTTCAACGTCCACTTAGTATTATTGTTTAACTTATGTCATCTAACTCTGTCTTGGTTTAAATCTATGTTCATGGTATGGACCTGTAGATGAGTTTTTATTTAGACATCATGATAATAAATATTGTTATTTTCATTGCTGATTATTTTACAATAGTATCGAGAGAAATATGATGATAGGACATAATAACAATGGTGTATCCCATCATATGGTTATGGTCACATTTCAAGGTCTTAAGTGATATGGAGTTTTCATTTAAAAGTTGACTACATCATTGTTTAAATGATTGTAGGTAACAATATAATGTGCCCTTGACATTATTCGATCAATATATATATAATACAATGATTATCAATCATAGTGTTTTCCATACGTTGAACAAGGTTTATATCCATGCAATGATTTGGAATCGGTGATCAATTAATCGAGTTGCAGCTGAACTATAGAAACTCGACCCATATGAAATTGATAAATTAACCGGCTACGTGTTTGATTCTCCTCCCTGCGTTGGATGATATATAAGCCAATATTGAAACCCTACCTGGTCATTGTCTTTGCCTTCGGGCTCGGGTTGTAAGGGAGAAACCCTCCATGTCTGAACTCGGAGTTGGGCACTGTAAAATGCTATTGCTTAGTTTCTGGTCACGTTGTTTATTTCTCTGGTAGTATAGAAGTCCTTGGCTCTGCTGTTTGCGTCTACTACAGTTTCTTCTGTATCTTGGTTTCGTTGTTATCACCATTTTGAGTCACCTGCTACCTACAGCCCTCCACTGTCGCTGGTGTGAGTATGAGGTAGGGTTTCGCTGTTTTTTTTATCCATGAGGTGGTTGTGTATTTGGGTTTGGGAGTGTGCTTCTCGACTGGTTCATTCACAGCTTAAGGGTTTTGTTTAAATTGTTGCATGTCGTGGCTGTCAATAGAGGGGTACTGGAAGTCTCTCTTACTCATCCAACTGATGAAAGTAATGGGGTTTCGCTACTTGTTTCCACTGGTGGCTACCAGGTTGTCCACGGGTCGCATTCCTCCATGGCTCAGGTAAGATAATGGTTTCACAGTTTTGGTTTTGCAACAGATTGTTTAGATTTACAATAGTATTACAACTCTCGGCATTCGATAATGTGATTAACAACTCTCGGCACTCTGTATTGTGCAGGTCACGCTGTTTTGAAGGTGCACAGGGCTTCATCTCCAGCGCTGGCTCCTCCGGGTAAGCCTGGTTATCCACGGCTGTCTCTCCCTTTGTTGGTTTTGTTGTGCTAGGGTTAAGTCAGGAAGGAACCTCCTGTGTAACGAGTTGTTATTGTTCTTGTGACATGGATACAGTCACATGTATAAATTGTTTTGTTTATAATAGAAAGGGTTTGATACCCAGGCATGTCTATGAAGAACCATCTACGACTCAGACTGTATGAGGCCAGGGGTTGTTATTGTCATTGTATTTGCTATGCGTAGGGTTTTACCCACGCTGTATAAGTTAATAGTTACTGTATATTGGTCCTGTCATGTGGCTGTGTATCATTCTGCGTTTTTGTTAAATGAATAGAGTGTTTAAAATATATAAGGATGTTTGGAGTTCTCAGATACTTGCAAGGGATGATAACTCTGCTGTAGGTGAATCCATGTATTGTCTCTCTGCGTTTTCTTTGATTTTGAGTATTTAAATAAAAGAATATTGATGGTTTACTACCATTACTGTAATGGTTAATTAAAACCCTGGCGAGTTGGGGTTCTGTTCCTGGTTTAAAACATATAAATGAAAATGTTTGAGTTCGGGGTGACTGGAAACGAGTTGTGAAATTTTTTTGGTTCTTGTATGAATATCGAATGTAACTGTGGATAAAAAAATATATATACATAGACTATGTATAAATCCTACTGTAGGTTCGATCTGTTATAGGAGGCATTTCTATTCTCTTGTTTTCAACCTGTCGACTTAATGTAGTATGGCTACGGCCGTGTTAGGTTTACTAACCACTCCCCAGGAGAAATATTGATAAGAAATAAGTCTTATTACAATAAAATAACTGTGAGGGTTTGTAACAGCCAACAATGGCTAAGCTCGTTGATGGCTTCTCTGCGTTTTAAAATGTTTGAATATAGATAGGACAACCTACGACAGAGCTGTGTATTTCATGTAATACAAGCTCGATAATGAACAGTGATTCTATGCTTATGATTTGGATAATGAAACAATAAAGTCTCTATGTATTAAGACTTGGCTTCGAGCCAGTCAAGATGTTTGTCTTGTTTTAAAATAACTCTGTTAATCTGTGTTGTGACAACATGGCTATAAATACTATATTATTAGGTTTAAAAGACAAAACAATTTACAGTTTATGTGTTTGCATTTTGACTATGATTTTTATTGAATAAGATTGTATGGGAAGTTTTTAAACAATGAAACATTGTTGCAACCACATCTTTTGGATAATCGATAACTGTCAATGATATTCTGAGTATAAATAAATAGAATGACATGAGTTTTGTTCTCCTTAGCTCGATACAGAGAATAACCTGTATCTATAGTTGACAGAAATATGAAACAAATATAAACTGATACATTGCTCTAATAGAAATTATTCCTGTACATTTCTCTATTGGGAAATCTTTCACAGTAAATCTAAAATTTATCTATGTGTCTGTTCCTATGACTCTTTAATGAGTGTATTTTCTGAAATAACTATTATATAGTATTCTATATCTATTATTTAACTATTAACAAAGATTCTAGAAATAATTACCATGATATCTGATTACTGTAATAGTAACAATATATTCTGTATAAAATAATTACTCATTTTAAGTGATAATAGGAAAAATTCTAAGACATATGAGTTCTGCAAATTCTACCAAAAGACAATACAGAAAAACTGATCTACTGAAAATAAATACTGTTCAAAACACAGTTGAGATGGTCCATTCTGCATTTAATTTATTAAAAACAACAGGAAGAGTGGCAGAACCTGTTTCTATGGTAGACAATAACAGCAATGGGAGGATGTTCCTCCCTACCAATTCCTGGAGAGTGCCCAGACAGCACTTCTCAGGACCCCCGAGCTTGCTCTGGTCTAACTGGCTGGAACTAGGTACAGCCAAACAATTCCCTCAGCCAAAACAGCTATACTGGAACCAAGTTACTGCAACTTCCTGACTCAAAACACTTCCTTACTGTTTTCCCACTTCCTCAATGGGACTCCTGAATAGCATTCACCTGAATGTATTCTCCCTCTAGAACAAATGATGAACCCCCAGCTCAGTTCATTGAGTAGTATTTAAAAGATTGCCTAGGTCTTAGTTGGGTTAACTGTCATTAATGAGCCACCTGCTCAGATTCCACTTTCTTGGGGAATCATGACCCCAAAATATAGGGAAGTTGCCACCTGCAACTCAGGAAGTGTTTGAGGATGCTGCCACTTGTCTTTTGTCCTTCCACCTAATTCCATCCACCAGTTAGACCAGTAACCTCTTTTAACAGCTCTCCCATGCTGTTGTCTCCATAATTTATTTATTAATAATAATTATTCAGAATTTACATTCCATTTCTGGAGACTCTGCTGAGTCATCCATTCCTACTTAGCATTAAATTTAACATAATGTCTCAGGAATATTAATAAAATAATTACATTATTTTAATAAAATTGGGGTATGTGACAATTACCATATTGTAATATTATTATAATATATGAATATGAACATCACATAAAAAAATGTAAATATGATTATGATCAATCAGACCTATCAATGATGTGTCATTCAACATTTTAATTTTTTTTTTGGCAATAACTCACTTTACAATGACAAATTATATCAAAGCTCTATTGGGAAGAAAGACAAATACTTAATTAAAAGAACATTTTCTCTCAATCCAACTTAATTAATGCAATTATAATTCTTAGCATTATAATTTATGACAAAAACATCAAGAAATACAAACATTCAAATGCCGATCATGGAGAAATTAGACACCACCTTAAATTTTCTTGTAAATTTCATTGTTATGAAGCCCATAAATATTAATTAAAGTCATTGTAGAGCACCTTAACTCTTTTTGTAAATTACATTATTATCAAGGCCATTTTTTAAGTCATTGTTATCAAGGCCATAAATT
Organism: Larix kaempferi; assembly: GCA_027924585.1. Classification (NCBI taxonomy): domain Eukaryota; kingdom Viridiplantae; phylum Streptophyta; class Pinopsida; order Pinales; family Pinaceae; genus Larix; species Larix kaempferi. The sequence goes on from BSBM01000636.1 coordinate 7,487,995, forward strand.
AATTGAACTTAATCGAATCATATACTAAAAAGACATTACATTAATCTACCAGAAATGTCATAAATTAATGCAATTATAATTCTTATAATTATTTATAACAAAAACATCATAAAATACAATCATTATTGCAATATTAATATAGAAATTAGAGGACACCTTCAAGTCCGGAAAAATATGTTAGCCTTTACTTTCACAAAAATAAAATTGAATTAGGTAAGTTGTTTTCGTGGTGTATTTATATGTATACACAAGACATAATATCCACCGTCATAAGATGACAAATTAACAATATAATTAGACAATCAAAGATAACAGTAACAAAATGATATCTCAAACTATAAATGACAAAATAAAACATGTACATATCACTCTCTGTTTCCATCACCCTCATTATCTTCCTCAGTTGGCATGATAACATTGTTGTTCTTAGAAACATGTTTAGTTCTAGGGTCGTGTCTTAATATGAACCATCGATATCTATTCAACACATCCGGGTGAAAGAAAACTTGGTTGCAGTGTTTTGGGAAAACATAATGCTCCTTACTTTCACCCCACATCTTTCTAGAGTTGATACATATCAACCCACCATTAGGATATTCCTTTACATTATTCTTGTTGAATGTGTCCCACCACCTGCACCTAAAAATAACACATTGGAAAGATGAGAAATCCACTTGAATGATCTCTTGTATCTTTCCGACATAACCCGACATCCCTCCTACCAAGTTTCGATCTCGGTGGCTAGCATGACTAGATTGGTCGAACTCAACTTCCACTCCACAGTCTTGTGTAACATGCCCATTATTAGCATCCTCAGTGAAAAAATGATGTCCATAATCCCACATAGATGGGAGTGAATGCAAATATAAGAAAAGTTAACAAAAGATGATGTCATATGTCTATTAACCCAACCAATATTATATTAAACATAAATGTTATAATTCAAAGTTGCATTATAAAGTTAGAAATCATGTACATAAATATTTTATTACCGAGTTGTTGCACTTGATGCCAATGTTTAGCGCATCCTCCTATTCAAGAGGGTAACGACCAGATGCACCATATTTTTCTCTGAATTGGTCTGCAACCTAACTGTTGGGACATATCATTGGCATATTTTCTTTTAAATGATTAGGAAAAGGCATGCTTCTACCGTGAAACTGCCTGAATTCTTTTCTGTCAATGTCCCATTTCCTCCTCTTCTCTTCATACAGTGTGACCCATGGTTTTGTCGCCTCCGCATTGTAAATAATGAATTTATTGATTGCATCAATTTATGAATTTGCTTTTGTATTCATGGAAATAAAACCACATTCAGTACGTATGGGATCAAATATAAAATTTGACTTTTGTTGTGAATATAAGTTACTATGTGGAAAATTGAAGATCGAAAGACAGGTGCCTTATTATTTATCATGCACCTTTTTCCATTCATTTCCAATACCTCCCCTTCCCTTCTGTCCTCATCACGTTCATCATCCAAAATCACTACGCCTGGTGTGCCGTCGATTTGCTTGATGTAATCACTGGAATAATAGAATGAGTCATTTACCTGTAGAATTTGACGTTTGTTGCTCAATTGGAGGCTACATAATTCATCCTTGAATTTATAGGGACATGTATCCTCTATATGCTTCATGGCTATTGAATATGTTGGGATTCACATAAATCCTTCCTCACTTCGGTTCGATGCATGCCATCCCTGCATCATAGGTAATTCTTTGCAATGGAAGAGCCTTTGAATCCTTGGTATTATAGGCATGTGCCTCAATATCTTATGAGGATGACCGTGTGCTTTAGCCTTTGTATCTGTCATTCCCACATTTTGGACATATTGCTTTTCCTACATATTCGCCTCTATATAGAATACAATCATTGGGGCATGCAAGATAAGATATGTACTCTACAACCAACATTTCCAACATTTGTTTTGCCTCTATGCAGTTTCCGGGCAAGACATTATCATTCAAAAGTACCTTATCTTTGAATAACCTACAGTTAGTGGGAAATACAAATGCACAATGTCATTTAACATTCATAAAATCGACCATTTTCAATGATGATTGTGTTGCAAGAATACTCAAAATATAATGTAGTTGATAGTCAGTTGCCACAACATTGCCGAGAAACATGTGTCTGACATGCTATACTTTGCTTTTAAGTTGTAGAGTAACATTGTTGTCACCAACTATGTAGACTTTGACCGACCAGATCCAAATAGAGGTGTGGTGGAAGCCAATTTAAGGATTCCGAATAAGGCTTCAATAATATGAGCGTCATCCCCTAGCTCATTGTGAGATTTTGTGAAATTCTCACAGAGATCTAGAGACAAAGATAAAATTCACTCTAAGTCTAACAAAGATCAAAAGAATTGAGCAGGAAAAATAGAGAAGGAAAAACTTTGTTACAACACAAGAGAATGAAGAACAATGGGAAAAACTTCCATTACCTCTATTATTCAGTAAAATGTGTACATAAATAATACATTTACAAAGGATAAATTCGTGAGCCCAAAGAGGCAGGTGGAATCCACACATTTGGTGGGATTATTTTGTTGGTTGTGGAGCCAGATCTTCTTGTCTCATAGATGATATTGTCTCAGTCGTGCACCCCAGAGGACTGTACACTCATGCCCCAACCTTGGGGTTCGGGGCTGTTTTCGCCAACAGTTTTCGGGCCCATGGTCTTGGGTAGCCCGTGGTATTTTCCCATTGTATCTCCCTTATAAAAGAAAGACATTGTAATACGGCTAGGGTTGATGTATTAGGTTTTATGCATTGTAAAGATCTTTGAGATCAGAAGAGAGACTGTGAGACAGTGAAGAGGAAGTGCAGCGGTTGTGCTGCAGGTTGTATCCCTTCACTTTGTTGGACGGAATAATAATAAGGACTGGCAAATTCAGTGTGGACGTAGCCCAAGTTGGGCGAATCACGATATATCTGTGTCTCTCTTGTAATGTGTATGTGTGATTATATTTGCATTTCTGTTTATTGTTATTGCTCTGCGATCCTGTTTTTCTAACAATTGGTATCAGAGCCAAAGGTCTATTTGGCATATAAACCTGCAGGAAGCTAGGGTTTCTGGTTTGAGTGGGAGCAATGGCAGAAGAAGGAAAGTTTAAGGTCGAGAATTTTAACAGCCAAAATTTTCAGTTATGGAAGATGAAAATGGAGGACTATCTGTACCAGAAGGATCTATTCCTACCGTTGGGAGGAAAAGCAAAGCATCCAACGACTATGAAGGACGAAGAATGGGAGGTTCTAGACAGAAAGGCTCCGGGAACAATACGGCTGAGCTTGGCTTCGTCGGTGGCTTTCAATATCTCAAAAGAAACGACAATGGAGGGTTTGCTGAGCGCACTGGGTAAGCTGTATGAAGTATTTCTAATGAAGCATTTATTTAATATGAAGATGTCTAAAGGTGGATCTGTTACTGATCATTTAAATGAGTTTAATACAGTTACAAATCAACTAAGTTCTATAAATGTGAACTTTGATGATGAGGTTAGGGCTCTTCTAATCTTGTGTCCATTGCCAGAAAGCTGGAATAGCTTGGTCATGGCTGTAAGTAACTCTGTCTCTGGTTCAAACACCTTGAAATTTGATGATGTTATTTTTGTTATTCTTAGCGAGGAAATGCGAAGAAAAAGCACAGGTGAGACATCAGGTAATGCGTTGACCATGGAGAGCATGGGAAGACAAAAGGAGAGAGGAAAGAGCCAAGGTAATCGCAACAACTCTAAAAAGGGTAGATCTAAGTCCAGACTAGGAAAAATAGAGTGTTGGAACTGTGGAAAGAAAGGACATCTGAAGAAAGACTGCAAATATCTAAAGAAGAAAGGAGATGGACAACAGGAAACTACCCAGTAAGCGAATGTAGCAGGTGATGTGTTACAAGATGTTTTGATTCTTGCATTAGATAATACTAGTGATTATTGGGTAGTAGATTCAGGGGCTTCATGTCATGCTTGTTAGGAACCTTACTTTGTTAGTATATTGTTGTTGGGCGCATATGCTTTGTAAGTCGTCCCGTAGTATTTGTTGATCAATAGTTTGTGTTATTGTTATTGGCGCATATGCTTTGTAAGTCGCCCGTAGTATTGTTGATCCATAGTTTGTAGTGGCCCATGGTTTTGACCCATAGTATTGGCGCCTAGACTTAGTATATAAGTGTGTGTTGAGGCCTATGAAGCTACCGTGAATTTATTTGTATTGAGCTTGCTCAAAGGAGGTTACCCCCTCGAAGTGGCCTACGATCAATATAAAAGTGATTCTGAGTTCTGTCATTTCTGCTATTTCACATATTCTTATTAATTAATTGTTGCAGGTTCTTCACATCTGGTATCAGAGCACTTTCTTGGGCTCGCTGGGTGAAATTTCTGCCAATTTTTTTTTCGCATCTGTTGCATGTTCGGATTTGGGAATAATCCCTATCCGCTTAACTGTGGGAAGTACTTGGGCATAAGCCCTAAAACTCATTGTGAGGAGTACCACAGGAACCCCAAAGTAGCTGGCCCATTGAGAGGACCTGCCAGCGAAAAGGGCAACGACCCCTACCTAATTGACTAGTTCCCACCCGTGAGGTAAACCAAGAGCTGTCGTTTGTGGAAAAGCGGTTATCAGTTTTACCTGAGCCGTGGAGTGAGGGATACTGCCCCAATACGCAAGCCGTCAGATAGCATTGGTGGCTGAGTGAAACCCTTGAACTGTTAGGAAGTCGCACATACCTGGGGTCCATATCTATCCAGCCGTTCAGATCCATTCTGAAAGTCGTTCCAGATCTAACCGTTTTCAATCCATTCAGCACCGTTTCAGATCCCTCTGTTTCTGCTCACTTCTAGGCCGTTGCAGATCTATCTGTTTCAGATCCCTTCCGAGCCATAGCCGCTCCATTCTGGGAAAAAAAAAGAGTATAAAATTCAGTTTTTTCTCCATATCTCCCTTGTTTTCACTCCGTTTCCCTTGAAACTTTCGGGGAACCCCTGTAATCCCATTCTGCATATTTCATTCCTGAGGACCCTATCCCCAATTCCACTTCCCAAAGCCCGAAATCCCACATTTGTCTATTTTTAGTGTTTGCCATAACTTCCTCAGATTTCACCCAATCATCTTCAAATTTTACCATAGAGTTCCTTTCTGAATTCTGCTTCTTTGTCCCCCTCTGCCAAATTTTTCCATTCTTTCACCCCGCTTCTGAAATCCTCATTTTTTGCTTCCTTGTCTATTCGACAGTGTCCAAAACCTAGTCAAACCCCAATTACCCTTCATATTTTTTCCCAAATCCAGATTTTCCTTTACTGAAGCAGTTTTTTTTTTTTTTTTCTACCCAGTCAAAAAAAAAAACTCCTGGTTATGGTTGTCACCCGCGTAGGAGCAAAAACCAGGGAAGAAGCACTTGCAGCCATCCAAGCCAAACTCCAAGATCTGGATGAAAAATTTCTCGGCCTCCATCTTGAATATTCAGCTATGAACAACAAACCACAGTCCGAGTCTTCATCAGACAATGGGTTCTCTTCTTCCAGCAATTTTCGTGGTTCGAAGCTTGATTTTCCTCGCTTCAATGGTACTGATCCAACTGGATGGATCTATCGTGTAGAACAGTATTTCAGTTTGCATACTACTTTTGATGTCAACAAATTTTCGCTTGCATCCTTTCATTTGGAACAGGAAGCTCTTCAATGCTACCGTTGGTACATCAAGGCTCATGAAGAGCCAAAATGGCCAGAATTTTTCCAGCTCTTTTTGCAACGATTTGGTCCTAGTGCTTTTGATGACGTCACAGGAGCCCTCACTAAACTTCGCCAAATTGGCACTGTAAGAGAGTATCAAACCAAATTTGAGAAACTAGACAACCACACTGAAGGATTGTCTGATGACTTTTATAGGAGTTGTTTTATCAGTGGTCTAAAGGATGCCATCTCACACATTTGATGCCCAAGGTTCTCTTTCAGCTATTTCTATGCCTGTTCCAAATTGGTTGCAATCGGTTCAATAGGGTTATGTCAATGACTCTTCCTTATCTCAAATCATCCAACACTTGACCAATAACCCTTCTGCTGTACCACATTACTCTTGGGATGGTGCTTCTCTGAGATACAATGGTCGTCTGGTGCTTCCCCAGAGCACAGATCTTCAACAGGATATCTTCTATGAACTCCATGCTTCTCCATCGGCAGGGTACTCTGGGTTCCTCAAAACATATGAATGGGCACGGCGTACCTTCTTTTGGCAGGGCATGAAAAGGACAATTCAACAGATGGTAGCTGAATGTGATACCTGCCAGCGCAATAAGGGTGAAACAACACTCCTTCCAGGATTGCTCGAACCCTTGCCCATACCTACACGGATTTGGACAGATATTTCTATGGATTTCATTGAAGGGCTCCGTAAATCTGGTGGGAAGACAGTGATTCTCGTTGTGTTTGATCGCCTCTCCAAATATAGTCATTTTTGTGCTCTTAGCCATCCCTATACAGCCTCCTCAGTCGCTCAAATTTTCCTGGACCAGATCTTTCGTCTTCATGGAATCCCTTCTTCCATTGTCTCGGATCGTGATGCGACTTTCACCAGTCATTTTTGGACAGAACTATTTCGCCACACTGGCACCAAACTGAAGATGAGTTCCAGGTATCACCCACAAACAGATGGTCAGACTAAAATTATCAATAAATTCTTGGAAACTTATCTTCGTTGCTTCACCTCTGAACAACAACATTAGTGGGAAAAGTGGCTCCCTCTCGTTGAATGGTGGTACAATACCTCTTACCACACCGCCTCTAAAATGACCCTGTATGAAGCAGTCTATGGTCAGGAACCTCCGGTTCTTCTTTCATATACCCCCAACAGTTCACCAGTTCAGGAAGTTGACACGGTCCTTCGAAACCGCGATCAAATTCTTCGCATTTTGCAGGACAATCTTCACATGGCAAGAAATCACATGAAGCAACAAGCTGATCAGCACTGTTTTGAGCGCACTTTTCAAGCAGGCGATATGGTTTTTCTTCGTCTCCATCCGTACAAGCAATCCTCCCTGAAACTCAAAGGGCGTCATAAGCTCGCTCCAAAGTTCTATGGGCCATATCAGATTCTTTAGAAGATTGGGTCCGTTGCTTATAAATTGGAACTTCCTCCTTCTTCCCGCATTCATCCAGTATTTCATGTCTCTTGTCTGAAGCAAGTTCTTGGCACCAACATTAGTGGACAAACTATTTTACCCGAACTGGATAATGAAGGATCCATCCTTTTGGAGCTGGAAGCCATCCTCAATCGGCGCACTCATCAACTTCGCTCTCGCTCTATCACAGAGGTTTTAATTCAGTGGCACGGCATGCAACTAGAGGATGCTACATGGGAACCACTCCTTCAGATTCAACAACAATTTCCACATCTAAAGCTTTGAGGACAAAGATTTTTTTAAGGGGGAGGGGATGTTAGGAACCCATGTCTTTACTTTGTTAGTATATTTTTGTTGGACGCATATGCTTTGTAAGTCGTCCCGTAGTATTTGTTGATCAATAGTTTGTGTTATTGTTGTTGGCGCATATGCTTTGTAAGTCGCCCGTAGTATTGTTGATCCATAGTTTGTAGTGGCCCATGGTTTTGACCCATAGTATTGGTGCCTAGAATTAGTATATAAGTGTGTGTTGAGGCCTATGAAGCTACCGTGAAGTTATTTGTATTGAGCTTGCTCAAAGGAGGTTGCCCCCTCGAAGTGGCCTGCGATCAATATAAAAGTGATTCTGAGTTCTGTCATTTCTGTTATTTCGGCATATTCTTATTAATTAATTGTTGCAGGTTCTTCACAATGCTACACCCCATAGGAAATATTTTCATGATTATGTTCCAGGCGATTTTGGACATGTTTTATTGGGTGATGATGAGCCATGTAAAATTGTTGGAATGGGTAAGGTATGGATAAAAGTTAAGAATGGAACTGATTGGCTGTTGAAAGATGTTAGGCATATTCCTGCTATGAAAAGAAATCTGATCTCAATAGGGCAATTGGGAGATGGTGGCTGTCTATCTACATTTGGTGAAAAGTGGTGGAAGATCACTAAAGGATCAATGGTGATAGAAAAAGGAGACAGGGTAGGTACGTTGTATTTATGTCCTCATAATACTGACCATTCTATCTCTTTAGCTTCCACAGGAACAAATACAGCATTGTGGCATCATAGGCTTGGCCACATGAGTGAGAAGGGGATGCAGATTCTCCACTCAAGGAAGTTGCTACCAGATTTGAAGCAGGTAAGTTTGGAATTTTGTGAGAACTGTGTTTATGGAAAACAAAAGAGAGTCAGATTTCTCAGGGTTGGGAAACATAAGAAGAATGAAAAGTTAGAGCTTGTGCATACTGATGTATGGGGACCGACTCAGGTACAATCTCTTGGTGGCTCTCATTATTATGTTACATTTATTGATGATGCAACTAGGAAAACTTGGGTTTATTGCATTAGACAGAAATCTGATGTGTTTGCTACTTTTAAGAAGTGGAAAGCTTTGGTTGAGAATGAGACAGGAAAAATGATGAAGTGTCTCGGATCTGATAATGGAGGTGAGTACTGCGGCAAGGAGTTTGATAGTTACTGTTTATACCATGGGATTTGTAGAGAGAAGACAGTCCCAGGAACACCACAAGAAAATGGTGTGTCAAGAATGATGAACAGAACGATCATGGAGCATGCAAGGTGTATGAGACTGCATGTAGGGTTTCCCTTACAGTTTTGGGCGGATGCTGTAAATACTGATGTTTATTTAATAAACAAAGGACCTTCAAGTGCTTTGGATGGTGGTATTCCAGAGGAGGTATGGATAGATAAAAAGGTAAACTACTCATTTCTGAGAACGTTTGGTTGTGAAGCATTTTTCCATATTGATAAAGAAAATAGAACAAAGCTTGAAGCTAAATCCAAGAAATGTACCTTTATTGGATATGGGGTTGATGATTTTGGTTATCGTTTATGGGATTATGAAAATCACAAAATCATTAGAAGTAGAGATGTCATATTCAATGAAAAGGTCATCTATAAAGATCAGTTGCAGGGAAAGAAACAGGAAAAGGAAAATACAGAGTACACAGTACTTGATGAAATTCAAGAAAATGAAGTTCCGAAGGTGCCAAAAAATCAAGAACAACAGCAAGTGCATGAAACTCCTGCAACTGCAAGAAGATCTACCAAGTTAAGTATACTCCCTGAACGATACTCTTATTCAATGTATTATTTATTGATAACTGATGCTGGTGAACCAGAATGTTATGAAGAAGCAATGCAAGTGAAAACTAGAAAGAAGTGGGAGCAAGGCATGAATGAGGAGATGGAATCATTGGTAGGAAACCAGACTTGGGATCTGTTTCACTTGCCTGCTGGTAAAAGAGCATTGCAGAACAAATGGATTTACAGGTTAAAGGAAGAAGAAGGAGGCAAGAAGAAGTACAAGGACAGACTGTTGTAAAGGGGTTTGCATAGAAGAAAGGTATAGATTTTGATGAAATATTTTCTCCTGTTGTTAAGATGACTTCAATTAGGACTATCTTAAGTCTAGTGGTGGTAGAAGATTTGCATCTTGAACAGTTAGATGTAAAAACAACCTTTCTCCATGGGGATTTGGAGGAAGAGATATATATGTAGCAGCCACAAGGGTATGAGGTCAAAGGTAAGGAGAATTTGGTATGCAGGTTGAAGAAGAGCTTGTATGGCTTGAAGCAAGCTCCAATGCAGTGGTATTTAAAATTTGACAGGTTTATGACAGAACAAGGTTATAGTAGATGTCATTCTAACCACTGTGTTTATTTCAAGAAGCTAGATAATGAAAGAGATATTATCTTGTTATTGTATGTGGGTGACATGCTTGTTGCAGGGTCTAACATACAGGATATAAATGTACTCAAAAGGAAACTAGTTAATTCATTTGCGATGAAGGATTTGGGTGTTGCAAAGCAAATCCTTGGTATGAGAATAACGAGAGACGGGAAAAATCGCAAATTGACATTGTCTCAGGGTGAGTACATACAAAAGGTGTTGGAGAGGTTCAAAATGCAGAATGAAAAACCAGTTAGTACACCTTTGGCCAGCCATTTCAGTCTAAGTAAGGAAATGTGTCCCAAGACACAGGAAGAGACATAATACATGTCCAAGATTCCCTATCAATCAGTAGTTGGCAGTTTGATGTATGCCATGGTGTGCACAAGACTAGATATTGCACAAGCAGTGCGAGTTGTGAGCAGATATATGAATAACCCAGTTAAAGAACATTGGAAGGCAATACAGTGGATTCTCAGGTATTTGAGAGGTACTACTACTCAGGAATTATGTTTTGGAGGTTCAGACACTGTTCTTCAGGGATATGTTGATGCATATATGGTAGGTGATAAGGACAGCAGGAGGAGCACCAAAGGGTATGTGTTTACTGTAGGTGGAACAACAGTAAGTTGGATTTCGAGATTGCAGAAGGTTGTTGCACTTTCAACAATGGAAGTAGAGTATGTTGCTGTTACAGAGGCTAGTAAAGAGATGATTTGGTTGCAGAGGTTTATGGAGGAAGTGGGTAAGAAGAAGAATGATATAGTAGGTTGTATAGTGACAGCCAGAGTGCCATTCATCTTGCAAAGAACTCAGCATTCCATTCCAGGACTAAACATATACAACTCAAGCACCATTTCATACACTCTGTTATGGAAGATGAACTGTTGAAGATGGAAAAGATACATACTAGCCAGAATCCTGCAGACATATTCACAAAGGTAGTGACTGGAGAGAAACTGAGTTCCTGCTCGGTTTCAGTTGTCCTTCTAGCATGAAGGTGAAGATGAGAAAGTTGCCAAGTCCAAGGTCCAACAAGTATAGCAGCGATGGAGTTGTTGTGATCCATCTCCAAGTGGGAGATTGTTGGTTGTGAAGCCAAATATTCTTGTCTCGTAGATGATATTGTCTCAGCCGTGCACCCCAGAGGACTGTACACTCATGCCCCAACCTTGGGTTCAGGGGCAATGCCCCCGAGAAATTTTTTTGGGGCTGTTTTCGCCAACAGTTTTCGAGCCCATGGTTTTGGGTAACTCGTGGTATTTTCCATTGTATCTCTCTTATAAAAGAAAGACATTGTAATACAGCTAGGGTTGATGTATTAGGTTTTATGTATTGTAAATATATCTGAGATCAGAAGAGAGACTGTGAGACAATGAAGAGGAAGTGCAACGGTTGTGCTGCAGGTTGTATCCCTTCACTTTGCTGGATGGAATAATAATAAGGACTAGCAACTTCAGTGTGGACGTAGCCCAAGTTGAGTGAACCATGATATATCTATGTCTCTCTTGTAATGTGTATGTGTGATTATATTTGCATTTCTATTTATTGTTATTGCTCTGCGATCCTGTTTTTCTAACATATTTTGCATTGAAACCATCTCCCGATAAGGTCTAGTGGCCACTAATGATGAATTACTAGTCAACTGGTGTGGACTGGAACATAACTAAGTCATTGGGGCTAGAGATTAGGGGATGAGACTCTAAGGAGGTGCAATAATGACTTGTAGTGGTCAAAATAGGCGCTCCTAAACTTAGTAGAAGTGAAAATAGGTGTAACAGTCACTTAACTGAGTAATCAAGGGGACAACGTGCCCTATATCATGGAACTGACTGTACTGAATTTTAAAATCATACATGAGGGCGCCTTTGGAATTCAATGATGTAACCATGGCACTTTGAGTGGATACGAGTGATAATTATGACCAAAGTTAAGTTCCAGGGGGCCTAAATTAAGGAATAGATGCTAGGAGTCTCAACTACCAATGCATGGATGCATAGACATGAAACGCCCCCTCAAGATGGACATGAAACACACCAAAAATTGCTTGCTCCAAAATTCAAGTAGTTGTGATGCTTGAATCAATGTCTTAAGGTATCTTCCTCTAGGGAAGAAGTGGATCATGCTCCAAAAACATGTGCTTGAATTCTCCTTCAGTGGATGCAATCGAATCTGGAGTTTCTCTGAACTTGCTCTTCAGACCAAACATGGTGAGAAGAAATCCAAAACTATGAAGATCATCTTGGAACTTGAAATTCAAACCAGCTGTGTTATGATCAAATCCAAGAATGTGTATATGGTTCCTTGATATCTCCTCTAAACCAACATAGGTGATATCATAACCAAATGAACCATGACATGATGGTGGTGGATTGGACTTCAAATCAGCTCCAAGTCAGAGGAGAAAGTGTCCAAGTGAATGCAGAATGTCTCCAACTTCATTTGCAACTTGAGGAAGTGTGCATTTGATCATTATGGAATAGGAAGGAGGCATGGAACCAAGGAGAGCATATTAATCATATACAAATATTGATCTAGCCTCCAAAACATCTAGTAGATCATAATCTTTCACATCAGTAAGATCACAGGAAATAGAAAATTTGAAACTTTATTCAACCTTTAGAGTAGTAACTGACATATCTTGCTCAAAATATGAAATAAAAGACATTGAGAACATGAGTGAGGAATGTATAATCTCTCCAAAAGGATCATCTTCATTAGTTTTATCACTTTCATCTGCATCAACTACATGGAAAGGGGACAATTCGAAACTGTCTTCAATTTCTAGAACAACAAAGGAATGGATGTCTTCAACATGAACTTTACGTGTTGAATCTGCAGCTTCTTCTTCATCTTGAACAACTTCATCATGAAATATACTTGAGGCCGAGACATAATTAGAGAGAACACTTGAGGAGGTATCACTGGGATTGTTCTCCAAATGATTTGCACCAATCTCTTCATTATGCTTGCAAAATTCTTTTTCCAATTGGGTCCATAGCTCACTTGGATATTCAACAATTTCCATGAGGTATCACATACTAGGAGACATAGCAAGACACATTGCTCCATAGGCTCTGTCACATTCATTTATCCAATCATTCTTCTCTTCATAGGAAGCATAATCTCTCATAACACCAATGCACATCTCAAAAATACCTTGTCTCTTCAGATATGCTATCATCTTTGGTTTCCACTCATCATAGTTGAATGGAGAGAGAGGAAGAACTGCTTTCAGATTCATGGAAGCTGTTGTAGAATACCTGCACAAAAAAATATCTGAAAAAATATCCGAAAGATTACTTTGCTCAGCAAAGCTCTGATACCATGTGATATTTTATGAAATTCTCACATAGATCTAGAGATAAAGATAAAATTCACACTAAGTCTAATAGAGATCAAGAGAATTGATCAAGAAAAATAGAGAAGGGAAAACTGTGTTACAATGCAAGAGAATGAAGAACAATTGGAAAAAATTCCATCACCTCTCTTATTCAATAAAATGTGTACATAAATAATACATCTCCAAAGGAGAAATTCTTGAGCCCAAAGAGGCCGTTGGAATCCACACATTTGGCATGCTTAGTTTGCATTGAAACCATCTCCTGATAAGGTCTAGTGGCCATCGATGATGAATGACTAGTCAACTGGGGTGGACTGGAACATAACTGATTCATTGGGACTAGATATTAGGGGATGAGACTCCAAGGAGGTGAAATACTGACTTGTAGTGGTCAAAATAGGTTCTCCTTGTTGATGTATATGTAACTTCGGAATGTATTTCACATATATGTATATTGTATTCCTATAGAGATGGTATTATTCCTCTATAAGGAAGTGTCGTCATTTATATTGTAAGTGTCGTAACTTATACTTGATGGGTTATTAGACCACCTTGTTTGGGGTCGGCCCTGTATAAGTCATGTGGGTCAAAGGGTTATTAGACCACCCTATTGGGGGTCGGCCATGTGGGTCAAAGGGTTATTAGACCACCCTATTGGGGGTCGGCCCACTCAGCATTATGTTATGTGGTTAAGTTCGAGCCGACATGAGTTAGGTAAAAAGGCAAGTCAAGTCAAGTATAAATAGAGTGCGGGAGGCACTCTATTTACTCACTCACTTCTCACACATGCTCTCAAGGAGGAGAGGCGCACTTATGGAGGAGGAGGATTGCTGCTAGGTTATGGCTATCTCTATTGGTTGGTTGTATCATTGCTCTATCTATCTCTGAGGAAGTTATTGGGGTTTTTCACCTTTATGGTTTTCCCCAAGTAAATCTTTGTGTCTCTTGTGTGCTTGCATTATTGTCTCCATGATTGATATGCTGTAGATATGCTGTACATGTTGTTCTCTCAGTTAAGATCCTAGATCAGATTGAAGTAAATTCAGAAAATTTAACATGGTATCAGAGCTAGCCTGAAAGAAGGCATGATATGGCATGTATGACACTTGTTGCACTTACGATGCTAGGGCTTGATATAGCAAAAACCAGTCATCGTATCACTTTCGCTATAAATCCGTTTTGGAAAATTTTTCGGATCTGAAATTGTTACAGGCCGAAGATAAGATCTCCAGGTATCTTGTGTCCAAAGGACAACCTCTAATTCGTTGTACTTTGTGATTTATGATCTGTACAATATAGGGTTTCTGCCTCTTCTAGATCTGAGTCAAAATCAGGTGACCTTGGGAAAAAGGTCATATCTTGGGCTAGGAAGCTCCAAATGAAATTTCGTAAACAGTGACAGGTATTAAACAGTCTGCACTATCTCAGAAAACTTTTTCAGAGGCCGAAGTTGAACCAGTGACACGTGGCACGCCGTACAAGTTCGCTCTCCTGTATTATCCCATAAACAGGTCACGTTGCCACATTTGGCATAACTCTCTCTCAGAGAGTCCAATTGAGGTCAGACCTGTCAGGATGGAAAGGTAACAGGCCGAGCTATCTCATAAAATGTTTTCAGAGGCCGAAGTTAAAACAGTGACACGTGGCACTCCGTACAAGTTCGCTCTCCTGTTTTATCCCAAAACAGGTCACGTTGCGACATTTGGCATAACTCTCTCTCAGAGAATCCAATTGAGGTCAGACCTGTCAGGATGGAAAGATAACAGGTCAGGCTATCTCAGAAAACTTTTTCAGACCCTGTGGATCAAAAATTTCGGAGTTACACCAGAAACAATCAGGTACATATTTCTGTCAAAATAGAATTATTTTTTGGTACCTTCATTCATGGCTTCCGGAGTTTAGGGCTTTGGAGAAAGTTGGAATTTTTGTAATCAGAGACCACGGCTGGATGCTACTCATCAAAATAGAAATTTAGAGACCAAGATCATAATTTTTGGTTGGGCAGAAGGCCGGGCTTGATCAGACCCTAGTTCGGGACTTTGATCAGGAAAGTGGAAAATTAGGGCTTCTGTAAAAATGGAAATTTTTGAAATCTGTGACCACGGCTGGATGCTCCTCAGAAAAATAGAAGCTTAGAGCTTTGGATCAAACCTTTTGATGGGGCAAAAGAGTGGGTTTCATCAAACCCCAGTTCAGGGTCACGTCCAGTGAATCCGAAAGTTTCAAAGACAAAATTGAGGAGTAAAACTTTGCAGTTTTCAAATTCTAAATATACCAGTTTGATCAGCTCATCAAGGCGCATATTTCTATCCTTTCGGAAGTTTGAAATTCAAAGTTTGAATTTTTGGGGTTTCTCTGACAAACCCATATCCAGCTCCAGGTCCAGTTCTTGCAAATCAAGTGGATTGGGTTAATCCTAGAAGAAGATGGATTGATCATCTGCATGAGTGAAGAAGTTCCTGTTTCAGAGGGAGATGAGGCTAAGGTCTTACATAAGAAGATTACAAGCAATCTCGACAGGTATGTCTCATCGAGGTATGTTTCGATATTTGTCCATGATTAAGTTTTTGGTATGTTTGTCTTCATGTTATTACGGTTAGTACAATTTTGATTTTAGATTTGTCGTATCACCTTAACAAAATTATGAATGCATGATAGAAGATATTCATTGGTTAGGGTGTTGACACTTATGATTGAACTAATGCATTATGGTGTTGTATGAGGTTTATGTTGTCTACTAACATGAAAGGTACACCAAGAAAGACAAATCATGTTCTGTTCCAAGAACATATGATCATGATAACATGAGGACAAAGATTCATCCATTCTCATGGATCTCATAGAAGATCCATTTACGAGGTATGTATAACTTGGTTTTGTAATAGTTAACTTATGAGATATACAGGTTACTAGCACAAGTCATTGAAGAAGAACAAGAAGACATCATGTGAGTATGTTAGACATAAATAGCTAGCATGCTAATCCAGGTATGTTTTTCCTATATCAAGATAGAATCCTACCTTGTGTTAGGATCTTATACTATTGTTGATAATGATTATTCATGAAGTCATAGGTTTGAATGATCATGATTGTATGCATTTTATGTTTCTTACCATAATTGATGATATGACTAACCAGAAGAATCATGATGGTATAGGTTTGAATAATCACAGGTTTTATGGATTTTATATCTCTTATCTTGATTGATGATTCAACTAACCTGAATAGTCATAGGTTTGAGTAATTACAGGTTTAGACATGTTATGTTATGTTTCTTATGATTTGACTAACCATAAGACTCCTACATAAACCTTGAATGCTAATGCTTATTATTTCTGTTTGAAATGATCATGACTATACATGCTTGAGATTATTGTGTTTTAATAGTATACTAATGAATGTATGATTTTATATGAGATCACAAGGATAACACATTCATGATACTAATAAGCATGCATAGGGACCAAGGATGAATATGAGTTCAAGAACAGGTAATCCAGGAAGCAAAGATCAAGAGGGAGTACACTCTAGTGGTTTATGCAAGGATGCAGATATTCAGAGGGAGTTGTCCATCTCTCTACATTCCACAACAGAAAGGTGTAGAAGAAGCTACTTCAGATTAGGACTCCAGCAGCTCCTGCAAGGAAGCGAAGACTCAGAGGGAGTCCACGCAACGAACAAACAAAGATAAGTGTTTTAATTATCATTTCTTGCATATGTGTTTGTTTAAATAAAATTGTTCAAAAATGTATATGCTCATGTTCCTAGACTTAGGATATGTATTGTGCATATTAGAATAGTTGCATTGATGAACAGTATACTAATAATATACATGGGTAAGTGGCCTATGGCACTGTACAACATTCCATTGCTACTTATCTAGAATGAAACCTCTTTGCTGACATGTTGGGAGTTGTGCACACTCTTAACAATGTTCTGGTAGAGATTGGAAGGCATCTAGAAAGTTACGGGATATGGATAAATGTTGTATTGAAGCATTGGCTAAGATAATTGCATGACTGTATGACATATTTATTTATGTGTAAGAATTTGTTCTGAAAACTATGAGATGTTTTCTAATCATGCAATTTAACTTGTTGTGTAGGAAAGATCGTATGCCATCTCCTACAAAAGAAGAACTACAACATTTGTTCAGCAACAAATTTATTTATTGAAGATATTGAAGTTCCCAGGATCTGGGATGAAGAAATGGAATGCCATGATCCGTCTATAATGAAGAATGATGTTTGGGATGTAGTCCCAAGATGTGAAGGGAAGTTTGTTATGACTTCCAAATGGAACTATCAGATCAAGCATGTTGCAGATGGCAGCATTGAGAAATATAAAAGTGATAAAATAGAAGATGCACCAGATGGATCTCAAGACAGCATGGTGTAGTCATATATGTGTGCAGAACTTGGTATGGTAGGATAGACAGCTTTCTATCCAGTTTGGGCGTTACCAAGAGTAAAGCAAATTCCAACCTTTTCTACAAGGTTGAAGAAGGCAATCCAGTGATACTATTTTTGTATGCAGATAACCTGTTTGTTACAGGTAAAGATAGATTGATTGCCGACACGCAGCGGAAGCTTTCTTCCAAGTTCGAGATGAAGAACTTGGGGATGATGCACTATTTGTTTTTGGCATGGAGGTGTGGCAGAGTGCATATGGAATCTTCCTTGGACAAGGGAAGTATGTAGTAGAGATCCTGAAGAGGTTCGGGATGATGGACTGCAAGGATATGGCCACACCTATGGCATCGAATCTGAAGCTTCTTGGTGATGCTTCATCTGAGCTGGTTGATGTCTCTATGTATCGTCAGATGATTGGGTCCTTGATGTACCTGGCGAACACGAGACCGGATATTTGCTTTGCTGTGAACACATTGAGCCAGTTCCTGACGGATCCGAGGAGTGTTCACCTGGTTGCTGTAAAGCATGTTCTGAGGTACCTGAAGGGTACAGTGGATTATGGGCTCAAGTATGAGGCGAATCAAAAGTCTAACCTGCAGGGTTATGTTGATTCAGATTGGGCTGGAAGTGCTGCAGATAGGAAGAGCACATCTGGGTGTTGCTTCAGTATGGGATCAGGTGTGATCTCTTGGTTTAGCAGGAAGCAGTCCTGCGTAGCACTGAGTACAGCTAAGGCAGAGTATGTTGCAGCCTGTTCAGCTAGTTGTGAGGCAGTATGGCTACGGAAGCTACTGTCTGAGTTATTTGATCTCCCGTTGGATGCTACTAGTATCTTCTGTGATAACCAGAGTTGTGTGAAGCTGTCCGAGAACCCAGTGTTTCATGACAGGTCAAAACACATAGAGATCAAATATCACTATATCAGGGATATGGTGCAGAAAGGAGTTGTGAAGCTCCTGCATGTTGCGACGGATGAGCAGATTGCAGATGTGCTGACGAAGCCACTAGCTAGGGTGAAGTTCGAGTACTTCAGAGAGAGGCTTGGCGTGCTTCAGATCGAGGACACTTCGAGGAAGAAGTGATGGACACATTTGCTGAAGCCATTCCAAGCATGTTGGGAGGAGGATCCTTCACATGGCTGTGGATGTAAGCGCTGAATGATGAACATCAGGAGGATGTTCTGGTTTCTGCTTGGATATGATCAGTTGGATCATTATATGTATTTTGTATATGCATCATGTTGGATGCTGGATATGATCGGATGGATCATGTGTATGTATTTTGTATGAACGCATCATGTTGGATGCTGGATATGATCGGATGGATCATGTGTATGTATTTTGTATGAACGCATCATGTTGGATGTTGATGGATACATTGTGTGGATCATGTATCTTTGTATGATCAGGTAGATCATGTATGCTGATGGATACATTGTGTGGATCATGTATCTTTGTATGATCAGGTAGATCATGTATGCTGATGGATACATTGTGTGGATCATGTATCTTTGTATGATCAGGTAGATCATGTATGTTGATGGATACATTGTGTGGATCATGTATCTTTGTATGATCAGGTGGATCATGTATGTTGATGGATACATTGTGTGGATCATGTATCTATGTATGTATCAGGTGGATACTTGGATGATCGTGGATGACGAGCTTCTCCAGATGACATGCAGCAGGATGTTGCAGTGATGATGATCAGGATGATCATGTGTACATCAGGATGATGTTTGATGAGTATCAGATGATACTTTGTGGCCGTGGATCAGGTTGTGCAGGAAAGCATGTAATTTGTGCCCTGGGAGATCTGCAGATAGTCTTTCGAGGTTTTGCCTATGGCATGTAATTCGGTGCCCTGGGATATCTGGCAGATGCTCTTGCGAGGTTTTTTCCTATGGCATGTAATTTGCTCCTGGGAGATCTGGACAGGATGAAAAAGGCCTCAGATGCTTCAGCCAGGTTTTGTCATGACCACATGTAATTTTCTTTTGGGAGATCTGGACAGGATGAAAAAGGCCTCAGATGCTTTAGCCAGGTTTTGTGATGGGTCACATGTAATGTGCTCCTGGGAGATCCTACAGGTAGAGCTGTGTGCTCGTAATAGCCTGGGATGCTACAGCCAGGTTTTGTGACGCACGTAATAAGTCCTGAGGATTCCACAGTATGGCCAGTGATGATGAAGACCTGCAGGTGGTGGGCCTACATCCAGTATGAAAAAGGACTGGCTCTGTAGAACTTCCTATGATGAGTAGATTCAGATATTGATTGAGATAGCAGCAGCAGTGATGATGATGATGACTCGATGACGATTATCCAGTGACGATGATCCAGAGAAGATGACTTGTGCTAGAAGAACTGTGCTGAGAAATACCTTCCTAGTTAAGAGGGAGTGTTGATGTATATGTAACTTCAGAATGTATTTCACATATATGTATATTGTATTCCTATAGAGATGGTATTATTCCTCTATAAGGAAGTGTCGTCATTTATATTGTAAGTGTCGTAACTTATACTTGATGGGTTATTAGACCACCTTGTTTGGGGTCGGCCCTGTATAAGTCATGTGGGTCAAAGGGTTATTAGACCACCCTATTGGGGGTCGGCCATGTGGGTCAAAGGGTTATTAGACCACCCTATTGGGGGTCGGCCCACTCAGCATTATGTTATGTGGTTAAGTTCGAGCCGACATGAGTTAGGTAAAAAGGCAAGTCAAGTCAAGTATAAATAGAGTGCGGGAGGCACTCTATTTACTCACTCACTTCTCACACATGCTCTCAAGGAGGAGAGGCGCACTTATGGAGGAGGAGGATTGCTGCTAGGTTATGGCTATCTCTATTGGTTGGTTGTATCATTGCTCTATCTATCTCTGAGGAAGTTATTGGGGTTTTTCACCTTTATGGTTTTCCCCAAGTAAATCTTTGTGTCTCTTGTGTGCTTGCATTATTGTCTCCATGATTGATATGCTGTAGATATGCTGTACATGTTGTTCTCTCAGTTAAGATCCTAGATCAGATTGAAGTAAATTCAGAAAATTTAACACTCCTACACTCAGTAGTAGTGAAAATAGGTGTAACAGATAGTTAACTGAGTAATCAAGGGGACAAGGCACCCTAAATCATGGAACTGACTGTATTGAATCCTAAAATCATGCACGAGGGTGCATTTGCACTTCAGTGGTGTAACAAAGCACTTTGAGTGGATAAGAGTGCTAATGATGACCAAAGTTAAGCTCTAGGGGGCCTAAATTAAGGAATAGGTGCTAAGAGACTCAACTACCAATATATGGATGCATGGAATGCATGCATGCATGAAAAATGCATGCAAAGCACGCAAAACCAAGATGAGATGGTTAGAATATTACAACACCCCCCCCTTAAGCTTGACTATGTGAGGAAATATCATAAATAGGGCCCTGGTAACTAAGACCAAAGGTCATCCTTTACAAATTTATTAGTCCATTTAAGTGAGGAAAGAGGGAAAAAATCGTGGGAACAAAACACCCCCTCGAGATGGACATGAAACACACCAAAAATTTCCTGCTCCAAAATTCAAGTAGGTGTCATGCTTTAATCAATGTCTGGAGGTATCTTCCTCTTGGGAAGAAGTGGATCATGCTACAAAAAAATGTGCTTGAATTCTCCTTCAGTGGTTGCAAGTGAATCTGGAGGCTCTCTGAACTTGCTCTTCAGACCAAACATGGTGAGAACAAATACAAAAATATGAATATCATCCTGGAACTTGAAATTCGAACCAGCTGAGGTATGATCAAATCCAGAAATGTGTAGATGGTTCCTTGATATCTCCTTTGAACCAAAATAGGTGAGATCATAACCAAATGAACCATGACATGATGGTGGTGGCTTGGACTTCAAATCAGCTCCAAGTGAGAGGAGCAAGTGTCCAAGCGAATGCATCTTGATAAGTGTGCATTTGATCATTATGGAATAGGAAGGAGGCATGGAACCAAGGAGATAATATGCAACATATCCAAAGATTGATCTAGCATCCAAAACATCCAGTAGATCACAATATTTCACATCAATAAGCTCATGGGAAGTAGAAAATTTGAAACTTTCTTCAACCTCTAGAGTAGTAACTGACATATCTTGCTCATAATTCAAAATAGAAGACTTTGAGAACATGCGTGAGGAATGGATAATATATCCAAAAGGATCAACTTTATTACTTGTATCACTTTCATCTCCATCAGCTACATGGGAATAAGACAATTCAAAACTGTCTTCAACTTCTAGAGCAATAGAGGAAGGAATGTCTTCAACATGAAATTTTTGTGTTGAATTTGCAACTTCTTCTTCATCTTGAACAACTTCATCATGAGAGATACCTGAGGCCGAGACATAATTAGAGAGAACACTTGATGAGGTATCACTGGGAATGTTCTCCAAATGATTTGCACCAATTTATTCATTTTTATTTCCAAATTCTTTGTCCAATTGGGTCCAGAGATCACTTGGATATTCAATAGTTTCCATGAGGTAGCGCATACCAGGAGACATAACAAGACACATTGATCCATAGGCTCTGTCACAGTCATTTATCCAATCATTATTTTCTTCATAGGAAGAAGAATCTCTCATAACACCAATGCACATCTAAAAAAGACCCTGTCTCTTCAGATATGATATCATCTTTGGTTTCCACTTATCATAGTTGAATGTAGAGAGAGGAGGAAGTACTTTCAGATTCATGGAAGCTGTTGTAGAATACATGCACAAAAAAAGATCTGAAAAACTCTCCAGAAGATTAATTTGCTCAGCAAAGCTCTAAGACCATGTGAGATTTTGTGAAATTCTCACAAAGACCTAGAGACAAAGATTAAATTCACACTAAGTCTAAGAGAGATCAAAATAATTGAGCAGGAAAAATAGAGAAGGAAAAACTGTGTTACAACATAAGAGAATGAAGAACAACTGGAAAAAATTCCATTACCTCTATTATTCAGTAAAGTGTGTACATAAATAATACATCTCCAAAGGATAAATTCGTGAGCCCAAAGACGTAGTTGGAATTCACACATGTGGCAGACTTAGTTTGCATTGAAACCATCTCCCGATAAGGTCTAGTGGCCACCCATGATGAATTACTAGTCAACTAGGGTGGACTGGAACATAACTGAGTCATTGGGGCTATAGATTATGGGATGAGACTCCAAGTAGGTGCAATACTAACTTGTAGTGGTCAAAATAGGATCTCCTACACTCATTAGCAGTGAATCTGTAACGAATAGTAAATAATAAATACACATAATAAGTAGTAATAGTTAATAATAGTAAATAGGTATTAATGAGAAGTTACGACTCCTCAAGTAAGCCCAAGCTATATTTAAGTGGGCCATTTCATTGTACATTCATCAATCTATCAATATAATACTATCATTTTATCTCAAATATGGAAGACGGATTCGCTTCATAACTATCCAACAGGGTATGATCGTAGCATTTGGTATCAGAGCCTGTTCAGCTCTCGGTTTTCGCTCGAGTATTCACATTCATTCTCCACTCATCCTTCACTCTCGTCATCCACCCTTCACAGCTCCCCCATCATTCCTTTGTGCACATACTTGTTACCTTCTACACGTTCTCGTCCCATCTCCATTCGCTATTTCCCCTACGACCTCCCACCTTCACGATCCGTCACGCTAGCTACCCTACACATCTACGCTACTACTCCACCTCCCCCCTCACGGCTCCCTCTCCACCTGCGTCACTCCACGTTGCCCCTGCAGCTCCCTTCTCACCACTGCAGTCTCCCGACTCTGCATCACTCCTCATTGCTGCTCTCCTAATGCACTCTCCCACCTCTGCTCCCCTCTGCATCACCCTGCTCGACTGCCTCCACTCTCCCTCTCCCTCTCTCCCGCCATCCTGCGCTACTTCCCTCCGTCACTTTCGCTCCAGCCCTACACGCTGCTCCACACCGCAGCTTCCCCTCTCCACCATCGCCACTCCGCTCCTCCACGGCCATGCCCCCTTGCCCCCCACTGCGCTGCTTACTTCTGCAGCCACCAACATCTGCCATCCTCATTACACTTGTGCCCTTCCTCCTACACACCAAACTCCATTCAACCCTAAAAAAAAATATTTCCGTCATTTTTTCTCAATAAAATAAATAAAATATAATATTATTATTATTATTATAATATTTATTTTAATATATATAAGTTTTTTCAAAAAAACCTATATACCAAACTATTTATATAGTTTATAAGAACAATAATAATATTAATTAAATAATTAATATTTATTATTATTCAAAAAAAATTTGAAGATCTTGTATAAGACATTTTTCCACCCCTCATAAACCGAAACAACGCCTCTATATTCACCCCCCCATACCAGATCGACAACCATGACAGAAATGAAGGACCGACTGGAAAAAATAGAAAAAGACCAAATTCGGGATTTAAAAATCCTTGAAAATTTAAGCTCTAGAATCGACAAACTTGACCTAAGTTTCGAGAAGAAAAAAAAGATTTCTCACGCAAAGTGCAATACGAAATTGTTGGAGCAATCTCATGGGAAATGAGGAAGGTACGAGAGGAAATGAAAGCATACTTTGATGAAGGGCTAGAAAATATCAAGCAGTTTTTTAAGGATAGAGATGACGCTAGAAATGGCGAGTTACCAAAGGAAGGCCACTCATGTCGCAATACAATCGATATTAATGATCATCAATCAAATTTCCCCAAAGTGGAGATCCCAGAAGACCATAGAGACTACAATCATCATAAACCATATTGGGCCACAATGCAATCGATGGGAGGATACTCAATGAAACCTAAATTGGAGTTACCCAAGTTCGATGGAGAATCAAAACAGAGCGTGGCATGGATCAACAAGGCGGAAGAATTCTTCTACATTCACAAAATCTTATCAGATGACGAGAAACTTAAATATGCCTCCATGTAGTTCGAAGGACATGCATACAATTGGTACATGTGGTGGAAGAAAACGACAACAATATGTGCCTACAATTGGGACAAATTCAAAAATGATTTCTTTAAAAGATTCGAAGATGTGATAGAGAAAGAATTTTTCGCCAAACTAACTAGGCTACAACAAGAAGGCAACGTGGAAGAATACACCTATGCATGGGAAGCGTTAGCGACACGCGTACCCGAATTAAAAGAGGGTCAACGACTCCAAAGATATATCTTTGGTCTTAAACAATACATAAGAGATGAATTAGAATTACATAATGTGTCCAATTTGGATAAGGCTAGGGGCAATGCAAAACTTATTGAAGCAAAATTCAAGCAATCAAGACAAGGGAACCCTAACAAGGGATATTTGCGACAACAAGAGACCCAGTGCAGGTATTGCGAAGATACATGGTCACCCAGTCATCAATGTAACAAATATTAGTCATATGGCTATGAAGTTGGAAAAAGCTCAAAAACATCGAGCAGTTGCACTGACAGTGACAGGAAAAACAAGAAGAATACTTGTCGTCGTTGTGGAGAAGGTTGGTTCCCAGGACATAAATGCAAGACCAATCACACAGTACATTGCAAAATCATTAATGGGAAGCAAGTACAGATATCAAGAGAGGCAGATACAATTGATTCGGATACAAACACAAGCTCATCTGAAGCATCAGTTGCGACAATTACGTGTATTCAACAAGTCTGTAAGAAAGAAAAAGTAGAGACACCAGAGAAAGATTACACCCAACAAAAGGAAATCCAAGCACTCGTAAGAAAATATCTGCCACCTCAGTTGATAAATCATGACATCCTTAAAACAGAACAATTCATATTCCGAGTAATAGAGTCTAGGAATTCAGGACCAAAAAGACTACAACTTAATGGGAAAATTAAAGATAGGGATGTCACAATTTTGGTCGATTCTGGAAGTACCCATAATTTGATTGACATCAATAAGGCAAAGGAACTAAATCTTTTTGTGTTCCCCACAAAAGGGCTTAAAGCCTCAACCATCACTAATCAAGACATAGAAGAAGTAGGAAAATGTCATAAGGTATCATTGTACATACAAAACTTACACCTACAGCTCAATTGTGTTGCCTTACCTCTCAAAGAAGTGGACATGGTATTAGGCATTGACTGGTTAGCATCGCTGGGGACTTACTCTACCAACCTACAAGAGCAACACATGGAATTTGAATGGAAAGGAAATAAGTACCGGCTGAATGGACCGAGACCGAGAGTTTCTCCACTTAAGCAGAAAGAATCACGACACAACAAAGACCCAGGCCATCATCAAGATAGAGGGACCAGTCCATATCACTTAACTCAAATCGAGCATCAACACAAATCAAGAATAAAAGACAATGACTGCAAATATAGCTTTGAGGACAAAGCTCCCGTTAAAGGGGGTGGCAATGTAACGAATATTAAATAATAAATACACGTAATAATTAGTAATAGTTAATAATAGTAGTTAATAATAGTAAATAGGTATTAATGAGAAGTTACAACTCCTTAAGTAAGCCCAAGCTATATTTAAGCGGGCCATTTCATTGTATATTCATCAATCTATCAATATAATATTATCATTTTATCTCAAATATGGAAGACGGATTCACTTCATAACTATCCAACCGGATACGATTGTAGCAGAATCTAGGTGTAACAGTCAATTAACTAAGTAATCAAGGGGAAAAGGCGCCCTAAATCATGGAATTGATTGTACTGAATCCTAAAATCATGCATGAGGGCGCCTTTGGATTTCAGTAATGTAAAAAAGGCACTATGAGTGGATAAGAAGGCTAATGATGACCAAATTTAAGCTCTAGGGGACCTAAATTAAGGACTAGGTGCTAGGAGACTCAATTGCCAATGCACAGATGCATGGAGTGTTGCATGGAATGCATGCATGCATGCAAAACCAATATGATATGGTTAGAATATTACAACACTCATTGTCCTAGAATGTATGGAACAACATTGCATCCATGGCACTCCTTTGTCGTAATAACTCGTCCATACCAACCTCTACTTCATTGCCTCCATTGCCAACATGTGAAGAACTACTATCACTATAGGTATTCTTGATTGGTGAGGATGCATGCAGTGGAAATGGAATAGGTGGTTGATTCAACCATGCTTGGTATGCTTACTCTCCAAGTTGCGATCCTTTTCCATCCTTCTCTCGATTTGACATTGTATTGGGGTGCGACAAAAGATGGTAGGCAGGTCGCTCATCATTAGAATCCTGATTTAAAAAATATTGAACATCACATCAATGATGTTAGTAAGAACAATTCAATTTGTTTGATCTCGCATTATAGAAAATAATTGTTACAGAAGCATGAGAATCACTTCCAGTAGAAAATGTTAAGCTGCAAACAATTTATAAAGCAGATGTTCAGATTGAGTGATAAATTAACATCAACTCCACATTAAATATGAAAATTTAAAATTGAGTAACACATTTTCAAATTGAGTTTATAAATTAAATTAACAATTTATAAAACATAATTTCAATACCGACCCTTTATAGAGGAGGCGGCTCATAGATGAGGAACCTTTTCACGGTTTCTTCCTGCTACTATATTATTGATTATGCTGGCAATATGGTACTACTTTATATGTGACACTCTATTCTGGAACAAAAGTTGTATGGGACCTTATAAATGATACCTCTTTGGATTGATATTTTTTGAGGCTCGGGGAGCTGGTTGACATACTCTTTTTTCATGAACATATGTTTTATGGACTGGTGATTATATTATCACACTTAGTTAATGTAGAGTAGACTTTATGTCTATATCACTTTAACAGGTTTTATACTTGTATCCGCATGCATACTTGATGTGCATATTCAGAATGTAATTTTGTTCACCTCTACTGAAATAAAATTACGCTTTTTTTCCTAGGAAAAAAAAAAAACATAATTTCAAACTGAGCAATGCATTAATATGAATCCATTGAAAATTAACAAATACAATTAATCAATGTTTTTTGTCTTACGCCCCAAGGGAACGTCTAAAGGTAATCCCAATGCAAGGCGTCTCTGACGAGCGGTTGGTGGTCTACGGAAGTTGTAGTTTATTAACAACTCGTCACCAGGAGACAAACTACGTATTGCATGTACAACAACAAATATGGACACTTTCTTTTTCATAAATAAATCCTAGTCATTGAAGTGTTCCTCAAATGAACAATTTGGAGAAAATAAAGAGCACCTAGAACTATTTATGAACCTTGCAATGTTCCCATGAGTGCGTGAAGGACCATCTATATACAATAGGCTCTTCCTGTTAAAGTTTCCAGAAACATAACCATTCATGCACATACTATACATGGAAATGATATGCTTGTATTTAACAATATTCAAGTAATCATACCGACAATAGATAGGACTGCAAAATGGCATAAGTGCTACTGGCTATTTGGGAGGAACAAGTACATGTGAAAGGATAAACAACCCAATATTTGCAGCATCTATATTAGACTTGGTAATCATAAAACGATTACCACAAAAGGAGAATTTAGTTCCAACATCAGGCACAGGTAGAGAGGACGACCAAGCGCTATATAAGCGCGGTTGTAAGAAGTTTGATATTTGCTTTGCAAATTCACAGGAAGGGAGAAATCATCACAACCCTCCAACAATTGGACGGACCTTGGTGTGTACTTGGACAGTTTTGCTCTCAACTCATGCAAATTTTTGGATCTTCTAGTAGAGATGGGTTGGGTGGAATTCATATCATACTTTGGATCACTATAACTTTCAAATGATTGAACATAAGCTGAGGGTTTCGTCAATTTAGGATGAGACATAGTTGTTTTGGCTTCCAAATTTTTCAAAAATGAGCATAAGGAAGTGTTCCTGCGTGTCTTTTCTATATCACCGATTGGATTTTTTATTGCAGTAGGGGGAATTAGACCATCAACATTAGGTAATATATCATTGGTGTAATGGGTGAGTGTGACACGCCGAGGGTTCTCCTTCAACCCTTGACATTTTGAACACCCACAAACTACTGGGGTGTCATAAAAGGGTTCCATCTCGCAACGAATTACCATCGATGAACCATGATGGTGGCTTGAAGATGGCATGTTACAATTGGCAGGGTAAAGCGGCTTCCCATTTTCATCCACGAACTGCTTGCGGTATCTTGCTCCTTATAAGAGCTTACGAAGTTTTGAAACTGGTGGAATGTCTTGTGCATCCAAACTCGAACCGGAATCATGATCCTGCAATATAAAATAAATCGATATTCCGATTCACATGGATAAGTAAAATAAATTCAAATAAGTAGTAAAAAAATAAATAAAACCTGAACTTACCAGGGATGGAATGGGAGAACTCATCGAACTTTGAACAAGATGGTATGAGTTGGAATATGAAGAATTGGCCATTTGATAAGTTACTACAAAATTTTCTTATTGCATTTGAGCCAAATCAACAATCAACATATATATACTATGGAATATTGTAATTGGCGTGGTTAAATAGTAAAATGACATTTAGTACGAATATATAATTTTAAGTGGTCACATAGAAACATAGAATTTACAAAATAAACTGGTGCGTTTATTCATACATAGATGCACTGGTGCGCTTCAACAAACAAGACGCACTAGTGCGTAACAAATGTAAACGCACCGTTAAAGTATATCCGCAAAATCCCCCGTGGTGGAAAACATCCGCTACATTTGGTAGCAGATAATTCTACATGCATACTCAAAAAATAATTCGTTCTGATGCGTTTACTACATATAAGCGCACCAGTGCAGCATAACATTACACACACTGTCGTATGTGTTTTAAGACGGTGTGTTTTACTTATGTATGCACCGGTGCGACTTAACAAAAGGCGCACCGAAAATACCGAAAATCAAAATTTAAAAAAATCGCACGAACTCTTTTTTCCCTAAATTAAAAAAAGGGTTGCAATTTTAAGCTCTAAAAGTAAATCTAAATAGTCTTTAAAAGTTAAAAACCTAAAAAATAACTCACTGCTTTGCCAAAATTTTCAGGGGAGAGTTTTGGAAGAGAGACTTACATGGAAGGAGTTTGGAGTAACTTGAAGGAGTTATGAGGGTCAAAATTTCTTAGGTATGGTGAATCAAACCAAACCATGCACGATAGAAATTTCAAGCATGTAAGTATTACTGTAGCTCTTATAACCTTATTTAGCATTTAACTAGTTTTACAAAAATAAAATTCATACTTATGTTCAATGTTGCAACCATTATTTTCTCCTTGCTTCTTTCGTTTTATGTGGCTGCAAAATTCTTCATTAGGGTTTAAATCCCTCTATTGTTATACATAATTACGATTCACCTTTTAGGGATTTTAGATTTACTGAGCTTGTGATTATATATAGAAAGCGTGGGGTGATATGGGTCCACTTTCTTGGTCGAATCCATAACCATGTCATCCT
This sequence comes from Larix kaempferi, assembly GCA_027924585.1. NCBI lineage: Eukaryota > Viridiplantae > Streptophyta > Pinopsida > Pinales > Pinaceae > Larix > Larix kaempferi. Next base: position 7,517,938 of record BSBM01000636.1, read on the forward strand.
TATCAAGCTTTTTTTTTAAAATGAATGCATCAAAATCAGTGCGTTTGTATTACGGGAACGCACCAGTGCATTCATTTAAATAATGCACCGAGTTTGACCCGTGTCGTATCATTTTTAATTGTTGCATAAAAATTCAAAAGTCGTTTTTCGTGTCTCAGTTCTTTGCTCCCGGTGCGTTACATTTACTGTAATGCACTGGATTTACCATGACACATCGTTTTATTTTTTTTATTTTTTTACAAAAACGAAAAAGCCGATTTTAGTATTTCGATTCTCTGTTACCGGTGCGACATATTGGAATTAATGCACCGGTACGGTTTTGTCACTGACGCACCGAGGAGTTTAATGTATACAAGCCAACCGAAATCAGATTTATTCCCTTTTAATATATTTTTTTCGTATTTTGAAGGTGTGTAATTTGTTTGTATAATATATTGATAGCGTATGTATTTAATGGTATATGTTGTTTATTGATAGAAAATGCATGCTATGAGTTTAATGAACAACAACTTTAATCAACATGATGGGAGAACATTGATAATTACAAAGAAGGCAAGTGCTTTTAATTAATTTCTATATTTAAATTAATTTGTTTGAATTATTTATAAAGTTAACTAATATGTATTGGTTAATTTGTGACATGCAGTGCCAAAAAATGAGGAAGCTCGATAATATTCTTACTAAATTAACTCCAAAAGAGCGTAAAACATTGATGGACAAGTTGTAGATGGATGAATTAGGTGAATAAAAATTAAGTCAATATGAATTATTTATTGAAATATGAGTAATAATGTACTTAATTAAGAATACTCACTAATATGTTTCAAATAACGTAATTCACATATGATGAATGTTATTAGGTACTAACAACAACATAAGTCCATGTCATCATAAGATTTTTTTTTTTTGGAAGATGCAAATGATGATCAATTGGTCCTTAGCTCATCTGGAGTGGTGCTGGAAGTTAATAGAAGGGGCAAATAATTTTATAATACTATGAGGGATTTAGTGGAAAGAACACACATATGTACTTTTCACTTACAATACAAAAACCAATCAATTGATTTAAAGAATGAGGTCATATGTAAACTACAAGAGGTATTCCCAAAGCAATGGTCAATGAGACCTATTAGGCTTGCAATAGCAAAAACATACAACAACAAAAAAAACATTCAAAAGATAATATTCCTAAACATGTCTATGTAGAATATGTATCTAAAACTATTACAATAATTTTAATTCTATCATATTTATTTTTCATATCAATGGAGAAATAGTTTAATGTCATTTTACATTTTCAGGAAGATTATGAGAATCCCAAAGGATGAACGAGGTGATATGCGAAATGTGCCAGTAGAGATATCCAAGAAAGTGTACATATGATGTTGAGATGAGCTGCTCACCTTAGTTAGCGCTAGATATGATGTAAAAAATCCTTGCATAGGGGATGCAGGGATACTCTTGGCATGGCATGGAAATGGAAGGACAATTGAGCAAAGCCATGGGACTTTTTGGAAACATATCAGAACAAGACAACATGGATATCGTCCACACCACTCTCGAATACATTCCACGATGCTGGTTTTGATTTTGCTGGTATTGGCGCTGTACACAGTAGCTTGGAGAGGCTTGGGGTCATGGTTCTTTCACTTTCCCTTTCTATCTCTCCACTTCAACTGCCTACCTCCCTTTAACAGATCGAAGTTGATAAGGGGTATCTAACATCTCTACGATGGGTAGGAGGTTGTCTACACTGAGAAGGAGGCCACCATGGGCATGAGGTTGTTTGCACTGAGAAGGAGGCCACCATCACGAGGAACGATTACATTATTATGGCCTACATAGACCACTATCTCTTATGACTGGGGAGGAACCATGCTTAAGGTTTTTAACGAGATGATGGGCAGGAAGGATGGATGTTCTCATGGGAAAGAAGGAAGAGAATAACTCCTCTCTTTGAAAATGACGAAATCTGCAACATCTATCATGTTGGTGGAACGTTGATACTGTGTGATCATTGCCCATATTTGTTCCATTTAGAGTGCATTCAAATGAAGATTATCCCTGTAGGAAATTTTTATTGTCCAAGTTGTTGTTGTGTTTTGTGTGGATGCTGATACATAAGGTGTTATATTTTTTCCACCTGAACTACTTGAAGAAGATCCAAAAATTGTTGCAGAGATATCCATTTAGGAAGCTTGTCGAAATAAGTTAGATATGGTCTTGTTGAGAATGTTGTGCAGCAAAGATATTCCAGACATCAGTATTCGAGGGAGAGAAAACAAAGTTACTCCCTAGACTTTTAGAGGATAAAAAGTCATTTTCGTAGGGAGGTTTGATCTACGAGGATCTCCACATCCATCAGAGTTTGAAGGTGTGCATTTCTGTCAAACTATTCAATGATCAACGAAGAGCTTGCAAGAAGCTTTCCCACACAATTTGAACAAGGACAAAAATACTTCATTTGCTAAAGATATTGCTCATTGAAATTTTGGGTGACAAAATGTGTCACATAAATAATTAAATGAAAGGGATCTAATACATTTAAGAGATTATGTATTTTTCATTTAATTTGTAATGGAAACTAACACGAAGCATGAGAAAGCTACGTAGGCATTATGGCTTCGTAAAATATTTGGAAGTTGAGGTTCTCAAGATATGGTTGAGGTATTCATGAGATGTTCATGGATATTGTTGAGATTCTCTCTTAACTTATTTGATTGTAATAGTGCTTAGACCCTAATTTTGTAGATCTAGAGATTTGTCCTCTTCTTAGTTGTCGAGATAGTTTCAACTATGGAGAATTATTTAAACTCTTTGTTGGGAAGAGAGTTTGAAAGGGACTTTGGAGAGGCTCTTTTGATGAGAATCGTTTGAGAGACTCTTTGGAGAGTCTTTTGTAATCTCTTTGAGAGATATGGAAATCAAGCAAAAGGCTTGTTTGTAGCCACAATATGAAAGCATTTGTAAATCTCAAGATGATATAATGAGTCACATATTATGATATCTCTGTGTGAGAGCCCAGGATGGGACAAAGAGTCACATATTGTGAGATCACTGTTAGAGAGCTCGGGATGGGACATTGAATCACATATCGTGAGACCTTCACAAAGGAGGATACTTAATGTGTGAAGTTCCAGGATGGAACAACGAGCCACATATAGTAAGACCTCTTTAAGAAGAAGGATATACAATTTACGTGAGAGCCTTTTTTCCTTTGTAGACCCGTCCCAAGATGGGAGAATGAAGTCATTTCCGAAGGTGAATTAATAAAGTGGATCATGGATTAGGAAATTCCCAAGACGTAGCCACATATTTGGTGAACTCTATTATCAAGTCGATTTGTGTAATATTTTATGAGCTTGATGTTTAAATTCAACTGTTAATGTTGATTTTTAATTGTTATGTCAATTTCTATGTTAATGATGGGAAATTGAGAATTTTGATAAAGCATCCCCATTTTCAGATCATAAGACCTCGAAGGATGATGATGTGAGAAAACGATCCAAAAGTTATCATGGATTTGTTGATAGAAACTACAACTCATTTTCTCCTTGACAAACAAGGTATGCTATTTAAGAGTTATTTTTATTGATTTTATTTCTAATGCAAGTTCAATTATATTATTTATGTAGATTGTTATTTTCAATCTAATGTATTGTGATATTAACTATACCATCTTTCTGTAGTCCAAGGTTCTACAAGGAATCTATACATAACACACGTGATATTGTTGATTAGGCTGTCATTGATGCCAACAATGTCTGGTCATTCATGCCAACAGTTAAGTCTTGGTGCCCCTTGTGGAGCCCCTGAGGGTTAGTAGTTGATTAATGGTTGTCTGTGTCAGAGGAGACCTTTTGACTTTGTCCAAGCCCAAGCTTGAAGCCCTTGGAGGCCTTGGGACAATGCCAAAAGCCCTGGCTACCCATTAACTTGGTTGAGTACCCCTAAGTTGGATCTTAAACCCTTGTTCTTTAAAAGATCAATAGCCCACACATTTGTGGTAATGAAGCCCTTAAACCCTTGTTCTTTAAAAGATCAATAGCCCACACATTTGTGGTAATGAAGCCCTTAAACCCTTGGGCCCTCATATTGTCCATAAACCCATAATGATACCCTTGTAATTGTGGGGCCTTGCACTTATGATGGTGTCCTTGGCTCATGATGATAAAGCACTTGGAACCCTTCTCCTTGGGGTCATTGATACCCTTGGTTATCAAAGACTTGTTGAGAATCCCTAATTGAAGATTCCCTCATGTGAAAGCCCTTAAATATATGATGAAGGCCGTGCATGATTGTGTAGCCCTCCTACAACCCACAAATTGGTCATATGCCCATAAATTTGGTTATGAAGCCCTTATACTTAACCTTAACATGTTGATGGTTGTGAAGCCCTCCAAGATGGTGATGTGGCACCTCCTCAAGACTTGAAATCATTAGCTTGGTCCTTGATGATGAACTCGTTGAAATCAAGCTTGTTGAATACTTTGGTGGTCATAATTTGATATATAAAACAGCTGTGATGAAGTGGCATTGACAGCCCTAAGTCCAAAGTCCTTAAAATATGTAAATCAAATATATAAGTGTAAATAAAATATATAAAATCATTTTATTAAATTATGATGACATGGCAAACAAGTCGGCTCAGTCAATGATAAAATATAAAGATAAAAATACAAAATAAAAATAAAATAAAATGAAATCTTATGGCAGGTCGGCCCAACTTTTTAAATGGTTAAACAAATAATTATTAATTGTTAAAAGGATAGGTCGGCCCAGTAAAAAACATGGAAAATGTGTATTAATACCAGCCAACGTTCTCATTTATTTGGACAAGCTGAAAGTTTAATTGAAGCTCCGAATTTCGCGGGTACTGTAGCAGCTACAGTGAACAATTTTCTTTTCTTTTTATAATCTGATTTTGGTTTAACCTACTGAGGCAGCCACAGTAAAGATAAAAGTTAGCACCTTTAAGCTCTGAATTTCGGTGACCAATTGAAGAGATTGTGGCAGCAGCAGGACATTGAAGTGTGAGTGTGCTTTGACAGTGTAAGGTGCTCTGAAATTCGGGTTAACAGAAGTCACTGTGGCAGCTGCAGCATGAATATAGTGTCTGATATGTGATCTGAAATTCGGGTACAACAAATACACCTACAGGAACCACAGTCAGGGTTTTCAAATGAAGTTTTTCAAGCTTTGTTCTCTCTGAATTTTGGATAATAGACTGCTGTATGTGAGACTATTTACAGTGATCCACAGACATGAGATAAGAAGGATCAAACTCAGATTTTCGATGTGTTGAAGCAGGGTAGACTTAAGTAATTTTTATGCTTTAATTATTCTCTGTTTTTCGGGCATACTAAGGCAGCATCAACTACAACTGCAGGCATATATATCAGATGTATACAGTAGAGTATTGAATCATTGATGATGAAGTATGCCATGATGATGTTTATGAATGTTGACTTGCACAACTAAGAATGAGGGATGATGTAAATAAACAAGTGAAACAATTTGACAGAGATGAGCAGTAGTTTGTACAGTGGTGTATGAACAATACAGTGAAGTATACAGCAGTGCATGTACAATGATACATACAGTAAAGTATACAGTGGTGGGAAATGTGGAGCAGTGATATGCATGATATGACATGATACACTCAATGATATAATGCATGAGATGATGATGCATGATGTACTCATACAGTGGTAGCAGTTTTGGGCATAAGCAGACTGCTTATTTTTAAGGTTTTAAGGCAGCAGCAGTAAGAGGATACAGAACAAGTCTTACAGAAAAGTATCAAAGGTCATCCACAGTGATTGTTGATGAACAGTATTGATGTCCAAAGAATGATGACCAGCTTGACCAGCATTATTAATGAGCAGTAGCATTTTGACATGGCAGTATAGACACATACAGGTTGATGAAACAGTGGTATGTTTAGTATTCTTCACACAGTAACATATACTCAGTGATATGATGACATGATCAGTGATATGCTCAGTAGGCTCAGATTACTCAGTGATATGATGATATGACAGTGATATGCACAGTAACTTGTATGTTCAATGATATATGCATGATATATTTAAACAGTGGCATATACATATGTACTTAGTAATATTTAAACAGTGGTATGTTCAGTAAAACACACTCAGTGGCATGACAATTAGTACACAGTAATATATGTATGATGAAACACAGTGATAAATGCTCAGTTTATGTATGAAGTGCTAGAGATGTTTACACAAAGATGTGCTCAGTTTGATATGCTCAGTGATGTTTACACAGTGATACTCAGTGATGTATGATGAAAACACAATGTATAGAATTATAAATGATGCATTGACGACAATAGTACAATGGTGAATAGTGGTAATTAGAAGTGAGTACATTGGTTCAGTTGAGCAGCATTAGCACATACTACTACATGTGCATTTGGTCTGACTCATATTGGCTAAGTTGTATGAGCAGTTGGTTTGACTCAGGTGGACTGAGTCTCGTGTACGGTTGGTTGAACTCAGATTGACTAACTCGAATGATGTGAACAGCAGATTGATTTATATAGACAGATTGATTGCTACAGCTAGATCAGACAGATTGATTGTACAGGATGATGAACAGTGTGGCACAGTTGTTATGAGCAGTGGTCAGTTAATGAGTAGTGAACAGTTGATGAGCAGTGAATGAGCAGTGAACAATTGATGACAGTGGTCAGTTGATGAGCAGTGACAATGGTTGAGCAGTGTGGTGCAGGTGTTGGTTAATAGGTCCGCAGGATTAGTGCGGTTGTGATTCAGCAGTATCTATCTTCATATCAGGGTGGTAGGACGGGGCAAGGAAATCTAGGGAGCTAAGGCTTCCTTCAAGTTGTAGCCTGTAAACCAGGGGGATGTAGCCTCCTTCCAGTTGTAGCTAGAGAATTGAAGTCTTTGTAACAAAGGGGGTTGTTGCCTCCTTCCAGTTGTTGTTGGTAAATTATTATTATAAAGGCTTCCGTGGTTTTTTCCCCAGGACTTGGGTTTCCACGTAAAAATCTTGTGTACTGTGTTTTGCTATGCTTCCTATGTGATGATGATATGATGATATGATGATAGGTGATGATGAGCTGCAATTTTTAATAATGTTGATGATATAATGATAATGTGGTAATACATTAATGAATGATGTATTGAAGAAGCAGTTGATGATTGTTAAAGTTGAAAAAGTAATAAAAAGCTATACACACTGTTCACCCCCCCCCCTCTCAGTGTGCTCGGTGTGTCCAACAATCGATGTCTCTAGAAACCACCATGGCATGCTTAGGAATTCGTAAATTTATTGTTTGAGTATTTATATGGATGAGAGATGAAATTGCATAGATGGATTAAATTATGTTGTTATCTCATGGTTTGTGCAAAATATACGATCATTATCACTCTTTTTGTTGAGTCTTATAGACTCATGTAATTACTAGTTTCATCAATAAGGAGGTTATCAATTTCATTTTGAAGCTATGTGACCCAAAATTAATCTCAAATTGGTGGTTAATGACTATGTTGAACCTCTAATACAAAATATTAATGGAAGACCTCATCGTGAGGCATAAAAGCCTAACATGATTTGTACATTTTGTGTACATGTAGGCGCTCTACCAAGGAGTTCCCTCTATAGTTTGATGGTAGGCCTTGAAACCCTAGTGCAAGCTATGACACACACACACTATCTATCACAAACACTTTGATCATCATAACTTTAGTGATCCCTTTTAAACACTTATAGTGTAGCAGTAGTAGATATTGTACAATACACACTTCATTCTTGCACCTCTTGAATACTTTTTTACATGCATGGAACACATCATATTTTCATTTTAATTCTAGGTTTAGGATGATCACTTGGATTCAACAAAAAATTTAGGTCAACTATACAATCATGGGATACCTTCCATAGTGTTCCTCTAGGTTAACTGCTGAAACTCCTCAACCTTGGGATCGAGGGTAGTGTGTCCATGTTGAACATACCCAAACAAACATGAAGGAGCTTACAAAAATCAATTCCCATGCTCAGTTGGGTTTTTATGCCCTAATGACATACTCACCAGGTGTCCCTAAAAGGCTTAAGGAGGTGACATGTAACTCGCGATAAAATGATGACCGTGGATCGGATCAATGAACCGTCGACTCCATTGGGCTCATGACAATGCATTCCATTTAGGGGCACCTCTATCCCATGGGTCCATCGCTCGGTGCTTGTCTTGTGTAGTGATCTCATGAACTAGGTTTTTTCTTAGTAAGAAACTATGTAATTTTGCAAGATTAGGTCGACTGTTGAAACTCCTCAAGCTTGGGACTGTGGGTTGTTTTCCCATGTCCAACATGGAAAAAAACACATGTAGGATCCTACAGAACTCAGTTCCAATGCCTAGTTGGGTTTTTATTCCATAAAGACAGATTCACCAAGTGTCCCTAAAAGGCTTAAGGAGGTGACCTGCAACTTGCCATAAAATGATGACCATGGATCAGATAGAAGAACCATCAAGTCCATTGAGCTAATGACAACGCATTTTAGCTAGGGGCACCTCTCTCCCATGGGTCCATCTCCAAATGCTGATTTTGTGTAGTGATCTCATAAACTATGGGTTTGCTCAATAAGAGACTATGCAATTTTGCAAGATTAGGTCAATTGCTAAAAATCCTCAACCTTGGGACCGTGGGTAGTGTTACCATGTAAAAATTGAACAAACACACATGCATGAGCTTATGAAACTCAATTCCAATGCTCGATTGGGTTTTTGTGCCCAATGACAGATTCACCAAGTGTCCCTAAAAGGCTTAAGGAGGCAACCCGTAACTCGCCATAAAACAATGATCGTGTCTTGGATATATGAACCGTCAACTCCATTGGGATTGTGCTAATACATCCCATGTAGGGGAATCTCTCTCCCATGGTTCCATCGCTCGATGCTTGTCTTTTGTAGTGATCTCGGGAACTAGGGTTTTGCTTAGGAAGAGACTATGCAATTTTGCAAGGTTAGGTCAACTGCTGAAACTTCTTGACCGTGGGATTGTGGGTAGTGTTCCCATGTCAAACATGAAAAAACACACATGCAAGATATTACGAAATTCAATTCCGATGCTCAGTTGGGTTTTTATGCCCTGATGACAGATTCACTAAGTGTCCCTAAAAGGCTTAAGGAGGTGACCTGCAACTCGCCATAAAACGATGACCGTGGCTCGAATTGATGAATCGTCCACTCCATTGGGATCATGATAATGCATTCCATCTAGGGGCGCCTCTCACTTATGGTTCCATCACCCGGTGCTTATATTGTGCAGTGATATAAGGAACTAGGGTTTTGCTCAGTAAGAGACTAAGCAATTTTGCAATATTAGGTCAACCTTTGGAAATCCTCGACCTTGGGACCATGGGTAGTGTGACCATGCTGAACATGCCCAAACACACATGCAGGAGATTATGGAACTCAATTTTGATGTCTGATTGGGTTTTTATGCATTGATGATAGGTTCACCAAGTGTCCTTAAAAATCTTAAGAAGGCAACCTGCAACTTTCCATACAACGATGACCGTGGATCGAATCGATGAACCATTGACTCCTTTGTACTTGTGAAAATGAATTCTAAGTAGGGGCACATATCTCCCATGGGTCCATAACCTAGTGCTTATCTTGTGCAGTGATACAATGAACTAAGGTTTTGCTCAGTAAGAAACTATGCAATTTTGCAATATTAGGTCAACTGCTAAAAATCCTCGACCTTGGGACCATGGGCAGTGTTCCCATGTCAAACATGTCCAAACACACATGAAGGAGATTAGAAAATGCAATTCCGATGCCTGCTTGGGTTTTTATGCCCTAATGACAAATTCACTAAGTGTCCCTAAAAGGCTTAAGGAGGTGACTTGCAACTTTCCATAAAATGATGATCATGGCTCGGATTGATAAATCATTCACTCCATTGAGCTCATGACAATGAATTACATCTAAGGTAACCTCTCTCCCATGGTTCCATCACTCGATGCTTGTCTTGTGAAGTGATATTAGGAACTAGGGTTTTTCTTAGTAAGAGACTATGCAATTTTGGCACAATGAGGTCAATTATTTTCATGGAATTGAGCTCATTAAGATTCCATTAGGGATTACTACCCTTTTTTACACCCTTCATAATTTGCATTGCCTTCAAATTGAAGGCCTTCAAATAACCCCTACAAATCACTCAAGTGTTGGTATAAGGGCTCATTTAAGTCTCTTGAGTTCAAAAAACTTCACCAGTACCCCTAAGGCACTTACTTTCCTTGACCATGTTCATGACCTTGCTACCCATAATTGATGTGGAAAATTTCCTCATGGAATCCATATCTAACCTTGATGCTAAACACCCTTTGAGAAGGTTTGTGTGGTTTTTTGTACATTTTTTTCATGGTGATTGGCCTCAATAAGTTGCTCCAACAACACTTGTAACCAACAAAAACTTACATAAAACCCCCTCAAGGGACTAGTGTGATGGAACAATCAATCATTCAACACTCTTGAGATAGAATTTTCCCTTCTCTCTCCTCAACCACTACCTCTCTCGTCCTCCAACCCACTATGTACATTCTAACTGCTTACTCTTATTTCACATATTCATCCTTAACCCTCTTTACCAACATTTGATTCCATTCACCCTCTCCCACTCCCACCACTTACTCATAGTTAGTGCATCTATTCTCTCCCATTCTTTGAAAGTGAGTTCTAGGACTTAATCCTATGAATTATATGCTTAGAGTTGAGTTGATTAGTAAATGCATAATATATTAAGCGTTCAATTGTAATTCCGATTCCAAATTTGACTGCGCATTGCAAATGGATTTTGTTAAAATGTAAATTAAACTAGTAAGGATGCTTTCTAACTTCAGGAAATTCCAGGATTTAAAATGATTCCATGTTATGTATTCATGTGATGCCATGTGATGCTTGACGATGTACTCAGTGTAGATTTAATCAATGTAGATTTATATTTAAGATGTTAAAGCATTAATAATGATTGAGTTGAAGAACACAATTTCTCAAAACCCAAACCCTAAACTGATTTAGTATGGGTATAACAAACTTTCTAAATATATAAGAATCTATACATGGTTAAAATACAATGTTCTACCACAACATATTTGTTTTGTCTCTAAGGATGATTAAAATAGAGGTAGTGGAGTCCAAACCAAGGATATATAGCTCTCCTTTTACTCAATATTATCTCCAGGATGGAAAATATGTAATACATATTTGAACATGAAACTTCATTTCTTTCTTTACCCAAAAAGCACACTAGGGAACTACATTTTAGTCAACTTTGGGATTCCTTTAGATTTTGCACCATTTCACTCAATGTGGATGTATTTTGAGAAATTCCAACATGTTCCTAATGTGTTATGAGCCATCTTGCAAACAGTCTAATTAAGGTTCATGTTTCTTGGATGTAACCAATTCTCTATAAAACATTTTCCTTCAATTTTGAGCTTTTAGTGTTTTTGCAGGACATGATTAGAAAATTTATACAAGTCATATACATATGAAAATATACAAAGCAATGCAAATTTATAGATATAGTTGTAAATTAAACATGTAAACCATTGAACACAAAAAATTACAAGAGCTAGTGTTTATTCATGGCCAATGCTAGAGCTACCAAATTGTTATGTATTCATGCGATGCCATGTCATGCCTGATGATGTACTTTATGGATTATGACTTGGATTGATGGATGTATTGCAAGATGTTTTTACGTTACTTATAATGATTGATTAGTTGTATCATGATTGACATTTTTGAATTCATTGTGTATATAATGTATGTAGTGAATCGATTTGGGGGTCATATGTGATGAATATTGTTTATGTAGTGAATCAATTTTCGGGTCATAACAATATGTAAGAAGACATGTGTGTCATTGAAAAACTCTAAAATACAACATCTGGGTAGAGTCAAAATACAAAATACACAATACTTGCATAGATACTAAACATCAATGTAGATTTTATATATAGTTGAAATACTTTTAGTACAATATATACATATAGCATGTGGCTGCCATGATAAAATATATAAATGACAGGTCACTGTTTTAGAATAGAATCAACATGCTCAAGCATTTTCTTCCCATAAGTACAACTAGGATCCAAAATCAATCTTCCTTTTTTTTCCCTAACGTAGATCGAGCATGCCTATACCTAGGATCAGTGTTCATCTTTGAAGTCTGCAAGTCAAAGAACAATTCTAATGATTAGTTATGATCTTGATTTTAGTAAGTTTAAATAAAACTCAAAAAGTCACTTACTAATCACTAATTTACATCAACCACACCCTATCCATATGAGGTATGGGTGACTGTCTCGACCTTGACCACTTCTTCATCTAATTCACCCTCCAACAACCTATTACACCATTTCCTAACCAACATTGACCATTTCCACAAACCAAGGCGCCCTCGTAACCACATTTGACCACTTCTCTCCTTTAAAATTTGAATTTTGTCCTTAAGTTTGAATTTGGGTTCATTAGCTTCCATGTTGAAAGGAAACACTTGCATTACGTGGTTGGCATCATTAATTTACCACTTGGGCGTCCCTTTGACTTGTTCACTATTAAATACACCTCCCTTATTCATCATTTGGCCCCTATTCACACTATGGACCAATTTTACATCAATTTAAATAATTTTCCTAGGTGACCTTGGCCAATTTTCCATAGGCCAAAATTGGGGACATGAAAGTCCTCCCCTCCTAAGATTGCTCGTCCTCGAGCAATTTGGAGTGGATTAAATCATACCAATCAATCTCATGAATACCTGCCTCAATAATGTAGCCACACTGAATCTCATCATGGTTCTCTGAAAAAAAAACTGCATGGAAGTGAACATGTATATGCAACCAATGCATGCTCCTGCAAACCAACAGATATGAATACATCATCATCAATCCTCCAAGGAAACAACCATTCACAATATTTCACGTGAAAGATTATGAACATAACTGGAATGCGCATCAACTGGGCCTAGAAATCGCCAACTACACCTTGAGAGAAATCATGGATTCTCCCAAAGAATATATCCATCTGCTACCACCATCCAACCTTGTACTTAGTGTGAAAACTAAGCAAAAATGATACCAGGATCCCAAATGATCCACAAAAACAAAAAATGCAAGATACTACATCCTCCAATGCACCATGCAAGAAAACCACATGTACATCTGAATAAGTGTTCCCCATGTAGGAAACTAGAACATGATACAATGTAGATGAACTCATGTGAATAAATGTTGAATTGCTCCATCAATTCAACATGAAAATAACTGCTCCAAAGACAAGCAATGCTAGGGTCCCATTGCTTTCATTTCATCCCCATCAGTGAGAATGTCACCCAACAAAACTCCTTGGGAAAAATTATGCCTAGATACCATTGCCTCCACTGCAAGGATCCATGTGGCAGTGTCAAAGGTGGAAACTTGACATCCCAAGGAGTGTCGGGATCCCACTGTATAGAATGTATCCTCCCCACATCCTCCCAAACATCATCTATGTAGAGGCTAGCACCATGAAAGGTAATAGGAAGGATAGCAAGAACATCATGAAGAATGCCTAGAGTATACAAACTGAATAGAAGTATGTCATCCTCCAAGCTAGGCTGAAACATAGAGAGACTATCCATAATGAAATATGCATCCTCAAGGTAGGGCCGAATCAAAAGGAGGCCATCCATCATGAAATACATCTCCAAAGAATAAGTCCGAACCTCAACAAGTATCTCCAAAATCATAGGAAGGTTCTTATGTGCCCAATGAACACAAGAATCAAGGATGAAATCAATAAAGCTCAAGTGATAAGGGTGAAAATCCCATGTCCAACCATAAGAACGGTAGGCATCATCCAATAAATAAAGATGCAAATGCTGCTCATAGGAAAATGATACATCAAATAAATCTCCAAGAATGCAAGCGGGAAATACAAACATGTGTCTCCTCATCCAACGAGGGAATGGAAGTACACTCCAATCAAATGATCCAAGGAGAAAGAAAAGTGCTTCCCCATGTGAACTCATCCATTGGCTCAACTCTCTACCATTGATCCAAGGGTGAAAACCTCCATCATATGATCCACTAAATGAAGATAGGTGGAAATCCAATGCACCTATATACATGGAGGCATATGATGCCTCAACTGTTGTTGGGAAGGGAATGGTGAAATCAAATCAATTGGAGCAAATGTAGGAGCCTCTTGCTCCTCCTCAGGCACCAACAAGAAGAAACCCTTCATCCAATGTTCACCCTCAAATGAGTAGGATGAGGAAGGATGAACCAAATCTCTGCAACAAGTATCCACCAAAGGTGTGGATGCATCAACTCCAACAAGGGTTGGTCCAACACTAAGGAGCTCTTCTGACTCTTCAATGGAAAGAGTACTCACTCCATGAGAGAGCTCAGTTTCGCTCTGGCAAGTGACATGTGATTGGAATTCATCATATGCATCCAAAAACTCCTCAAGCACATGCATGTCATCATGCACCTCATGGACCACCATCTCATGAGGTTCCTCCATAGAAATCTGAATGCCATCAACCAAGGGAGAATGGATGACTGGAATGTAGGAGGGAATATGTGATCTTTACAATTCTTGATGAAGTTGCTCTATCTGCTTCTGAGACTCTAAGAGGGAACTTTGAGTGCATCTCAAAGAATTTTGGGTGGCCATCAACTCATCATTGAGCTTGCAAATATCCTCATCATCCTTCAAGGATTCTCCATGCAACATATGTACAAGCTCATACAAGTGATATTTGTCAGAAAGCATGTATGAAAAATTACCTTGGATTGCAGACATTTATCTTTGGATCTTCTCAATGGATTTAAGGAAAGATGAATCTTCCAATGAAGCAACTCTCCAACATAGATTTGATACTAAATCATGAGTTTCATGGAGAATGCGTAAGGTCTTCTTGATCTTATTTTCACCCAACTGCAACGTCCCAACTAGGTAGGAAGGCTCATGAGAGTGAACCTCCTCCTCATCAAACAATGGATCAACCTCATGAAGCTCATGTGGTGATGGTGAGATCGATCCTGGGACCTCTTCTTCTACTACAAGATCTTCATCATCTTCAAGCACAAGGGAACTTGCGCTTGTAGTAATTTCCTTAATATAAATCTCTATGTCACCAACATACAGGGATGGACATCCATTAGTAGATGTCTCCATGCAATATTGGTACCCATCCATAGGAACCTCCTCAACCCTTAGGAACCCATGAATAGGAACTCCACCATGATACCCATCAGTAGGTATTACATCACAATATCCATCAGTAGATGCCCTTCCAAAGCTTGGGCACTCATCAATAGCACTCATCAATAAGTACCTCATCATGCCACCCATTAGTAAGTGTCTCAGAAGTGCTTGAGAAACCATCATTAGTTGCTCCATGATCCAGATTCACAATAGGAGCTTCCTCTGGATGATCCTCTTCAATGATTGGGGATGGATTTGAGATGCTCATCCTTTTCCTCCTTGTATGAGCAAGCACAACATGATTCCTCATGTGCATGCACAACTTCCTATGCATAGGTGCTTTTGATTCCTTGATGATCTATCTAACTTCTGATGGAGCTTCACATTTGGTCCTCCTTTCTTCTCCTTTACTTTAAGAGGTGCAACAACTTGGCTTGCTTCCCTTCTCCTTTGATGACTTATTTTTAATCCAACAATGCTCCGCCAAATTTTGTTCTTCCCTTTTAGATTCAACATGGCTTGTACCACTTCCTTCAAATAAAATTTGAGTCTTTCCTTTAGAGGTACTCTCTCATCTGCCTCAAATATTGTGATATATTCTTGAGACATTGTATTGATTCTTCTAGAGTAGGATCCTTTCTTTTTGGTGAGGGAGGAAGGAAAGTGGGTAACATTATCCCATCAATGATTTCAAACTTAGGGGGAGTAGGCCTTCTGCCTCCAATGTATACAATGTGACACATACCTTTCTCACACATAGCATTATCATATGAACATGGTACTTACTCCTCATACTCATATTCCTCTTCATCCCATTCGAAATATTCTTCTTCATACCAAGACATGGCTGCAAATATTCTTCAATGGATGATCCAATGCACAGGTGCAAGGACCATGCTCAGATACCACTGTAATGTACCAAAATCAGAAATTTGGCACACTAGCTCCAAAGACTCAAAACTAGGCCAAATAGGGTTAGGTTCAAGGGTGAAGAAAGCTTGGGGGAACACTTGGGATGGTTACTAACCTCTGTTATGTAGGTTTTGTAGGTTTATGACAGGCCATCAAGGTGTATGAAACATGGACAAGGAATCTACATCGCCAGAGGCAGATTCTCTGGGTGCATCATGCCCATGATGGTCACAAGGACCACGTGGTTGTGAGTCCCCAAGACTTATGTGGAAAACCAACGACTTCCGATGCACTTTGGATGCATCTTGACTCTAGTTAGAATCCCACACTACTGCAGAAAGTATTAGGAACACAAATCAAGGAGGCTTTAGCTTTCATAAGTGATTAGGAGGTGATTTGCCACACTAGGACTATTCAGTTGGAATACTTTGGAGGTAACTCAAACCATACCCATGGCTCAAAAATTATGAAATAAATTTTGTCGACGATCTCGATGGTGTCCCACCTACCTGTAACACTTTACAAAATTGGATTTGGATCTCTGAATCTCAAGATATGGCTCAACCAATGAAAATAGTCCAATTTACTAGGCCTAAGCGGTTTTTCAAGCGTCCCCAAATCATACCCAGAGATCCCAATTTACTAAAACAATGACTGATATGGACCCTAACTGACCTCAGGGACCTGTAGCAACTGACCAAATATAATTTTGAGTTTCTGCAAGTCTCTGTGGAGAAGGTGTGGCCAAAACAGTAAAAGCTAGTTAAATTGACTAGTGAAAGAGCAAGGGAGAATTGGTGTATAGGGAGGGAAGATAGAATCTGAATATTGGACTTTTGATCTGTAACATATGCCTGTAGAATGTATGCAAAAATATTCAGAACCATCAAGTACATCTTTCACAACACATTAGTCACATATATTCATCATGATATACACATCTAACCATTGCATCAAAACAATAACCAATGGGAGCAAGAGCTCATTGAATCCTTTATTATGAAGCAAAATTATGGGAGTACATAGATGATAATGTGAAATGAATTTAAGCTCTATGATAACGGTTGAATGGCTAGTTGAATACACAACTAGAATAGTAGAGATTAGGGGCCCATCACCCTCTTGGTATGCAAGGGGAGCATCACCCAAGCATGAGTAGCCTAAGCAACTCAACGATAATTAGAATAATCAACAAGCTAAATCCCAAATGAGCCATGGACCATCCTTTTATGCTTGCTCCTTGACCTCCAAAACCATGCTCCAAAACCATGGGCAACCCAAAACCATGCACAAAAACCATGGGAAGTAACAAAACCCTTGATTCCTTCCACATGAGCCACATTCAATGTACCACTTGACCACTTTTTCATCTAATTTGCCCTCCAACAACCTATTAGACCATTTCCTAACCAACATTGACCATTTCCACAAACCAAGGTGCCATCCTAACTACCTTTGACCACTTCTCTCCTTTCATATTTGAATTTGGTCCTTAAGTTTGAATTTGGGTTCATTAGCTTCCATGTTTTAAGGAAACGCTTGCATTAGGTGGTTGGCATCATAAATTTACCACTTGAGCTTCCCTTTGACTTGTTCACTATTAAATACACCTCCCTTATTCATCATTTGGCCCCTATTCACACTTTGGACCAATTTTACATCAATTTAAATAATTTGCCTAGGTGACCTTGGTCAATTTTCCATAGGCCAAAATTGGGGACATGACAAAAGGCGAGAAACTTGATTGTAAGAAGAGATTATTTTTCTCTCATGTCTAGAATTAGTTTGAGGACGAAGAATTTAGCACAAATTATCTTCTTGAAATTTCATTCGTGAGACACCTTACTCACTTCAATTATTAACCTCATGTGTATTTTAGGAAGTCAATCATTTTTACAACAATGTGTAGTATGCATGCATCTAATGAAAGATTCATTATTGAATGTTTTGATAGAGTTTGTACTTGACATTCCATTAGAGCATGCAATTTCTTTTGGGCATTCGAGCTAGTTCTTGTCCTTTTCATCACAATCTATACATTATTGCAATCCACAATACCCATAAGTGGATATTGCAGTTGCAAAGGTTGTGCTTCTATTGCATTCCACAAATTGACCTTAATCTCCTTTGCTTTTTCCTCTAATATCACCTCTAATGGAACACCATGAAGGCCAACCATGTGGATCACGATCCATCTATGGAGAGAACCTTTCAGTAGAAAAAATTTCTCACAATTAATTAAGTCATTCTTGATACTGAATGCATTACCACCTAGTGGAGGAAAGTGCACTACATCTTCTTCTTAAACATTTGAAATTGATCCCAAGGGAATATAATTTGGCTCCATAGAATACTAATGGAGCAAATTTTCCTTTTTCTCTCATGAAATCAAGGTTGTGATTATTGTTCTTTAATAGTCGAGTTAAACCTTCTAGTTTATTAATATCTTTAACATTTAGGATAGACCATGTTTTGTCATCCAATATTGTGTTTATTGGCCAATGTATTTATAAGTTGCGAATTTGCAGCAAGGATGAGAAATTGTCACGAGGCAATTGTAATTCCTTCACTAACACATCAAATGAGAGAAGTTCCAACCTCTTTCCTTTAATACTATTATGCTCACCCACAAGAATGTGGTCTATCGGAAAGCAACATAGTGACCGAACTTGTATTAACATGGAGACCTAGGTTCAAGTCCCTGAATGGATATGATTGTAAATACAACCTTGTAAATATAAAAAGTATCTCTCAACATATAAAACAAATACTATTATGCTCATCCATATTTGTGACCAGACTTGTGACTATAAAATCTCCTTGCTTTGAACATCTATGCAACAATTTGACTTTCTAAGGTATTGATGTTGACATAGTATCTCATGCAATATTTTTATGATTGACTAATTAAAATCAATACAATATGCGTATACCTCTTAATGCAGGAGTCAATGTAATCTCTCATTTGAAAACTTTAATAATGTTCACGCCAACACAAACAAGTTTGATGTTGTTTTTATGTAAATTCATTTTATCTAGAAACGTTATTCCCTCCATTAACATGAAACCATCCAATATCAATTCCATAATAGTCTAGAACAAAGTATTCCAAAATACATTATTGCTAATTTACAACAACAAGACGTGTTACTAGAATTTTACATTATTGATGATCGACAACAATAGAGACATGTGTTACTAGAATTTTTTTTACACGTGAGTGAGATTTTTCATAATACAAGTGCCTTGCGTAAAACACATATCTACATTTTTTAAACATTGGAATCTAAATTTTATCAATAACCTCTCAACTTAACAAAATAAAAATATATATAAAATCCAAGAAACAATACCATACATAGAACCAAACCAATAAGTTTGAAAGCACAACTGCACTTATTACAATCATGGCAATTACTAAAAAAAAATATAAACATAGCCACAAACAACAACTGTAATTATCTAATTCATATGTTTAGTAACCAACTTGAGATCAATATAGCATGTTTAAAGATCAAGAGCGATTTATTATATATTTCTAGTCATTTGTTCCCCACCATCTCTAAAATCACCATGGTTTTTGCAATGGAAAATACTTAGCTAAACGTAAAAAAAAATGGATTCCTCATTTATAGTTTTTTTTTATTCCTCATTTATATTTTTTTTTAATATTTATTATTATTATTAATAAATTAAGTTTTCAAATTTATATTTATAATTTAATAATCTTTTTACATAAACAAAAATTATTTTAAATTATTTTCATTTTAACTTTTAAAAAACCCCTTATCTAAGTCACAATGGTGTCTATTGTTTTAATCATATTCACATTTTTCATTATGAAGGAAAATTGGATGAGGAACACCTAATTACACATTATTAGTAATCATGTTTGGCCAGCCTGTGACCGTATCCAAAATTTGTTATTTAATTTTAGATAACCAATTTTACTTGGATAAATATCATTTTAAATTATTTACTTTTTATAAAAATTTAAGTCAAAATGGTATTTATTGTTTTAACCATATTTTCATTTATGGTTTTAATCATATTAAGAAAATTGGATAAGGAATACCTAATTACACACATTATTAGTAATCATGTTTGGCCATCCTATGACCATAACAAGATAAAAATATTAAAATTTTATATATTCAAAATTTGTTATTTAATTTAAATAACCAATTTTACTTGGATAAATATTACTTTAAATTATTTGTTTGTTTTTTTAAAATAAAATAAAATTTAAGTTTATTGTTTTAAAATTAAAAAGCAAATTTATAAATTTGTGAAGTGTGTGTATATATATAAGATTGGAGCTTTCTATGTGCCCTTGGTCTATGTGCTCGAGCACTTGCTAGATGAGAAAATTCCAAGGTAATTAATTTTTGGAAATATATTTTTGGTCGAAAAACTTTTTATCCGAAAAAAATTTCGGCCAAAAACATATCATTATATATCGACAATTGTTGTCGCTTTCGATCATTTCGCCACCCTGCATACTGTATCCACCACTCTACATCTGCCACCCTGTGTTATCGATCTGGCCACCCTTCGTTATCGATTCTACACCCTGCGTGATCGATCTGGCACCCTTATGTTCGACTTTGAGGTCATTGAGCAGCAAATCCACTCTATGTGATCGGTCCAACACCCTTATGTTCGAATTTGTGGCCATTAAGCAGCAGATTTGCAGGGCCGACCAGGAGATTGGGGGTTTGTTGCTTCATTTGAAAGGTTAGCTTCGTTGCTTGGTAATAATTGTCGTTCATTCATTGATTTGTTTGAAAGGATAACTATGTGTAATTGTTATATTGTTTTAGTAAATAAGAGGGATCGTTTGAAAGGATAACTATGTGTAATTGTTATATTGTTTTAGTAAATAAGAGGGATCTTTGTTTATGGAAATTAGAAAGAGATGGAGAGAGCCATGCATGGTCAAAATCACAGGCAGTTCTTGAGTATCTTAATGAGATGGTGCATAATAGAGAGGACTTCATAACCATGAAAGTTGCTGTGAACAGTAGTGGGTGGATTCTGGGGGTGGTACCCAATAAGAAAATGGCGTTGTTTGATGAAGAAGGGAGATTAGTGTGGAATTTTGAAGGTGAACAACTGGATATTTTGGTGTGTAATTATGTAATTGTTATATTGTTTCATTTGTCGGAAAAAAATTGAATCCAATAACCTACCACGTGCACAAGAAATACTTCCAAACTTAGGCCTAAGACTAGGGTAATTTTTAGGGGCAAAATTTGGCCAATTGGCTATTTTTTGGGTCTTTTTTCAAAAAATAAATTCGCTATCTGGTCATTTTTAGTCTTTAATATCGCCTATATTTACATAAAGTATGTTTTTTTATCATAATATTCGCCAAAATTTACACATTTTAGTAGTAAATTGTACATTTCATATTTAATATTCATCTACCTATCTATATACATTTTTTTCAATCCAAAATAATCGCCTAAGATACTATACTTAAGTATAATATTATAATCCTTAAAAAATACCCTGCCTAAGACTAGCTAGCTAGTCTAAGTTCCACATTCAACTTTTTATTGTTAATTCAATATATAGATTTCTCAATCTTTTGTCTTACTTGATAGGAAAGTACTACATAGTTATCCAAAGTTGCTTCATTGATATCAATCATTTTGTCAGCATTGAGTTTTGTGGGTTTGAGTCAATACGAACCTGTTAAGCTCTCCATAATGTTTACTATTCACAAAGAAAATAGTATGTTACAAACCATTTCATTCTCATCCGTTCATCTAACTTCAGTAAAACTAAAAAGCATTTCCAAGAGAATTTAATGACGATAATTGATATTAAATGACTCTTGCCTTGTACTGAAGATAAAGATGCAGTATGTTCTCCCACATACTCTCCCACTGTTTTCCATATTCTCCGCGATTAGGTGATACCCTAAAAAGATGTAGAGACCTTATATTAGAATGTAAATACTTTGTTGTAGTTTTAATTTAATTTCAAAGAAAACCAGTCCATTCGATCTGCCAGAGATAATTGTGATGAATGATAACTAGCATACCCTCAAAGCAGGGGAAATGAAACGCCGAGAAGAACTTCAATATGTTGTAAAATGAGAGAAAGTTGTGTGTACGTAGACAAGGGGTAATTTTTGTAACATATGGCAAGTTTCTTGAGCAGTGATGTCTCGGTCAACAATTGCTTATGAGTTTGAACGATGATAGGCATATGAGGTCGAGTCACGTGGACATGATGTAACTGTGATTCTAGTCACCATATGATGGTAGGTCTTTGATTTTCCCTGTACTTTGGAAGCATATTTGGATGTGTATTTCAAGACAACATATTTGGTGATGTACATTGGCTCACCATGTTTGAAGTATGCTCAGATTATGGTTGTTCAGACAAGGGTCAATGCATGTTGGGCAATATTTGTTTTCCATAAATGTACAGAATGATGATTCATGTTGTACCTTCCAAGGGAATTTATATATGCATACAAGTGTATTCCCTTTTCTGTGTAAGACATGAATTTTCATTGTACTTTGTATTTCTTTCCAATAATTTTATGTGTATGTTGTTCCAATAACTTCTACTGTAGAAAGTTCTTCCATCTCATTTTTAAAAGTTGATAGAAGTGTGTGAGTCATGGAAAACCT
This sequence comes from Larix kaempferi, assembly GCA_027924585.1. Classification (NCBI taxonomy): domain Eukaryota; kingdom Viridiplantae; phylum Streptophyta; class Pinopsida; order Pinales; family Pinaceae; genus Larix; species Larix kaempferi. The sequence goes on from BSBM01000636.1 coordinate 7,540,759, forward strand.
TGTGTATTCTTAATGAATCAATATGAAGACAATGTTGAAATGAGTTTCATGTTATTTTCAAGTGATGTGTTCACATAAAAATAATATTATTGTTGTGATGTTGCATTATTCCAATTTTCAGTGTCGCCTTCATGTATCGACTACCCAAAACATTATGCAAAAACAACTATGTAGAGGACCATTCATACACATCACTCTTTTAAGACTTGTAGTTAGAATAAAAAACATCCTTTGTTTTGTTATGCCACATAATTGTCTCGATGAAAAAAAAAGCAAAAGCAATTGGATGCCTGGCTTGAGAGCCTTGCAATAGGCCGTTCCCGCAACTCGATGCCATGTTTCATTATTCATGGAGAACTGTGCCCCCACTTTGCCGAGTATGCCTAGGATGTCCACATTCTCCACAACCTCTTGTCTATCTTCCTTTTGCCACATGCATTCCATGCAAATTCGTTACTACATGGAGATTGGTAGCACATGTGAATTACACCTGGTAAGTGGAGGAGGCTATAGGGGAAAGTCCCTCTTATGTTCTTATTCCTTCACTAGAATGCAATGCATATTTGTATTTATGAGCTTGGATGATCTGGTATTTACGAGGAGGAAGAAAAGGATAAGGAACAAAGGATGTTCTGGTAGATTTGTTGGGAAATATAAAATATATATCTATCATTTTTAGATGTGTATCTAAAACCACATACCAATATGCAAAAGATTACGGCACATGGCACCGCTCCGTAGCAAAGCAAAAGAAATCCACACGCTACCACTTGAGGCCGTGGAGCAGTGGTAATGGTCCACAATTACCGATATGTGGACACCATGAAAACCCGTCCAGAATATATCAGTAATTACCACATGCCTACCTTAACGTGTGGTTTTGGGCCAACACGTGCTCATCATGCAAAACAATCTGCTCAAGCTAGTGTACTGTTGGGAAATGGAGGTGGTAGGGCAAGCAGACCGCTTGGTGAAACTATTTGTATCTTCTCTAGTTGATACAGGGAATTTGTTAGCATCAACAGCGGATGCGAGCCACATCCTTGGACCCCGCTTTCTTCGCATTCAAGAAGATCGGGCCACTTTATGACTCAGCTTGTCAGCGTGTCAAGCTCAGCTAATTCGATTCACACGGGGCGGCTCCTTATTTTCCGTCGACAAACAACGAAGGCCGGAGAGGACCCAACCCCTTAAAATACACCTTCATCAGTGGTTTGGTTGTTTGTTGACCTTTTATTACAATGGATAAATATATTTAAGCTTGTAAGTGTAATCCAAAATTTGAAGACTAAATAGTTCAGATAAATTATTGCGAGAACTGAAAATCTCTGGTCCCTCATTACCCAACCAACGTCTCATAGCAGTGTAACCCGTCAAACTCCGGCAAAAACACGGGTGACAATCGGTCAGCCTTTTCTTCATGGGGGCTTTGTAGTCTAAATTGGCGTTTCCACCTTCTACTGAAATATCCAAGTTTATTGGAATTCTTCTCGGTATGACTATCTAACAGAACATCCATTTGTAGTTATCCAGACATAACCACTGTCCATCATTTCTATATTATATGCTTCCATCAAGATTTTTGAACCAAGATCATAGTGCATATGAACAACAAAGAATCTTGATTGCATTGCCTTTAATTTGTGTAACTGTTGTCTTATGGATTGCTGGTCCACAGTTGGCGACATTGCTTATAATCCATATTCTATTTCCGAGCCAACTTCCCTTCTAAGCGCATCACATAATGAGGAGACTGCAGCGGTACCGAAATCATCATCGGTGTAAACAGCTGTAATTCTTCTCCAGTCATAAGCTTGAACCAAGGCTGCAATGGCCTGCATTTGTAAGGCATCACTATGTGCCATGCGAACATAATAGATAAAATTATCTCTAGTTCGATAGAAAGGGATTAGTAGCAGAAAAGGAAACAACTGGGACATGGACTGCATCTCCCACATGTAATATGAATTCTGCAACCTCAGACGTTTCTGGTCCAATTATTGCTACCACTACTCTTTCCAAGAGATCAAGCGCTGAATTTACCAAAACGATAACACTATAAACTAATATAAAACTTCTGAAGGGGAAGAATTTACCAAAACGATAACACTATAAACAAATATAAAACTTCTGAAGGGGAAGATGAAGAAATTAATGAAAATAATTAAGCAAACAACAGTGCATATTCTTTGATTGATCTTCTGCATAATATGACTCCACGAGTTAAGCTATATATCTCCCTGGCCAAAAGTGGGTATCTCACGCTAACTGAAACTCATTAAGGGATTTGAAAGTGGAAACGAACTTACAAATAAACAATGTCGTTTTCTCATGTTCATATATAATATGACAGGGAAGAAAGAAAAAAAACATGTAAATTACTAGCAAAAGCGCCCAGAACCGCATCTCCTCAAGAGTCACCAAAGTGAAGAACCAAGCGAGAGCCATTGAGCAGCCGACTGTCTCTCTTAACGTCTTCCACTGAGATTTCTATGGTAGTCTTGGCCAATATGCCATTCGATTGTTGAGGAGACTGCGTCAAATACAATGCACAAACTTGTAATTTCATCTATTGTCAGCGTGTTAGGCTCATCCAATTCTATTCACACGGGGCTCCTCATTCGCCGTCGACAGACGACGAAGGCCGGAGAGGAACTGACCCCTTGCACTAAAGAAAGTCAATTTTTTTTCTTAGATTTCCAAAAAAGGACAAAACTTTTAATTATCTTGGAAAAAAGCGAGATCACTTTACTGCATGGATGGATCGGGGACTCATTACTTACGTTCCTCAAAACTATCAGGAGTTTTCCAAGTAACTTGCAATAAGACCATTCACTCTTATGCATACAACTAAAATATATGATTCATATTGAAGATAAGCCCTATTGGACAACATGCCATTTTTATGGTATTTTTAAATAATGCATGCATTTATTGAAGTTCAAAAAGGACAAAACATTTCAATCCCTAAAAGTAAAGCTAACTCTGGTTAAGATGCAAGTGTTGCATGAAAATGTTAACCGAATCAAAAGAAAAACTCCGAAGTTGGAGGTTTTTTCTAAAACATAAGATACTTTTCATGAGTCATGACAAAGAAAGTCCTTATGTTTTAGTATTGAAATGGAATCATACCTCACTAGTAAATATAGTTTCAATTTATGGATGCTTTAGATTTCCATCAAAATTCCACTAGGCCTAGGGTCATAGTGTTGCTTTACACCAACTTTTTTAATGAACTAGCATTCAAATCACATTTGTATAACACCAAAATTCTCATTCATTTCTTTCATTCTCATTATACAAGTAGTGATCATGATAAGAGAGAAACATTGTGCTCTATAGTCCAAGTGGGGAAAGATATCCATTTGCTTCATGTGTTTCTTCATGCAATGCTCCTACCCACATAAAAGAGGGCCAACTACACACACTAGTGTATATTTATCTTAACCTCAGATCTAATAGTATTTGAGAGGTACACACCTCCATATTTTGTCTTTCTACCTTAATTATATTCCAAAAGGATATGATTGAACTAAAGTCTAAAACTGATAGTCTTTCAGCCCATAGGGGGGTCCCTGTAGGCTTCCATCTAGGGGGCCTGTAGGATATCTTAGCCTGCCTATATGCCCCCTTGTAGGATAAGATGGAATCCTATAGGGGATATTGTAGGAAAGTTGAAACAACCTATAAGACCCTTGGATGGAAGCCTATATCCCCCAGCCATCGGCTGAGATACAAGCTCCCCTGTAGGTTGTCTCAACCTGCCTATACGCACCATGGAGGTTGAGATGGAAACCTATAGGGGCCTTCCTATATCCCCCTTTGCAGGTAGGCTCAGACAATAGATTAAATTTGTTTAAAACATAAATATGATGTCTGAAAATTTCACCTTTAAATTCCTTAAAGAAACACAAGTTGGATAACAAAAACGAGCTTCCTAGACTCATTGTCATGTATTTTGTAGCAATGTCCAATGTGGCAATCTTTATGCTTCTACAGATTCTACTATAAATGTTTACACAATACAATTGGATTTATAATCCATCTTATACAGGGTGTACTTGGTACAATTCTCTCTTGTTAAATATTGATCACTATAGAAGTTTTTCATTGGTTTGCATGATTAGAGAACTTATAAAGACGATTTCCAAATCCAACTACATTAATATTTAGATTTTTTTTGCTTCCATGCACACATGCATTTTGGCACTTGAGAGTGCTTGAGAGGCAAGTTACCTCTCTTTGATTCCTTGAAGAAATTTAGTGTTACAACATTTGTTAAATCACCTTCAACTTTTACAAAATTCTTGAGTTCCGTGGAACATTCTTGTAGATAATCGATCAGTTTTTTTGTTTTTAGAGCACCCCGCCTTGAACTTTACAACATCATCATTCCCATGTTCTGCAACCTTTTAAAATTACTAATTTATGAATTGAATCAAACACAATCTTAGGCTCAATGCACTCCGATCTACATCAAGCACAATTGGGGAAACATTGACAAGGCTCCCAAGTATGGGATAAATGGCATAAGAGCTCTCTTGGAACATTATATGGTTACCCAAGAGATTAACTACCCAATATTCAAGCAAGATATGGATAGATTCCAATTTTTAGCATTGCATTGAATCACAAGTAAATTCAAGTTGTAGGGTGAGATAATACAAGGACATAAATATTGGTGTGTAATGAAAGTTAAGAAAAAAATGAAAAAGAGTAGAAATCATGTATCAAGAATTTATTATCAAGTATATATGAAGGATTGGAGAAAACATGGAAATGAATTATGCAAAAAATACTATAGGTGAAAAACAATAAACTATGCTTATCTATGCGTCTCATCACTATATATCCCAGCTCTTATGCTCTTCTAAAACTTGACAATTTGTCCTGATGATGGATCCTGTTTCGGATTCGAAACATCGATTTACAGATATGGATACTGTGGTCTCTCCGATTCTTCCCGCAATCAACCGCCACAGAAGTCTTGCCACAGAAATAAACAAATACTTCATTGAAACCATGAAGCAGGTAAATGAGCGTTAAGCATAATGCATTTTATGAGAAAACCAAATTTAAGTTCCCAAATTTATAAGCTATTGGCAATAATTATTCTTAATTTGAGATAATTGTTCTTTAATTTTAAAAAACATTAACACTTGGATAATGCATGATAACAAAAGTTTAATATCTAAAGGTAAATGAGCCTTAAGCATAATGCATTTTATGAGAAAACCAAATTTAAGTTCCCAAATTTAGAAGCTATTGGCAATCATTATTCTTAATTTGAGATAATTGTTCTTTAATTTTCAAAAACATTAACACTTGGATAATGCATGATAACAAAAGTTCAATATCTAAACTGGTTAATGTGTAATATCCTTATTCTAAAAGAGGACCTTTGTGCCTTTCAAACTTGAAATCTCTCATGAAAAAATACTTTAAAGGGATATCTATTAAGGTCCGTAAGACAACAAAGGATTATTTAGGAAAAATATTGATTACAACAAACTTAGTCAATATGGTGCCAAAGGTAAAACCCCGAAGAAAAATATGGGTCACCTTAGCTTTAAAGGAGAGTCGAATGCCTATAATGTTAAAATTTAAACCAATTTAGTACTCAAATATTCTCTTTTTGATGGTGGGAAGTATGGAAGTATCTATAGGGAGAAACTTTGATGAGTAGAAGAGTGTTGGGATTGCATATAACACAAAATTTTAGGCAACATAAGAGATATCTAAGCATAAGTCATCATATGTAATGTCCAATGATTAGTTTTTGTAATCCTTAATTGGCTCCAAGAAATCACCGGCTAATTCGATCTTATGCTTGTCAATTCTCATTGTTCATGCCATACACCATCATGGACAATTTGGGAAGAAAAAAATTAGATTAGGAGTCATACATCCAACAAGGTACAACTATCCTAACCAATTGATGACAAGTTTTCCAAACAAACAACTGAAATTAAACACACTAATTAGTATCATGTCATTGTCAAATGTTCCATGCATTAACGTGCATAAACAAATTTTCTAACAAATATTACTCAAGTATTTACTTCTCATACATTTCAAATGAATTAAAACACTAAGTTTACTTCCATAGATCCTTTGACCTTGTAAAGTGATTCTTGTGGAGTTTCTCCAAAGATGTTGTTTTTAGTAGAAATAAGCTTGTAGCATGCTCTGTAAGGCTAACATCACATCTTAATTAACCACTAATCTACAATTCATTTGTTATCCTTTAAACCCCCAAAACCTACAAACATAGTTCAGGTTGAACATATACCACTTAATACGAGGAAAAATCACAAGAATAACTTAATAACTTAGAGCAAGGGACCATTTTTTTTCTCAAATTTTCCCACTAATATAGTCATTCTAGAAAGCAAAAAAAACAAATCCATGGAAATAATACAAACCTCCATATCTTCAACAACGTTAAATTCATCAAAGTTGAGTGGGCCTAATATGCTATTGTTACTACCACATTATTTATTCCCCCCTATACAAAATTTGTACCAGAATTGCATCTGATAGTGATTGATGCAGTAATCTCTAAACGCGAAAGCTGACATTTTTCAACATTAGCAACATAGGTGATTTCATCTTCAACCAATCTAGGAAATGTTATATTCTTCCCTTCAATGGATATTGAGGCAACATGTTCCTCTTTTTTCAACTCTACACGAGGTTCCTCTTGTCTCAACCCACCTACTTGAAGCCAATAACACAATACTTGAAGCCAAGCCTAAGTACCCCTTGTCCATCAAATGCTTCATTAGTGTCATCTTACAAACCTGCAACATGTGTGAGGGGGGTAACAATGAAAATAATAGAAAAATTGCATATGAAATAGAATCCGAGTGTTAGTATGTAATGTACCAGATCTACTCAATGGCACATTAACATTAAATCACACAACATATTACTAGGACTCAAAACTAGATAGTTTGTCAAGGACTCAAGAAGAAAACTTCAAACCACTACAGATTCTTTCAAAATTCTTAACAGAAGTAGGGTAGGACTTGCTAAGTTTGTGGATCATATGGTAAACATACCAATATCTTGACAACATCACTTTTATGGGTACATCACGCCCGGGTAGACCCCTTGGGATAAACCCAAGGGTACAAGGCAATTGTCCACGATACTTCTATGGAAAACCAAGGATTTCGGTGCTCACTGAAGATAATAAGACCCGGGGTAGGCTAATTAGATCATGACAGACATAATACAACAAAAAATCAAAATTTTGGTAAGCTAATTGGTGGTTTGAGTGGGTTTGGGAATGATATGACAATTCAAGACTACGTAGTAAGGTGATTGTCAAATCGAATTTAAGAAATCCTAAGGGTCACAAATCTATAGATTAAGGCTTGGAATATGTTCATCATGACCTTATATGACAACAACAACTAACATAGCTAAGATTAGTGGAGCAGAAGACAGTTAACCAATTGATTTCTGGAAACTAGTCAAATTTCATTGAAATCTAGAGCATAAGAAGAAACTACATATGAATATAAAACATTATGCATAAATAAAAATCAGATATGAAATACAATGTTTTAGAGGACAGGAATTACATCAAATATATTTCAAGAGACCATCCATGATAGTCTTCATACATCAAATTACTCAGTACATCAAATATTCCAATGAAAAGAGCTTCAAACTCTGGAATTCGAACTAATTGGTTCAACAACTCTTCTTCAGACTTTGAATGACCTGCAACAACATATGAACCTGCAAATAAATCACTGAGAATGTCTAGATGCCATCTCCTCAATATCTAACTGAATATTCATCTAGCACAAGGACAACAAAAAATTTAAGAAGAAGAGAAGATTGAAGGCTGCTATGGAAGTGATTTCTTCTTCCCAATGCTTAAACTCTCAAGCAACAATTCGACCCAAGCTTGAGATGAGATCTGGAACTGACATTAAATATCTACAATAAACCCAATGAGAGAGGTTGGATTCCTTCCTCCTCAAAATCCAGTTGATTCCTCAACTAGATTGGTGACAGTAGGGGCACATCTCCCAATTGGTGACTAGGGGCACATCTCCCAAGTCATGAAAAAATCATTGCTCTCCAATTTCCAATTTTAATAATGCAAAAATATGTGAATGGGTGTGCACCACCTTATTTTATAACTCAATTGGCTTATTGGACAAGCTACCTAGCTTGTGGACCCCCAAGCCTCATCCAATGCGTCTTCCTTAGTCAATTTTGGGAATTGCAACTTTGTGTATCTTTTCTGGATTTTCTTAACTTTCCTTGCTTTGGTATACCTTTCCTGTATTTTTGCTCTTTCCTTATTTTCTCTGGATTTCTACTTTTCCTATCACTTTCCTTCTTTTCTCTGCTTTCTGCTTTTACTGCCACTTTCATGCTTTTCCCGCTTTCTTGCTTTTCCCTGCCACCTTTCTGCTTTTCACTGCTTTCTGCTTTTATTGTTTTTCTTCAAAATTTTGTCTTTAGAAACATATTCCAAGGTCCAACTAATCCCTTATGCGCCCTCATGGTCCCTCCTATGCATTTTACAACTCATAAATAAAATGTTAATAATTATTTATTCAACTACGGACTTTAATACTTCTATTGGACTTAACTTTATTAATTCAAAATTACCATGGTCCAATTTATTCCTAACTAAGTTATTTTATTTCCTCCCGAACCCATGGAACTGGATGGGTTAGAGGGTTTATCCATGGTGCTATCCAAAATGGGGACATTACAATCCTCCCCTCCCAAAATTTGCTTGTCCTCAAGCAAATGAAAATCATGGATGATGAAGCACTTGTATATTTTCCCACAGAATATGCAAGTATGCTTCAAAAAATCATTTGGATCTAATATCCATCACAGATGACCCTTTTTACAAACTTGTATTGGGCACCTTCTCCATCAAGTCATGACTGAATCTGGTTTTTGAAACACTCCATGGAAAATTGAGTTGCAAAACATGGATTGAATTTGACCAGAGCATGCAAGAAGGCCAAAATTCTCTTGTAGTATTTAGAATATGAAAGATCATGCATTTGCAAACTTATATTCTCATGAGGAATAAGATATGGGATGTCCATAAAGGTTGCTTGAATGTTCTTTCCTGAAATATAACTATCATGTGCCAAAAGATTATAAAGAAACATCAAAGCAAAAATTAGATACTTGTTCATTACCCATTCTTGCTCCTGAAGTGGTAGAGAGTGTAGAAGATGAGCATGTTGAATATGCTCTACCTCATACCATGTGCTGCTAAACTTTTCATAATTCAATCCATCCAATGAATCACATCCAATCCTTTCTTGCTGCCATACATTGAGCTCCTTATGTGTCAAGATTGATCTTGAACCAATGTGGTCAATTTCAACCTCAAACTTATCCCTTCTTAACACTGTTTGCTCTTAGCCAATGTATGTAGAATGGATAAGACCTCCATGACTTGGATTGAACAATGTTTTTGATAGGGATACAACTTCATGGGATGTATTTTTTGGCACCATACCCATTCCTATTCCTTCTTTGGAAGCATCTCTTTTAAGCACACATAGTGGAGCAAAACCTGGTGGGGTAAGCTTGGAACATTGATGTAACATTCTCTTTATCCTTTTGAGAATTCTTTGAAAATTATCATCCCCATAGGATACTCCTTTCCTTACTTGGGAAGCCACAAGTGTTATGAATTGAAAGGATCCTCTACATGGTGCACCATCCTTACCATTTTCAATCATAGGACCAAAATGCAATATCTCTATCCTTCCAACTTCATGTTCAACAAATTGATATGTAATGATTTCTCTACCCAAATTCATGACATAGTTTCCAAACCAAGAGTGCACTTCTTTCAACATCCTACCATGAACCAAAATGTAATCAAAGAGAATCAACACAAGCTTACCAAAGTGCTTGATATATTCTCTACTCATGTAAGGAGGTGAACTCACAGGTGCATCAACCAAATTAATGCTCATGCATGTGAGTCCCAAGTAAGCACATTGGACACAAGGAGTTGTCCCTTGCAAAATTTCTCCTTGCAAATGAACTTGATGATGTTGACCAAGGTGGAGATCAGTTTCGGGAAGGTACTCAACCTTATGCATCTCATTCCTCTTGAGAGGTGTCTCTGTCTCCCATAATGCTACATGAATCTTCCAACTGAAATAGTTGAGACCAAGAATGATTCCTAGATCCTATTGATCATGTTGCATGTTACTAATCTCAAATTCCATCAGTGGCATTATGTCACTCCATTGAATGCCAGGATCCTAGGGCTTATGCATCATCCCACTTTGACTTCTTGTTCACTTGGAACAGTGTGTTTGTCCAAATGATGCCAGGATCCCATAACCTTATTGGAAACCCATCACTTCTAATGCTCTTGAAAACTTCTTCCATTAGATCCAACAATGTTTGGATCTCTTCTTGTGCAAGCTAATGGCTTGCCTGATCTGTTACATCCAACATTCTTTCTACGCAAGATGATTTTTTCTTGCATGGTAGTTCCAAATCTTCCATGTACTTGCACACCCAATCTATGGATGTATGTGTACTAGATAGGTATAAGGGATTCCTTACATACCCTTGCTGATGCTCACATGGTAAGCCAATATCAATAAAACCAAAAAAAATATCACATAAGCAAAATGAATATTTACCTCAGTGAATCTCCATCTTGGCTATGTATCCATCCACCCAATCCACGTATGAATAAACACTTTGGCTTGCTGATATATGTGAGATGTAATCAACCACCTTCTTCAAAGCTAATTCTTCTCTCCATATAGGCAGTTCATGAGGTCTCTCTTCCAAGGCATGCATGCCAAACATTTCCCTACAGATGCAAGTAAGACTTGTGCATCCTTGGGCCTCCATCTCAGTGATGTACTTGTCTACCCAATCCTCTGATAAATGAATATCATTTCTTGCAGACTCAAATGGTATGTCCCTAGCTATTTATCCCATAGCTAAGTCCTCCTCTATGCTATCTTGCATACCCACAAGTGCTTGGCCAATATATTATTCCTCTTTGTTCTTCATAAGCACCTGCAATTATGAATTTACCTCATGTTCAATTCTCACATGAGGTTCCTCCATCAAATCCATTATGTCATCTTCCATGTGGAAATCACTATCTTCCATGCATGATGGAGTGTGTGATGAACTCAACTCCTTTCGAAGTTGATCATTCTACATTCTTGATTCTTGAAGGACCCTTTATGTGCTCTTTAATGAATGACTGGTGGCATCCAACTCACTAGTGAGCCTTTCTGATTCTTCTTCTTCCTCCTTGAGCGCACTATGGTACATCTCCACAAGCTCAAGAAGATGATCTCTATCAGAAGAAAATGAAAAATGTTACCTTTGATGTCTGGCATTGCTTTCTGAATGGCCTCCAAGTATTTAATGGGTGATGGCTCCTCCATTGTTGCGAATCTCCAACAATAATTTGACACCAATGCAGTAGTGTAATGCAGAATGCTCAAGGCCTCATGGATATTCCTTTCGCTCATCTTCAAAGGCAATGCAAGGAAATGGGGTTCTTGAGGATGAGCCTCCTCTTCTTCTTCAGCGAGATCAAATTCACAATGTAGTTCAAGTGGTGATTGAAAATTTGATCGTGGGAAAACTTCTACTGCTACAAGATCTTCATCTTCATGCTCAAGGGAACTTGTGCTTGCAACAGTTTTTTCAAGACTTATCTCTATGTCACCAATATAAAGACTTGAGCATCCATCAGCAGATGATATTTCATCGATGGCCAGAGTGTCATTTGTCTCTCTGGATTTTTCTTCTGCAGCAATGGTGGTAGGCTCAAGGGAATGATCACCCTACTCTCTTGTTGAGCAACCCTCACTAGTAAGGATTTTGGTCATGTATTCTAATGGCCAATTGGTACTTTTCTTTTTCTCCTTCAAGATAGATGATGCATCTTGAACCTTGGTAGCCTTAGGGTCAATATATTTAGATTTTATCCTTGAATAAAATCCAAATATTCTCATGATGCCACTATATGGAGATGGCTCCGATGAAGCTTCAGATTTGGTCATCTTTTCTTCTCCTTTACTTTGAAAGGTGGAACAACTTGGTTCCTCCCTTGATGTTTTGCTGCTCTCTATTGAATCCTCATCTACATCCTTGGGCTCAAATCCAAATCTGGAATGAAAATAATCCTTGAAAAGAATGGCTTTACAAATCTCTTCCCCCAAGGAAAGATACCCCTGATAGTGACGAGGCAAGTTTTCACTCGCTGCTATCTTCCTTGCTAAAGCATCTGTTGATCTAGCCATTGGTGGTTCAGCCCTGATTTATTCTCTGTATGCTTGATTATATAATTCATCATCCTCAACTCCTGGTAAGCCTCCATCGATATAGATGACTTCCTCACCGGAACAGGATGATTCCGCATCATCCCATTCGAAATCATCACTAGCTGGTGCCAGTCTCATGGCTGCAAATTATTCAAATTGAGATTTTGCTTTCCACAAGAGTAGAGGAAATTTCTATGGTACCATTTTAATGTACCATATATTCTCAATGGAACATTAACTTAAAATATATGCAATTAAATCACACAACAGATTACTAGGACTCAAAACTAGCTAGTTTGTCAAGGCCTCAAGAACAAAATTTCAAACCACTACAAATTCTTTCAAAATTCTTAACAGAAGTAGGGTAGGACCTGCTAAGTATGTGGATCATATGGAAAACATTCCAATATCTTGATAGAATCACTTTTATGGGTACGTCACACTCGGGTAGACCCCTTCGGCTAAACCCAAGGGTACAAGGCAATTGTCCATGGAACTTCTGTGGAAAACCAAGGCTTCTGGTGCTCACTAAAGATAATCAGACATGGGGTAGGATAATTGGATCATGACAGACCTTCTACAACAAAAAATCAAAATTTCGGTAAGCTAAGTGGTGGTTTGACTGGGTTTGGGAATGATATGACAATTCAGGACTGCGCAGTAAGGTGATTGTCAACTCGAATTTAAGAAATACCAAGGGTGATAAATATATGGATTAAGGATTGGAATATGTTCATCTTGACCTTATATAACAACAAAATATGACAGAGATCAAATTAGTGGATCATAAGACAATTAACCAATTGATTTTTGGAAACTAGTCAAATTTCATTGAAATCTAGAGCATAGGAAGAAAATACATATGAATATAAATTTTTTTGCATAAATGGAATTCAAATCTGAAATAAAATGTTTCATAGGACAGGAACATCATAGATATGTCAATAGACCCTCCATTATAGTCTTGATACATCACATTACTCGTACATCAAATATTCCAATGAAAAGAGCATCAAACTCTGGAATTCGAACCAATTGGTTCAACAACTCGTCTTCAGACTTTAAATGACTTGCAACATCATATGAACCTGCAAATAACTCACTGAGAATGGATGGGGGGCATCTCCTCAATCTCTAACTGAATATTCAGCTAGCACAAGGACAACAAAAGATTTAAGAAGAAGAGAATAATATTCAAGGCTACTCCAGAAGTGATTTCTTCTTCCCAATGCTTAAAATATCAAGCAACAATTCGACCCAAGATTGAGATGAGATCTGGAAATGACATTAAATACCTGCAGTAAATCCAATGAGAGAGGCTAGATGCCTTCCTCCTAAAAATCCAGCTGATTCCTCAACTAGATTGGTGACAGTGGGAGCACGTCTCCCAATTGGTGACTAGGGGCACATCTCCCAAGTCATGAAAAAACCACTGCTCTCCAATTTCGAATTTTAATAATTCAAAAATATGTGAATGGGTGTGCACCACCTTCTTTTATAACTCAATTGGCTTCTTGGACAAGCTACCTTGCTTATGGACCCTCAAGCCTCATCCAATGTGCCTTCCTTAGTCAATTTTGGCAATTGTAGCTTTGTGTAGCTTTTCTTGATTTTCTGAACTTTCCTTGCTTTGGTCTGCCTTTCCTGGATTTTGACTCTTTCCTTCTTTTCTCTGGATTTTTGCATTTCCTATCGCTTTCCTTCTTTTATTTTCTTTCTGCTTTTACTGCCACTTTCCTGCTTTTCCCGCTTTCTTGCTTTTCCCTGCCACCTTTCCGCTTTTCACTACTTTCCACTTTTATTGTTTTTCTTCCAAATTCTGTCTTTAGAAACATCTTGCAAGGTACAAATAATCCCTTATGCGCCCTCCAATTCATTTTACAACTCATAAATAAAATATTAATAATTATCTATTCAACTATGGACTTTAATACTTCTATTGGACCTAACTTTCATTAGAGAGATTTTGAGGTCAAAAAAGGGCCTCCTAAGAGATGTACTACAAAAATATGAGATATATTAAAATATTACGAATTGGGGGTTTTATGGGGTAGGTATATATGACAAGTCACCTCCCACACTATTTTCTATGCACAATATAAATAACCATGGTTGAGTTACTTTTCAAAATTCACTAGAAATAAAATTAATAAAATAAGCCTACATTGATGTGACTAAGATTCATTGTAAATTCCCAAAAATGTATTGTCCTTTAACATTTATTTGTCTTGAACTTGCAAATGAAATTAAATAATAAAAAACATTTTTAAGAGTTTTTTTGAAATTTTATGTTGACTTTTTATATTTAGTACTTTTCTCATGAATTTAATAATGTAATTTAATTGAGAATTTATTTACATGTAAAATGTCAATAATATTATTATAATCCACACTGCATTATTATTATTATTATTATTTATTAAATCTATTATTATTCTTTATTAGTTTGACATTATGTTATTAAATAGAATGGAGTGAATATATAATTTAAAATTAAAAAACATAAAAATGATAATATATTATTTTATAAAAAAATGTGAAATGACTTTCTTTATGAATTAAAAAGTACTTCACTTGAAAATGACAATAATATTATTTTATGTGAAAGTGTGAAAATACATTCATTATGAGTAATTTACTTGAAAATGACAATAATATTATTTTATGAAAAGACTATCATTATGAGTACTTTACTTTATGACTTAAAAGTACTTACACCACTACCTTGGTTAACTATGTGTTTTCATCCACCATAGAAAATTTGACAAATAAGCATTCTTAACTCATGCAATGCCACCTCACCAAGGGGGATGATGTCGTCTACTAGAATGTGATTGGTTGTATTTTATAGAACATTTTCTTTGTTTTGAGGCCCTTTTTTGACCTCAAAATTTCTCTAATGATTAATTCAAAATAACCATGGTCCAATTTATTCATGTGACTAAGTTATTTTATTTCCTCCTAAACCCATGGAACTAGATGGGTTAGAGGGTTGCTCCATGGTGCTATCCAAAATGGGGACATTACATAGTATCTTGAAGATACTCAAAATTTGGTAGGAAACTATTGAATCTAAAAAGGTCATCTTTGCCTAGTCTCGTGATTTTCAAGGCTTGTATTTGGGATCTAGGCTAGCAAATCTTGGTATTCCTTGGAAACATACCCATTCTATGCTAAGAATGAATCATGTACACATTATTTTAGCACTGTCGAAAGGCCCGAGATATATGTACATGGGTTGTCATCTCTACACTCCTAGATTAACACACCTAATACACTAGTCTTAGGTCCTCCTATCAGATGATGTCTCTATTCTAATTTTATTAGTATGCAAGGAAACTTGGAAATTGATTCATTTTATTGGTTATGAAGAGAACACAACAACGCTATTGTTGGTCTTTCTTCTCTCCAAAAGTTTATTTTTCATTGATTATTTTGTCATTTTCTCAATTCAACCATTATATTCAAAACCACGCAGAAAAGGTGGCCATGGAGGTTGAAAACCTTTGCAACCTTATAAGCCACTAGAGAAATGCACCTTATACAATGAGCCAGGTTCCATCAGAAGTATAGACAACAATAACAGTTGGGAGAACATACAATCTTGCCATAGTTTCAATAAGTTGCTAGAGACAATGCACATTTAGGCCACAATGCAAGAAAATAAAATATTAGAATTTAAGAACTTGATTCTTTGAACAAAAATTCAGAATTCTACATTTTCACATTTATATTACAAATATCATCATATAACATGACAAATAAATCCATAAATTTTATATCACTTATAAACATTCACATATATTTTTATAAAGCAAAATGGAAGATATGATAAGTCAAAAGCATTATTATTAAGCCAAAACTACTAGTTTTTCTTACAACTATGATGCTATATATGACAAAAATTGTACTAATAAAAGAGTCATCTTCTCCATTTCCACTTGTAATATGAAAGCTTATTATTCTAATTGCTTTTCAAAACATGAAAGACTACACAAAATTTAAGGGGGGCATTGCCCTACATTTTCAAAACATGTAAAATAAAGTATTTGATTTTGACATCAGCTCAAAATCATCACTAGTATAGAGAAAAAAAAAGTTCTCCATCTTCCATAATATCAATTTGTTTGATTAAGGAACTCCCAACACCTTTAGCCTTGATTTTTAAATCTCGTTGACTTGAAGTTGACATCATGAATGAAACATAAATTTTCGTCGACCCATGTACCTATAAAAATCATATCTTTAGGTGAAATTCAAATTTGATTTAAAATCTTAAGAACATAAATTATTATTGAGAAATAGTTTAGAAATTATTAAATTAATATAGCATGATTAAAGGACATTTTTAGAAAACTTTCAGCTCAAAATTTGAGGCATCTACAATAGTAGAGAGTCCAGCCTACAGGGGGGCTCTATAGGCCTATAGGAGACCCTTTAGGTTGCCATATAATCCTACATGGCCTCTTGTAGGATGACACCTCAACCTACTGGGGGTCTTGTAGGATGATGTGGCAGTGTATAAGGGAGCCTTATAGGTTTTCATATCATCCTATAGGCCCCCCTATATGCTTCCACCATAGCCCATGGGAGGACCTGTAGGTTGCCACATTAGCCTAGAGATCCTCCTGTAGGTTGAGGTAGCAGCCTAAAGGGCTCTAGGACTCCTACAGGCTACCACCTTAGCCTACAAGGGGTTATGTAGGCTGCCATCTCACCCTATAGCACCCCTATAGGTTGTGATGACAACCTATAGGGTCATGTAGGGTGAGATGGCAACCTATAGCCCCCCCTGTAGGTTGAGGTGGTAGCCTATACGGGGGCCTATAGGTTTATGTAGCATCCTATAGGGGGGCCTATAGGCTACCATCTCAAAATAATATGACCATGTACAACATAATAATATAACATCCATTCACTAACGAAACAAGTGTTTTAAGTTATATATGTCTATTTATGTGATATTCAATTCATGACATCAAAGAATAATAGACAATAAATCAAATACTCAATTGCTTAACAAACCATTGTGCAAAGTTAGAATAGCAAAATACTAATCTAGCAAAGGAAAACCCAATGACAAACACAATACTAATCTAGGTTGGAGGATGGGTTGCTTGGTTACATGTGAAAAAAGGGTAATAGTGTAGCTCATATTTTGATGCAATCATGGTTAAGTGTATAGCCTTCACAAAGGTCAATCTCAACTTATTCATCCTTAGCTATCATTATGATTTTGAATAAGTGTGTAAATGATCATGGAAGATTATAGGTGCATTCAAACAAGGAGATTGATACTTTTATGAGTTCAAATATTTCTTACCTTCGTTGTACATGAAATTTGTTTCCTAATATATGAAAAAAAACTACTCCATGCACTGAAATCCCTCAAATTGGGTGAATGGAAATATCTGGCTAATACATGGTCAATTCCCAAAAAGGTATAATAACTTCATATCTAAGGAAGAGCTCCTAACATAACACACTGAATAAATCATTACTTATTAATTTGTGCCCTTTTGGAGAGGTATTACAGTAAACTAATCATATCCTTGCAGCAAAAGTATATTCATGCAGTGCATATGCCCAATACAAAAGGTAAGGACATCAGGAAATGAACATTTTTATCAAAGAAAGGACAGTTGTTGTGCATATAAGATTATATCGATGTTGCTTCTGTTTTCCATATAATTGAAGATAAGAATATTGTAGCTTGTTACTTGGTTGGATTCCATATTTCTTACAAACAGATGGAATTTGAAGATAGAAACCAACAACAAATACAATAGTTACTTGCCATCCTAGTTTAGATATTGCTATAACACATCCTACACAATTTAATTTTTCTGTTAACATTTCCTCCAGTAAATTACCTCAATAATATATTTTGAAAAGCAAGACGCATATTCATGACCATAGAAAATCACTTTAAATGTTGTTTGAAAACGTTGGATATAACAAATTAATATCTAAAGTTATTGCAAGGAGACTTAAATCCACGATTAAATTGGAATTGTGGAAGAAAATATGCATATGATTAAAACTAATAATATCCCTCCATCAAGTCTTTTTTTATTATTAATAGACCAACTTCAAGGTTTTTTAGGCCTACAAAGGCATTAAGATAGGGTTGCACTATTTCTTCCCTCCTATTTTTATTGGTAGTTGAAGGGTTGGGCGGGATTATTGATCCATTCAAAAGAAATGGGAATTTGAAAGGAGTGTCAATGGGATTATTGATGTAGTTCTCTAGGAGTTGGATCTATTAGAGAGATAGAGTATTTGAAAGAAGCTTTATAATTTATACAACATAGGCATAGGTATAGAGGTGAATACCAAAAAATCAGATTTTTTTTTAAATGACAATTAGATCAAGAAAATTGATTAGGTCTTTCCATTTCTAGTGATAGACTTTAATAAGAGAATAAAGCACCTTGTAATAAAAATGAAAGATTATAGAGCCAAGAAATGGGATTGGTTGTAAAAGAAAGAGGAAAAAAATATATTTGGATGGTGTACTCATTGTCTATCAATGGGAAGCAATTAACCTTTATTAAATAAGTGCTCCTCGATACATTAGTTTGTTGGCCCTTGTTGGCCTATACACATGTGGGCATATTAGAAAAAAAAAATGAAGGAAATACTTCAACTTCTTATCGAAAGGAAACAAGAATAGGAGCATTCATTTGGTGAAGTGGAAGAGTTTAGAAAAACCTATAGCCATGAGAGGCTAGGGTTAAAAAACATTCACTTCTTTTGAAAAGCATTAACAAGTGTGAGCTTATGGAGGCTTCTCAAAGCTGTAGGTTTATGGCAGTCTGTGATTAGGAAAAAATATGTTGACCCTTTATACATAAAAGAGTGGATTAGGCAGAGATCCAAATGTTGTATTAATTTATCCATTATGTGGAAGGATTTAGTGCTAGCCTTTCCTCTAGTAGAAATTTGGTTCGCTTGGAAGTGAAAAAAATGGTAGAATTGACATCGATCCCAAGGTTGATAACTTTAATCTAAGTGATAGGATAATTGAGAAACTCACACAACAACCTACAAGCCCCCTATAAGCTATGATGACATCCTATAGGGGGACTAGGAACCTGTAGGGATAATTGAAAAACTCACACAATAGCCTACAGGCCCCCCTATAGGTTGAGATGCCATCCTACAAGGGGGCCAGGGACCTACAAGCTTCCATCCGAGCCTACATCCCCCCTTGTAGGTTGGCTTCAGTAGCAACCAACAAATCTCCATCACCCCCCTAAAGATAGTCCTCTTTTCTATTCTATCAAGATTTAGGTAACAACCTTTTCCCGAGAAAGTCTCTTCGTTTTTCCATCCCCCTTTTCAAGATTATTTACCATACTTGAATATGCCTAGACAAAATTGGGGTTATGGGTAAAAATACTAAGGTCACAATATAGATGTTTGTCCCTTTGGCCTTAAACCCTAATCAACTTAGGACCACATTTCAAGTGTTCTAGATCAACATTCCCCTTCCCAAGTTTCACAGGATACTATCCTCTAAGGTCATTGTCCTCATTGAACCAAAGTTCTTCCCTTGATTATGATTTCAACCACATGATTAGTATTCTTTAGCTTTGCTTCCAACATCTAACTCAAGCTAGGTCCCAATAATCATAAATCTGCAACAATCGTCAATCTGTTGAAAGAACATCACCTCACTTTATTGCACTATTTAGTCAAGGAAAACACAGATCATAACCATAATCAATGTATATTATATATTTCAATCACTAGCCATAAAGATCATAATAATGCATTAATATTTCATATGTGAATACATAACCTCATGTTCTATTCAACAAGTAAAACAAAGATATAAAATAATCTTATGAGATGAATGCTTAAGATGTGTTTTCTAACATTTTTAAAAAAAAGGCAATGTTCACAATCCAAAATAATATCATAAGAAGCATGAAGTAGGAATGACATTCACCATTCATGGTAAGGAGAGTGTAAATAAATGTATGCACGCACAAAAACGAGGTATTACAAGAGATTGGATTGCTAACTCTTGCTTGTAGACCCACAAATTATGATTAAGGTATGGTATTTGAGTTTGCAAAGATGTTATATTCGGGGATTGCACCCAGCCTAGGCCTCACCAACCCTTGAGATGGCTGGATTTTTGGGTGTCTCCTCCCAACTAGCTCACCCCTAAGGGGGATTGAACTCGGATCGCCCTGCTAATGAGACCCACACCTTAATCGAATGAGCTAGCGAGAATTGACAGTTAGTGTTTTCATTCTTAATCATTGTTCCCATTGATTTTCTATCTCACTTTTGCCTACATTATCACTATAAAGAGAAAGGGATGACGACAAGTGCGTGCCAGTTTGAACATTGCTTTTGCCTACATTATCACCATAAAGAGAGAGGGATGACGAAAAGTAAGTGCCACTTTGAACATTGCCAAAGGAGAAATAACATTACCAAAGGACAAAGAACATTGAAATTTTTTGTAAATAAAATATTATAATATCTGAAATAAAATTAAAAACTTTATAAAAGTAAAATATAATAATATAATAATTTCTTTATGCAGAATTGATATCTCATTTTTCATAAATATGTAAAATTTAATGTTTTCATTCTTAATCATTATGTCCCATTGATTTTCTATCTCACTTTTGCCTCCATTACCACTATCGAGGGATAGAAAGATGACGACAAGTAAGTTTAGGTTTCAGCATTGCCAAAGGAGAAGGAACGTCAAATTTTTTGTAAAATAAAATATTATAATATCTTAGATAAAATTTAAATTTTTATAAAGTACATATAATAATATAATAATTTCTTTATATAAAATTTATAAATAAATATTTTCAGTTTTGAAATTTATACATAATAAATCATATATTAAGTTTTCAGTTTTGAAATTTCAGATCTTTAAACATAACATACAAATTGAAAATCCTCGTTCAAAATATACATATTTTAAAAGAGAGAGAACTAAGGTATTTTACTGTAGTCGAAGTCTCACATGATACATCACAAACTCAAGCTTAAATTTCAATAATAGAATGAAATATTGTGAGCTTTGAAGCTATGGAAGAGAATTCCCAGCAAAGATAGTCTTTGTTCATATCAAGTCCGCTCCCATCGGCCTTCATATCAAGTCCGCTGTCATATCAAGTCTCTCTGCTGAAAACAATGCCAAGCTGTCTTGACTTAAAATTGATGAACTCTCTGCGCTGTTGTGCATTGGTGTTGTTGCTACGACAGGTGTACTGCTAGTGCCAGGTGTGGAATTATTATATTGCAAATCTTTAATGTAACCTGGCCGAGAAGCAGCCGGAATGACCTCTACATCACTAGTAAGCATTGCTACAACACGAGACATCGATGGACGCATTGTAGGCACAGCTTGAGTGCAAAGAAGGGCTACTTCAATCACTCTGAGGACTTCTTCTTTTGAGCATGCTAATTCTATGCCAGGATCGATCAATTCTAGTGGCCTTCCTTGCTCATAGAGATGCCAGGTCTGCAATGCCATGCAATATTGAGAAGCAAGCAATTAGTAATGGCTGGTGTTAAATTACATGGATGACATATTTTAAATTGAGAGTATACACACCATTCGAGAAGATAAACCATCTTTTGTGGCAAGCTTGTTTCTGTGTTTCTCCTACCACTCACAAGTTCCAAAGCAACTACCCCAAAGCTGAATACATCTGCCTTTTCTGTTAGATGACCCCGCATAGCATACTCCGGAGACACATATCCACTTCAAACGTAAATATGCAACGAGTGAGATTAGATTATTTGAATAGTTGCATAGGCTGAAGTACAGATAGATTCATACAGTATTCACATAGAGTTCTTTTCCTATCTCATAGAAAGACATGACACTTTTGAGTATAGTTTTGGACCATTCTGAAATAATTTAATATCTCTATAAGAAAAATCATGAGCTGTAGCATTTTATCAGCACAGCAAAACATAAGTTCAAACAAACACCACATCAAAATGCAAAGGGTACACATGCATCTTATGACCCCGGAGACATTTATTGTTACATATTGACATATTGTCTACAAAGGTAGTTCATAAATTCAGAAGATATCAGAAATGAAATAATAAAATTATGTTTTCTGACAGTTGAAAGAGGAACATAATTTCTCACATTGATCAGAAAACAACAAAAATTAAGCTTCTGGGTCATCTTACACTGTGCCCGCAACTCTGGTGCTGATGTGAGTTTTCTTCTCGTCATATAGCTTAGCCAAACCAAAATCTGCTATCTTAGGGTTCAGAGAGTCATCCAACAGAATATTACTGGCTTTAATATCTCGATGAATGATCCGAGTACTGGACTCCTCGTGCAGGTAAGCGAGTCCACGTGCAGTACCAATACAGATAGTGTATCGAGTAGGCCAATCCAGTTGGAGATGAGATTCCTTATTAGCTGCAACATACATGACACCAGCGTATTTGTTGCTATGTGGTGAATGAATAGAAAATGAAATTTTCAGTGCAAACTTACTATTACAGCTATATATTATCACCTAATAAAGCATTTTCAAGGCTGTTGTTTTCCAAATACTCGTAGACCAAAAGCCGATTATCCGCTTCTAGACAACATCCAGGCAACTTTACAAGGTTCCTATGTTGCACTGCAGATATCACAGCTACTTCATTCATGAACTCTCGTTTTCCTTGTCTCGATTCAGAAGATAGTTGCTTCACTGCCACTATTGTACCATCTGAAAGAGTGGCCTATTTTAATGCCACAATTTAGAATGACAGTAGTCAGACAAATGAAGAGAAAACACAAAAAATACCGGAGGAAATAGTTACTGCCTACACAATTCAATTTAGACAGATTCATAAAAAGAGGGAAAGAGTATTAACACACCTTATAAACTGTACCATATCCTCCAGCGCCTAACTTATTCTCTCCATTAAAATCTCCTGTTGCAGTTTTCATATCCGCATAGCTGAAAATTTTCAGTTTTGAACGGATGTCGTTTATTGCTGACAAAAAGAAGATGTCATTATTAAGATGCAAACACAAGCCAATCGTTACTCCTCACAACTAGATTACCCCTGCAAGAGTCCTCGAATCTTTTGTAATTACCTTCGTCTTCCTCAACATCTGTTGCTGCGAGCTTTTGAACTCTCCTCCTCCAAAGGAAAATAGCCAAAAATACGCATATCAAAACTGCAGCAATTCCAACTGTGATTCCAATCACTATTCCTCTCTTGCTTTTCTTTGTCATGGAGCTGGGAGGTACAGTGCCATTTACGGTGGGAGTGAATTCTACACACATTTAAAAATCGTAAGTGGCAAAGCTAACTGAAACTGACAGTGCATTTCCAGTTTCATAATTTAAAAATAATTCATGGCAGTCAATATAAGAAACATTTAGTGCAACCATCTTAAGGATGGTGCACTATGCCCATCCATGGTAGAAAGCTGTTCTGTCAACAGCTTTTTAATTTACTGAAACACATTATCTTTTATCTTTACCAGGCTTCACAATTATAGCTGATACTAATGGTCCATAGATTCTTTGGAATGGAACACAGCAAGTTCCCTTTCCCGCCCAGAAAAAATGAATTTCAAGGAAGTTTGCTGTTACATTGGTCTTGAAAGTTTGTACAATAGGTTTATTTGAGCCTCCTGCCGCCTTTCTGATGTCAAAATCTGTTAATACTTTATGCCCCTACAACACCATACACTCTTAGTATTTGCTAAAGGCAAGAGGTAAATGTTCAGATAGTCACAATTAATCTGCCGAAAAAGGAAAGACAAAATGTACAAAAGCATATTTTGAGAGAAGTGGCAATAGCTCTGTAACATTAATCGTTTATCATACCTGAACGTAAACATAAAAAATGCGTCTTCCAACACCCTTCCAGCTCTCTGTATCTACGAACATGGTCTCCGCAAACTGTAGAACTACTTGATATGGCCCATTCCCAAGCCCTAAACCATAATATCGAAGTGAGCTGGGAGATAAGCGTGCTGTTTGGTACAGTCGTAGTGCTGGATCTGTCAAAATTTGGGATTGACTAGTGGCATTGTAAGTTGGATTGTAAGGTGTAGAATAATATGGTTTGGGAGAGGACATAAATAATCCAGTAACGCTGACTCCCCAGTTTTTTGTCTTACTGACATAAAATGAGGGAGCATTGGATGTTTCGTTGTCCTGCTCATAAACAGTTCCTGTAGGAGAAGTCTCTTCTGGGCCTCCACAATTTACAGCAAGGCTAGAATCTAAAATTGACATTTCAAAATGTGAGTTTTGTTGCAACTTCTTTTAGAAAAAAGAGTAAGATGTGCGGTAATATGTCAAGAAAAATGTTCTCCGAGCCAAGGTATATGCATATTTTCCCCAAATAAAAAGGTAGATACACATGCCAAAAAATAAAATAGTAGATTTCAGTACTCGAGGGAAACGCAATTAGGTTATTTTTAATCGTGTATACGCATATAAAATTTAATTGTATGTCGGTTGAAAAAAAAAAATTTAATTGTATGTATTTGTGGTTAACAAAAATATGACTGCATAGGAAAAACTAATTTGCATAGAGTACAAGATATTTAGTGATATATGAATTATTGATAACCAAAAAAAAAGATAAACTTTGAACAAGTTACAGAATGCAACAGTCAGAGAGTTTGGATATTAAACGATATTAATGAAATAGAAAACTTTAAACTATCAAAAAGATAGATTTACTGTAAATGATCTTATGACCATAAGCTACTAAAGAGATAACCAACATGTTGTAAGTTCCTGCGGATAAAAAGACAGTGGGAATGACCTTTAATTTAACTTATTATGCAGAATGTTATTAAGGACTAAATTCGTTGAACAAAAGAATTGGAATTGGTAAAAAAATTGCACCAAAACATATATTAATTATTCAAATTTAAATTAAAAAAATTTCATATAAATTTAAGCCATTAAATATTAATAGGCAAAGTTTTGTCATGTATATAGTATTGTAAGGGTGAATTATAGCAAAATGGCATTGAGTGCAACACATATTTAAACCAAAATACATAAACATTAAGACTCTAAATGGCATGCAAAGTTCAAAACTAATCATAATATAGTCTACAATCAAATCAAATTACATAATCATGCTAATCTAAATCCTTTACATTCTTTTGCATATGCTCTTTTTAACAACAGAAAGCAAAATTCAAATTTTGTCTATTCTGAAATCTTGGCATATTTTAAGGAAATCTGTAGAGGTGAAACAAATAAAAAAATCAGAATATGCAAGGAACCTGTTCTTGCTGAGGGTACTCCTGTTGGCTATTTTGATGGTTCCTGAAAAGATGGGAAAAGTGGAGGGGGTATGATTATCAAAAAATTAAGGATCATCATGTCTTTTCTCTTTGGATGGGAAGTGGACAGGGGACAAACATTAGAGCTGAATTACTGGCTCTGTGGGCATTATTGAAGCTTGGTACTTACTTGGGCATCACTTCGTTACAGGTAATAGGAGATTCAAAGATCATTGTTGATTGGGCCATGGGACTCTCGACTCTCCAGGTGTCTTCTTTGGATCAGTGATGTACCTGCATCAAAACTCTGTTTTCATCTTACTGTCATCTAAACTTTCAGCATATTTACAGAGAACTGAATTCTAAAGCAGATTTGTTATCTAAAAGAGGAGTTTCCCTTAAAGATGGACTTTAGTGCTTTGAAGAATGTCTGGATGACTCAGTTATTTCCAGTGGTTCTTTCTTTATGTACTGAGTTGACACAGGTCTGTAACTGGTTTCAGTTGATGTAGTATCTCCTGCATATGGATATGGTGGGATCACGTTTTGTCTTTTTGATAGTGTATGGGGATTGAAAGTCTGCTTGATAAGATTTTGAATGATTCTCTGGTTGGGTATTGTTATCACACCATAATAGCTGTGCTACTATTCTTGCTGAGCAGATATCTGCACTTTTCAGAGCTCTGCCTTTACAGAGATCAGTTATGATGAGTAGCATTATTTGAGATCACTTACAGATCAGGGCAGTGTATATCAGACATTGAGTAGACCTTGTGCCAAGGCTGAGCCTTGAGAACTTAGATTTGATGACCGATATAACCTTTTGTTCCATACAGTTTCAGTTCAGTGCCTAGAGTTCCAAATGTTATTATTGCAACGGTGTTTCAGTTGGTTCTAGTTAATGATATGACATGGTATGACCTATAGACTTGTGATTGTTAGCATTGATTACTATCTTGTTGTTTTAGTCATCTTCATAGCATTAACTTGGTATATAACTCATGACGTGGCAGTATTATTTAATAAATGAAATGAACTATCTTGGTTGGATTTAAATGATGAATTGGATGTATTACTTGCACTTAAAGGTTCATTGACTATACTCATTGGTTTCACTACCCTCCTAGGAGCATGGACATGGTTTTTCACAACATTTATGTTTGCTATCTTAGGCACCAAATTCACTTGACTCCATCCATCCATGACCTTCCTTATTTTGGCTTTCACCCTGACTTGCCTTTTTGATTTTTGATATGGAGGACTTCCCCGCTTCTACCTCTGTGTTGGATATCATCCACGTTGTTTTGTGTCTCGGCTCAGAGTTGGTGACAGAACTTGCCTTTGGTGAGTTGGATTTTATGCCTTTATCATTCTAGTCGGTTGCCCCGATGTGTGGTTTAGATTGTGGAATTCCCCCTAGTCACATGAGATGTTGTTGGCTAAAACTTGAAGCACATGTACTACTTATGGAAATTATTGGAAATCTCTTATGAAGGCTCATTGAAATTTAATTCTAGAATGTGTTTCTAAACACACGATGAATTAAGGGCAAAAGCAATGAAATGATAAAGTACCCCATGAAGGGTCCAAAAAGGTCTAAAAAGCAATGGCTAAATAAATGCTAAATCTAAAGATTGTTGACCTCATAAATGTAAATATACTCCGGATGCAAGCTGCGGCTAGTTGTGCTTTTAAGCGCATGCAAAATCCTAGAGGGGTCATATAGGTCAAAAAGGCCATGGAAATTAAATGAATGATCCTAATGAACTTGGATCAACTTGATGTAGACATGATGCCAAGGTTGAATAAGCACTCTCTAAACAACTTATCCATTTGTGAGGCACTATCATTCCCTTTGTTTATCTTATCCAGCACAGTGTGTAGCTCCCTTTTTTCCCTGTCCAAAGTATCACTCAGTTAAGTTGGTCAAGTCACCCCTTCTACCTAGCCTTGTCCTTAGCCTTCACCCTATGCTAGCAGTTAGGCCATGTCCATTGGATGAAGTATGTCTTTAAAGCTTTAGTGCAAGTAAGTTATAAATAACATTTAAATATCTATGTATTAACTTCCACTTGATTGATGTTTGTACTTTAAGTTAAGCTGTGAATATGATTAAAGGAACATGTCTTAGTTATTTGTTATAATCTAGTCTTTGATTGTATTTTGACCTAGTCAAACATAGTTTGACCATGGTCATTCTTGGGATTCGTGATGAGATGGACCACTTATGCTTTATAATGTTGATCTATGGTACCACATGCACCTATTGATGATTCCATATGTTGGACATATGCTACAGACTAAGTCACCTGACACGAGGACACGGGACACGAAGGACACAAGAATACGAGTGTCCGACACAGACACGGCGACCCCTGGAATTAGGACACGAAGGACATGTTATATATATATATGTATATGTATATTTAAAATTATATATGTAAAAAATATAGACATGTAGATCCAAAATTTTGTAGAAATTAGAACATTTACAAATATTCAATAGAAATTACAATCAATACACATTACACATTCAGAAATCACAATGCATATGTCTCACTCCACTATTGAAACAAGGGAAAAAGGCTGGTGA
Source organism: Larix kaempferi (assembly GCA_027924585.1). Lineage (NCBI taxonomy): Eukaryota > Viridiplantae > Streptophyta > Pinopsida > Pinales > Pinaceae > Larix > Larix kaempferi. The sequence goes on from BSBM01000636.1 coordinate 7,568,939, forward strand.
TTGGCTTCCCTTGCCCCCACTATTGGATGCCCACGAGAGGCATAAGAAAGCCAACCAAAATAGGACTATTTCTATTTGATTAGATTAAATGGAATGGGGCCACACCCTATTATTATCTTTTCCCGTTACTAAACACCCTTTATATTTTAGATTATGCCACTTAGATTTCTTTTACAAGTTAGCATTAAAACATTGCATATTAGCTAGTTTCTATTTTGTTACTTTTGCATCTAGTTTATTCATCTTAGATCTTAGTTACACTTAGTTTAAATTTTGTTTTATTTTGACTAATGCTAAAGGGTTCTTGAGATTGAACTTTGTTGTAGGTGCTTTGAAGAAGAACCAAGAACATTGGGAGAAGTACAAAATCAAAGAAGATTTCAAACTTGAAGAGAAGAAACAAGAGAACCAAAACCCAAAGAGAAGATTTGAACCAAGAAGACAAAACCATAATCATTCTCCTTTGTACAAACCCCAAAAGGGGTTTTAGTTTCATTTCTTAGTTGCTTTTCACTTCAAGGGCTTTACTCCCTCAATTTGTAATTGATTAATGAAATAAGGCTAAGTGGGATAAGGCCTCCCATTTTTTGTGTTCCTTCCCCATTTGGAGAAGAGTGTTGTCTTTGTTAACTTAGATCTTTGTCATTTTTGTTAAGTAGATTAGATTAACTTTTCCATCTTTTGCATTTAGAGATATATTGCTAGATTAGTTTCATTTTGTTTTAGAACACTAATTGCTAGTCTAGTTTCCTTTTTGCAAAGTGAAAGTTATTTGCTAGTTCCATTTTTGCATCATTATTATTTGAGCTATCATTTGGTTTCTCTGCTTACAATCTGCTTATCTTTTAAAAAGAACCAAAGACTCCTGAACTTGCCATAACACAAGTCAAGAGCACTCTCTGTCGGAGAGCATAAGCATTGCATTTTTACTGCATTTAGCATATAGATTAGTCAAAGTCTCTTGAACCTCTGTCATAAGACAAGTCAAGAGCACTCTCTGTCGGAGAGGTTCATCTGTGTGCTCTAAATTAAGACATTTCCAACTCACACCCCCTCTTAAAATTTATTTCATTGTTTTCCACCACCAAGTATGCTCTACCGACCCTAAAAAGTTGGATTCGTACTCAGAACGGTGACTGGATTTGAATAATCTTACAAGTGATAACCATAATAAAATCTTCACCCCTATAAACCAACGAACCGGCGTTGTTTCGAGAAATACTCAGGTACTGGGGAAATTCCTACTGGTGGCGCCGGAAATCACCGTTGTCATAGATTTCTAGCTTGCAGGTTAAATCCACTGGACACCTAGCCTAGAATACTGGACGGCCCGTCAGGTCACCAAGGGGAGCCACTGAAGGTATACTTTTCCGGCTAAACTCATACCTTCCTTTATTAGCCCTAATAATCAAGATCAATAAAACACTCAAAATCAACCAAGATAATTTGCACAACATTCTCACCAACATTATTCTGAGACTTGTATCTTCAACATCCCCAAGCACTTCGTATATTTGACTCCATTTGGCACTGGTTTTTTTAACTTTTATGCATCATCATTAATCTGGGCCATTTGTCCATTGGAATTTGTCTAAGTTATTTATCTGTGGATGCTATCTTATTTTACAAGTCTTCATTGTATTGTTTATCTCTAAATCTTGTGTCTTATAAACGCAACGTGGATTGCTTTTTATCTTGTGTATTATCTCATTTTTATAAACTGTGATCTCATTATAAAACTCCTAAAAACACCCATCCACATCCGCAACCATTAAAACATTTAAAAAACATAAGAGCCATAGAAAAACTCTTTGTTAGGGACAACCCCCCTTGGCTTCGTTAGGAGTTTTCCTAAACGGAGGAGCTGGGATTCAGGTGACAGTACCTAGCTCATTGCTTGCCCCCAAGGCCACACCTTCCCCACTTGTAGTGAGAGAACAACTTTCGAAAGATTTCTGCTGCTGGTGTGCATCTTGGCGGACAACACTCTGGATGGAATACAATGGCCACCTCAGTCATCAAATTTGGGGTCATGAGGCTCAGTCATGGCATAAGGCTGAAAATATCTGCTCCGGGTCTGCTAAAAATATGAGTGATCATAGAATAGATGCTCATCATCTGTCGATATCATGCATCTCATAGTAAAGGATTGGCTCAGAAAAGTACTGGAATCTGGTCTGAAGACATGGTTTCCCCAACTACTATGAATGTGATAACAATACCCTTGCATATCAATGAAAAATTACATGCGCTTGCATGTTGTGATTTCTTCTTTATTCAGGTATTGACTGGTCATTTTCTGCATTAATGGATTGCAAGAAATGATTTTTTACAGGTTCTTGATTCAGGCTATATCACTGTTAAACTCATAGTAATTATCTTTGATTTCACATAGATCCTAATTGCCTAAAGTTTTAGCAATCCTAAGTTAGGGAAGACCCCCCCTTGTGCTGGAGGAGAGCTAGCCTAAAGTATGTGAGGAACCTATTGTGGTGACATTGGGTATCCCCTCATAGTTCCACCAAGGTCTTGCTTGTGCTTTAGGGATTTATCAAAAGAAGTGAGGGTTTGAGTGGTAAAAAAGACCGATAAGGAAGATCAAAGGATGGACAGACTATGGAAATGGTATGACCATATTGACTCCTTTGAGTCTGTTGTCCTCCGAAATGGCATGCGTGTCGTTTTAAAAGCCCAAAATGCAACACACTAGCTGAAATGACAACTCTCTTAGGAGAGAGGCCAATGTCACCACACTCCTCTCCTCTTCGCTTCAGGTTGGCTCTTCTCCAACACTAGCGGGGTATCCATAAAATAGGATCGCTAAGGCAGGTACAGTAACAGGCAAGATGAATGGAAGAGGCTGCTTTAGAGAAACAGAAGTAACAAAAGATAGTTTTTAAATGGGTGATGGAAAAGAAGGGAAGATCAATCCTCAGGGAAATACCAGTGCCAGTACCAGAAGGGGAAATGGAGTCAAAAGAGGACTCATGGAGGCCTTGTGCTTCATAAAAGTGAGACGAATCTAGAATGCACAAACAATCAGATCTTAATCAACATTTCGTACAACCGAATACTGATGTCCATCAAAATACTAATTGTTTAAGCATAATTAACCAACTTAATCCTAAATGGCTAATCTATTGTGCTTGAAAAAGCCCTCACAAGCTAGATTTATTCTACAACTTGAAATACATCACACAACCACATGAAATATGCTCCATCTGTCCACAAACCCAGCTGATATTTTCATTAAGCTCGAAAGGGAGAGAAAACCCCAAAAATTTTCCATCATTTACAATGCAGGAGGCTCTCCTCTTTATAGGCCCAAAAAGGCTCTCTTCCAAATAAAAAGGAGAATAAAGAATAAAAAATAATAATAAGATAGAGGAAAAAGTGGGTGAAAATCCACTTTCCTCTCCAACGAATATCTGACCACCCACTTGACTTAATTTACTGTTTTCCAACATAAAGTGGACTCGGCTCAGACAGCCACGCGTTATCAATTACTAGCCATAACCCTTTAGAAAACTCCACGCAATAATGTTAGCTGAAAGAAATCGTGCCGTAGCTTGGCGTTTAGACTCGGTGGATGACTTCTCTTCAATCGGTCGCCAAAGAGAAACGTGGAACTTCTAGTTTTGTAATTGGCTTTCAAAAATATTGATGTGAGGGTCGATAAACGCAAATCCACCAGACCCATTCATGCTAGCTGCCACATAAAATACGGAGATCGGCTGCTAATGAATAGTATGACGAAAACGCGAGCTACTCACCCTAGTTTCCTTGGGTCCTGGATCACGCAATTGTAAAAGCGAAACTCTGTTGGCATGTACTGGTTGCCGATGAAAACAGTTGAGACGTGGGTAAAGAAAACACCACCAACACTCCCCGTGCTGCTCCAAAACCCCTCGATGGCCACCGATGTCACTTTTCTCAACAACTACTGCCTGCGACAACTCAGGCGTATGTTACGGGGCTTGGAAAAGTTCCTTCTTTGCTTTGGTCTCGAGCTCGGGCATTTGCATCAATCAACTGGATGCCGATGCAGATAGGTGAACAACAGGTGATTACGACTTCACTTTGCTAGAAATCACATCAAGTCACGGGCTGGATCAGTCGACTGCAATGCGTGGTAGATGGACCGATAATTTCGAAAGGTGCTTTTATGGCTGAGAGGATTTTACAAGGCTGAAACTTTGATCACTGTGTATCTTCTAAACAGTCCAACTATTTGACTCACGCCACTCTTTATTCACTACCGGATGAATCCTGAGAATGAAATTCGGACTCTTTCAAGTTTTGATAGCCTCAAATCTGTCCAAGCCGTTAGCATCTTCAATCATCCGAAACTCGAGCTAGAGTGGCTCATTATATCCCGGACCCATCACATTACCCGTTACTGCCGAATCGACTGTTAATGGAAATAGTGAGTCAAAAATTCTAAGCTCAACGCGAAATGAAAGCGCCCAGGAGGCCGTCAAAAGATGTGCAACCGATGCCATAAAATGTCGCCAGTCTTGAAACCAAAATCTCCTCGCAGAGCTTCTTTTGAAGACCCCCGCAACTGGTGGCAATCGTGAAATTTTTGTTTTGATAGTTCAAATTTTTCTTGCAGTGCATAGCCCACTCCTGGCATCTCCATTACTTCGGGTGCCGTACAATAAGAGTCCCAATAACCGAATGAGTATTAGCATCGGCCTCATAAAATATTATGCTGCAAGTTTGAAACCTCATTGGCTCTGGAAATATGAGTCTGTCCACTGGCTTTTCCCTTGTAAAAAAGCAATTACAGCTTTGCTATGGCGCAATGAGAGGAGACAAGAATTCCCTACTGTCTAGTAATGTTGTTAAGAAAGATAAACGAAAACATTGCACTCTGAAAGTTAGCAAGCCTGGCTGGATTTGGCCGTCCAATGACAAATATGCATGATTTCTTTCCTCAGCAGTAGCATCCATCAAGTCTTCGAAGTTAGCTGATTTCTTCAATATTGTAGCCTTTTGGACTGCTATTTGTATCATTTTCTTCAACAGTAGAAGTCAGAAATTCACTTTTCCAATGCCAACCCATTGTTCTTCAATATTTTAGCTACTGAATGCAGTATTAATTTTAAATGACAAACGAAAGTTTTTTGTTGCTACTCTGTCACCAACTGGCTTCATAAATATAGGAGAACCATTCAGACTAGATATTTGTGCAGCTCTAGCTGCTGCCAACTTCATTTCCAGCGTTTGAGATTGTTTTATCTAAAGTCCTTTACAAGTTGAAGATGCCGCCCTTGATGTTCTTTTTAGCATAAGCCTCAGTTGAATCTGAAACAATCCACATCCTCAAAAGATATCCCAGTGAAAAATGCCACAGTGCTTCCTCAAGCTCTGCTTTGTTTTGCTGCTACAAATCTGAAGATGGTAGTATCTATGTTCCCCTTTAAAACAGTCTCTCTACAGCAACCCTGTTACTGAAAAAAGAAGCTTTGGATACTCAAAATGCAGATGCATTTTTGAGGGGTAACATCTGGCTCCAACTGCGGGACGTGTGCTCACCTCGTGAGTGCACGAGAACCACAGACTCTCATGGTTATCGCAGACCAGAAAACAAAATGAAAAGCACAGTGTGGTAGGGATGGCTTGATTCACATCCCATGACCACATTTTATTACATTAAAAATTGAGAAATGACAAAATAAACTACTGCAGCAAATGCTCATTCAAGAGCTTTATTTGTCTACCTACACTAACTAATCATGAGATAAAATCACGCTAAGTATATGCATAGAACCAGTGAAACCATTTCAGCATCTCATCCCTACTGTTCTTCTTTTCTTTGTGCTTGGTTCTAGATAAAAATGTGGACAGAGTTATCATCAAACAGAGATATCTCAGAATCAGCCCATGAATCTGAAATGACAAGTTGTTAGGATATAAAAATTTCTCAAAGTTTTGGGAGAAAAATTCAGAATGTGCAGAAGAAGCCTCTATCCATTGATGGATGGGGTTGATATAGAAACTTCCATCGAGTTGATCTTTAAAACAGCCATTGTTATCTTCACTAAAATGAATCTGAGGCAGCTCTGGATCTTCATTATAAAACTGTTCATGATCATTTTTGATGGCACAGATTTGAGGCAGATCCATACTTTCAATATTTTCCATTGCAGCAGAAGGTTGTTCGTAAACCTGAGGCAGATTTGTATTTCTAATGGAAATATCAGAAGTTTTTTCAGTAACATCTTCATCCAAGGGCCTTTGTGTTTCTTCTCCAATGAGATCTTCAATGTTTTCTTTTAATTCAAGATGGAACCTAGGGATGAGGGTATTATACTCTCTAGTAAGTTGCTCAATTTCATCCATGGTTCCATCATGCCAGCGAAGGAGAAAACTCTCGAAAAACTTTGTCACTGAATGTATGGATTCATCCGGAAGATTATAGAACCAAGATACTGCATCTCCTTCCAAGGTTATAGCAAAAATAATCATAATATCATCCTCATGATGAACATTAAAATCAGACATTAATTTGCAGAGAGAGGCAACATGATGGGTGGCTGAAACCCCATCATTTCCACGGAATTCAGGAAGAATGTCATGCATCCTACGGTCGTAACGTTCATTAGGAAATCCATGGATTCTTGAGAAATCCAATGGGGCATAAGCTTCGTGCAAAAGAGCAAGATATTGCTCTTTTTTATCGTCCATAAGTCAAACAGTAAGGTACTAAAACTGAAAAATGTATATAACCATACCTCATACCAAACTGTGGAGTCGCCAAGGTGAGCTTGAAAGCTTTCCAATGAGTGTGCTCACCTCTACACCCAATAGGATCTTCAAATTTGTAAAAGGACAAGGGCTCTGTCCCTTTGTGGACTTGCCATGTGAGAAAAAGAATCTGCAAATAAAAATCTCCCACAAATGTCGTTAATGAAGCATAGTCTTCAAATTTCGGGAACTGGACTTTGTCCCCGGCAACGGCGCCAAAAGATGTTGTCCTCCGAAATGGCATGCGTGTCGTTTTAAAAGCCCAAAATGCAACACACCAGCTGAAATGACAACTCTCTTAGGAGAGAGGCCAATGTCACTGTTATCACACAACTTGTAGTTGCCCCTAGAGGTATCCCATCCGGGACGGTAGAGGAGTTAGGCAACTAAAGAGGTGACCCAAGAGATGCCACGGTTCCCAATGCAAGATGGGAGTCACGTCAACCGAGGCACTCTTCGCTTTAGGTCAAGGTGTAACTAGACCAAGGGGGAGACCCTATACCCCAATCACAGTTGATTGGACCCAAACAAAGGTTTCTAAGGGTAGGTAAGTAGTGAGTTACGGAAACCAATGCAAGGCTAAGTGGACCTATGGGTTAAGGTATGGTTGAGGGAGGTGTAAGAGTTTGTTAATGTTTCAACCTATGTATGGTTTAGGCCACATGATGGGGTATGATGACTAGGTATAGTACCATGTGTTTACACAAGTGGGTCTAGTTTTCTTGGGAAGTGTGAAATGATTCTAGGTAGGCCCACAAAGTGAAGTTTGATGTGAAGTAGGTACTATAGCTTATATGTAGGCTAGATCTATGAGTTGAAGTTGATTTCAAGGATACCCATGTGCTAGATCTAGGATTTGACACTAATCCCAAGGAGTGCGACTTGCTTGGTGATGGACTAGTGCCTTGTTAAGTGGGCTAATGGGGTCAAAAAGTGTGTCAAATTGTAGATCGGAACACCTAGAAGCCAAGTCAAGTGGGTTGAGTGAAATCTAATGGTTGGATCTTACTAGATCTAGGTTTTTTTAAGTGAGGACCCTAAGTGGACCACAATCCCTTGAAACAAGGAATGCAATCCCCAAGGCGGATCTTGACAAAAGGACAGTATAGACCTAGGTTTCAAGGCATGGGCATTCCAAATCCACGAATAACTCAAACACTCACTTCCTAGAAGTGGACCAACTCAAAAAATCAAGGGGGTGCGATTTGCTCAAGGAGGGTCCAAAAATGGGTTTTGGTGGACCAAATCAAGTCCAATGGCCACCAAAATGTAGATCCGGGATGCTAGTACCCCGATCTATGTTCCTTCAAAGTTTCAAGTGAATCCAATGGCTAGATCTTAGTAGATCTAAGTTTTAAGATGCCAAGAAGGTCAAAAGGGGGTTTCAACCCCTTAAAACATGGAGAGATGTCCACAAGGTAGTTTTCACCAAAGTAAAGATATGGGTATAGGTTATCAAATGTCTAGATGTCAAATCAATTGGGATCTCACCTACCCATGTGCTAGATCTAACCCAACAAGCTTCTCTTAGGAAAATCGATTTAGGTTCAAGAAGGCTTTTTGCATTGAAAAGTGTGTCAATTTTTAGCCAATCACCACCAAACTATAGATCCAACTAGGGGTGGATCCTATAGAGGTGGGTTTTTAATATCTTTTCAATTGCAAGGCTAGATCTAAGTAGATCTAAGAAATACCAAAATTGGGGTTTTGATTTAATTAGGGTTTTATGACCAATGAAGATAGAATGGATGAAAGAGGCACATACCTTGTAGATCTTACCTCAATTTGCTTATGGCCACCTTGCAAGTTGATAGCATTCTCCTATGTGTATATTCAAGAGTGAGATCCAAGTGCTCCAACCAAATCGCCCTTCTCCAAGATAGCCAAATCGTCCTCCTCCTACAAGACAAGATCAAAGAAACAAGTCAAGCAAGATGATTATGAAAATGGTAGAAAGATGTAATAGAAAGCATCAACTATGTCACGAAGATACAATAATGATACTCCCTGTCACAAGATCAACCCAAGAGAGAATATGTGGATCCCTCCAACAATAACCCTCATGAAGTCGCCCTCCTCTCTCCAATTCGACTTTCCTGTCAAAAGGTTAGCAAAAGCACCAAAATCCACAATGATACATAGAAGAGATACTGTATATTCAATATGCAAGAGAATCCACAAGGCAAGAGAGATGTGCTCCACAAAAAATGTTCTATTCCAATATTCCAGAGCTCCAAAGGTGAGCTATACAATGGGGGGTCTCCTCCTTATATAGGATAATAAAGACCAAAACCCTATACCACTCTACAATACTACATCAAATGAGTGGTTGAGATTATAAGATCTCATCATACAATCAATGGCTAGGATGAACCATAACATAATATCACATAGATCACTCAACATAACAATAGCGCCCTCACTAAATGGTACAATGGAGGGTGACGTCATCCCACTAGAGGGGTAAAAAGTACAATAATCCACCTCATGATGACTAGGACATGATAAAATAAGCACATGGTGGGGCTAGGAGGCATCAATCCTTACTAGCTCATCCCCAAGGCACAATAAAATAATAAAATATGTCCAATATAGTAAAAATGACCAAAACTGTCCTCAGAATCCATGACAGTCAAGCAGTAAAAGTCCTCCTGTGATCAATCCGGGCATACCCACATGGTGAAAACTGACTGGAAGATAGTGAGATCACCCTGGAAGATCTCTGTGAAAACCAAATGCCAAAACCTTGCCTCAATTGCCCAAATCGATTTCTTCAGTGACCACTTTATCCCATTTTTTAACTGCCTCGGGAACTGTGAAAGTGCCAAAACTGCCTCCTAGGGTGCTAGCGCTGTCCATCTGAGCCCACCAGGCTCTCCGGAAGGGGGGATAAATGGTAATAACAAGTGGCTGGACCACCCCCTCCATCATCAGCGCCCTAGGTGAACTAGCCTCTCGGGGCCCCTGCTGCTCAGGCTGGGAAATCAGCCCCAAATCTGGTCAACAAGTGTAAAACTGCATCAATCACTGTCAGAAGTGCCCGGAACTGAAAGATAAGTGTCTCAATGGATCCAGAAGACCCAAATCCACTAGGAATGAGTACTCATACACCCTGGGTTGCCCTAATGGGCCTGCTGTAGGGTCCACCATATATGGACAATGTATAATCTGCTGATCTGAAGAAATAATAAACCTGCTGAACTGGATCAAAAATCATCTGCATCATATGTCCATCATATGATATCATCATCAAACATGTGGGCCCATAAATCACCATCAATAATCATCATACATGGTCCACATCATCACGGATCCCAAGAATATATATAATCAAGGATAAATCACATCAGTAGACTAAGACAATGCTTCTCTAATCATTCCCACAGCTAAGCTCAAAGTATACATTCCATTCAGTGGCATTAATCGAGTTAACATATTCCGTTGTTATAATAAATTACTTACACAATAGTTCAAATGACAAACTCACCCATTGGACATGGTCAAACTGCTAGTGAAGGATGAAGGCTAGGAGCAAGGTTGGGCCAAGGGTTTGACTTGTCTAACTTAACTCAAAAATACTTTGGACTGGGAGAAGGGGGAAGCTACAAACTCTGTGCTGGACAAAAGAACACGGGGGATGGCTGTGCCTCACAAATGGATAAGTTGTTTAGAGAGTGCTTATTCAACTTAGGCATCATGTCTACATCAAGTTGATCCAGGTTCATTAGGATCATTCAATTTATTTCCATGGCCTTTTTGGCCTACATAACCCTTCGGATTTCAGATGTGCTGAGAAGCACAACTAGTTGCAGCTTGCATCCAGGGCATGTTTTTCATATATTCACAAGGTCAGCAATTGTTTAGATATAACTTTTAAGAACTATTGCTTTTTGGACCTTTCTTATACTCTTCGAGGAGTATTTTTAGCTTTTCATTGCTCTTGCCCCTTTTTTTTTGTTTCCATGGGCGAATTTTTCAAGTTTCCATAGGTAGAACATGAGCTTTCAGTTTTAGCCAACAACATCTCAAGTGACTAGGGGGAGTTCGAGCCAATGCCAAACATCGGGACAACCGACCAGAATGATTTAGGCCTACAATCCAACTTACCAAAGGCAAGTTCTGTCACCAACTCAGAGCCGAGACACTGAATAAACAGGGATGCGGTCCAAACACAGAGGTAGAAAAATAGGGAAGTCCTCAGTATCAGAAAGTCAAATGAGACAAGTCAGGGTTTAAAGTCAAACAGGAAGGTCATGTATGGATGGAGACAAGTGGATATGGAGCCTACACTAGCAGACAACTGGTGTCAGGGAAAGACCATGTCTATGTAAGGTGACATACCAGTAAGTTTTGTTAAATGACCTAAAAGTGCAAGCAATTGTCCATTTTAAGATTTACAGTTCATTTTAAATAGTTTGCCACATCAGGAATAATATACCAAGCACATGCTATGATCATGACTAAGTCAACAAGATAATAATCCACAGTCAGTGAGAACATATCCATAGATCATACAACATCATCATAATAATAATCATCATGCATCATCTGAAACACTGCTGAAATACATCTCTAGGCACTGAACTGAAACTGTAATGGGATAAGTGGTCACATCAGTCATCAAATCTGAACTCTCAAGGCTCAACCTTGACACAAGGTCATATACAAAAACTGAATAATGTACTGCTCTGATCATGAGTGATCCATAATATATAGCCATGCTCTGGAATAATGTAAGCTCTGGAATGTGCAGATATCTGCTGTACAAGAATAGTAGCCCTGCTACTACGGTGTGATAAAAGTCACCACACTCCTCTCCTCTTCGCTTCAGGTTGGCTCTTCTCCAACACTAGGGGGGTATCCCTAAAATAGGATCGCTAAGGCAGGTACAGTAACGGGCAAGATGAATGGAAGAGGCTGCTTTAGAGAAACGGAAGTAACAAAAGATAGTTTTTAAATGGGTGATGGAAAAGAAGGGAAGATCAATCCTCAGGGAAAGACCAGTGCCAGTACCAGAAGGGGAAATGGAGTCAAAAGAGGACTCATGGAGGCCTTGTGCTTCATAAAAGTGAGACGAATCTAGAATGCACAAACAATCAGATCTTAATCAACATTTCGTACAACCGAATACTGATGTCCATCGAAATACTAATTGTTTAAGCATAATTAACCAACTTAATCCTAAATGGCTAATCTATTGTGCTTGAAAAAGCCCTCACAAGCTAGATTTATTCCACAACTTGAAATACATCACACAACCACATGAAAGATGCTCCATCTGTCCACAAACCCAGCTGATATTTTCATTAAGCTCGAAAGGGAGAGAAAACCCCAAAAATTTTCCATCGTTTACAATGCAGGAGGCTCTCCTCTTTATAGGCCCAAAAAGGATCTCTTCCAAATAAAAAGGAGAATAAAGAATAAAAAATAATAATAAGATAGAGGAAAAAGTGGGTGAAAATCCACTTTCCTCTCCAACGAATATCTGACCACCCACTTGACTTAATTTACTGTTTTCCAACATAAAGTGGACTCGGCTCAGACAGCCACGCGTTATCAATTACTAGCCATAACCCTTTAGAAAACTCCACGCAATAATGTCAGCTGAAAGAAATCGTGCTGTAGCTTGGCGTTTAGACTCGGTGGATGACTTCTCTTCAATCGATCGCCAAAGAGAAACGTGGAACTTCTAGTTTTGTAATCGGCTTTCAAAAATACTGATGTGAGGGTCGATAAACGCAAATCCACCAGACCCGTTCATGCTAGCTGCCACATAAAAGACGGAGATCGACTGCTAATGAATAGTATGATGAAAACGCGAGCTACTCACCCTAGTTTCCTTGGGTCCTGGATCACGCAATTGTAAAAGCGAAACTCTGTTGGCGTGTACTGGCTGCCGATGAAAACAGTTGAGACGTGGGTAAAGAAAACACCACCAACACTCCCCGTGCTGCTCCAAAACCCCTCGATGGCCACCGATGTCACTTTTCTCAACAACTACTGCCTGCGACAACTCAGGCGTATGTTACGGGGCTTGGAAAAGTTCCTTCTTTGCTTTGGTCTCGAGCTCGGGCATTTGCATCAATCAACTGGACGCCGATGCAGATAGGTGAACAACAGGTGATTACGACTTCACTTTGCTAGAAATCACATCAAGTCACGGGCTGGATCAGTCGACTGCAATGCGTGGTAGATGGACCGATAATTTCGAAAGGTGCTTTTATGGCTGAGAGGATTTTACAAGGCTGAAACTTTGATCGCTGTGTATCTTCTAAACAGTCCAACTATTTGACCCACGCCACTCTTTATTCACTACCAGATGAATCCTGAGAATGAAATTCGGACTCTTTCAAGTTTTGCTAGCCTCAAATCTGTCCAAGCCATCAGCATCTTCAATCATCCGAAACTCGAGCTAGAGTGGCTCATTATATCCCGGACCCATCACATTACCCGTTACTGCCGAATCGACTGTTAATGGAAATAGTGAGTCAAAAATTCTAAGCTCAACGCGAAATGAAAGCGCCCAGGAGGCCATCAAAAGATGTGCAACCGATGCCATAAAATGTCGCCAGTCTTGAAACCAAAATATCCTCGCAGAGCTTCTTTTGAAAACCCCCGCAACTGGTGGCAATCGTGAAATTTTTGTTTTGATAGTTCAAATTTTTCTTGCAGTGCATAGCCCACTCCCGGCATCTCCATTACTTTGGGTGCCATACAATAAGAGTCCCAATAACTGAATGAGTATTAGCATCGGCCTCATAAAATATTATGCTGCAAGTTTGAAACCTCATTGGCTCTGGAAATATGAGTCTGTCCACTGGCTTTTCCCTTGTAAAAAAGCAATTACAGCTTTGCTATGGCGCAATCAGAGGAGACAAGAATTCCCTACTGTCTAGTAATGTTGTTAAGCAAGATAAACGAAAACATTGCACTCTGAAAGTTTGCAAGCCTGGCTGGATTTGGCCGTCCAATGACAAATATGCATGATTTCTTTCCTCAGCAGTAGCATCCATCAAGTCTTCGAAGTTAGCTGATTTCTTCAATATTGTAGCCTTTTGGACTGCTATTTGCATCATTTTCTTCAACAGTAGAAGTCAGAAATTCACTTTTCCAATGCCAGCCCATTGTTCTTCAATATTTTAGCTACTGAATGCAGTATTAACTTCAAATGACAAACGAAAGTTTTCTGTTGCTACTTTGTCACCAACTGGCTTCATAAATATAGGAGAACCATTTAGACTAGATATTTGTGCAGCTCTAGCTGCTGCCAGCTTCATTTCCAGCGTTTGAGATTGTTTTATCTAAAGTACTTTACAAGTTGAAGATGCCGCCCTTGATGTTCTTTTTAGCATAAGCCTCAGTTGAATCTGAAACAATCCACATCCTCAATAGATATCCCAGTGAAAAATGCCACAGTGCTTCCTCAAGCTCTACTTTGTTTTGCTGCTACAAATCTGAAGATGGCAGTATCTATGTTCCCCTTTAAAACAGTCTCTCTACAGCAACCCTGTTACTGAAAAAAGAAGCTTTGGATACTCAAAATGCAGATGCATTTTTGAGGGGTAACAGAGTCATAATCTATCTTATAGTATAAGAAATAATTTTATGATTGAAGGCAAGATGCACATGAAAACATACTGAAAATGAAAATATGTAAAACAAAACCTTAAATTTGTTGGTCTTTTTTCCGCCTGGATGCACACCTAGGGGGAACACGGCAGAAATATTCAAGCCACTCGGTGTGGCCTTGGGGGCAAGTTGGAGTCAAGTGTTGTCACTTGATAACTCGACTCCGCCATCTAGGCTTACTCCTAGCGAAGCCAAGGGGGGTGGTCCCTATAAAAATTAAACCAAGGATTTTACACTATAAAAGGGAAAAGTTAAATCTAGGAGTTAAAATGACGAACAAAATTACTGAATCAAGAAGAATCTGCAATAATTTAAATCAATAGCATTGTACTTTAAGGAAAACATTCACGACATATTGGTAGATTGATAAAACACATAAGAGTTAAAAAAGGTAGTGTTATCACATCCATTTTAGCTGGAGCTACCATGCTGCAGATTGTGTGGTCAGGGACCATACTATACTTTTTTTCCAAATCAGAGATCAGATGCCTTTAGAGGAGGCACACAGTTTTGTTCAGATTGCCCCGAGCAGACATATCAGTGGGGATAGATGATTTATTGTATTGTCCAGACATGTATACATTATTGCCTACAGAGGCACCCTTCTTTGCCAGGCTTTGCATAAGCCCATTGAGACAGTTGCCTAGCCATATTTTGATAGAGTGCTACAGAGTATTGCTGGTTTACCACTTATTGCCCGGATTCAGTTGAGATCCAGTTTCAGAGTCAGCTTCAGCAGCAAGTATATGGTGCAGCAGGTATAGCATTTGATGTTCTATTGCTTATGTTGTTGATTAGGCTTGTTTATACATGATAGTACAATGACTTTACATATTATGTTGATGTGGTGATCTGGCTGTTATTATGATGTGTTTGGCCCTTGGTGATGTCAGTCCACCGCTTTCAGTAGGCTCCTGTCTATGCACACTGGATCACATCCCCACTATTGGTATAGACTTGGTCACTTAGTCCCCCTAGGCAGCTGACTTTGGATCCACATTCACTTTCTCCACCCATTCGACTCATTCATGATTGATCTTTCCCGACTTGGATTCTGATTTGTGACCTTGAGGATCCCCTTTCTCATTGATCTCTGAGTATGCCATGATTCCCTGTCTTTTGTGCCTCAGCTCTTTAGTGTGTGAGATGCACTCTCAAACCTGGGATTTGCTCCTGTCGGTTGCCCCCCGATGTTGCAATGCAGTATAGGATTGTGTAGCCTCACCGGGTGTTCCCCATTGGTCATCGAAGCATTTATGCTCACTCCCATTACTCTGCAGTATGAGCACCTTGATTATATCTATTGAGATATGTATGTAGCCCAAAAGGGCCTTGATGAAGAAATGAAGAAATGTAAAGCAAGCCAAACAGGCTATTGTAAATGTAAAATCTAGCCAAAAAGGCTAAGTATGAAATGTAAATGTAAAATCCATGCAATGTGTTTGTAAACACACATGGACACAGGTCAGCCGTGCATATCAGCTTTGTAGTGGTTATTTCCTCACCTAGTCCTGCGGGGCAAGGAGGTGAGAGGGAGCAAGGGACAAGCTCAAGATTGTCCCCTAGAGTCCTAAGTTACGGTTTGTCGGACACCCAGTTTGGCGGCTCTAGAAAAGATCCTCATGGAGTCTTATTAAGGCATGGATGTGAGTTGTGAGGTACTTGTTAGATGACCAGTGGCGGTTTCCCTACACTATACCCATTTGTGAGGCACCGCCCTTCCTCGTGTTTTGTCATGGTATGCTTATCTAAGTGGACCCCGCTTTCTCGAGTTATCCAAAGGGTCGCATGATTTTTGTCCTTGTCATCCCTCATCCTTCACCTTGTATTCCATATCACCCAAAGTCAGCTAGGTGGTCAAGTCTATAGGTTGTGCATAGCAGTTTGAGTCCTTTTGATGTGGTGGGCCCACCTCACCAGGGGTCTCGTATTTTTCATCACCATATGGACATCTTATTGTTTAGTAATGTAGTAACATGTATAAGGAAGCCTATCGCTTCATATTGCTTACAGGTATTCAGCCAGCACCATGTTGACTAGATTTGACTTGGTCAAACTAGGTTGACTAGGCCAAAAGTGGGCCCGAAAAAATATTGCGACCGAGATTTCAATTTTGGTCATTTGTATTCTCTTGGGGTCCCATATGAACCTCCAAGCATCAGAATTTGAAAAGGTTGAGGCAGCGATGAGATTTTTAATTATTATTGGTCATTAATGACCTGTTTTAATTAAAAATCATGGATTTTGGGCGAACAGTGCCTAAGTGATGGATCGTGGTTGTTCAAGTGACCATGTTTACTATTTTTGGGGTCCACGATCGCATTGCAACAGATGGTTCGACAATCCAGGCACTATAAGTGGGTCAAAAGCCCAATTTACACCTTCAGCAATAAAAACCAGCAGTTAATTAAAGGAAAAATCAACATTTGACAAAGGCAACTATGGCAAATGGCAAAAATCAAAGGCCGGCTAATACAAGGGTGACTTATAAGGTAATTTGGTAATGTTTGGACATGATATTTGTTGGTGGGACCCTCCATTGGATCAGCTCACTATTGGAGGTCGAATTTGCCCATGGGGGCGTTTTTCCTCACTTGGCAAAATTCGATTTTGATGTTATATTATGGTGGGACCTTGATGTATTGGGACCTTGATGTATTAGTTAGGGGGATAAAACATGATATAGACACCCCCTAACTTGTGTTTTATTTGTTGTATGGACCCCACAAGGGGCCCCCTCTCTCCACATGTGCGGTCTAGAGGGCAATTCGCACCCCCTCAAGGAGGAATCTCCTCCATTCGATTTGGTTGATTGGGAGTTGATCCCAGCCCTTCATTTTGGAGGGAATAGGGTTTGAGAAGTGGCCTTTCTCTATAAGAGAAGGCACTCACCCATTGTATCCCTCTCTCTTGGCATTTTAGACTTGGAATAGAAGAGAAAAACGACTTGGAGCTCTCTCTACTTGTGTTCTTGTGTGATGTTCTTTGAGGTTGTTGATTGCCAAGCTATCTTGATGCACTAGTGTAGATTGTGGTTGTTTCCAACATTGTTTCTCACCATTGTTTGCAGCAAATACAACTCTTGGAGGAGGGCGCACCATTTGGCTGCCACTGTTGCTCCACTCTTCGGGATTGGTAACAAAAGGGAAGTGTTTTTGCCATTTCATCCAAGCATTTCTCTCATTTTTATTTCTATTGCTGTAGATTTCACTAGCTTATCATACTGATTTGATCTATGTCCATTGGTTTTGGCAGGCAAGGAGGACGAGTTGGTGGGACTGGGCAAATCGAACTCATTTGGGGACTTCTGCAATCCATTCTATTTGATCTTCGGGATGTTCTAACCTCAGCAAAATCAAAGATATCAGCTGGTTCCAAGTAGGTGTTCCATTTCTTCCTCTTACATTTCAATTTCTGAATAGTCTTAGAGAGAAAATTCACATTAAAACCCTAAAAATTAAAATACTAAAATTTCACCGTTAGAATTAGTTTTCCTTCAAAACCCACTAATGAAATGTTCTTAAACCTCTATATCTCAAGTTTCATTTAATTCCGACCCCGTTTACCCATAGAACTAACCACTGGTCTCCCATTGATTTCGCCCTCCTTGGGCATTTTAGCCAGTTACACTGTTGGGTAATTTTCTGGGTTGTTGGTACTCTTGATTTGAGTTTAGAACGTCATTTTACCATAAGAAATCAAGTATCGTTTGTTGGAAGTGATTTTAAACACTAATTTCTCGCTGCCCTAGATCCATTTAACTCACCGTTTAAGCTTTGTCTTGGGTAGTTTTACTTCAACATTTCACTTCCATTTCATTGTATCTCCTTAGGCTATTTCAGCCATACAATCACTAATTTAATCTTGTCATCTAATCACTTCTGATTGCTGGTCACCTTCTACATCACTATCATTTCACTACTTGTGTCCATCAGTTGGCTGAAACTAGACTTAGGAGCTCACCTACACTCACTCTTTGTTTTCATCTCTTATTCTTTTGGGATTTGGGTGTATTTTTGTCTCTCAACCATCACCGGTTGAGCGGGGTCTCCCCCTTGACTTGGCTACGTGCCTTGTCTGAAGTGACAATAGCCTTGTCCGGTGTGACTTCCGTTCCTTGAGCGGAGGACTTGGCCATTGCTGGTTACTCCTTTCTAGCTGCTCGCCCTCTACCATCCCTGTTGGGATACCTTACTTCAGCAGCTAGAGTTTGTGTGATAACAGGTAGACAAGTGTCGAGATGTATAAAATGTTGTTGTTGTGTTGGGAATGTGTTGCAGATGTCTTATTGTCAGTTTTAATTTATTAATGCGTGATTAAGGGAATGTGCTAATTGAGGGTTTGTCCCAAATGAGCTTAAATCCTTGAACTGAGCGCTTGAAGCGGCTTTACCAAGTGTCCAATGGGGCGAGGCATAACCTGCTTAAAGAAGCCCCCTAATTCTATGGTAGTCACCCTTCGCGACCTCTCGAGTTCCCAAAGATAAAATATTCGGATTGTCCTATTACTCTAGTCACTCCACCCTTTCTGGTTGGCCAGCTGGTTAGACTAAGCTAAACGGTCAAGAGCATACAGGGAAGGATCCTTGGTAAATTTTACTAAACAAAATTTAATGTTTTCTACTTGATTAAACTAGTCCAAGAATATATTTTCCGGCCAAACTCTAGTACTCAATGAAGCTCTTTTCGTGGCATTGTCCTTCGGGAAAGCAAGGAAAAAATTACTCAAACTTTAAAAAAAGTAAACTGTTAACAAAATGTGAAAAAATAGGTCCTGAGTACGCTTGTGGCCGCCGTTGAAATGGAACGAACAAGGTTAATTTTATCCTAAATTAATTTTATTAATTGCCGTAAAAGAAAATCTAAGCTAAAAAAATCCAAACCATAAAAAAAATGAGTCGACACAGATCCCCTCTAGGGGGATGGGGTGTAGGAACTGGGTATCCTTCTTGCTCTTCTTTATTTTTCCTGTTAAAATGATTTGAAAGAGATGCCTAGGATCCTTTATAACTTAGGATCAAAAGGCTTACAAGTTTGCACAAAATATCTAGAAATAAAAGGGCTCTTTCGGAACACTTTTGATTGCTTGAAAAGTAAAAAAATTGTCAGAGTAACTTTCTAATAAATTGTCAAAACCTGAAAACCAGCAAGCAAACATCAACCAAAAATACCCAAAAACACTTTGAAAGTGGCTTGGGACTTACCAAAAAAGTTGGAAAAAATCTAAGTTAGAAAAGCTAATGAAAAGATGTAAAATATTTAACTAGTGAAGCAAGCTAGAAAGCTTGTCTCACTAGGGTATTTGGCTGGCCTCTTTAAAGATGGAAAACAGATTTTAAAAGCACTTAAATGCTGGATCTAACTTTGAATCACACTAAGAAAAACTTCTCTTACTTAAGCTAATTAGATCTTCAACTTTAAATTTGTAAAAGAAAGAGAGATTAACTGCTAATGCTAGAAATGAGAAAAAATTTTAAGCACGCTAACATTAGAAACCAAATCTAGATCCACTTCTTATTTAAACTTTCAAATACAAACCTAGAATGCTATCAAACCAGTAACCAAGAGAAGAATAGAAAAATTGAACTAAAGGGTGAGAAACCTGAGTTTGAGAAAGAAATAGTCAAGTGGATGGAGCTTGCTTAAAGTGGGAACAAGAGGGACTAAACTTCCTTGAAATGGCTTAAGAAGTGAAAACACTAACATGCTTGCCTCATCTTTGAGCTCCAGTAACCTGCAAAAAATTTTCACAGAAAAACTTGCACAAGAGAATTAAATGGCACCGATGTAAACCATATGAAAGACTAGAAATATAAGCATTCAAACAAGAGATGCACAATATTCAAAGCATTTTCATATAATCAACAATGAGAAACAAACATTAGATTTCATTTCTTACCCTACTGAAATACAGATTTCCTTCCAAGGTCAGCGCAATTCCAACAATAAGCAAATTTCTATGAAAAGATACAGATTACCTCAATTGATCTTGAAGCCTTAGACATCCACACATCACATGAACACACAAAGTAGCCTCCAGAGCCTTTCTTATTAATTCCAAAACTCAAAAGAGATTACGGAGAATATGAGCAGAGGTTCCACCTTCAGATGCTCAACAATGAAGAAGATTGTTGTTTAAAACTTTAAATAGCCAAATGCATGCAAACTAGGGTGCATCCATTGATTGAATGTTTAACTAGAAGCTCCAGGATTTGATTTGGA
Organism: Larix kaempferi; assembly: GCA_027924585.1. Taxonomy (NCBI): domain Eukaryota; kingdom Viridiplantae; phylum Streptophyta; class Pinopsida; order Pinales; family Pinaceae; genus Larix; species Larix kaempferi. The sequence goes on from BSBM01000636.1 coordinate 7,589,542, forward strand.
GTTGATTGGAAGCCAATCCAATGGGGATTGCGCCACCTCTCCATGAGGTAGGCGCATCCCTTCCTTAAAATTATCACACCAAACGAAGGCTGCCATGTGGAAAAGTCGCCCAACATAAGAGATATGCTCCCCCCTTCATTTAGGAAGAACTCGACCTCTTTTGGATTTGATTGGATTCATCAAATTGGAGCACAATCAATCAAAGGATTTGATTTCCAGTTAACTAAAGACCACTCCAGACATGCTTCCATTTATTTAGGAATGTCTTTTTTTGCCTTTAATGTGTCTTTTTTGGCCAATTAAATATGTCTTTTTGGCTTTTTTTGAGCAAATATTAATTTGAGTGACAAATATTCTCTCAAAACTTAGGAAAAGTGGGTTTATGGGTTTAATGGGTGCTCTAGCTTAGAAAACGAGCATCCCATTGGCATATTTAACCCACAAACCATGCTTTTATTACATTTTTTATATTCCCAGTTAAACCATTAAAAATGGCTTGATTTTACGAGAAAATTTATTTTTTCAAAACATAAAAAAATCCTAGGGGGACCTAACACATGTTCATACGACTCTATATTAGTGTCTGGCATGTTCATATACATTGACACGTGAATTTTAATAACCTCCTAAGGCCTAACCACGAAGGCGGGCATTCCAGCTTTGGAGGAGCAGGAGAAAAACTTGAAAATTATGCCTTGCTAAAAAGCAAAGTATAATTAACAAGTGAAAAAACTCCTTGGAATACTTGGATTGATTTCTAAGTCCTAGGAAGCCAAGTCTTTTACATAAACATACCACGCAAGCACACTTTATTGAAAACCCTGTGGGGCATGAACATGTGAAAAATTAAAAAACAAAAGGGCCCTGAAAGGCCTGATGGACTTCAGAATGCTGATAAAGAACATGAAACATGTTCAACTTTGGCACGCTTGCTTGAAAGTCCAACTAAGTACAACTTAGCTGGTAACAGGTCTCATTAGTAAAAGTCCAATCTCCATGAATAGTTACCCCCAACTTAGCAAGTGCATGATCCTATATACACACACTACTACAAAGGAATAAAACAGATAAAATTTTAGATAATGCAGCTTATTGTACTTAAAAGGGAAACAACTGGAATGACTCACAACGTGGAGCTTCTTTATTGCAAGGAAAGGTCTGTTGGAGGCAACCTAATCCTCTCCCAGAAAATCTGTAATAACAAAGTTGTTGATAATCACCAATTATAATAATTATTAATGATGATTATAGCCTGAAAGAAACACCACTTAATTATTCTGAAACATACAAAACAGAAAAATTCAAACTTTTAGTATACAGGATCCAGACCCATGCCCAGTTGCTTGGATCCCAAATAAATATTAGACTGATGATTTTTTTTAGACTATTAATTTCTAGCAATTTTCCCTTTAGTGAATGAAATAATAATATTTTCAATATTAACTCAATATTTTATTTTTCCTCATTACTACATAATAAAATTTGAGATAGAAAGGGGGTGTGCCTACCTATTATCTGCTTCATTTGTTGTGAAGTAATTTCCTACCAGATTCCTGCATGTCATGTCATTACATATTATAACTTGTACAGTGTAGTTGATAGAAAAAAACTTCTTGATTATCACACCCAACAGTAGACACTGACATTTACCAGTAAAGGAGAAACCCTCTAATTATAAGTTTATAACATAGATGGAAATAAAGACAGGTGATCATATACAAAGAGGGAAAAGAAGGCAGAGTGGAAGAGCTATATCAAATTTCTATTCACAAGTTTGTAATATCAATTGATTTCTTTGTATAAAAAATTACTCTGCATACACATTCAAATTGTTGTCACTAAGCCATGTTGGAAGAGATTCTGAAAACTGGTTGTAAGATAGATCTCTGCAGACACAGGACATTAACAGTACAGTAAGGCATACTTTTTAATAAAATTGAGATTCCATAAACAATAGTATATGACCTAAAAGAATACATATCCAAGTGTTATAATGCCTACAGATAATAAACTTTGTCAGCCATTTGCACTTAATGTAATCATGTAGTCATCAGTACTTTTTGTTAGTCATTAGAGCTTTATGTTGTATGTACTTTATGCTAGTTGTTTCTACATTGTGTCTTTAGGGTTTTAACTAAGTCATGGTTGGTGGTGTTACCACTAGAGCATGCATGGAGCTTAGCATTGGAGTTAGAAGGATCTTTCTACACATTTTGATACATAACTTTCCATTGAGGATACTTTTGATGCATTTTCATTCATCTCGAGGCAAATTTGCGTATTTGGAGACGATTTCATCATCAATGGTGCACCTCACATCATACAAGGTATATTCTACACATTTGGAGGCATGACTTGGTACAATGGCATTCTTAAGAAGGAATTAATGTTGAACACCCTTCACAAATTGAGGACACATGGCACATCAATCCCATTGACATAGTCACAAGCATACAAAAAAGAGGAGTGCTCCACTTGGAAGACTTTAGAACAAAACACATACCAAGATTAAGGCACTCTCTGATGAATGGCTTGTATGGAAGGATCTAGAAGGCACTCATAAGTGGTCCCTCTGCATTAATAAGTCATTGTTTAAGGGAGATCTCCATGAGAAAAGATCTAGAATGACACATATATCAAGGAAAAGTATATTTTGATGGATCACTCAGTCTTGGGAGATGACAAGTAACACCTTTGACCCTTCCAAACATAAAATGATGCCTTAGGAGTGGAGCACCCTTCTTTTTAGGGTATTCTAGATCATTCTATCATTATTTTATTCCATAGGCAGTTGCAAAGAAGGCCTATAAAAAGAGGCCTCATTTTCATTTGCAAATTGTGAGTTCATTGTGGAGAAATACCCTAGACACTAGTATTTGGGGCTGAAGATTAATCGGCAGGTTTGAAGCTTGATTGTGAAAATATTCAGGGCTGGTTTGCATCCAAAGTCATCATTATTCATTTCAGGTTTTTCATTGGCTGGGCATCATGTTGTACTATTATAGTGGTTTAATGCTAGCTGTTGAAGGGCTGAAAGAGAGGTCTGTTGACCTTCTTACTGGCTGTTTATGATATCAGATTGCAGAAGTATGTATTCAGGACAGGTTGTTCAATACAAAGTTGTCCTCTTTTGCTGCTTATGTCTTATATGATATCTTAGGCTTACTTGGATGACTGATGGTTTTGTTGGTGTCTCATTTTGAGCATCTATACTTGGCTGTAAATGAAATTTTCAGATCTGATATACCAGCAGGCATTGTTGTTTGGTTTAATATCCTTCATAACCAAGTTTCTATTCCATGAATATGTTTGGAATCTATAGCCTAGGGATAAGGCACTAATATACTTGAAATCACCACCATACATCTATCGCATATCATAAACCTCTGTATTGCTAAGTCTGGAATTGTTTTAAGGGTTTTAAGGATAGACTTAGTAATTTTATTAGGGAATCCCCCCTTGCTGGAGGAGATCTGGCCTAAAGCAAGAGAAGTGCCCACCGAGGTGACAATGGGTTGAACTTTTAAGTTTCCCTAGGTTTGCATCTTTATTATTGGACTTCAGTATTTTGCAAGTACAGGTCTAGAAGGTAACAAATTGGCGCCATTGTTGGGGATGCCAAATCCCTTGCTCAGTATTTGATGACTATACTCTATGCATGTTGATGAGATATATCATCTGGCAACTCCATTGGAAGAATGTTCAAAGAGGAAATACCATACAAGGAGTTCCTCAAGAAGATTGCTTTCATCACAGGTTGAATAGGTGACAATGGGTGGAACTTCTAAGTTTCCCTAGGTTTGCATCTTTATTATTGGACTTGAGTATTTTGCAAGTGCAAGTCGAAAAGGTAACAAATTGGTGTCAGTGCCTGGGAAGCCAAGTCCCTTGCTCAGAATTTGATGACTATACTCCAGCCATGTTGAAGAGATATCTCATTTGACAACTCCATCAGAAGAAAGATAAAAGAGGGAATACCATACAATGAGCTCCTCAATAATATTGGTTTCATCACAGGCCAAACCAGAAAGAGTATACAGAAGAAAGCATGGGAACAAATCATCCCAGGGTATCACAAGATTCAAGTACAAAAAGCTTTGAAATTGTTGAAGACATAAGGTCCTTGTTTCTTGATAATAAAAGGCATCAAGATGCAACAAACATCAAGATGCAACAAGGATCATGGGTTCATGGAAGAGAATTTGTACAAAGCCTTGGACATCACAGCTTTTCAAGTAGCCCCTCATGCTTTACTAGATAAGTATCATAGGTGGCTTCCTAATTTTCAAGGTAACAATGTTATTTCATCTCAGACCTATCATCCAAGTAAGGGCCTTTGAAAACATACTTACCGAGAAAGAAGTTGAACATGAATATGTAGTGATAAAATTATTCATTTTATCTTTCAAAGAAGATGCTAGGGTTTGATTCAAGAATCTTGATGATGGTAGTGTTCGATGTTGGGATGGATTCAAAGAAATATTTTTAGAACAAATGGTGAATAAAAAAAAATGGTAGAATCTTGTCAATAGAGCTTAATGAGATTAAGAAGAAGGAAAATGAAATTGCTATCACTATTCTTGTAGCTGCCCCTTCGTGAGATCCTATCCAGGATGGTAGAAGGGACGGACAGCTAAAGTAGTGACCCTCGAGGATCTTGATCACCAGTGATACACTGGTTGTCACGCCGATCAAGACCTTCCTCACTTTAAGTCGACTACGTAAGAAGGCTAAGGGGGAGACCCTTGTCTTTCCTTGCGGAAAGACTTAACCAACAAAGATACCCTAAAGACTATGCAATCATTGAGAATGGGATACCTTTTGATCATAAACCCTAGGTTGTAAATGGACGCTAATGAGGGAGGCTCAAATGGATTGATTTAGATTCAATGGACGCAACAATATAGATTCAAGTGATTTCTCCTCAATAGCTATAGAATTAATAAATGACCTAGGTTGATTGAGTGCTAGGGGTAAATGAGTAAAATGCTACCCTAGGGGGGTTTTGCTTAGCGAAATAGAAATGCCCAAGGTAGGATTTAAATCAACAAATAAAGGTTGTCCTAACACTTCAAAATTATTGATTGGATAAGAGATGAGTGAAATGATAAGGAACACAAGAAAAACAAGTCATAAACTAGAAGCCCTAGAGACCAAGCCAAAGGGGGTGCGCTCACTGAATATCAGTGCCTTGTCTAGCAGGGTAAATGGGGTCTAAAACATATGACATTTAGATTATAGGGGTTCTAGACTAAGGCCAACAATACCCAAATGCCCGATTTTTAAGACTCTAAATAAAGAGCTTGCTGAATTTTATAGGGATCTTAACTAGTAAGTAAATAATGGTGACCAATGGAATGAAAATGAAAATGAGAGAAGCAATGGGATTACTTACTTGGTTCCTGTATAGATGCCAAAATAATGACAATTGTTCCCGCAGAGATCAAATGAGAAGAAGTTAACGAAGCTCTAGCTTTGAACCTGTTGTCCGCTGAGATGCACACCAGCAGCAGAAATTTTTCGAAAGTTGTTCCCTCACTACAAGTGAGGAAAGTGTGGCCTTAGGGGCAAGCAATGAGCCAGGTATTGTCATCTGAATCCCAGCTCCTCCGTTTAGGCTAACTCCTAACGAAGCCAAGGGGGGTAGTCCCTACAAAGAGTTTCACTAAGGCTCAATGTGTTTTAATGTTTTTGGTGTATGGTGATGCGGATGGATGTTGTTTAGGAGTTTTTAAAGATGAAAGATCACAAATTTACTTTAAATGAAACACAAGGTAAAGTGCAATCCACGTTGCGAAATAGTATATGAAGACTTTGCGAAAATAAGAAGCATTCACAGATATGAAATATAAAATCCAATGGACAAATGGCCCAACTTAATAAATATAAAATAACCAGTGCCAAAATGGAGTCAAACAAGTGTAGTGCTTGGGGATGCTGAAATGCAAGTCTCAATAGTAGTTGTTCGTGAGATCGTTGTGCAAATTATCTTGGTAAACTAAAAGTTTTAATGGTCTTGATTATTAGGCTGAGAACAACAAGGTAATCAAAAGACCGGAAAGGTATACTTTCAGTGGCTTCCCCTTCTAATGGTAAGATGGACCGCCCAGATTTCAAAGAGTAGGTGCCTAAAGAATTAACCACTCTGATGTCTAGACAACAGTAATTTCCGGCCCCACCAGGTTCAGGAACTTTGCCCACTACCTGAGTATGTCTTGAAAAAACAACGCCGGTTCATTGGTTGTGGGGGTGAAAGTTTTATTATGTTATCGAAAATTATCAAATCCAACACCTTTCTGAGTACTAGCCCAACCTTTTCAGGTTGGCAGAGCATACGGGTGTTGAATAGCAACCAAGATAAATTATTACGGGGGTGTGAGTTGGAATTTTTTATTATTAGAGCACAATATTCAACTCTCCGATAGAGAGTGCTCTTGACTTTGTCTTATGACAAGGTTCAAGAGACTTAGCTATTCTATATGCCTAATGCAGGGAAAAATGCAATTTTATTATGCTCTCCGACAAAGAGTGCTCTTGACTTGGGTTATTGCAAGTTCAAGAGGCTTTGTTCTTTATTAAAATAGAGATAGTTTGCATATAAAGAAAATCACTTTTTTCAAAATAAACAAGTAATGAAAAGAAAAAATCAAATGAGAGAGAAAGAACAAGGCCAAATTGAGTTAACTAACCAAGAAATAAACAACAAGGTGGGATCAACCTCTGAACAAGGCGACCACTAGAACCGCTAGTCGGGAAAACCTTCCAGCTAGCTGGATGCTTGCAAGGATGCTAACGGGGAAAGAGAAGTAGCCACAAAACTATGTGGCACTTGGGATCAAATCCCAAGCTACTTTCTCAAGGCAAAACTTGGAAGAGAGTTAATCTAAGTACAAAAATAAACTTTAATCTAGAAAATTTGAAATAAATCTAACTAAAGCATGCATGAAACAGTCTTCCCCAAATGGGGAAGGAGAAACAAAGTGTGGGAGGCCTTATCCCACCTAGCCTTTTTATTAACCAATTTACAAATGCCTTGGGAATTTAACCCTTGCAAGGTCTTTGAAAGAAAATAAACTGAATGAAACTAAGAAGCTCTTGATAGCTTTTACAAAGGAGAGTGGTTTTATATCTTCATGGTTATCATTCTCTTCATTTGTTTTGGATCTTCCTTTTGGTTCAGTTTTCCTCTTTGGGTTTTGCTTTTCTTCTTCTTTGAATCTTTTTTTTTTTTATGTGTTTCTTTGTTGAAATATTGTAACTTCAAAGAATATTATATTTGTACTTTATTATTCCAGAGATGTTTCATTCCTCCGTGGAGATATTATTGTATATCCGGAGATGTTTATTCCTCCGTCGGAATGTGGTAACTTGGGTTATTAGACTTCCCTAGTGGGGGTCAGCCCTGTTGCCGCCTGGTTCCACACCTGGGAAAACGCAGCAGAAGTCTTCAAGCTGCTGGTGTGGCCTTGGGGGCAAGTCAGAGTCAAGTGCTGTCACTTGGGACTCGACTCCTCCGTCTAGGCTTTCCTAGCGAAGCCAAGGGGGGTGGACCCTAAAAATAAAAGAAACTAAGGCCTCTAACCTAGGAGTTAGGAAAATAATTTTTTGCAACCAAGAATAAACACTACATACATTTGTCAAATAAAAACATCATTTATCATTTACTCCCATTTAGAATAATCATCATTCAACTGCATACTAGTCAACAATATAAAATGAAATTTGCATCAAGACCAGTGCCTTGTTATGGAGTCAAATAACAAATGCATTGACAGAAAGGTAAATGTTGTGAAGTGTTCTTGGTTTATTTTAAAATTAATGTGATGGTGATCTTTTTTATTAAGGCAGGTGGGTTCCCGATATACGCAAGGTACGGGGGAACATGTCCGGAAATTTGAAGCGTGGCTTCCCTCTCAGGCTTTGGGCTGGATCGGAGTCTCGAGGAGGTGTTCAGATGCTATACCAACGAGGGCAAGCCTAACGGTTTCCAAGAGGTCGCTATCCAGTTTTATCCCAAGCCTTCTGGGAAATTTGCCCACGACAACAAATTGCGTGTTGTGCCGGATTTTCACAAAAAGGATTTTTATTGGGGTGGTGTTAAGTCCTATTACTAGTCATCCACTCCTTTCTGGTGTGTACCAACTGGATCAGACTAAGCTGCAAGTTGGCCACAGAGCATACGGGAGAAGACCTTGGTATTTTTTATAAAATTTTAAGAACACAAATTTTATCTTTTTAGAACCCCAGGAGTCTCTTTTCAGGCATGTATTTCGGGCAAGCCCTCATACAAAACCCTACTTCGGGAAAGCAAGGGGGGCGTTATGAGTTGTAAAAAAATGTGAAAAAACTAGGTTGTGAGTGAACTTGTGGCCCGCCAGTGGAACGGACCAACAAGGTTTATTTTAATCCTAATTGATTTTATTTAATGCCGAAAAACAAAGAAATAAACTACTCTAACATTCACGCCATGAAAATGAGACGACACAGGCCACCCCTGGGGGGATGGGGTATGGGCGCTGGCTAGCCCACTTGCTCTCGTTTAAAAATGTTTACAATGATTTCGAGAAGTGCCCCAGTCTACTTAATGTGACTTGGTGGCTTACAAAATTATAGGAAAAATATGACCGGTTTTGAGAAATATGGAAATTTGTCCTCCGGGTCGCCTGGATGCTCGAAATTTCGCCAGCACTTCCTCCTACCTGTTCATCTTTTGCTGCAAACCAGCAAGCAATAATTAGTACAAGATGCCCAAAAACACTTTAAGAGTGTCTTTGGAACACCTCCTAAAAAACCCAAAATTTTCTAAGTTAAAAACTAAGTAAAAATGACTAAAAATAACCAAGTAAAACAAGCTATGGGGCTTGTCTACCTGGGATCTCTGCTAGCCTTTAATGGCTGCAAACTTCAAGCTCTAGGACAGCCAAATATATCTTTTATATCAGCACTACAACTACCCCACAAGACTTAAAAGAGATATGACGATTTTACTTGCAAGCCTTTTGAAAAATAGATGCTAAGTGAAGGAAAGTCTAACAGTTAAATATATAAGCTTTATGACTGTCTAAACCAATCCTTTATGAAAATATTTCTGATCTATTTGAATTACAATATGAGCATATGAATCAGAAAACTTTCAAATACAAGTAACCAATAACCAGAAAAATTTTGATTTTGAATTAAGTTGAGAGAGAGATGAAGCAAATCTTGGTTGAAATCCGAAGCTTTGAAGGTTGTGTTTGTGATATTCCAAGGGACTGCATCTGCAAACAAAATTAGAAGGGAGGAAGCAAACAAGATCCACCTACTTCCAGTCGAGATAACCTGCACATCACACACTTTGCAAACAAGGATCAAGTGTAGACATATATTTAAAAGAAATCAGTGCTGCATACTCATAAACAAATGAAGACATACAAACATGATCTCTAAATAAACATAAATCAATAAGCTAAGACAATAAACAAATTGAAATAACTTATCTCATGAATGTTACCAATCTATCCAATGAGTACAATAGATGCAATAAAATGTCAAAGCTTATGCACAGGTTACCTCCATTAGACAAGCCAAAGATGGTTCATCCACTCACACAACAACACCACAAACTTGACCTCCAAAGTCTTCTTTATTCAAATTCAAAATGATATGAGTATTACAACGATAACTTTTGTGCTCCAATTCTCACTAGTGAACAATGGAGAGAGAGCTGCATTTTATAGAGAAATGACAAGGAGGGAGGGCGCACTTGGTGAAGGAGACAAAGGGGGAGTAGTGGCACGATTGAGGGAGAGATAGGGGCTGCCATCCCTTGCATTGGGCTGCATACACCAGCATAAAATGTGCCCACACAGCAGCACCCAATGTGCTGCCCATTACCTTGAAACGTGGGCTGCCCACTACACAAGTGCGCCCCTCCTTAATGAAAGCGCCCAGCCCAAAACGTGGGGAGTTATACCCATGATATGGGCTGCCCCTATGACATGTCTAGCAGCCCAAAACACTCCTAAAACAATGCTGGTCGAAATCAGACCCCAAAAATCTCTCCAAAAATTAAATACTTTTTTATGTCATTTTCCCATTTTTCTATTTTTTTATGACTTTTTGGGGATTTTTTGATTTTTTTGATTTTGACCAAAGTAGAAGCACCCAAACATTAGGAAAAGTGGGTTTAGGGGTTTAGGGGGTGCTCTGAGTTAGAAAACGAGCACCCCTAAGGCAAAAAATACCTCCAGATGCCCCAGATAGGCCAATTACAATTTTTTTAATTGAACCATTAAAAATGGCCCAATTTAGGGAAAAAATAAAACTTGCCGAAAATTAAAAACAACCTAGGGGGACTTAGCACATGTCCATATGACTCAAAATTAACGCCTAGCATGTTCATATACATTGACCCATAGACTTTAACAATCCCCTAAGGCCCGTCAGCCTCCCCAGGCATTCCAGCTTTGGAGGAGCAGGAGAAAAACCCATTAATTATGTTATGCACTAATGCAAGACATAATAGATAGGTGAAAAAACTCCTTGGAATACCTGACTTAGCCAAAAAGTCCTAGGGAACCAAGTCTTTTACAAAACACCATGCTAGTACGTTTTGTTACAAACCCCGCAGGGCCATGGACATGTGGAAAATTTTAAAAACGAGGGCCTTTAAAAGGCCAGCTGAATATCAAATCACCAAAAATGAACATGTATCATGTTCCACTCTGCCCGCTCGCTTGATAATCCAACCAAGTACAATTTAGTTGGCAACAGGCCTTGTATGTGTTATGTGGGTCAAAGGGTTGTTAGACCACCCTAGAGGGGTCGGCCCAGTCAATTGTAGTGGGGTGTTTAACCCAATGGTAAAGTTGGGGCCGACCTAGTTAATATATTGTACAAGTCGGAGATGTGTATAAATAGAGGAGGTGAGCTCCTCATTTGATACACTTCACTCACTCAGAATATAGCGCACTTGTGGAGGAGAGGTCTGCTATGGTAGAGGAGGAGATCATGTCTTTGGTTTGCATCTTTGTATATTGCTGGTCGTCTATATTGAGGAAGCTTTGCTGGGTTTTCTACCCCATGAGGGTTTCCCAGGATAAATCTGTGTCTCTTGTGTTTATGCTGTGCTTGTTGTTTCTTTAGTGATCCTGTATATGCTATTATTGTGAAATGGAATGTAATGCTGCTATTTTCTGTCTTAGCATATTAAATCTTAACATGGTATCAGAGCTAACCTGAAGGAAGGCAATGTATGGCACTTACGACACTTGCTTCACTTGCGACAATTTGAAGGTTTGGGTTTTACATAGAAAAAACCAGTCATCGTGGAACTTTCGCTATAAATCCATTTCTGTGAAGGTTCAGGATCTGCAAAGTTTACAGGTCGTAGATAACATCCCCAGGTACCTTGTGTCCAAAGGACACCTTCAGATTCGTTGTACTTTGTGAGTTATGATCAATACAAGTTAGGGTTTCTGCCTCTTCCAGATCTTAGTTAAAATCAGGTGACCTAGGAAAAAAGGTCATAACTTGGGCTAGGAAGCTCCAAATGAAATTTCGTAAAAATTGTCAGGTAGTACACAGACTGTACTATCTCAGAAATTTTTTTCAGAGGCCGAAGTTGAACCAGCGACACGTGGCACGCCGTACAAGTTCGCTCTCCTGTTTTATCCCATAAACAGGTCACGTTGCGACACTTGGCATAACTCTCTCTCAGAATATCCAAATGAGGTCAGACCTGTCGGGATGGAAAGATGACAGGTCAGGCTACCACAGAAAAAGTTTTCAGACCCTGTGGATCGAAAAGTTCGGAGTTACAGCAAAAACAATCAGGTACATATTTCTGTCAAAACAGAATTATTTTTGGAGCACCATCATTCATGGCTTCCGAAATTTAGGGTTTCGGAGAAAGTTAGAATTTTTGGAATCAGAGTCCATGGCTGAATGCTGCTCAGGAAAATCGAAATTTAGAGACCAAGATCGAATTTTTTGGTTGGGTAGAAGACCGAGCTTGATCAAACCCCAGTTCGGGATTTTGATTGGAAAGATGGAAAATTAGGGCTTCAGCAAAAGTTGGAATTTTTTGAAGTCTGTGACCACGGTTGGAAGCTTCTCAGAAAAATAAGAGTTTAGAGCCTTGGATCGAACCTTTTGATTGGGAATAAGGGTGGGCTTCATCAAACCCTAGGTTGGGATCCTGTCTAGAAGATCCAGAAGTTTCGAAGGCAATTTTGAGGGATCAAATTTTGGAGATTTCAAAATTGAAGTATGTTAATTTGATCAGCTCAGCAAGACACATCCTTCTATCCATTCAGAAGTGTGAAAGTCAAAGATTGAATTTTTTAGGGTTTCTCTAGCAAACCCTAATCAAGCTCCAGATCAAGTTTCAGGGGGAATTGAGGCTAAAGCATTACATAAGAAGACTACAAGAAGTCTCGACAGGTATGACTTAAGGAGGTTCAGGTATGTCTTGAAATTTGATTCCTGATTAAGTTCATAATGTGTTTGTCTTCATATTATTTATTAGTACAATCTTGATTAATGTTAGAATTGTCTTATCACCCTAGTAACAGTATGAATGCATGTGAATGATCAAAGACATTCATTGATTAGGGCTATATGATTGTTATGGTGTTGTATGAGGTTGATGTTGTCTGCTAACAAGATACAGGTACATCATGAAAGACAAATCAAGTTCCATGACCATGACAACATGAAGACAAAGACTCATCCATAATCTTTGTTCTACTTACGAGGTATGTATGACTTTGTTATATTATGCTTAACCTATGAGATATGCAGGTTCTAGCACAGGATCTCTAAATCATTGAAGAGAACAAAGAAGATATTGTTTAGGTATGTTAGACATAACTAAGCAGGTATACTAATCCAGGTATGTTTTCCTATGTCAAGTTAGAATCTTACCTTGTGTTAGGATCCCTTATATAAGTATACTTGGTATGATTGGTTATGCTTATTCATAAAGTTAGTAATCAAGGGTTTATGCATATTATGTCTCTTATCTTGATGGTTTATCTAACCAGAAGAGTACTATGATCAAACAAGAATATGCATGAATAAAAGAAGACTTCCTTGAAACCCTGAATACTAATGATCATGACTATACATATTCAAGATTATTTAGAATTATAATGTTTTGATAATATTGAGAATACACTAATGAATGTATGTTTGTGTATGAGATCATGAGGATGACACTAGTGCACACTTGAGCATGCACAGTGGTACAGAATGAATAGAAGTTCAAAAGACATATAGAAGATCAAGCGGGAGGCAACCACACAAACATAAAAGATAAGTATTTGAGTTGTTATTTGAAATAGTAAATGATATTGCTTGTATGCATATTTGTATTCCTAGAATATATCATGCTGAGTGTAAACATTCATAGAGCATTGAACAATATACTATATGCATATGATTGGTAAGTTGTACAAACATTCCATTGTTGCTTGTCTAGAATGAAACCTCTTCGCTGACATGTTGAGAGCTGTGCACACTCTCGATAGTATGTTCTGGTAGAGATGGAAGGCATCTAGATAGCCACTGTCTGCATACAGGATATGGAAAAGTGTTGTGCCAAAGTATTGGTCAAGATAGTTGCATAACTATGTAAATGATATCTGTATGCATAATAGGTTATCATGTCAACATGATTTCATGATTATGAAGTATTACTAATCATGTACTTAATTTTGTTTTGTAGGAAAGATCATGAAGAATGATGAACACCGAACAAGTGATGGATGTTCAACAAGAAGATTTACAAATCAAACAAAATATAGAAGGCTCATGGCTAGAAGATTCTCTTAGAAAGAGGAAGAGAATCATGACAAGATGTTTGCTCCAAGTGGATAGATAAGACCATTCTCTTAATGGTGTAATTAAAGAAGAAGTGTGAATTAGGTTCTGTATGGGTACCCAGGATTGGTAGTCAATTGATGAGCTTAATGATCATCATGGGTGATGTGGATCTCAACCTTTGCTACAAGGTTGAATATGGCTTCTATACACAGATGACATGTATGCAAGAAGGAACTCACCACAGAGTTCAAATGATATTGAGGCTCATAGCAATAGACCCATCTGACGAGAGATGGCACAGATAGATATGCAGAAGATCACTCAATGCAGAGTGTGAATGATGGAGAATTGACAGCTTCTTGACAAAGCTTGGGCTTTAATAGAAGTAAAGATGATCCTAACCTTTACCTCAAGGTTGTGGATGATGAAGCTATCATACCATTATTGTATGAGGATGATCTCTTTCTGACAAGGAATGAGAAACAGATCATGAAAAGAAAGAAGAAGATGGCTGCAGAAATGAAAATGAAAAATCTCAGATTGATGCATTACTTCCTAGGTCTGGAAGTATGGAAAGGCTCAGAAGGAATCTTTCTCAACAAGGGAAAGTATGCCGATAAATATTAAAAGGACTTGATATGTTGGAATGGCCACTCTCATGGATTCCAACTTGAAGTTGTTAGTGAATGACTCATCAGAGTTAGTGTATATAACTTTGTACAGACAAATTATTGGGTCATTGATGTATCTAACAAATACTAGGTCAGATATAAGCTTTGCTGTGAACACCTTGAGTCAGTATCTAGTGGAAACTAGATGTGTTCACCTGATAGTTGCAAAGCATGTGATGAGGTATCTAAAGGATACGATAGACTTTGATCTATGTTATCTTGGAGATCATGACTTCAGATAGCTACACAGATGTTGATTGGGCAGAAAGTGTATCATATAGGAAGATCACATCGAGAGGATGTTATTGTCTGGGATCAGCCATGATATCGTGGTTTAGCGGGAAGCAGTCTAGTGTGGCTCTCAACACAAGCGGAATATATGGCTGCTTGCTCTGCTAGTTGTGAAGCAGTATGGCTACAAGATTGTTTGACTTAGAGATAGACCCAACTGTGATCCTATGTGACAAACAGAGTTGTATCAAGATGGCAGAGAATCCAGTGTTCCATGATAAGTCAAAGCACATAGAGATATGACATTTCTATATACAAGATATGGTGCAGAAAGGAACTATAAAGTTCGAATTTGTAACAAGTTACCGATGTACTAACCAAACCTCTACCGATCCAATGTACTAACCAAACCTCCACCTCAAGTAAAGTTTTCCGAGACAAACTTAATATAGTTCAGAAGGACCCTCCTTGAAAGGGGGAGTGATGTGATCACTCATGATGAGATTGCCTACATCGACAGTGAGGTCGATGATAAGGATAACTATATTAGTGATGCCAATAGAGAGGTTGGTGGATGGTCCTTAGACAGGGTCTAAGTTGACAAGGGGATTGCATCATCCTTGAACATATGTTCTAAAAGGATCCGTAGACAGATGTCTCCGAGAAAGAAGAGGGATTGCATCATCCTTGAACATATGTTCTAAAAGGATCCGTAGACAAGATGTCTCCGAAAATAAAGTCCTGAATGAATAGGTAAGGGGATTGGATCGTCCTCAGACTTTGGTCCTTTGAATTGAGCCGTAGACAAGATGTCTCCGAAAATAAAGTCCTGAATGAACAAGTAAGGGGATTGGATCGTCCTCGGACTTTGGTCCTTTGAATTGAACCGTAGACAAGATGTCTCCGAAAATAAAGTCCTGAATGAACAGGTAAGGGGACTGGATCGTCCTTGGACTTTGGTCCTTTGAATTGAGCTGTAGACAAGATGTCTCCGAAAATAAAGTCCTGAATGAACAGGTAAGGGGATTGGATCGTCCTCGGACTTTGGTCCTTTGAATTGAGCCATAGACATGAGGTCTCCGAGAATTGAATGATAGGACTGTATCATCCCTAGACCTCGGTTCAAAAGGTACATGATAGGACTGGATAGTCCCTGGACCTCGGTTCAAAAGGTACATGACAGGATTGCATCATCCATGGACCTATGTCCTAAAAAGAGCAGGATTGATCATCCTGTAATATGATCGTGTGTGTTGCAGGGTATGCTGCTATTGTGTGGATACTTGTATTGATGATATGTATACTTGTATTGTGTATTGATGATGTGTATACTTGTATTGGTGTGGATACTTGTATTGATGATGTGTATAGTTGTATTATGTGGATACTTGTATTGATGATGTGTATACTTGTATTGGTGTGGATACTAATACTGTTGGTCTAGATGACGATGCTGTTGATCGTGATGGTCTAGATGATGACGCTGATGATCGTGTGATGACGATGCTGATGATCGTGTGATGATGATGCTGCTGATCGTGATGGTCTAGATGACGATGCTGATGATCGTGTGATGACGATGCTGATGATCGTATGATGACGATGCTGTTGATCGTGATGGTCTAGATGACGATGTTGATCGTGAGGATCCAGACGTTGATGTTGCTGTAGCTGTTCGAGTGCTGCAGAAGATAAAGACTCAGTATCGAAGATGTTGATGTTCCAGTAACTACTTGAGTTACTGATGATGTTGAGAAAGCTTCCAATGATTTATAGATGTATCATGTATGATGTTGATGACTCCTTGCTCGTGCAGATGCTATTATAATATCCTTCTCGTTAAGGGAGAGTGTTGAAATATTGTAACTTCAAAGAATATTATATTTGTACTTTATTATTCCAGAGATGTTTCATTCCTCCGTGGAGATCTTATTGTATATCCGGAGATGTTTATTCCTCCGTCGGAATGTGGTAACTTGGGTTATTAGACTTCCCTAGTGGGGGTCGGCCCTGTATGTGTTATGTGGGTCAAAGGGTTGTTAGACCACCCTAGAGGGGTCGGCCCAGTCAATTGTAGTGGGGTGTTTAACCCAATGGTAAAGTTGGGGCCGACCTAGTTAATATATTGTACAAGTCGGAGATGTGTATAAATAGAGGAGGTGAGCTCCTCATTTGATACACTTCACTCACTCAGAATATAGCGCACTTGTGGAGGAGAGGTCTGCTATGGTAGAGGAGGAGATCATGTCTTTGGTTTGCATCTTTGTATATTGCTAGTCATCTATATTGAGGAAGCTTTGCTGGGTTTTCTACCCCATGAGGGTTTCCCAGGATAAATCTGTGTCTCTTGTGTTTATGTTGTGCTTGTTGTTTCTTTAGTGATCTTGTATATGCTATTATTGTGAAATGGAATGTAATGCTGCTATTTTCTGTTTTAGCATATTAAATCTTAACATTCTTCTCCTTCAAAATACCTACACAAGCTTAAATCACTAAACAAGGCACCCTTTAACGTTAGAGAAAAACAAATAAACTTCGAAACTAGCTAAGTCTAAGATCCAATCTATATGCCTAACCTTATAAGAAATAAGATGCAAATGAAACAAGTAAGCGAAAGACTAATTCTAGAATGCCAAATGCAAAATTATCTTTTATGAAAACTAAACAATGCCTAACTACCTTCCCAAAAGCATGAAGCAACTAACACTAACCCAAACTAAAAACTTTGAAATGTTTTTTGTTATTTTATTGTGATTTAGGGCCTTCTTGAAGATGGATGAAAGGGGGGATGGAAATGGAGACGAGAGGAGATGGAGGAGGAGGAACGAAAGCTAGAAGTGGAGAAAAGTGAAGGGGAAAGGAAGGGGATGAAGGGAAGGAGAGAACGGAAAATGAAAGGCAAGATGAGGCAAGAGATAGTGGGACGAAAGGAAAGGGAAGAAGGAGGAGTTTGAAGCCTAAAATGAAAGAGAATGAATGTCAAAAGGTAGGTGGACGAGAGGGTTTGATGAGGCCAAAAACGAAAGCAAGGAGGATGAAAACAAGATGGACGAGAGGAGCTAAGGGCTGGCAAATCAAGGCAAAGAAGTTTCAAAGAGAAAAAATGATGGCTTGAAGAGGAGAGCCTTTAGAACCAAAGTAACCAGTTTGAAGTTTTGAATAATGGATGGATCTTTTATGAACTTCTCAAGCTCAACCTTGAAGCACGAATCGATCTTTTGAAGACTCCTGAAATGCACAAAAGTTAGCAAAATGATGACAAAGGGGAGGAAGAAGCAACCAAGCTCAAGATCCCACTTTGCACTTAGAAGATCTGCAAAACAAGCCACTTCAAACAATGTTTGATCAAGTCTAGTATGATCAATTAAAAAAAAGACAAGAAGAGCATAAGTATTACCGACTGTTGTCCGCCGAGATGCACACCAGCAGCAGAAATCTTTCGAAAGTTATCTCCTCACTACAAGTGGGAGAGGTGTGACCTTGGGGGCAAGCAATGAGCCAGGTACTGTCACCTGAATCCCAGCTCCTCCGTTTAGGCTAACTCCTAACGAAGCCAAGGGGGGTAGTCCCTACAAAGAGTTTCACTAAGGCTCTTATGTTTTGTAATGTTTTTTGATGAAGTGATGCGGATGGGTGTTGTTTAGGAGTTTTTGTGATGAGACCAAATTATAAATGGGATAAACAAGATAAGATGCAATCCACGTTGCTAAATAAGATATCGAAAATGACAGTACTTTTCAAGACTTGTAGTTTAAATAATGCATCCACAAGATAAAGTAAAACCACAAGGACAAATGGTCCTGATCAAGATACAATATTAAAATAACCAGTGCCTTATGGAGTCGAAAAATAACAAGTATGTGATGTTGAATATGTGGGTCTTGAAAGGTAGTTGTTTATGAGATCGTTGTGCAAATTATCTTGGTAAATTTAAAGTTTTAATAGTCTTGATTATTAGGCTGTCAAGGAACAAGGATATACGTCCAACCGGAAATAGTATACTGGTAACCTCTTAGATGATAGGTCTGTTATCAACTGATTTGTACAATAGTTGAAACCTTATTGAGCCGCTAGTGTTGGAACACATCAGTGTTCACTTCCAGAGTATCTGGGTTTCATTATATTTGGGTCTAGCCAGTTTTGTTTTTGAGTCAACATGACCATGGCCCCATGGGGGTTTGTATCAAAGTGTGCTAGTAGGGTCTGAGTGGCTCGGTTCCCCATGACTGGATTAAACAACTAAAGTATTCCAGGGAGTTTTTTTCACCGTCAGATTATACTTTGCTTCAGGCGAAATATAATCTCTTGGTTTTTCTCCCGCTTCCTCCAAAGCTGGAATGCCCGATTTTTAAAAATTTGGCCATGGGGGGTTATTAGGGTCCAACTATAATGTATAAACCTACTAGACACTATTAGAATAGGTTTTGGTCATGTCCTAAGTCTCTAGGACCCCCAGAAAAAATTTCGAAAAAATTTTACCGGACGCGCCGAAACTAGGGTTTTTATTTTTTAATTATTTTTAAATTTTAATTAAATTTCTCTATAGTTTAAATAGAGAAATTTGAGTCTGTAATATGTCAGTCATCCGGGGTCCGAACTTAGTGTTTGATGGCTCGTTTCATAAGCCAAAAATCACATATGACCCATGGAGCAGCTAAACCCAACTTTCGGATGTCAATTTGGCCTCATAATTAATATTTTCTCTGAAAAGCCATTTACAGAGAAATTATTAATTAAAATAATAAAATTGATTATTTTGGAGATAATCCAAATCTCTCCAAAATTAATCAATTTGATTAAAATAAAAGGCTAAATGACATGGCAATGAGCATTTAGGAAGGTTTCAATCAACTCCAAGCCCATCCAGTCAACTATCCAGTCACTAGAGTGTTATCCTCTTAAGGCAATTCGCCCTCCTTCATGAGAAATTCGATTTGTTGATGTGTCAATTCATGGTTGGGTTGGTGGCTTGCATTCATAGCTTGAGGTAGGCACCCTATTGACTCACCTTATCCACCATAGCTTGGCTCCTTGTATGATTCGAGTTGCACCTACCACTACCACGTGTTCTCCCCACAACTAATTCGCATCCCCTTAAACCCTCACGTCAATCTCCTTGGAGCTCGAGTTTAAGCATTGTTGTAGTGTGGCGAGTAGTGATGATGTATCCCATGCTCCACCCTTGCGTTTTAGTGCCTACCCATTGCCACATACCATTCCCATGTTAGCTCGCCCCTCCACTTGTCTCCACACAACCCACTCGCATATCTACTAGATGCTCACGTCAATCCTCTTGCGCAATCACGTGGAGCTTAGTTGGGGCGTGTTTATTGGTCACATCTCATTGATTGATTTGGCTCCCATCTAAGTTTCGAGTTAGTGCCTACCCTTTGCCACTTGCCATCCAACAAGCAACTCGTGGATCTCCACATGGATCACGCCCTTCTTGTTGTAGCTTGCCCATTCGCTGGTTGATGTTTCCTATGCCTCCTACCACTCGAATTTTCCACCTATTTGCCCATGCCTACCACAAACTCGACTTTAGCATTGTCTATTGCTCCAAGCCTTTGTTGATTGGAATTCGACCTCCATGCCATTGCCAAGTTCGACCTAGGGTTTAGCTTATTGGTTTTAGTATAAAGAGAGGCCCATTAGGGGCTATTATCTCATGGATATTTTGGGCAAACTTACTCTGCCAATTTGTAATTGTGATTTAGCTTCTTGCTATTGGAAATAAATTCGACTTTGGAGGTCATATTGATGTGCACATTTGGTCCATGAGAATTGTTGATGCTTAGATGAGGTGATGTTGTTCCATTAATGCTATTTCATATATACTTGTTTGATCATTCTAGCTTAGAAGTCATTTTTATGTCCATGGAATGAATATTTGTTTTGTCAATTTATTCATTTATGCTTGGTTAATTTGAGATCTAGAAGTAGCAAAAAGTTGTTAGGATATTCCTATACTCCATCCTAGTCCTTCTAACATTCCTGTCATTTACATTTTTCAGTCCTGCATGCAAAATTAGGGTTTGCATGCATTTTACATGCATCCTAGTCATCAGCACCAGCACCTAGCCCTCAGCAAACTAGCCCCAGGAGCTTCTCTCGGATCAGTCTTAGCTCTCCTAGAGGTTAGTGCGCCCTCTTTTCAGTTATTGCATGAGAAGGGCGCCTTTCTTCATCTGCCAGTCCAGTTTAGTTCAGTTATCTTCAGTTCTTCCTTGATTTAAGGATTAACTGACTCCTAACTGACCTTATCACTCTTTTGGACTTCCAGTGTGACTAGATAGACTGTTTTGGCTCCAGTTAGCTCCATGAGCGCCCTCCACTGAGTCTCCTTCACTATATCAATGCTTCCATGTGCCAGTTACACCAACCACACTCAGTTAGACTCAGTTGGACTCCCGGTTGATCACTACTTGTGCATTGATGACTTCACTGATGATGAGATAGACTCCTAGTTTGGCACTGATGACTCTCCACTGATTATGGATCTGTGCATGAAGGATAATTCGAATTACACCTAGTGAATTCGAATCGTCATACTCAGCATTGTATATTTACCCGGTTACTATTCTGATTAATGTAGTGTGTGTAATTATTCTGCCTCTATTGGATCTATGTTCTATTGCTTCTCTCTTCTTCCTTAATTCCTTAATTCTTTCACTGTGAGGTTACATTATCTCTTTCGATCTTATGTTGGCAATCTAACATGGTATCAGAGCCATTTGAGAGTATATTCTACCTCCATTCTTGAGAGTTTTTTTTGCAGGTATTTCGAAGTTCTAGCAGTTGCAGCAGCAGATTCAGCAGCTCTCTATTTGCACTTATTGAAGCAGTCAAGATGAGCAATTCGAATGCTCCTTCTTCTCCTATACTTCTCACTCCTTTCAATTACTTCGAATGGAGGGATGAGATGAAGATTTTCTTGATGACAAAAGGGTTTGAAAGATTGGTTTATGAAAGAGATGCCATACCAAATATAGCTAGAGATAAAGTCAAGCATCTAACCAAATTGAATGAAGCTTTTGGATACATATGCCTTTACATTTCCAGAGATCTATTGTTCCATGCTGAAGGTTTGAAGTCTCCAAAAGAGTTATGGACCAAATTGGAGAGCCTTTTTGGCAAACAAGATGGGATGAGAGGCTACACTCTTGAAAACGAATTGGCCTCTCTACAACCTAGCAATTTTGAGAGCATTCAAACATTCATCTCAAAATTTCAGAATTTGGTTACTCAATGCAAGCATTGTGGCATCACCAAAAGTGATGAGCAATTAGTGCTCTCCATTTTGAGCAAACTTGGATCTCAATTTTCTGTTTTTGTCTCTACTTTCCATTTTGGGCGAATGTCAATCCCTGGATGGAAGTTTCCTACCTTGGAAAAATTTACTACCGCTCTCATTCAAGAAGAAGACAAATTGATTCAAATGGGTTCCATCACAATCTCCAGAGATCTAGCTCTTTTAGCTGGTGAATCAAGTGGAGCGAATGCAAGGGGGGACAAAAAGGCAAAGGAAAGAAATCTTCAAGATCCAAGAATGACAAACAAAAGAGACCTAATTGTACCTACTGCAAGAGAGGAAACCATCCTGAGCATTCCTGCATGCATAAAAAGATTGATCTTCTAACCAAGATTCTTGAACAAAACCAAATTGTTGTTCCAAAAGAAGCAAAGATGTCTGATTCTGGAAGTGGATCTGATGATTGTCATGCATTGATGGCTGGTTTTTCAAACACAAAAGCTCTCCTCATAGATTCTGGAGCTTCCAACCACATGATGGCACAAAAAGAATCTTTCTCTTCTATAGATCTCCATGATGGGCCTACCATTCACATGGGAGACAACACTCAGGTTTCTGCAAAAGGAGTGGGTACAGTGCATATGGAACATGGTAAGTTCAAAAATGTCTTGTTTGTTCCTTCTCTAACTGCAAATTTATTATCAGTTTATCAGATGACCCATACAGGATCTCCAAAGCAAGTTACTTTTGGTCCAAACACTGTCGAGATCACAGAAATATCCACTGGAAAGGTTATAGCGAATGGGATTGCTAATCATGCCTCAAAGGCATATGAATTTTCTCACTTTATGCCTTTCTCTCCAAGTGTTTCTTCAGATTCCGATCAAGATCAGAGTGACTTCTCTTCCGATGAAGAAGAAGAGCAAGATTCTGATGTAGAAGTCATAGTTCAAAAAGATTGCAATCCAGAATCAACACCTATTCTCAGTCCAGATACAAGGTCAACATGGGCTCACACAGCTCTTGCTACTATTGAGAATACTGTTGAGGATCATCACACTACCAGACTTCCACACCATGCCAACCTTGCATTATGCCATCCACCTCTCCATGAGAGATGCAGCATGATGATGGGGTTTACTCTTCCATTCTTTGGGAAAACTCATCATGATACATTCGCTCCAGTGACAGAAAAGGTTCCTGAAAGACTTGCTACATTCAGCACATTCTCTAGCACTTGCATTCGCACTTTACAGAGGATCAGCTTACCAAGTCTCTTTGCAAAGTTTTCACTGATGAAAGCTTGCTTCTTTTCTGCTTAGAGTGATGGCTCCTTGAGTTATTCAAAAATATAAAACAAAAAAATGAAAAAGAAAAATTGAGGCAGTATTTTTTTATCATTTCATTGATTGTATGGGTGACCTTTGGTCCTAGTTACCAGGGCCCAGGATGGATTAAGGGGGGGTGTTAGGATATTCCTATACTCCATCCTAGTCCTTCTAACATTCCTGTCATTTACATTTTTCAGTCCTGCATGCAAAATTAGGGTTTGCATGCAATTAGGGTTTGCATGCATTTTACATGCATCCTAGTCATCAGCACCAGCACCTAGCCCTCAGCAAACTAGCCCCAGGAGCTTCTCTCGGATCAGTCTTAGCTCTCCTAGAGCTTAGTGCGCCCTCTTTTCAGTTATTGCATGAGAAGGGCGCCTTTCTTCATCTGCCAGTCCAGTTTAGTTCAGTTATC
Organism: Larix kaempferi; assembly: GCA_027924585.1. Classification (NCBI taxonomy): domain Eukaryota; kingdom Viridiplantae; phylum Streptophyta; class Pinopsida; order Pinales; family Pinaceae; genus Larix; species Larix kaempferi. Next base: position 7,613,251 of record BSBM01000636.1, read on the forward strand.
TTCAGTTCTTCCTTGATTTAAGGATTAACTGACTCCTAACTGACCTTATCACTCTTTTGGACTTCCAGTGTGACTAGATAGACTGTTTTGACTCCAGTTAGCTCCATGAGCGCCCTCAACTGAGTCTCCTTCACTATATCAGTGCTTCCATGTGCCAGTTACACCAACCACACTCAGTTAGACTCAGTTTGACTCCCGGTTGATCACTACTTGTGCATTGATGACTTCACTGATGATGAGATAGACTCCTAGTTTGGCACTGATGACTCTCCACTGATTATGGATCTGTGCATGAAGGATAATTCGAATTACACCTAGTGAATTCGAATCCTCATACTCAGCATTGTATATTTACCCGGTTACTATTCTGATTAATGTAGTGTGTGTAATTATTCTGCCTCTATTGGATCTATGTTCTATTGCTTCTCTCTTCTTCCTTAATTCCTTAATTCTTTCACTGTGAGGTTACATTATCTCTTTCGATCTTATGTTGGCAATCTAACAAAAGTAATCGGTTATACTCATGCTCTTCTTGCCCCTTTTTGACTAATCATACTAGTTTTGATCAAATCAGTGTTGAAGTGGTTTAGTGTTGCAGATCTCCAAAAGTACAAAGTGGGACCTTGAGCTTGGTTGCTTCTTCTTCCCCTTTGTCTTTAATTTATTAACCTTTGTGCATTTCAGGTATCTTCAAAGATCATCTTGTGCTTCAAGAAATTTGAGCTTGAGAGGTTCCATAAAGATCCATCCACAAGTTTTTCAAAAGTTAAAATTGGTTACTTGTTACCCTAGGCTTCCCATTCTTCAAGCCATCTTGTCTTCTCTATTGAAACCCCTTTGATTTGATTGCTAGCCCTTTCCTTCTAGCCCTTGTCCCCTCTCCTCATTGGTTTCTTGCCCCTTTTGTTTTGGTCTTCTTTTGCCCTCTCGTCTTAGCCATTTAGTGCCTCCTCCTCTTCCTTTTAGTATCTACCCTATCCCCATTTGTCCTACTCCATCCTAGTCTTGCCCTAGTTTCCCCTTCCACCTTTCGTTTTTTGCCTCCTTCATCCTCTCATTTCTTATCTTCTAGCTTCCAACTCCTCCCCTCATTTTTCTCCAAAAAGAAGCCCTAAAACCACAAAAAATACAAAAAACGAATTGTTAAAGTTAATAGTAGCTATATTTCCTAGTTTGCTTAAGGGTAAATTAGTTAGATCTCTTTTTACATCTAGTTTATAAATCTCATGCATTGAAAGGATAGCTTTAAAATCATACTAGATCTCATTTTTACACTTGTTTAATTTGCATTTGTTTTAGTTTTAGTTTCCCTTTTTTAAGATAGAAAAATTTTCATAAAATTTTCTTAAATTTTTTAAGTCTTAGATCTCATTTCTAGCATATTTAGGGCAACTTTTGTTCGCTGGTCCGTTTTCCCATACATTTTTTTTTGAACAAAATTCTCATGTTTCTTATGTTCTAGGCTTTATTTTTCAAGTTTGGACTTGGAAGATTCGAATTTCATTTTGATTTTTGACGTTTAATGGGTGCATGTTGAGTATATTTTTCAAGCTTGTGTAGGTGCTTTGAAAGAAGGAAATTTGAAAAGCTTTGAAGAAGTAAGATCCAAGCAAAGGACCAAAGAGAAGAAACCATGAAAATGAGCAAAATTTGACATACTTATCCTTTGTAAAAGCAAGCAAAAAATTGCTTCTTTCTTAAATTTTTCCAAGTATCATCTTACTTCAAAGAACTTGCAAGGTTTTAGACCCAAGGCATTTGTAACTGCTTAATAAAAGTTTTAAGTGGAGGGGGCCTCCACTTTTTTGGGTTTTCTTCCCCATTTGGGGAAGAGTGTTGGGTTTTGTGGTTGGTTTTAGCTTAAATTATGGTTCCATGTTCTTAGATTAATAGTTTGCTTAATAAATCATTCAAAGTTATCTTCCATATTCACTTACCCCCATGCTCTCCCAAGTAGGGTCTTGAACTTGAAAGAGATTCTTGGGTAGTTAGCTTTATTTCTCATTTTTATCTTGCTTCTCTTCCAAAGCCTTCAGCTGGAAGTTGTATCCTTGAGATTTCGTCTCAAGGGCAGGACCACATAATTTGTGGTTACTCTTCCATCCTCGTCGGTTTCCTTGGTAGAGCTTTCAGCTAGCTGGAGGTTCTCAAGTGCAGGCGGTTCTAGTGGTTGATCCTGTTTCGGGGATCAATCCCACCTAGTAGATTAAAGTTTGTGTGGTAGAATACTAGATTTTTTCGTCTTGCGAGAATTATTGTTAGTGGTAATTTATATCTTGTGATCAATACTATTGCTTAAAATCTGTTTCAATCTGAGATATACTGCTACTACTTTTTCTGTTTCTTAAAATAAACCAAAGTCTCTTGAACTTGGCCAAATCCAAGTCAAGAGCACCCTCTATCGGAGGGCATTTTAGTTTCTTGCATTTCCCTGCATTAGGCATTCTTAATCTAGCAAGTCTCTTGAACTATGGTCATAAGACCAAGTCAAGAGCGCTCTCTGTCAGAGAGTTGAACAAGGATTTCTAATAATAAAAATTTTCCACTCACACACCCTTTAATTAATTTATCTTGGTTTCTGTCCTACACCCGTATGCTCTGCCAACCTGAAAAGGTTGGGCTAGTACTCAGAAAGGTGGAAGACTTGATAATTTACGATCGATAACTTAATTAAAATTTTTACCCAAAACCTCAACCAAGGCAAAATACTGTTCTTCCCATGAGAGGTGGCGCCGGGAATCCACTGTCAGACTCAGGGGCGGTTCAAACATTGGACACCTATCCTTTTGAATCTGGGTGCTTCCGACAGGTCACTTAGGGTTGCCAGTATTTTCCTTGGGCAAGGTTCCACCATCTTTTGATACCTTTTGGTCTTATCCTAATAATCAAGACAACTAAAACTCTGAATTTACCAAGATAAGCTGCATAACGTTCTCACAAACTTTCAATTCAAGCACTTGTATCAAGTTTTCACATTTCATATTTAATTCTTGACTCCATAAGGCACTGGTCCTTTATCTCATATTTTGCTTGCTTAAATATCTACATTGGAGTTATCTGTTATATTTCGTGAAAAGTGGTTTACTTATTGCCCAAGTGTTTCTTTCATCTTGTATGTGCAACGTGGATTGCGTTATCTTGTCTTATATTCAAGTTTCATATTGTCTCTCATCTCAAAAAACTCCTAAAAAACACTCATCCGCATCACTACATTAAAAAACACTTAAACACACAAAGAGCCTTAGTGAAACATTCTCTTTAGGGACTACCCCCCTTGGCTTCGTTAGGAGTTTGCCTAAACAGAGGAGCTGGGATTCAGGTGACAGTACCTGGCTCATTGCTTGCCCCCAAGGACACACCTCTCTCACTTGTAGTGAAGAGACAGCTTTCGAAAGATTTCCGCTGCTGGTGTGCATATTGGCGGACAACAAGGTCGAAGCCACCTAGATTTCAAAGGGGTAAGTGTCCAATGATTTAACCACCCCCGAGTCTGACAGCGAGATTTCGGCACCACCTGTTTCAGGAAACTACCTCAGTAATTCTCGAAAGCAACGCCGGTTCGTTGGTTGTGGGGTGAAAATTTTATTATGTTATCTATTGCCAACTAAGTTGTACTAGGTTGGATTATCAAGTGAGCGGGCAAAGTTGAACATGTCAATGTTTATTTTCGATGATTTGATGTCCAACAGGCCTTTTAAAGGCTCCATTTTTTTTATTTTTTTTCCACATGTCCATGGCCCTGCGGGGTTTGTAATAAAATGTACTAGCATGGTGTTTTGTAAAGGACTTGGTTCCTAGGACTTTTTGGCTAAGTCAGGTATTCCAAGGAGTTTTTTCACCTATTAATTATGTCTTGCATTAGTGCATAACATAATTTTTGGGTTTTTCTCCTGGTCCTCCAAAGCTGGAATGCCTGGGGAGGTTAACGGGTTTTACGGGATTGTTAAAGTCCATGGGTGAATGTATATGAACATGCTAGACATTGTTTTTGAGTCATATGGACATGTGCTAAGTCCCCCTAGGTAGTTTTTTAATTTTTGGTGAAAAGTATTTTTTCCGTAAATGAGCCATTTTTTTTAATGGTTTCATTAAAAAATATTGTAAATGGCATAAAAATGTCATCTAGGGGTCTTTTTTGCCTTAGGGGTGTTCGTTTTCTAACTCAGAGCACCCCCTTAACCCCTAAACCCACTTTTTATAATGCTTGGGTCATTAATTTTTCACTTATGCTCAAAATAGTAAAAAAAAGTGAAAAATGGAGAGAAAAATGCAAAAAGTAAAAAATCATAAAAAATTAACTTCCAAATTTTATGGGATTGGAGGTCAGAATTATTTCAGCTATGTTTTAGGATTTGTAAGAGTTGATTTTGGAAAGATTCCGGGCAGCTATATTAGTGGGATTACTTCCCCATTTAAGGGGGGCATATTTCCCAAAATTGGGCACCTTCAATCATGGAATTTGCAGCTATGTTTATGGGCTATCACATGGTTGATTTTTAACTGATTTGGAGTTGATTTTGGCAGCCCATTACATGGGAGTGGGTAGCCCCATTTGCTCCACGAATTATGCCACTCACTCCACCCATTCCTCTTCAACTTGGGCACCCCCTCTCCTTGAGTTTTTCTATATAAGCAAGTTCACTCTCATTGTTTTCTCATGAGAAGGTGGAACCTCTCCTCCTATCTTTGTAATATTTTTGCATTTGTTTATGAATAAAAGGCTTTGGAGGCAATTCTATGTGTGGACTCTCATGGTGTGGATGATCATGTTCTATTTTAACATATGAGGTAATCTGTGTCTTTACATGTTTAATCATGCTTGTTTATTGATCAATCACTAGCTTTTGAAGGAGATGTTGAGCTTAGTAAGGTAAAGATAGTGTAATCTATTTCATTATTTTTACTGTTGGTTATCATAGAGTGCTTAAAGTTCAATGTCATTTTTGTTTAAATGCTTGATTCTAGTTCTCTATTTTAGTCTACACTAGTGCATTTGATCTTGCTTGTGTGAGTTATCTTTTGTGTCTACAGGTTGCCGATCCGAAGAGTTGGTGGAGCTTGCTTACATCCATTGGTCTTCGAAATTGATTCAAGGAGAACTAGTCCCATTGATCCCCACGGTGGAGGACTCCATAGCCCAAATTCAAGACATTTCTTCTTCTTCTCATCAACATAAAAAATCTTCAAATCTTTCTTGGTTACTTTCGTTTGCATATTTTAGACCTCATTCTTGTTTAAAAAAATCATAAGTAGGTCTGATTTTTGTTTTAGATCTTAAGCTCATCTTCAAGTAAAATCTTTATCTAGATCTAGTTGATGCATGCTTCTTGTTTAAGTGTACTTTTCCGAATATTTTAAGGGCTTAAGCAAGTAGTATGTTTGGCTAAACTTCATGTGTATTTGGTTGATTTAAAGAGCTGATAATTTGCAGCCCTTAAAAGCTTGCAAAGATCCCAAGTAAAACAAGCCCCATCGCTTGTTTTACTTGGTTAAATTTTGTCATTTTAACTAGTTTTAACACTTAGTTTTTTTTTTTGGTTTTTTAGGAGATGTTCCAAAGACACTCTTAAAGTGTTTTTGGGCATCTTGTACTGACGTTTACTTGTTGGTTTGCAGCAAAAGACGAACAGGTAGGAGGAGGTGCTACCAAAATTTCAAAGATCCAGGCAATTCGGAGGACCAATATTGATTATTTTGCAAATCGAATACTTCTTCTCTCCAATTTTTGTAAGCCACTGAGGCAATTAAGGCCAGGGCATTTCTATTGCATTGTAACTAAGCCATTAAACGAGAGCAAGTGGGCTAATCAAGCACCCACACCCCATCCCCCCAGGAGGGAAAACTGTGTCGACTCAATTTTCGTGGTTTGCAATTTTTTTAGTTTAAATTTCATTTTCTGCAATTAATAAAATCAAACTAGGCTTAAAATTAACCTTGTTGGTCCGTTCCACTGGCGGGCTACAAGTTCAATCAAAACATAGTTTTTTATCATTTTTTTTAAACTCAAACGACCCCCCTTGCTTTCCTGAAGTAGGGTTTTTGTACAAGGGCTTGCCTGAGTACGTGTCTGAAAAGAGACTCTTGGGGTTTAAAAAGATAAAATTTTGGTTCATAAAACTTTCTAAAAAATACCAAGGTCTTCTCCCGTATGCTCTGTGGCCAACTTGCAGCTCAGTCTGATCCAGTTCGTACACATCAGAAAGGGGGAGATGACTAGTAATAGGATCTAACACCGCCCCGAATAAAAAAAACCTTTATGTGAAAATCTGGCACATCACGAACATTTTGTTGTCTTGGGGAAATTTCTCAGAAGGCTTGGGACAAAACTGAGTAGTGACCTCTTGGAAACCGTTAGGCTTGCCCTCGTTGGTACAGCATCTGAACACCTCCTTGAGACTCCGATTCAGCCTAAGCCTGAGAGAGAAGCCACACATCAAAATTCCAGACATGTTCCCCCCGTACCTTGCGTATATTGAGAACCCACCTGCCATAATAAAAAGATCACTTTCACATTAATCCTAAAATAAACCAAGAACACTTGCACTACATTTACTTTTCTGCTCATGCATCTATTTCAACTCCATTATAAGGCACTGGTCTATATTGATATTATTTCATGTTATTGACAAATGTTGCAAATGATGAAAATAGCGAATGGGAGCAAATGATGTATTGATGAATGTTTGAGTTGCTTTATATAAGTATATGTTGTTGTTTTCTTGGTTATCAAAAAAGTATTTTTCTAACTCCTAGATTAGACACCTTAGTTTTTTTGTTTTCATTTTCTAGGGTCCACCCCGCTTGGCTTCGCTAGGAAAGCCTAGACGGAGGAGTCGAGTCCCAAGTGACATCACTTGACTCTGACTTGCCCCCAAGGCCACACCAGTAGCTTGAAGACTTCTGCTGCGTTTTTCCCAGGTGTGGAACCAGGCGACAACAGTTATCCAACTTATCAAATCTAACACCTTTCTGAGTACTAGCCCAACCTTTTCAGGTTGGCAGAGCATACGGGTGTCAGATAACGACCAAGATAAATTAATTAATGGGGATGTGAGTTGGAATGATTTTAGAAATTATTAAGAGCACACTTGTTGAACTCTCCGACAGAGAGCACTTTTGACCTCGTCTTATGACGAAGTTCAAAAGATTTTTTAAACAAATCTATATGCTTGATGCAAGGTAGATGCGGTGGGAATGCTCTCCGATAGAGAGTGCTCTTTGACTTGGATTTGGCCAAAAGTTCAAGAGGCTTTAGTTCTTTTTAAGAATAGAAGCAGTTTGGCATAAAGAACATGAATTAAGCTCAAGAAACTGAAAGTGAAATGACTGATATTTAAAAGAAACAAGATGATTGCAATAATAATAACTGAAGAAGACTTAGTGTTCTACCAAACAAGATTTATCTAAAGGTGGGATCTACCTCCGAACAAGGTGGACCACTAGAACCGCTAGTCCTGAAAACTCTCCAGCTAGCTGGATGCCTGCAAGGATGCTAACGGGGAAAGAGAAGTAACCACAAAATTATGTGGCCTTGCCCTTGGGATGAAATCCCAAGAATACTATCTCAAGTCAAGATTTGGAAATGGAATACAAGAAATAAAATATTAATCTATGAACTTGAAAAAAGAGAGATTTAAGCTAAGCAAAGCACAACACTCTTCCCCAAATGGGGAAGAAGAACCCAAAAGGTGGAGGACTCTTCCACTTAGCCTTTTTATTAAACTTTACAAATGCCTTGGGATTTTAACCCTGGCAAAGTCTTTTAAGAAAAATGAAAACAACAAATGAGAAAATTAAACTTAGAAGCCCTTGAAGGCCTTTTACAAAGGAGAGTGTTTGTATTATTTGTCTTTCTTGATTCAAAATCTTCACTTTGGGTAGTCTCAAAAAGGGTCTTGGTTTCAATCTTCTCTTGCTTCACTTTCCAAAAAAGCTCTTTCTCTTCTCACAACCTATAGCAAACAATGAACCGACAAACTCATGCACCCATTAGTGTTAGAAAAATAAAACAAGCTTTGGACTAGTTAAGTCTAAGCTTGTAAAATGAGATCTAAACCATGAAATAGCATGAGATTCTAATTCAAATTTATTTAAATAGTAAAACGGACCAGCAAACAAACTATTTCCTAAAATGCTAGAAAAAAGATATAATCTATAATAAAAATGAAATGTTTTTATATGCAATCTTTATCTTTTATAAATATGAGATCTAAAGTAAACAAACTATCACAATCAAACAAAACTAGATCTAGGATTACAAAATGAAGTGCAAACTAAGATGAAAAACAATCTAACTTTTAAACTATTGACTTTTATCAAAAGTAAGACTCTACTTAGCAAATGCAAAGAGATCTAAGTACTAACTATCTTATTGCTTGTTCTTTTTTGTGTCTTGTTTTAGGGAAAAAAGGGTGGCAAGCGAATGGAAGGAGGGAAGGAAGTGAAAAACGAGAGGAGAAGAGGGCTTGGAAGAAAATTAAAGGGAGAGAGAGGAAAACTAAGGGAGACGAATGGGAGGAGGAAACAAAAAGAGAGAGGAGTGAAACGAAAGGAGATGAGATGGAGGAGCGAATGGAAGTGGGAGAAGACCAAAAGATGGGCAAAGTATAGATCTAGGGTTCTCACAAAGTAACAAGTAACTAAGTTTGTGATTTAATAAGGGGATGGAGCTTTGAAGAAGAAGCCTTTGAGTTCGTTTTTCTTGCTTGGAACAAGCTCGACTTGTAGATCCTGAAATGAAGATAAATGTTAGAAAAACTTGTTGTAGTGATGGAGATGAGATCGATGCAACCGAACTCTCACCCTTCTCCAAATGGCAGACCTGCTAGAATGACAATAAACTTTGCAACCAAGTAAGATCAAACAAACACTAATATGCTACGAAAGTTAAGATCAAAATCAATACTTCATATAACCGAATACTTGTATTCATTCAGATTCATAACAAACTTCACATAAAAATCCAACTTGATAAACAAATGGAAGATCTTACGTTTTAGAAATAAACCTCTAAAGCTAGTAGTTTGATCCACACATAAGAAACAAAATTTAAATAGCAAGAAGCCGATATCACCTCATACACAAGTATCCACCATTGAAGAGACAAAATCTAATAGACCTCCAAAGTCGAAATGCTTTATTCACTTGAGAAAATCGATTACAAATTGTGTAGAGTTTCTATGCTCCAAAATATCCATGTTAAGAGAGCCAAGAGGGCCTCTCTTTATACAAAAAATAAGAGATACCAAACCCTAATTCGAATTGGCATGGGAGGAGACAAATTCCAGTCAAGAGGCAATCGAACTCAATCAAGGAGAGGCTTGGAGTGTTGGTTGTTGTGTCAACTCCAAGCTGGAGTAATGATGAGCGGGGAGGTGGCCTCCACCTTGGAAAGGCACCCCCTACTCCTCCTTGTTATCTCCACCAAACCAATGTGTATCCTCCAAAAGGGAAAGCCGTGAGGTAAGCAAATGAAGGCGTGAATCCACACAAGGAGAGACTCACACGTCAGGTAGATTGGCGTGAAGCTTGGAGTTGATTGACTTGAGTTCGGTTGGTGGTGAATTGCATAGGTGGCATCCACCTCAACCTATCCTTTAACCCCCTTCATCAACTCGTGAGCAATGAGCATGGAGGAGCCCACGTGAGGGAGGCCCATGCTCTCCCCATGCTCACGTCATTTCAATTTAATCAATTCTTAACCAATGTTTAATATAACATGTGCTCCTAATCCATTAAGTGGTCGTACACTCCATACAATCCATAATGCACCCTTTTCCATGAATTTTTTAATCAATTTTGACTTTTTTGAATTTTTGTCTTTGGTGCATTTTCACCATTTTTAGTAATTAAGTGCCAGAATTATGTATTTTTAGCCAAAACTCCCCCAGAGGCGACGTAATCGCCCAGAATCTGAAGAATGAGGGTGCCAAGGTAAAGAGGACGCTCTGAGCGTCAAAACGAGCCTCCCCATGCCAAATTTCGCCTCTGGATGAGGTTTTTATCACTTCTTGAAAATTTTTATTTAAACCATTAAAAAATGGTCTAAATTACGGAAAATTTTATTTTTCTCGGAATCCAATGAAACTCCTAGGGGACCTAGTGCATGCTCATACGACTCAATCGAGATGGCTAACACGTAAAAAATCCTTGACACAAGACTCTAATAACCACCTTAGGTTTTGACCACCATGGGAAATACTCCAGCTTTGGAGGTTTGAGTGAAAAACTCAGGAATTATACGCCACTGATAAGTAGTGCATAATTCCCAAGGAAAAAACACTCTAGAGTATCCCCCAAATGGCTCAACCTACGGATAGCCGAGTCTTTTATAAAAGGACCCCGTTTAGACCAACTTTTTACATTTTCCCCATGGGGGTATGAACATGCAATTATTACAAATGGGGCAAAAAATGCCCTGAAAATGACTTTTGAACTTCTGAACACTGATGATGAACATGGATCATGTTCAAAAAACAGGCGGCTCACAAGAAATTCAGCTATTGTACAAAATAGGTGATAACACCGACTACAGTTTGCTACTTCTAAATCTTAATCAACCAAGCATCAATGAATAAATTGAAACCCAAATATTCATTCCATGGACTTAAAAAAAGACTTCTAAGCTAGAAGCATGATCAAAACATTATAGATGAAATAGCATAATTAAACAACATCACTTCAATAAAGCTTCAATAAATTCTCATGGACAAATTGTGCACACCATGTAGACCTCCAAAGTCGATTTTATTCCAAATAGCCAAAGCTAAGAATTATTACAAAATGAGCAGAGTAATCTTGCACAAAAATTCCATGTCAAATGAGCAGAAAAAGCCCTCATTATATACAAAAATTGAGAGAGATAAGAGGCAACTCGAATGGGTTGAGAGAGAGCCAAATGGAAGCGCATCACACCAACCAACTGGAGTTCCAAGCCTTGATTGGTTAGTTAACAGAGATTCGGTTGGTGGTGAAGAGGATGAGGTGGCTTCCACATAAGCAAAGCGACCTTCCTCTCCATTGGAAACATCTCCCAAATGAATAAAACGCTTCCACGTGAAGGAGGGCACAGGGCTCAAACGAAGGAGTGACAGGTGCGTTGGCACCGAAGCTTGGAGCGTTGAAAGTTTGAGTGGGTTGGTGTGATGGAATCAACGCCCTTCTCATTGGACTTTTCACCCATCCAACCCACGAATTTGCCACGGTGGAGGGTCCACCCACGTGAATGAAAGCTCACGCATCTCTACTACCAATTCGAATATCATACTTTTGTTTATCATAAGCTGATTAATGACATGTGTATTGATCCACTACATGGTTGCACATCAATAGAACCCAACGTTCAAACCTTGGCGAATTTCCATATGCGAAGGGTGAGATGCCCACGTGAACCATGCTCACGTCATTCCTCTCATTTAAATGGCATATCCAAACTTTATCTTATGGCATGCTTTATCATCTCCATGTAGTCGTACTCCTTCATAAAACATATGCTCCACTTTCCAATGTTTAAATTTTGACTTTTTTGACTTTTTTTAGTTTTTGTCTTTATGTGTTTTTGTCATTTTATGGCCACTAAATGCCAAAATAATGAAAAACTGCTCCCAGAGGCGATGTAATCGCCCGAAACCTTAGAAAAGCTGGAGCTAGGGTAAAGAGAATGCTCTGAGCGTCAAGACGAGCCTCTCCACACCCAATTCCGCCTCCGGATGAGGTTTTATCACTTTTTTGAAATTTTTTAATTAAACCATTAAAAAATGGTCTAATTTATGGAAAAAAATATTTTTCTCGGAATCAAACGAAACTCCTAGGGGACCTAGTGCATGTTCATACGACTCAATCGAGATGGCTAACATGTAAAAAATTCTAGACACAAGACTCTAATAACCACCTTAGGTTTTGACCACCATGGGAAATAGTCAAGCTTTGGAGGGTTGAGTGAAAAACTCAGGGATTATACACCACTGATGAGTAGCGCATAATTCCTAAGGAAAAAACACTTTAGAGTATCCCCCAAATGGCTAAACCTACGAATAGTCAAGTCTTTTATAAAAGGACCCCGTTTAGACCAACTTTTTACAATTTCCCCATGGGGGTATGAACATGCAGTTATTACAAATGGGGCAAAATTGCCCTGAAAAATGACTTCTGAACTTCTGAACACTGATGATGAACATGAATCATGTTCAATAAACTGGCGGCTCGTCGGAAGTTCAACTATTGTACAAAATAGTTGATAACATCTGGCTCCAACTGCGGGACATGTGCTCGATCTGAAATTCATGCAAGGAGAGGATACGAGAACACCAGAATCTCTGGCTTATATATATAACTATAAAAACATCTCAACTTGACAGAAAACCTTCAGTAGCACATGTGTTATGAAAAAACCAAAATGAAATACCAACTATATTTTATTGTTTGAAAGCAAATTCCAAGAAATTTAAATGCAGAAAATAAATGCTGATCTTTTCTGAATCAAGTTTATTTTTCCTATTCTAATATAATACAAAAGAACCTGTTAAGTATAATCAGAAATTCAATGTAACCATTTAAGCATGTAATCAATGTAGAAACAATTTTTTACCTTGTCTCTGGTTACCAGCCAAGACAAGAGCATGCTTATCAGAAAGTGCAAACCTGCTTTGATCTTCCGAATGGGAGGGACGGATGGGAAATCATATGATAGATATTTGAAATGCTTCCCAATATAATAAGTACTTCCGCAGGCACACTCTATCCAGAACAGGATAGGGTGGTGAGATTCAGGATGACAAGGCAGTTCTGGTACCTTATCATAGTCATCCGAAAGGCTCTTCTGAAAATAATTTTCCATGAAAGTGCATGCCTCGAACTGTTCTAATATACAAGGGTCATCCGATGGCTGAGATATGTATTCAACTGACTTTACCCAAATTGGCCATTCATGGTACTGATTTTCTAGATCATCTCTGCTGATGCTTATGTGTGGTTCTGACTGCTCATATGAAAAAATGTTATGCTCTTCCTTCATGTTTAAATGCTCAAAATTTTCACTCCCTTCTCTAAATACATCGAAAACAGGTTTCCCAATGTATGTCCAATAGTCATCATCCATACTTTCATCAAATATGGGGGAGTCTTCATGCATTATGTCATACTCCTGGCTATATGTATCTTCATGCTCATAAGTGGGATTATCAACAAAATTTCCCAAGGGATTTTGTTCATTGTTAACTTCTTTAGACATGGCATAGATAGGGTTCTCTAACAAGGACCATTCATCATTGTCAATGTCTATGTCATCCATGATGGTTTTATCATCACTTATGTCATCATTTAAGCTGTGCCTATCCTCCTCAACTTCGTCCTCACTTTGAATAGGTGCTAGAAAGGTAGAGTAAATTGCACAGATCCCAGGATCATCAGTATTATAAGTATTTTGATTATAAGGGTTCTTGGGATTCTCAACATGATACTTCTTTTCTTTCTTATTATGCAATTTAACTACAGAATCTTCAGATGTTGGCACTGTAGCATAAGTCCAATCCATTTGGATCCATCCTCCTAAAGTGGCAGCCCACTTCCTAGAAAGCAGCATTCCCCATTTATCTAGAACATCTATAACAAATACGTCCATGGTTACATGGATATCCAGATATTTAGCCAATTTAACAGGTTGGTTTTCGATCATCCCTTCAACTTTAACAGGTCTGGAATCCACGACACATACATTCTGGTAAGGGCTCGTGGTTTTCAAGTTAAGTTGTTGCATAACTTTTTTAGTCATTAGATTTGCACCAGATCCTGAATCCAACATACAATTATGTAGAAGAAGGTCACCTATCATCAATGATATATAGAAAGGTGGGTGAGCTTCTTTTCTTGATTCCCTAGCATGCAAGATTACAGGAGGATCCTAATGAGCATTGCCATAGCTCATTGAAGGTTGCTCTACAGTATCTGAGAAAGTGACCTTCTTAGTGGTTTGAGGAGTAAGAGGAGTAGGTGGACTAGGGGTAAGAGGATAAGTAGGGATGGGTATTTCAAGTGCTTTCAACAGTTTTTCCTTTTGGCCAGGGATTTTATAAAGCTCATTCACAGGTACAGGCACTTTAGTTGTATTGAACCAATTACTCCAATCAAAATTCAATTTACTAGAGTCATTTGATTCAGTTGGAATTGTTACCTTTGGTGGCTGTATGGCAGGTGCAGTATTTGTTCTTCTTTGATAACCAATCCCTTTAAACTTTTGCATATTATGGACTTGCTCATTGGAAGGTCTTTCTCCAAAGTTCTTAGTCATATTATCCAACTCCTGATTGTACTGTTTAGCTTGTTTCCAACTCTCTTTGGGAATGTTGTGGATGTCTCCTACCGCATTTATATATTCAGGCTCGCTTGATGTTGGTTCACTGGTACTACACTCTGGAAATCCATGTTCTTGTACATAGTTTGCAAAGTAGCAAGAAAATTCTTCATGAAAATCTTTGCAAGCTCTACAAAAGGTATATAGGTCTCAGTCATGTTAGCAGCCTCTATTTGATTGGGAGGCCTCTTTTCATTGTTGGGAGCCTTTTTCTGCCAGTTGGTCTTTGGAGGGTAGTTTCTTTGAACTGGTTGAGTTTGCTGAATCTGTTGAACTTGTTGAACATGTGCTCTTTCCATGTTTATGATTTTATTCTGTATTTCCTTCATTTGAGCTACATGTTTCTATTCAGCCTTTTCCATTCTTTCACACATATCCATCATCTTTTTCTCATATGAATCCTTTATAGCAGATAAAGGGTCCTTCTCTTTATGCTCAGTTGATTTCAATGGAGTTTGAGCTCTCTAAAAAACCAGGTAGGTTTGACTTACCGGAAGACTGCATGTTCTTATCTATCTTGGTTGTCATTTCTCGTGCTTCTAACAGAGTGGTGGGTTCTTTATCCTTGCGTTCATATTGCATTTCCCCACTTAAGGCTTCAATGTAGTAAACCAATATGGTATGTGGAGTTGGCTTATAATCTATAAGGATTGCATTGGACAAGTCGGTGAATTTCTTATTGAACTCGTCCATGGTTTCCATCTCACTTTTTTAATGTTTGTTAAAGCTGCAAGTTGATGTCGAGGCTCTTTTTTCTCACCATACTTGTTGGTGAAAGCATTCTTAAAAGCAGTCAAGGTTGCAAAGGAGTTGTTTGGTAAGCCAGTGAACTAGTCACCAGCATTCCCATCTAAAGATAAAGCAAACAGCTTCATGTATACATCATCATGCTTGTGGGCAGGATCTCTGACATATCCACTTGTACATTTTGAGAAAGCTTTGAGATAATAGGCAGCAGTAATGGCATCAGTGCCAGTAAAAATGGGAAGTTTGTCGATAGCTTTGTCTGGAATGTCATGTGGTTGACCTGCTATCTGAGTAATGTCAAGGGGAGAAGAGAAATCACCCATTGTATCGGAAAGACAAATATTATTGTTTTCAAGGTTAGTTTCTTCAAAAAGACTATGGATGTCAGAAATGGACTGAGATCCAAGCTCTTCAAGGATCCTACGAGAATTAAGTTTATTCAATCTCCTCCTATAAACCTTTTCAGGCTCGGGGATGAAATTGAGTAAACCTTCAAAATTCCTTCTAGTTGAATACCTTGATGGGTTTACTGACAGTGGAGTCGCCAGGTGGATTCAAGTCTAATTTCTGAGAGTGATTTGACTAAAAAATCTACCAAAAATGAAAACTAAAAAGGGTAGTGGAGTCGCCAGATAGATATCAGAATCTATCAAAAAGGTAAAACAAACTAGAAAAAAGCTAAGGTCCTCCAGGAACAAAAAGATTTGTCCCCGGCAACAGCACCAAAGATGTTGTCCGCCGAGATGCACACCAGCAACAGAAATCTTTCGAAAGCTGCTCCCTCACTACAAGTGGGGAAAGTGTGGCCTTGGGGGCAAGCAATGAGCCAGGTACTGTCACCTAAATCCCAGCTCCTCCGTTTAGGCTAACTCCTAACGAGGCCAAGGGGGATAGTCCCTACAAAGAGTTTACTATGGCTCAATGTGTTTGAATGTTTTTGGTGTATGGTGATGCGGATGGATGTTGTTTAGGATTTTTTAAAGATGAAAGATCACAAATTTACTTTAAATGAAACACAAGGTAAAATGCAATCCACGTTGCGAAATAGTATATGAAGACTTTACGAAAATAAGAAGCATCCACAGATATGAAATATAAAATCCAATGGACAAATGGCCCAACTTAATAAATATAAAATAACCAGTGCCAAAATGAAGTCAAACAAGTGTAGTGCTTGGGGATGCTGAAATGCAAGTCTCGATAGTAGCTCTTCGTGAGATCGTTGTGCAGATTATCTTGGTAAATTAAAAGTTTTCATGGTCTTGATTATTAGGCTGAGAACAACAAGGTAATCAAAAGACCGGAAAGGTATACTTTCAGTGGCTTCCCCTTCTGATGGTAAGACGGACTGCCCAGATTTCAAAGAGTAGGTGTCTAAAGAATTAACCACTCTGATCTCTAAATAGCGGTAATTTCTGGCCCCACCAGGTTTAGGAACAGTTATCACATATATAGTAGCCGGGCTACCATACATTATTTTTCTCATTCCAGTACACTATTCAGCCAGTTCCCTTACATTTGAGATGCCGAGATGAGCATCTATATTGGATCACTATTGGATTGTGGACAGCAGTTGTATTCCCCATGCCATGACTTAGTTTCAGGACACTCAGAGAGATGACCGATATAGCCATTATACCATTGGTTTAGAGCAGTCAGTAGTGCCCAGAGATGCAGCAGCAGTTTCAGCGGACAGATGATGGTGCAGGTTGATGAGCATTCAGGTATATGACTCAGCAGGTATATCATGGTGTTGTGGTTAGATTGCTTTTATACTTATTCTTATAGCATGTCTTAGCACTTAGTGTCATGATCTGGCGATCATATAGATATTTGGACCTGGTTGATCTATTATATATATTATATTGTCCCTACTCAGACTTAGAAGTTCACTATTCATACTCATTGGTTTTACCCTCCTTAGGAGAATAGAGGTGATCTTTCCACCATACCTTGGCTTGCTAGTGTTGGCTCCATTGTTCATTGTCTTCATCCATCCATGGCCTACGTTTTAGATTATCACCCTGACTTACTACTTGACTTGTGGCATGGAGGACTTCTCCCCACTGTAGCCTCTGTATTGGATGAGCTTCCCTGTTTATTGTGTCTCGGCTCTGAGTTGGTGACAAAACTTACCTATGGTGAGTTGGAGTTCCTTGGAATTCCCCCTAGTCACTAAAGTTGTGTTGGCTAAACCTGAAACTTTTAGTGCTGCCATGAATACAAAATCTGGAAAAATGAAATGTTATATCTTGTATGAAAAGCCCATTCATGCAATGTGTTTCTAAACACACATGAATGAAAGGCATGCCAAATGAAAATGGCCATGAAAATAAAATGTTATATCTTTTGGAAAATAAATACCTAGGTAAACAAACTGTCCATGACACACCTAGAAGTGCTCAGGTAAACAAGTGCCTTAAAAACACACCTGCAGCAGAAAGCCTAAAATAAATGTAAATCTATGCAATGTGTTTGTAAACACACATAGATCAAGGCTATGGAAACTTCAGGCCCTAAAAGCAATGGAACTTAAATGCTATATCTAAACAATTGCTGGCCTAGTTTGTATTATGGATTGTTCGCATCTGTGAAGGTGAATAAACCCTCTTTAAACAACTCATCCATTTGTGAGACACCTCCATTCCCTGTGTTATTGCTCATTCAGTATATACTATGGTGTGTATTCCCTTTCCCTTGCCAAAGTGTCACAAAGTTAAGTCAGTCAAGTCATCCCTTAGCCTAGCCAGTTATTTCAGCCTTCACCCTTCACTAGCAAATTGATCACAACTATGAAGTGAGTATGATCCTGAAAGTCTAGTCTGAGTAATAATAATAATTAACAACACTATATATTTGGATTTAGATCGCCAGTCATGATTACTCTGTGTTATAATTTTTATTTGAATAAGTTGTAGAGCATATATTAACCTTGACACTTTGCAGCAGCTATTGATGATGGTCTGAGTTATATTTGGTCTTGGTTAGACCTAGTTTGACCATTGAGGACCATGGGACATGAGATGTTGGACCTTATGATGATATGGATAGATGATATATGGTCTATGTATACATACATGATGATTCTATGCAGCAGCTACAGGGTTATGATGATGATTCTTGGGTTACAACAATGTTTGTATATGTACAGCGCATTATTATTGGCCTTGTTCCGGTATATTGGATATTTATTTTGATCATGCAGAGATTCATATGGTGTATGAGTACACATCTTGGATGGATTTGGACCTTCTGAGTCCAATGGGACAGTTTGTTTTCAGTTCCGGGCACTTACAGTGATGATTGAGCCTCAATAGGCTGTCCGAGTACAGTTTTGGTCTGTTTGAGGCCCTGTCAGAGCAGATGTGATTTTTATCCGGTTGACCTAGGGCGCTGATGATGGAGGGAATGGTCCAACCACTTGTTTTTACCATATTACCCCCCTACCGGACACAATGGTGCCCTCACCTTGACAGCGCAGGCACTCCAGGAGGCAGTTTGGGGCAGTTTCACGCTTCCCGAGGCATTTCAGGATTGGTAGAAATGGCTATTGAGGAAATCAATTTGGGCTACTGAGGCAAAGTTATGGCATGGGATGATCAGTGATGATAGATCGGGGTTTTCCACACCTTCTCCAGCAGTTTCAGCTTCATCGGGGCCCGCATCCATCACTTATGGCATTTTCTGTGGATTTCTGAGGTCTTTTTGAGGACCACGATTTGACTATGGAGGCACGATTTGGTACATTCATGATTATTTATTGGATATTGTGCTATGGGGATTGACAAAGGAGGGATAAAATTACCCCTTGGACCCACCATAAGCCTCTTATGATATTTTGTCATCATTATTTGGTGGGATTCCCCTCTTATAGGGCGATTTTGTCCACTTACATAATATTTTATTAGTGATCCATGTATTTTATTGTTGAGCTCATCTCAACCATTGATTAGACATTTGTATCTTTTAATCTTAGCCACTCATTCAAAAAAGTGGTTAGGATTTTGGTGCCTCTCTTTCCTATTTAAAGGAGAGAGCTTCTCATTGTAAAGGGACTTTTGGCTCTGGATTATTGGAATAGAAAATTATTATTGCATCTATCTCCAATGTTGTGGTGAATGTTTTTGGTGTTCGTTCGTTGGTTCTTCCTTTGCACTGAGTTATTGGAGATCTTGTTTGCCATATCTTTTGTACCACGATTTTGCATCTATAGGTGGAGGCCGATTTGCTTGGAGGAGGAGGTATTGGTAGGGGAAGACTCTCCCTACTTCTTCTTTGGAGCTCTTCGTTGGTAACAGGGAGTATTACTGTCCCAGGACCTTCTATTTCATGTTACTATTGCATTTCTCTTGTATTTCTTCCATACTTGATCTTACTAATTGAATTTTCATTCCTTGGTTTGACAGGTAGAGGAAGGCGCACTGGTGGGCTAGGGCATCAAATCGGCAAGCAAATCAACAATTTCTCATTTGATCTTTGCGGGAATCTTCCTCAACATCAAGGCATCTCATTCACATCATTCAGGTATGATCTCAAGATAAGTTCTATCTCCATGATCTATCCAATTGTCAAAAATATCTAAAAACCCTAAATATTTCAAAACCCCAATTTTGCATTTTCTCAGATCTACTTAGATCTATTGGGTTGTTGGGCGTAATATTGAAAACCCACCTCTATAGCATCCACGGCATCCCGGATCTATAGTTTGGTGAGGATTGGCTCCATTTGACCCCCTTCCCAGGCCAACTTAGCTTCTCCCAAGCAAGGCGCACTTCCTAGTTTGAGGAGGTTGACCTAGATCTAGGTGATGGGTGTTTGAGATTCCACTTGATTCGTCACCTACACATCAAATAACATACACCCAGGTTGTTACTTTTCTGAAATTCACCTTGTGGGCCCTATTCCACATTTCAAGGGATTTAAACCCATTTTGGACCACTTGGAACACTTAAACTCAGATCTAGTAAGATCTATCCATCGGATTACCGTGAAACTATAGATCCATACCCCTACTTGACTAATCTACCCGGATCTAAAGTTTGGATGCCATCCGACTTGTCGTGACCCACCTAAACCCCATTTTCAGCCTCCTTGGGTAAAGTCGCACCACCTTGGAGAAGTGAGTTAACTCACTTCTAGGACGTGGGTACTTGAGATTCTTGCGGATTCGGAACCGGAATAATTCAAAACCTAGGTCTAGACTATCACTTTGTCAAATCTTGCCTTGGGGATAGCATTCCTTGTTTTAAGGGATTGTGGTCCACTTGGGTCAAACCTAGATCTAGATACATTCAACCATCAAGACCTCTATCGCCCACTTGTCCCATGTTGTAGGAGTCCTAAACCATAAGTCAACCCTACTTTGACTCCACTTCCCAATTCCCAAGGCACTGGTTTCTCTCCAAGACAATTCAACTTTCCTAGATTGTTGGATTGACTTGTGGTTTGACCTATGCATGGTAAACTATACTGTTATCACATATATAGTAGCCGGGCTACCATACATTATTTTTCTCATTCCAGTGCACTATTCAGCCAGTTCCCTTGCATTTGAGATGCCGAGATGAGCATCTATATTGGATCACTATCAGATTGTGGACAGCAGTTGTATTCCCCATGCCATGACTGAGTTTCAGGACACTCAGAGAGATGACTGATGTAGCCATTATACCATTGGTACAGAGCAGACAGTAGTGCCCAGAGTTACAGCAGCAGTCTCAGAGGACAGATGATGGTACAGGTTGATGAGCTTGCAGGTATATGACTCAGCAGGTATATCATGGTGTTATGGTTAGATTGCTTTTATACTTATTCTTATAGCATGTCTTAGCACTTAGTGTCATGATCTGGCGATCATATAGATATATGGACCTGGTTGAATCTATTATATATATTATATTGTCCCTACTCAGACTTAGAAGTTCACTATTCATACTCATTGGTTTTACCCTCCTTAGGGAGAATAGAGGTGATCATTCAACCATACCTTGGCTTGCTAGTGTTGGCTTCATCTTTTCATTGTCTTCATCCATCCATGGCCTACCTTTTAGATTATCACCCTGACTTACTACTTGACTAGTGGCATGGAGGACTTTTCCCCACTGTAGCCTCTGTATTGGATGAGCTTCCCTGTTTATTGTGTCTCGGCTCTGAGTTGGTGACAAAACTTACCTATGGTGAGTTGGAGTTCCTTGTGAATTCCCCCTAGTCACTAAAGTTGTGTTGGCTAAACCTGAAACTTTTAGTGCTGCCATGAATACAAAATCTGGAAAAATGAAATGCTATATCTTGTATAAAAAGCCCATTCATGCAATGTGTTTTTAAACACACATGAATGAAAGGAATGCCAAATGAAAATGGCTATGAAAAATAAAATGTTATATCTTTTGGAAAAATAAATACCTAGGTAAACAAGTTGTCCATGACACACCTAGAAGTGCTCAGGTAAACAAGTGCCTTAAAAACACACCTGCACCAGAAAGCCTAAAGAAAAATGTAAATCTATGCAATGTGTTTGTAAACACACATAGATCAAGGCTATGGAAACTTCATGCCCTAAAAGCAATGGAACTTAAATGCTATATCTAAACAATTGCTGGCCTTATTTGTATTATGGATTGTGCGCATCTGTGAAGGTGAATAAACCCTCTTTAAACAACTCATCCATTTGTGAGACACCTCCATTCCCTGTGTTATTGCTCATTCAGTATATACTATGGTGTGTATTCCCTTTCCCTTGCCAAAGTGTCACAAAGTCAAGGCAGTCAAGTCATCCCTTAGCCTAGCCAATTATTTCAGCCTTCATCCTTCACTAGCAAATTGATCACAACTATGAAGTGAGTATGATCCTGAAAGTCTAGTCTGAGTAATAATAATAATTAACGACACTATATATTTGGATTTAGATCGCCAGTCATGATTACTCTGTGTTATAATTGTTATTTGAATAAGTTGTAGAGCATGTATTAACCTTGACACTTTGCAGCAGCTATTGATGATGGTCTGAGTTATATTTGGTCTTGGTTAGACCTAGTTTGACCATGGAGGACCATGGGACATGAGATGTTGGACCTTATGATGACATGGATAGATGATATATGGTCTATGTACACATACAGGATGATTCTATGCAGCAGCTACAGGGTTATGATGATGATTCTTGGGTTACAACAGTGTTTGGTCATTTACAGATCATTATTATTGGCCTTGTTCCGGTATATTGGATATTTATTTTGATCATGCAGAGACTCATATGGTGTATGAGTACACATCTTGGATGGATTTGGACCTTCTGAGTCCAATGGGACAGTTTGTTTTCAGTTCCGGGCACTTACAGTGATGATTGAGCCTCAGTAGGCTGTCCCAGTGCAGTTTTGGTCTGTTTGAGGCCCTGTCAGAGCAGATGTGATTTTTATCCGGTTGACCTAGGGCGCTGATGATGGAGGGGGTGGTCCAGCCACTTGTTTTTACCATATTACCCCCCTTCCGGACACATTGGTGCCCTCACCTTGACAGCGCCAGCACTCCAGAAGGCTGTTTGGGGCAGTTTCACGCTTCCCGAGGCATTTCAGGATTGGTAGAAATGGCTATTGAGGAAATCGATTTGGGCTACTGAGGCAAAGTTATGGCATGGGATGATCAGTGATGATAGATCGGGGTCTTCCACACCTTCTCCAGCAGTTTCAGCTTCATCGGGGCCCGCATCCATCACTTATGGCACTTTCTGTGGATTTTTGAGGTCTTTTGAGGAGCACGACTTCACTGTGGAGGCACGATTTGGTACATTCATGATTATTTTTGGGTTATTGTGCTATGGGGATTGACCAAGGAGGGATAGAATTACCCCTTGGACCCACCATGAGCCTCTTATGATATTTTGTCATCATTATTTGGTGGGATTCCCCTCTTATAGGGCGATTTTGTCCACTTACATAATATTTTATTAGTGATCCATGTATTTTATTGTTGAGCTCATCTCAACCATTGATTAGACATTTGTATCTTTTAATCTTAGCCACTCATTCAAAAAGTGGTTAGGGTTTTGGTGCCTCTCCTTCCTATTTAAAGGAGAGAGCCTCCCATTGTAAAGGGACTTTTGGCTCTGGATTATTGGAATAGAAAATTATTATTGCATCTATCTCCAATGTTGTGGTGAATGTTTTTGGTGTTCGTTCGTTGGTTCTTCCTTTGCACTGAGTTATTGGAGATCTTGTTTGCCATATCTTTTGTACCACGATTTTGCATCTACAGGTGGAGGCCGATTTGCTTGGAGGAGGAGGTATTGGTAGGGGAAGACTCTCCCTACTTCTTCTTTGGAGCTCTTCGTTGGTAACAGGGAGTATTACTGTCCCAGGACCTTCTATTTCATGTTACTGTTGCATTTCTCTTGTATTTCTTCCATACTTGATCTTACTGATTGAATTTTCATTCCTTGGTTTGACAGGTAGAGGAAGGCGCACTTGTGGGCTAGGGCATCCAATCGGCAAGCAAATCAACAATTTCTCATTTGATCTCTGCGGGAATCTTCCTCAACATCAAGGCATCTCATTCACATCATTCAGGTATGATCTCAAGGTAAGTTCTATCTCCATGATCCATCCAATTGTCAAAAATATCTAAAAACCCTAAATATTTCAAAACCCCCATTTTACATTTTCTCAGATCTACTTAGATCTAGTGGGTTGTTGGGCATAATACTGAAAACCCACCTCTATAGCATCCAAGGCATCCCGGATCTATAGTTTGGTGAGGATTGACCTCCGTTTGACCCCCTTCCCAGGCCAACTTAGCCTCTCCCAAGCAAGGCGCACTTCCTAGTTTGAGCAGGTTGACCTAGATCTAGGTGATGGGTGTTTGAGATTCCACTTGATTCGTCATCTACACATCAAATAACATACACCCAGGTTGTTACTTTTCTGAAATTCACCTTGTGGGCCCTATTCCACATTTCAAGGGATTTAAACCCCATTTTGGACCACTTGGAACACTTAAACTCAGATCTACTAAGATCTAACCGGTGGATTGCCACGAAATTATAGATCCATACTCCTACCCGACCGATCTACCCGGATCTAAAATTTGGATGCCATCCGACTTGATTTGACCCACCTAACCCCACTTTTTAGCCTCCTTGGGCAAAGTCGCACCACCTTGGAGAAGTGAGTTGACTCACTTCCAGGAACTGGGTACTTGAGATTTTTGGAGGTCTGAAACCGGAATAATTCAAAACCTAGGTCTAGACTGTCACTTTGTCAAATCTTGCCTTGGGGATTGCATTCCTTGTTTTAAGGGATTGTGGTCCACTTGGGTCAAACCTAGATCTAGACCCATTCATCCATCAAGACCTCTATTGCCTACTTGTCCCAAGTACTAGGAGTCCTAAACCACAAGTCAACCCTACTTTGACTCCACTTCCCAATTCCCAAGGCACTGGTTTCTCTCCAAGTTAATTCAACTCTCCTAGATTGTTGGATTGACTTGTGGTTTGACCTATGCATGGTGAACTAAACCCTTGAAGCTATCATGTATCGTGGTCAAGCTTGACGTCTGTACTAGTTAGCCCCAATACAACCCTTAAACTACCCTGCATTGGACACAGTTCCCAAGGCAGTGGATCTTTTAACATTGAACTAGTACACTAGCCCTAGATCTCACTTCAAACATTATAAGTCACTCTTACATCAACCATGAACCAAAGCTATACCTATTGAACCCCTCACTCGGCTTGTGACTTCATCTTTAGGTCTAGGATAAACCATACACCTAACTTCACTTAGAAATACCCTGATTTGGTGTCTTGGTTTTGATCTCTCCTGTCGGGAGTAGATCGGGTCTCCCCCTTTGTTGTCTGGGCTAGATAACATAAAGCGAAGGTTGCCTCGACTGGCGTGACAACCATATATTGGAGGTCGAGGTGATCGTGGTTGCACCTTTTGAGTTGCCCTTCCCTATTGCCATCCATGACTGGATACATCCATAGGGGTAACTACAGTTTAGGTGATAACATTTTGGCGCCGCTGCCGGGGAAGGCATAGGCTTACCCTGGTCCGACATATACAACAACACATATCTTGGTAGAAGAGTTTAAATCTACCTGGCGACTCCCAATCGTGACTCCGCTGAGGAGCGAGCTCATTCACATCCCTATAACACTAGAATTAAGACAGATCTTATCATTATCTAGAACCTATGGGGTGCATCATTTTGTTTTCAAGTTCTTGAATTTAAAAATAAATATAAAAATATAAAAAATAAAAAATTATTATCCATGGCTGCTGCTGAGCGACCTAGGACTTTCGGTCGATTGAAAGTTTTTGACTTTTCCAAAATTGTTGGGTATCCTCATCATATTCCTCATCAAGTCTATGAAAAGTTGCCTACTTTCGATGGAAGTTATGAAATCTCTGCTAGAAGGCACTTTGAAAGATTTCGGGAAGTTCTTAACAAGTTATCCATAACCCATGAGGATGTGTGTATGAAACTATTGGCTTCATCTCTCAAAGAAAGAGCTGGGCTCTGGCTTTCGAATTTGAAACCCAATAGCATTTCCGGATATGACATGTTTGAAAATAAATTCTTAGAAGAATGGGGAAGTGAATTCGATGAAATGTATCTTTCGAATCAAATCCAAGATCAAAACCTTCCCCTTTCCGATCCTATTGTTGAATCATCTAACAATCAAGCTTCCAGTGAACTGTCAATATCCGGAGATGACCCATCTTGCCCAATTTCCTTGGAGGATAAATTTTCCACTTTTGAGTTAATTGAAAGTCAAATCACTAATATAAATCGTATGTTTTCAAATTTCTTTTTAGGTAGCCCTAGTCCTGATCCAGAGAAAATTTCTGAGGATGAGCCTTTAGTCAACAAGTCCATTGAAGTTCTTCCTTCGAAAGAACTCATTTTCCATTCTAGCTTTACTGATCATTCAATTCCTTATCAGCTTATTGAAGAAGAAGAGAGTAGGGACATAGATCAAGATCCTTTAGTGGTGATTTCGGGTGATCATTGTGCAAATAATCAGGATATTTTAAATAAAATTATTAATTTCACCCCTGATCAATTAAATGAAAATGATCACTTATCTTCTTATAATTTTAATGATGAATCAATAGAAGTTCACTCTCAAGATGAAGATGAAATAGTGAACCACACTAGATGCTCTAATCTTTGTTCCACCTCTTACGATGAATCTTTAAATTTTCCTTTTTTCATCTTTAATCAAGATAACTTAGAATTAGATAGTTATGGTCAATCTTGTCTTCAGGTTGTAAATATTAAATTTGATCAAAAGTTTGAAATTATTCCTAGAATAAAGAATGTTTTTCAAAATCCAAGGTCAAACTTGTCTATCCATTTGGGAGAAATTTCATATTTGCAATCCACCCTCCTTTCCCAATTCTTTCAATCATCTTTGGGTTGGTGCTTTAGTCAATCTTTTGCCTTGGAAATTTTTAATAGGAAGTATAAACATGATTACATGTTTGGAGAAAAAGCACTTCATGTCCCTTTTCAGTCACTTTGGAACAACAATCTATGTTGTCAAGTTATCAATCATTCTTGGTGGCTAGAAAAGGTGTTTAAAGATCAATTCCATATTTTCTCCATTTTTGAGCATCAAGTGGGTCTGACTTGGATTTTCCGTCTTTTAAGCTTTAATTTATCCCCACTTGAATTTTTGATCATCAATCCCAAGGAGAATCAAATTGAGTATGTGAGAGAAGTAAATGAAAAAATTAATTTGTGTGAAAATGAATCGAATCACATGCCTTATGTCCTTCCTCTATCCATCTCTGAGTTTAACTTGCATAAATTTTATGATCCTATCAGTTCTTTGATGGAGGATGTTTGCACCAGTCAGTCTTCTCCTTGGCATAATTTCATATTGCATCATTCAAACCATTCTTCAATTTATGAACAAATCAAGAAGACTGTGCCCTTAAATTTGTTGATCTTTAGCCCAATCTTGACTTGTTCTATTATCAAAAATCAAATAAGAATCATTAACCTATTTGATGAATGGTTACACTGGATTTATGATTTTACCTAACACTTGCATTGCCTGGTAGATTAGGGTAGGTAGGAAACCAAATAAGCCTACTTGGGCAGTAGTTAGTCTTTTCAGTCGTTGAGTCTAGCACCTTGTTTATCTCTAAGCTCCTTTGTAAGCTCCTAGTTTAACTGAGTACCTGTCACTTTTCTTTTCCCTGCACAATAAATTTCAAATTTTGCAAATTATGTTAGTAGTTTAATTTACTTTCTGCATTTATATTTCATGCATTTATATTTCTGACATAAAGTAGATTTTATTCCAGTTGATTTTATATTTTTCCCACACATGCGGCATGA
Organism: Larix kaempferi; assembly: GCA_027924585.1. NCBI lineage: Eukaryota > Viridiplantae > Streptophyta > Pinopsida > Pinales > Pinaceae > Larix > Larix kaempferi. The sequence goes on from BSBM01000636.1 coordinate 7,640,693, forward strand.
GGTATTTTTGATGTTTGTGAATGCAGAAAAATAGGTTGCAAGAATAAAAGCTGGAAATAAAATGGTAGAGTGTTGGATCGTGGATTCGAGTAGCAGAGTTCGAGGACCAGAGATTCTGAGGTTCTCAAGCGCTCATTTCAGCAGAGCACTTGTCCCAGCCGGAGCCAGATGTTATCACATATATAGTAGCTGGGCTACCATACATTATTTTTCTCATTCCAGTACACTATTCAGCCAGTTCCCTTACATTTGAGATGCCGAGATGAGCATCTATATTGGATCACTATTGGATTGTGGACAGCAGTTGTATTCCCCATGCCATGACTTAGTTTCAGGACACTCAGAGAGATGACCGATATAGCCATTATACCATTGGTTCAGAGCAGTCAGTAGTGCCCAGAGATGCAGCAGCAGTTTCAGCGGACAGATGATGGTGCAGGTTGATGAGCATTCAGGTATATGACTCAGCAGGTATATCATGGTGTTGTGGTTAGATTGCTTTTATACTTATTCTTATAGCATGTCTTAGCACTTAGTGTCATGATCTGGCGATCATATAGATATTTGGACCTGGTTGATCTATTATATATATTATATTGTCCCTACTCAGACTTAGAAGTTCACTATTCATACTCATTGGTTTTACCCTCCTTAGGAGAATAGAGGTGATCTTTCCACCATACCTTGGCTTGCTAGTGTTGGCTCCATTGTTCATTGTCTTCATCCATCCATGGCTTACCTTTTAGATTATCACCCTGACTTACTACTTGACTTGTGGCATGGAGGACTTCTCCCCACTGTAGCCTCTGTATTGGATGAGCTTCCCTGTTTATTGTGTCTCGGCTCTGAGTTGGTGACAAAACTTACCTATGGTGAGTTGGAGTTCCTTGGAATTCCCCCTAGTCACTAAAGTTGTGTTGGCTAAACCTGAAACTTTTAGTGCTGCCATGAATACAAAATCTGGAAAAAATGAAATGTTATATCTTGTATGAAAAGCCCATTCATGCAATGTGTTTCTAAACACACATGAATGAAAGGCATGCCAAATGAAAATGGCCATGAAAATAAAATGTTATATCTTTTGGAAAATAAATACCTAGGTAAACAAGCTGTCCATGACACACCTAGAAGTGCTCAGGTAAACAAGTGCCTTAAAAACACACCTGCAGCAGAAAGCCTAAAATAAATGTAAATCTATGCAATGTGTTTGTAAACACACATAGATCAAGGCTATGGAAACTTCAGGCCCTAAAAGCAATGGAACTTAAATGCTATATCTAAACAATTGCTGGCCTAGTTTGTATTATGGATTGTGCGCATCTGTGAAGGTGAATAAACCCTCTTTAAACAACTCATCCATTTGTGAGACACCTCCATTCCCTGTGTTATTGCTCATTCAGTATATACTATGGTGTGTATTCCCTTTCCCTTGCCAAAGTGTCACAAAATTAAGTCAGTCAAGTCATCCCTTAGCCTAGCCAGTTATTTCAGCCTTCACCCTTCACTAGCAAATTGATCACAACTATGAAGTGAGTATGATCCTGAAAGTCTAGTCTGAGTAATAATAATAATTAACAACACTATATATTTGGATTTAGATCGCCAGTCATGATTACTCTGTGTTATAATTTTTATTTGAATAAGTTGTAGAGCATATATTAACCTTGACACTTTGCAGCAGCTATTGATGATGGTCTGAGTTATATTTGGTCTTGGTTAGACCTAGTTTGACCATGGAGGACCATGGGACATGAGATGTTGGACCTTATGATGATATGGATAGATGATATATGGTCTATGTATACATACATGATGATTCTATGCAGCAGCTACAGGGTTATCATGATGATTCTTGGGTTACAACAGTGTTTGTATATGTACAGCGCATTATTATTGGCCTTGTTCCGGTATATTGGATATTTATTTTGATAATGCAGAGATTCATATGGTGTATGAGTACACATCTTGGATGGATTTGGACCTTCTGAGTCCAATGGGACAGTTTGTTTTCAGTTCCGGGCACTTACAGTGATGATTGAGCCTCAGTAGGCTGTCCCAGTACAGTTTTGGTCTGTTTGAGGCCCTGTCAGAGCATATGTGATTTTTATCCGGTTGACCTAGGGCGCTGATGATGGAGGGGGTGGTCCAACCACTTGTTTTTACCATATTACCCCCCTCCCGGACACACTGGTGCCCTCACCTTGACAGCGCAAGCACTCCAGGAGGCAGTTTGGGGCAGTTTCACGCTTCCCGAGGCATTTCAGGATTGGTAGAAATGGCTATTGAGGAAATCGATTTGGGCTACTGAGGCAAATTTATGGCATGGGATGATCAGTGATGATAGATCGGGGTCTTCCACACCTTCTCCAGCAATTTCAGCTTCATCGGGGCCCGCATCCATCACTTATGGCATTTTCTGTGGATTTCTGAGGTCTTTTTGAGGACCACGATTTGACTATGGAGGCACGATTTGGTACATTCATGATTATTTATTGGATATTGTGCTATGGGGATTGACCAAGGAGGGATAAAATTACCCCTTGGACCCACCATAAGCCTCTTATGATATTTTGTCATCATTATTTGGTGGGATTCCCCTCTTATAGGGCGATTTTGTCCACTTACATAATATTTTATTAGTGATCCATGTATTTTATTGTTGAGCTCATCTCAACCATTGATTAGACATTTGTATCTTTTAATCTTAGCCACTCATTCAAAAAAGTGGTTAGGATTTTGGTGCCTCTCCTTCCTATTTAAAGGAGAGAGCTTCTCATTGTAAAGGGACTTTTGGCTCTGGATTATTGGAATAGAAAATTATTATTGCATCTATCTCCAATGTTGTGGTGAATGTTTTTGGTGTTCGTTCGTTGGTTCTTCCTTTGCACTGAGTTATTGGAGATCTTGTTTTCCATATCTTTTGTACCACGATTTTGCATCTACAGGTGGAGGCCGATTTGCTTGGAGGAGGAGGTATTGGTAGGGGAAGACTCTCCCTACTTCTTCTTTGGAGCTCTTCGTTGGTAACAGGGAGTATTACTGTCCCAGGACCTTCTATTTCATGTTACTATTGCATTTCTCTTGTATTTCTTCCATACTTGATCTTACTGATTGAATTTTCATTCCTTGGTTTGACAGGTAGAGGAAGGCGCACTGGTGGGCTAGGGCATCAAATCGGCAAGCAAATCAACAATTTCTCATTTGATCTCTGCGGGAATCTTCCTCAACATCAAGGCATCTCATTCACATCATTCAGGTATGATCTCAAGGTAAGTTCTATCTCCATGATCTATCCAATTGTCAAAAATATCTAAAAACCCTAAATATTTCAAAACCCCAATTTTGCATTTTCTCAGATCTACTTAGATCTATTGGGTTGTTGGGCGTAATATTGAAAACCCACCTCTATAGCATCCACGACATCTCGGATCTATAGTTTGGTGAGGATTGGCTTCCATTTGACCCCCTTCCCAGGCCAACTTAGCTTCTCCCAAGCAAGGCGCACTTCCTAGTTTGAGCAGGTTGACCTAGATCTAGGTGATGGGTGTTTGAGATTCCACTTGATTCGTCATCTACACATCAAATAACATACACCCAGGTTGTTACTTTTCTGAAATTCACCTTGTGGGCCCTATTCCACATTTCAAGGGATTTAAACCCCATTTTGGTCCACTTGGAACACTTAAACTCAGATCTAGTAAGATCTAGCCATCGGATTACCGTGAAACTATAGATCCATACCCCTACTTGACTAATCTACCCAGATTTAAAGTTTGGATGCCATCCGACTTGTCTTGACCCACCTAAACCCCATTTTCAGCCTCCTTGGGTAAAGTCGCACCACCTTGGAGAAGTGAGTTAACTCACTTCTAGGACGTGGGTACTTGAGATTCTTGCGGATTCGGAACCGGAATAATTCAAAACCTAGGTCTAGACTATCACTTTGTCAAATCTTGCCTTGGGGATAGCATTCCTTGTTTTAAGGGATTGTGGTCCACTTGGGTCAAACCTAGATCTAGATACATTCAACCATCAAGACCTCTATTGCCCACTTGTCCCATGTTGTAGGAGTCCTAAACCATAAGTCAACCCTACTTTGACTCCACTTCCCAATTCCCAAGGCACTGGTTTCTCTCCAAGACAATTCAACTTTCCTAGATTGTTGGATTGACTTGTGGTTTGACTTATGCATGGTAAACTATACCTTTGAAGACATCATGAACCATGGTCAAGCTTGTCTCATGTATTAGATAGCCCCAATCTAACCCCTAAACTACCCTGCATTGGACACAGTTCCCAAGGCAGTGGATTTTCCAACATTGAACTAGTACACTAATCCTAGATCTCATTTCAAACATCTTAAGTCACTCTCACATCAACCATGAACCAAAGCTTTACCCATTGAACCCTCACTTGGCTTGTGACTTCATCCTTAGGTCTAGGAAAAACCATACACCTAACTTCACTTAGAAATACCCTGATTTGGTGTCTTGGTTTTGATCTCTCCTGTCGGGAGTAGATCGGGTCTCCCCCTTTGTTGTCTGGGCTAGATAACATAAAGCGAAGGTTGCCTCGACTGGCGTGACAACCATATATTGGAGGTCGAGGTGATCGTGGTTGCACCTTTTGAGTTGCCCTTCCCTATTGCCCAGATTTCAAAGAGTAGGTGTCTAAAGAATTAACCACTCTGATATCTAAATAGCGGTAATTTCTGGCCCCACCAGGTTTAGGAACTTTGCCCACTACCTGAGTATGTCTCGAAAAAGCAACGCCGGTTCGTTGGTTGTGGGGGCGAAAGTTTTATTATGTTATCGAAAATTATCAAATCCAACACCTTTCTGAGTACTAGCCCAACCTTTTCAGGTTGGCAGAGCATACGGGTGTTGAATAGCAACCAAGATAAATTATTACGGGGGTGTGATTTGGATGTTTTTATTATTAGAGCACAATATTCAACTCTCCGATAGAGAGCGCTCTTGACTTTGTCTTATGACAAGGTTCAAGAGACTTAGCTATTCTATATGCCTAATGCAGGGAAAAATGCAATTTTACTACGCTCTCCGACAGAGAGTGATCTTGACTTGGGTTATTGCAAGTTCAAGAGGCTTTGTTCTTTATTAAAATAGAGATAGTTTGCATGTAAAGAAAAGCACTTTTTTCAAAATAAACAAGTAATGAAAGGAAAAAATCAAATGAGAGAGAAAGAACAAGGCCAAATTGAGTTAACTAACCAAGAAATAAACAATAAGGTGGGATCAACCTCCGAACAAGGTGACCACTAGAACCGCTAGTCCCGAAAACCTTCCAGCTAGCTGGATGTCCGCAAGGATGTTAACGGGGAAAGATAAGTAGCTACAAAACTATGTGGCACTTGGGATCAAATCCCAAGCTACTTTCTCGAGGCAAAACTTGGAAGAGAGTTAATCTAAGTACAAAAATAAACTTTAATCTAGAAAATTTGAAATAAATCTAACTAAAGCATGCATGAAACAGTCTTCCCCAAATGGGGAAGGAGAAACAAAGTGTGGGAGGCCTTATCCCACCTAGCCTTTTTATTAACCAATTTACAAGTGCCTTGGGAATTTAACCCTTGCAAGGTCTTTGAAAGAAAATAAACTGAACGAAACTAAGAAGCTCTTGATAGCTTTTACAAAGGAGAGTGGTTTTATATCTTCATGGTTATCATTCTCTTCATTTGTTTTGGATCTTCCTTTTGGTTCAGTTTTCCTCTTTGGGTTTTGCTCTTCTTCTTCTTTGAATCTCTTTTTTTTTTAAGTGTTTCTTCTCCTTCAAAATACCTACACAAACTTAAATCACTAAACAAGGCACCCTTTAACATTAGAGAAAAACAAATAAACTTCGAAACTAGCTAAGTCTAAGATCCAATCTATATGCCCAACCTTATAATAAATAAGATGCAAGAGAAACAAGTAAGCTAAAGACTAATTCTAGAATGCCAAATGCAAAATTATCTTTTGTGAAAACTAAACAATGCCTAACTACATTCCCAAAAGCATGAAGCAACTAACACTAACCCAAACTAAAAACTTTGAATTTTTTTTTGTTATTTTATTGTGATTTAGGGCCTTCTTGAAGATGGACGAAAGGGGGGATGGAAAGGGGGACGGGAGGAGATGGAGGAGGAGGAACGAAAGCTAGAAGTGGAGAAAAGTGAAGGGGAAAGGAAGGGGACGAAGGGAAGGAGAGAACGGAAAACGAAAGGCAAGATGAGCCAAGAGATAGTGGGACGAAAGGAAAGGGAAGAAGGAGGAGTTTGAAGGCTAAAATGAAAGAGAATGAATGTCAAAAGGTAGGTGGACGAGAGGGTTTGATGAGGCCAAAAACGAAAGCAAGGAGGATGAAAACAAGATGGACGAGAGGAGCTAAGGGCTAGAAAATCAAGGCAAAGAAGCTTCAAAGAGAAAAAATGATGGCTTGAAAAGGAGAGCCTTTAGAACCAAAGTAACCAGTTTGAAGTTTTGAATAATGGATGGATCTTTTATGAACATCTCAAGCTCAACCTTGAAGCACGAATCGATCTTTTGAAGACCCCTAAAATGCACAAAAGTTAGCAAAATGATGACAAAGGGGAGGAAGAAGCAACCAATCTCAAGATCCCACTTTGCACTTAGGAGATCTGCAAAACAAGCGACTTCAAACAATGTTTGATCAAGTCTAGTATGATCAATTAAAAAAAAGACAAGAAGAGCGTAAGTATTACCGACTATAGTTTGCTACTTCTAAATCTTAATCAACCAAGCATCAATGAATAAATTGAAACCCAAATATTCATTCCATGGACTTAAAAAAGACTTCTAAGCTAGAAGCATGATCAAAACATTATAGATGAAATAGCATAATTAAACAACATCACCTCAATAAAGCTTCAACAAATTCTCATGGACAAATTGTGCACACCATGTAGACCTCCAAAGTTGATTTTATTCCAAATAGCCAAAGCTAAGAATTATTACAAAATGAGCAGAGTAATCTTGCACAAAAATTCCATGTCAAATGAGGAGAAAAAGCCCTCATTATATACAAAACCCAAGAGAGCTAAGAGGCAACTCGAATGGGTTGAGAGAGAGCCAAATGGAAGCGCATCACACCAACCAATTGGAGTTCCAAGCCTTGATTGGTTAGTTAACAGAGATTCGGTTGGTGGTGAAGAGGATGAGGTGGCTTCCACATAAGCAAAGTGACCTTCCTCTCCATTGGAAACATCTCCCAAATGAATAGAACGCCTCCACGTGAAGAAGGAGGGCACACGGCTCAAACGAAGGAGTGACAAGTGCGTTGGCACCGAAGCTTGTAGTGTTGAAAGTTTGAGTGGGTTGGTGTGATGGAATCAGTGCCCTTCTCATTGGTTTTTTCGCCCATCCAACCCATGAATTTGCCACGGTGGAGAGTCCACCCACGTGAATGAAAGCTCACGCATCTCTAATACCAATTCGAATATCATACTTTTGTTTATCATAAGCTGATTAATGACATGTCTATTGATCCACTACATGGTTGTACATCAATAGAACCCAACGTTCAAACCTTGGCGAATTTCCATATGCGAAGGGTGAGATGCCCACATGAACCATGCTCACGTCATTCCTCTCATTTAAATGGCATATCCAAACTTTATCTTATGGCATGCTTTATCATCTCCATGTAGTCGTACTCCTTCATAAAACATATGCCCCACTTTCCAATGTTTAAATTTTGACTTTTTTGACTTTTTTTAGTTTTTGTCTTTATGTGTTTTTGTCATTTTATGGCCACTAAATGCCAAAATAATGAAAAACTGCTCCCAAAGGCGATGTAATCGCTCGAAACCTTAGAAAAGCTGGCGCTCGGGTAAAGAGCACGCTCTGAGCGTCAAGACGAGCCTCCCCACTCCCAATTCCGCCTCCGGATGAGGTTTTTATCACTTTTTGAAATTTTTTAATTAAACCCTTAAAAAATGGTCTAATTTATGGAAAAAATTATTTTTCTCGGAATCAAACGAAACTCCTAGGGGACCTAGTGCATGTTCATACGACTCAATCGAGATGGCTAACACTTTAAAAATCCTATACACAAGACTCTAATAACCACCTTAGGCTTTGACCACCATGGGAAATACTCCAGCTTTGGAGGGTGGAGTGAAAAACTCAGGGATTATACGCACTGATGAGTAGCGCATAATTCCTAAGGAAAAAAACACTCTAGAGTATCCCCCAAATGGATAAACCTACGGATAGCCGAGTCTTTTATAAAAGGACCCCGTTTAGACCAACTTTTTACATTTTCCCCATGGGGGTATGAACATGCAGTTATTACAAATGGGGCAAAATTGCCCTGAAAAATGACTTCTGAACTTCTGAACACTGATGATGAACATGAATCATGTTCAATAAACTGGCAGCTCGTCGAAAGTTCAACTATTGTACAAAATAGTTGATAACAGAACCCAAAATGCCTGAGTGACCAAGTGTGCTCTCCTCCTACCAAGGAAACAACACAAAGTCAGTTTGATATCCAAGAGAAAGAGGCATTCAGAAACAGGAAATACCGAGAGAAAATAGTTGATAAAAGATACAAATAAAACTCCCCGTAGTTCAACGAGTTTGGAGAGAGAGGAGAGGTTTCCCCACTAGTGCGCCCCTCTCCAAATCGCTGCCCCTTGTCTACAAATCGATTTCACTATGAAAGTGCTAAGAGTTGCGACAACATTCTTCTATTGCAAAGGAAAAACAACATGCAATAATTTTTCCAAACATTCAACACAAGAGACACAAGTTTGCTCGATGTTACCACCTGAGTTGCACTCAGTTGAACTTCCTGGGAGCTGCCAAAGTTCGCACAAATACTTGTGCATTTAAGTGTTCGGAAATTTAAATCAGGCCTTTTCAGGGCCCCTTTTTAATTTTTTAAAGCATGTCCATGCCCTAAAGGGTTTGTAATAAAGTGTGCTAGCATGGTGGTTGTTATCACACCCATAGTAGTTGGGCTACCATGATTGCAGAGCAGTTATCTGCATATTTTTGAGCTTTGCCTTTAGACAGCTTCAATGAGATCAGCTATGATGAGCAGTGTTGTTTGTGATCACTCACACATCAGAGCAGCCCTATATCAGACATGCAGTAGACCTTATGCCAAGGTTGAGCCTCTTGACCTTAGGTTGGATGACCGAGATGACCTTTTATTCCATACATATGCAGTGCAGTGATTAGAATTTCAGCAGCAGTGTTCTTAGTGGTTACAGTTGGTCTGGATTACAGATTACAGATACAGGTATATGAACCAGCAGGTATATGATGTGCATTGGTTTTATTATCTTGTTGTTTTATTCATTTTGATAGCTTGACTTGGCATCTAGTGATTATGATATGGAAGTATATCTATATAAAATTAAATTGGTTATTAATAATTATTGATTAGTAAATGATTGTATTACTGACAATTAGAAGCTCTTGTTTTATACTCATTGGTTTTACCCTCTTAGGAGTGTGGACGTGATCATTCCCGCCTTTATGGCTTGCTAGCTTAGGCATCACCTTCATTTTCTCCATCCATCCATTGCCTCTCCCACTTTTGGTCTTTGCCCTGACTTACACCTCAGCCTGTGATATCGAGGACTTCCCCATTTTTGCCTCTATGTTGGATATCATCCCTGTTAGTTTGTGTCTCGGCTCTGAGTTGGCAACAAAACATACCTTTTGTGAGTTGGATTCGATACCTTGATCACTCTAGTCGGTTGCCTCGATGTTTGGTCTTGATTGTGGAAAGTCCCCATAGTTGCTTGATTTGTGTTGACTAAAACTTGAAGCAAATTGTACTACCATCATTACATATGGAAACTATTGTTATATATGTTATGAAAGCCCATGAAAATGCTTTGAAAACTGTGCTTCTCAGCACAATGAAAGAGGGCTATGAAATGAATTTAAATGAAAGTACCCTGGATGTGAGCTGCAATTAGTTGTGCTTATGAGCACTTGCAAAACCCAAAAAGGGTCATAAAGGCCTAAAAAGCAGTGGTTAAATGTATGCTAAATCTAAAGACTGCTGGGCAAGGAAATGAAATGTAATGTAATGATTAATTCCTCACGGAGTTTGCGGGTTGTGATGTGAGATGGAGCAAGGGACAGCTAATTCTTAGTGTCCCCTAGAACCTCAAGTTACGGTTAGCCGGGCACCCAGTTCATGGCGGTTTTAGAAAAGATCCTCACGGAGTTGATACTGCTTGGATGTGAGTCGTAGACATTTTCCAAGGTTGAAAAAGCACCTATCTAAACAACTTACCCATTTGTGAGACACTGCCATTCCCTGTGTATTCTTTATCCAACATATGCTTGAATGTGTAATCCCCTTTCCCTTATCCACAGTATCACAGTGTGAATTCAGTCAAGTCATCCCCCTTTTCCTAGCCTTGCATCCTTAGCCTTCACCCTTTGCTAGCAAATTGATCATGTTTACAAATGAGTATATTCTTGAGGTTCTTTTGGAAGTAAATTATTATTTTAACCTACTATTATTTATTAACTGCTAGTGAAATGATACTTAATGTTTTAAAAGTCTTGCTATGAAAATGATTAAAAGAGCATGTCTTAACCATTTGCACTCGCAGTAGTAGGCTTCTTTAGCCTGGGTCATATTTTGATCAGTTTGACCGGTCAAACCTGGTTTGACCAAGGTCAACCTTGGGATCCGTGATGAGTTGGACCATTTATATTCTATGATGTTGATCCATGGTCCTTGGTATACCTTTTGATGACTCCATATGTTGGACATAGGTTTCAGATGATGATTGATGCACTTTTTATTGATTATTGATATTTCCAGATCATCATATTTTTATTTGTCTGGATATGGTGGATGCTACAGATGATCTTACAGGTTGCCATGAGGTGTATGAGTACTCGTCTCTAGTAGATTTGCATCTTCTGAATCCATTGAGACACTTGATTTTCAGTTCTGGGCACTGTTAGTGATGATATGAGCAGTTTTTCACCTGTTCACCAGTTTGGCCATGCTGATGTGGCTTGTCCAGCAGATGAATAGATGGTGAGTCGTTGCCTACGGCGCTATAGAGGAGAGGGGTGGTCCAGCCACTTGTTATTACCATATTACCCCCTCTCTGGACATGATGGTACAGTTAGATTCTGTGCCTGGGCACCAGGCAGTAGGATGTGGGCAGTTTGGTGGTTTTTCAAGTGGAATAAAAATGGAATAAAAAGGTCTTTAAGGAAATCGATTTGGGCAATTGAGGCAAGGTTTTGGCATGAGGTATGCTTTGAGGTCATCTATGGTGTATCCCACTCCTTCCAGATCAGTTTGCAACATTTAGTGGGGTCCACACAATCACCAGGTTGTGTTTTGATGCATTCTTCTCTCAGTTGAGGGGGCCAAGAGTTGATCATTTGTTCACTTGGACATGTCATTGAGTCACATGTTATATTATTGTGCCATGGGGTGATGCTAGTGAAGGAAAGTAAAACCTCCTAGCCCCACCATGTGCTTCTAGTCACTTGTCCTAGTCATTTTATGTGGCACACTTGTGTTATAGTCACTTGTATGTGGTGCACACCCCCTTAGAGCCCTCTTTTAGCTAGTGCACACCCCCCTCATGTGAGTGATCCATGTTATATTGTACCGGCTCATCTTAGCCTTTGATTGTATTATGTTTATCTTTTGATCTCAACCACTCATTAATAAAGTGATAAGGGTTTTGGTCTTGTTATCCACTAAATTGCACTTAGTGGAATCCAAGTGAACCGTTTAAGTTGTCAACATGTTAAATGTTCATCATCAGTGTTCCGAGATCCATCGGGCCAAAAAAAAAAAATTGGCCCCTTGTAATCTTTGCATGTAATCTTGCGGGGGAATTGTAATTAGTTGGTCTATGCATGAAGTTTTTATGAAAGGTTTGGCCTTCCTTAGGGTTTGTTATCAGGGGGATACTCTAGAGTGTTTTTTCCTTAGGGATTATGCGTTACTATTCAGTGACGTATAATTCTCGAGTTTTTCACTCACACCTCCAAAGCTGGAGTATTTCCATGATGATGAATTTTGAGGGGTTATTAAAACCTACTGGAATGTATTTTTGTAACATGATAGCCATCAGTATTGAGTCATATGGACATGTATTAGGTCCCCTAGGATTTTTGAGTCATTCTGAGAAAAATAATTTTTCTCAGTTTATGAGTTTTTTTTAATAATTTAATTAAAAAAGTCAAAAAGAGATAAAAGTTGGGTTAGGAGGTGAAATTTGGCATGGGGGTGCTCGTTTTCTAACCCAGAGCACCCATAAAACCCCTAAACCCACTTTTCCTAAGTTTTGAATGAATAGTATTCACTTAAATCATTTTCTCTCCAAAATAATAAAAATGAATTATTTAATTCAAGAATAATAAATTTGGAGAGAATCCAAACTCTAAATAAATGGTGGTTTGTCTGGAGAGTTGGCTCTAATGACATGGCATGAGCATTGTTATCACGCAAGCACTAGTTGCCTCTAGATATATCCCATCCAAGACAGTAGAGGAGGGAAGCTAGTCAGGTGACACCTGCAAACACCAAGTCCACTGATTGGTAGAGCAGTTGTCACTCCAGACAGGATGTTTGTCACTTTGGACAAGGCACATACCCTAGTCAAGGGGGAGACCCTATTCAACCAGCTATGGTTGAGACACAAAAATAGACACTTACAAACCCCGAATAGACAAGAGTAGACAACGAAGAAGTGTCTAGGGTGTCCTAGGACTCTTTTCCAACCGACAGACTGAAATTGGGTGATGGATATGGACGCTAATTAGAGCAATTTCAGATCCGATTTGAAGATGAAAAACAGTATAATTGAAGTAGTAGTTAGCTAGAAATTAAATCAAAAGTTTAAATCACTAGAAGTGCTGATCAAATCGCTGATTTTATTTCTGCCATGCATGCTTGGTCAATTTGAGTAATTTTCCCCATAGGCAGAAACTTATTCTTCACTTCTAGCTAAGATGTTATCACATCCATGTTAGCTGGAGCTACCATGATGCAGATTGTATGGTCAGGGACCATTATACAGATTTTTTTTTATGAGCAGAGATTACAGAGGGGATTGTTATCACATATATAGTAGTCGAGCTACCATACATTTTTTGTCAGATTCCAGTACACTATTCAGCCAGTTCCCTTGCATTGAGATGCTGAGATGAGCATCTATTATGGATCACTATCAGATTATGGACAATAGTTTTCTTCCCCATGCCATGACTGAGTTTCAGGACACTTAGAGAGATGACCGATGTAGCCATTTAGCCATTCATACAGAGCAGTCAGTAGTGCCCAGAGTTACAGCAGCAGTTGCAGAGGACAGATGTTGGTTCAGATGATGAGCATTCAGGTATATGACTCAGCAGGTATATTTTGGTGTTATGGTTATATTGATTTTATATTCATTCTTGTAGCATGTCTTAGCATTTAGTATCATGATCTGGCGATCATATAGATATGTGGACCTGGTTGTACTTTTATATATATCATATTGTCCCTACTCAAATTTAGAAGTTCTTGACCTATACTCATCGATTTTACCCTCCTTAGGGAGATTAGAGGTGATCATTCCCACCATACTTTGTCTTGCTAGTGTTGGCCTCATTATTCATTGTCTTCATCCATCCATTACCTACCCAGTTTGTTATTTACATTTGACTTACTACTTGACTAGTGGCATGGAGGACCTTTCCCCGTTGTAGCCTCTATATTGGATGAGCTTCCTTGTTTATTGTGTCTCGGCTCTAAGTTGGTGACAAAACTTACCTTTGGTGAGTTGGATTAGTCCCCTAGTCACTAAAGATGTTGGCTAAACATGAAACAGATAGTGCTCCCATGAATGCAAAATTGTGAAAAGAAAATGTTATATCTATTGTGAAAAGCCAAATGAAACTGGCAAAGAAATCTCAAATGTTATATCTATTGTGAAATGTAATACCCAAGAAAACAAGATGTCTAAAAACACACCTGGAAGGGATCAGGTAAACAAATGCCTTAAAAACACACCTGCAGCAGGAAGCCTAATGAAATGTAAATCTATGCAATGTGTTTATAAACACACATAGATCAAAGGCTATGGAAACTAAAGACCCAAAAAGCAATGGAACTTAAACTCTATATCAAAAAGATTGCTGGCCTCTTTGTATTATGGATTGTGAGCATCTGCTAAGGTGAATAAACACTCTTTGAACAACTTACCCATTTGTGAGACACCGCCATTCCCTGTGTTATTGCTTGTCCAGCATATGCTATGGTGTGTATTCCCTTTCCATATCCAAAGTGTCACAATGTTAAGTCAGTAAGTCATCCCTTGGCCTAGCCATTTTATTTTTAGCCTTCACCCTTCACTAGCAAATTGATCACAACTATGAAGTCAGTATGGTCTTGAAAGTCTGGTCTGAGTAATAATAATAATCAATGACTTTATATATTTGGATTTAGATCGCCAGTAACGATTAATTTTTGTTATAATTGCTATTTGAATGGATTGTAAAGCATGTTTTAACCTTTGACACCTTGCAGCAGTTTGATGACAGTTTGAGTTATATTTTGGTCATTACTGACTTGGTCAAACCCAGTTTGACCAAAAGTCAACCACAGGACATGAGGTGGCAGACCTCAGATGATACAAAGAGATGATATATGGTCTGGTACAGGTCACCATGGTGGTTCTATGTAGTGGTTTCAGGCCTATGATGATGATTTGTGCTTTTTAGCACTTTTACAGGTTATTATTATTTGGTCTGCCGGATATGATGGGCATTTATTTTTGACCATGCAGAGGTCTATATGGTGTATGAGTACACATCTTAGATGGATTTGGACCTTCGGAGTCCAATGAGACAGTCTGTTTTCAGTTCCGGGCAGTTACAGTGATTTTTAGCCTCAGTTGGCTATCCTAGTGCAGTTTTGGCCTATCAGAGGCCCTGTCAGAGCAGTGATGAGATTTGATGAGTTCACCTAGGGCGTTGTGCATGGAGGGGGTGGTCCAGCCACTTTATATTACCATATTACCCCCTTCCAGAGAGCCTGGTGGCCTCACCTTGACAGCGCAGGCACTCTAGGAGGCAGTTTGGGCAGTTTCACACGTCACAAGGCAGATCAGAAATGGTGAAAATGGCTACTGAGGGATTCAATTTGGGCTACTGAGGCAAGGGATTGGCATGGGATGACTTGTGATTATGAGTGGGATGTCTTCCACACCTTCTCCAGCAGTTTCAGCTTCCAGTGGGACCCACACCCATCACTTATGTCATTTTATATTGATTTCTGGAGCCTCCTAAGACTCACGACTTTCCACGAGAGGCACGATTTGGTGCTTAGAGTATTATTTTTTTGGATATTGTGCCATGGGGATTGACCAAGGGTGTTAGAAATTACCCCTTGGACCCACCATGAGCTAGATCTTATATTTATTCATTGACTTTTGGTGGGACCCCCTCTCCTAGGGTGATTTGGTCCATTGTTATATTATTTTATTAGTGATCCATGTATTGTATTGTTGAGCTCATCTCAACCATTGATTAGATCATTTGATCTTTTAATCTTAGCCACTCATTCAAAAAGTGGTTAGGGTTTTGGTGCCTCTCCTTCCTGTTTAAAGGAGAGAGCTCCTCATTGTAAAGGGGACTTTTGGCTCTGGATTATTGGAATAGAAAAATATTATTGCATCTATCTGTTGTGTTGTGGTGAATGCTTTTGGAGTTCGTTCGTTGATTCTTCCTTTGCACTGGTTTATTGGGGATTATCTTGCTATACTTTTTGTCCATGTATTTTTCATCGACAGGTGGATGCCGAATTGATTCAAGGAGGACGCATTGGTAGGGGAAGACTCTCCTTGCTTTTTCTTTGGGTTTCTTCGTCAGTAACAGGGAGTATTACTGTCTTAGGATCTTCTATTTCATGTTATCATTTGCTTTTCATTTGTATTTCCTCCATTGTTGCTCAACTGATTGAAATCACTTTCCTTGGTTGACAGGAAGAGGAGGTCACACGTGTGGACTAGGGCATCATCTCAAGGCAAGAGAAATCAAAGATATTCCATTTGATCTCTGCAGGAATCTTCCTCAACAACAAGGCAACCTCATCCATCTTTCAGGTATGATCTCAAGGTAAATTTATCATTCCATGATCTATCCATTTGTCTAAAGTAACTGAAAACCCTCATAAGTTAAAACCCTCATTTTACAATTTCTCAGATCTACTTAGATCTACTTGGATTTTGGGTAAAACATTTAAAACCCACCTCTATAGCATCCACGACAATTCGGATCTATAGTTTGGTGTGGATTGGCCCTCATTTGACCTATTTCCAAAGGCAAATTAGCCTCTCCAAGTGAGGTCGCACTTCTTGGATGGGTGAGTTTTGCTAGATCTAGCACCTAGGTAGGTGAGATCCCGCTTGATCCTTACTCTCCACAGTTGATAACCTACCCTTAGTGCTTCACCTTGTTGATTTTTGCCTTGTGGACCCCATTCCTCATTTTGAGGGTTGAGCCCCACTTGGGTCACTTTGTGATGCATTTCAATCTCAGATCTACTGAGATCTAGCCATTGGATGATCCTAATCTTCAAGACCCACCTAGATTTACACCTCAACATCCCTGATCTACAGTTTGGTGGACATCCGACTCCATTTGGCCCACTTTCCAAGGCACTGATCCTTCTCCAAGCCCTCACGACTTTTTTGGTTTGTTGAGTTTGCTTGTAGTTTGGTCTTTGTCTGACTACTTGAACACCTAGACATTGTCATATCCACTCATCAAGCCTATCTTTGGTACTGGTTAGCCCCAATTTGGTCCTTCACTACCCTGCATTGGACACGGTTCCCAAGGCAGAGGATTTTCTCATATTTGACTAGTACCCTGATCTTAGATCTAGTTTTACATCTCATAAGTCACTTACATAACCAAGTTGGATCAAATTTACACTTGCTTAAGCCTCTTGATCCAACCCACTACTCATCATGTGATTTCATCCATAGATCTAGGGTTTACCATACACCTTACGTACTTCATCCATAATTGATTTGATCTGGTGTCTTGGTTTGATCTCTCCTATCGGGAGTAGATCTGGTTCTCCCCCTTTGTTGTCTTGGACTAGATAACATAAAGTGAAGATTGCCTTGATTGGCGTGACAACCATCCATTGGGAGTTGAGGCTATCTTGGTTGCACCTCTTTGGTTTCCCATCCCCTCTGCCATCCACCTTGGATCCATCTACACCTTGAATCCATCTCTAGGGGCAACTACAAGTTTGGTGATAACAGGGACATTATGTATTTTGATGGTCCAGATGTACTACTGAGCAGCTATGCAGAGTCCCTCTTCCTTTATCACCTTTGCACGATCCCATTGAGAGGGATAACTTAGCCATATTTTGATCAGAGCAGCACAGTTCAGAGTGGGTTCACTACTTCTTGCCCGCACACAATAGAGATTAGCTTTCAGATCCACTTATAGCAGCAGGTATATGGTATGGCAGGTATATCATTTTATGGTTATTGCTCATGGTTTTTGCTTTGAGGGTTGTTTATTTACGTTAGTACATAGACTTGACATATGATGGCTAACTTGGTGATCTCATGTTTTATTATGATGATACTTATGGCCTATGGTGAGGTCAGTCCACCTCTTTCAGTAGAGACTCCTGTATATGCACACTGGTTCCTGTCCCCTTTGGTATAGATTTGGCCATTTGAATTGTAGGAAGCTGGCTTTGGTCCCACTTATCACCTTCTTCCACTCATCTGACCCATCCATTTTTTGTTTTCTCCCTGACTTAGACCTGTATAGGTGACTTTGAGGACCCCTTCCCCTAGTGACCCATGAGTATACCATGACTCCATGTTGTTTTGTGCCTCGGCTCTTTAGTGTGTGAGATGCATTCTCAAACCTGGGATTTACTCCTGTCGATTGCCCCCGATGTTGTAATGCAGTATAGGATTGTGTAGACTCACCGGGTGCTCCCCATTAGTCCTCGAACCATGCATACTTGCCCCATTACTTTGCAGTATGTGTACCATTGTTCTATCTGATGAGAAATGTATGAAATGTAAAATCCAAGAATGTGTTTATTAACACACATGGATCATAAACCCTATGAAATGTAAAACCAAGAATGTGTTTGTCAACACACACGGACAAAGGCTAGCTATATCTATTTGAGCAAGTAACGGTTATTCCTCACCGAGTCCAAAAGAATTGGGAGGTGAGATGGAGTAAGGAACATATAATTCTAAGTGTCCCTCAGAGTCTCAAGTTATGGTTTGTTGGACACCCAGTCATGGCAGCTCTAGAAAAGATCCTCACGGAGTCTGTTGCAAGCACGGATGTGAGTTTCAAGGTGCATGTTAGAGTCTAGTGGTGGTTTCCCTGCACTATACCCATTTGTGAGGCACCGCACTTCCCTGTGTTTTCCCATGGTGTACTTATGTCATTGGGTACTGTTTTCCCCGCTTATCCGAAGGGTCACTCAGTCTTGGTCTATGTCATTCCCCTTATCCTTTTAGCCTCGTTGTCCACCTCACCCAAAGCTAGCTCAATGACCAAATCTATAAGTGTGCATCGAATTCGAGCCTTTGTTGGAAGTGTTGGGCCCACCTCACCTTGGGCCCATTTTTTAGATATTATTTATTTATGATCACCATATGTTTGTCATTTATGCTCGTAGTTTTTGAACTAACATAAATAAGGGAGCCTTGGCATCCCATGTGCATGCAGAGACATAACAATTCAGCCATAGCCATTTTTTACCAGAGTTGACTTGGTCAAACTAGCCTGACTAGGCCAAAAATGGGCCCCCAAAAAAGATGGAACCAAAACTTCAATTTTGGTTATTTGGTATGCATTGGGGTCCCATACAAGCCCCCAAGTGTCATATCGGCAAAATAGTGAAGCATCAATGAGATTTTTAATTATTGATGGCCAGCAGGGTCATACTTTAATTAAAAATACTTGAAATTGGGCAAATGGTGCCTAGATGATGGATCATGGTCGTTCTAGTGACCATTCTTACTACGTTTGGGGCCTACCATCGCATTAGAACAGACGACTCGTCAATCCGAGCAAAAGAAGTGGGTCAAACAGGAAAATTTCATCTTTAGCTATGTGAACCAGCAAATAATTAAAGGAAAAATCAAAATTGGCTAAGTTAAACTTTGAATTGGTAAGTGCAATGTTGGGAAAAGGTAAAAGGGTCTCTTATTAGCATTTTTGTATAGTTTGGACATGTATTATTTGGTTTGGAGCCCTCCATTTAGCCCAGCTATGCATGTGGGGCGAATTTGCCCATACTTGGGTGTTTTTGGGCAAGCTAAATTTCATATTTTGAAAATATTATGTATTGAGACTTTGGATATGGGGTCTAAGGGGCTAAAACAGCCTAAATCCACCCCTTGGACACCCCCTCACTTGTTGTATGGACCCTGTTACCAACTTGTTTGTACCATAGTTGGATTATCTGAAGAGCCGCCATTTGACAAACATGATAAGTGTTTGACTCCAGTGTATCAGATGATCCAGCATTTGTGACTAGCCAGTTTTGGCTAGCTAGTTTTGTTTTTGAGTCGACATGACCATGGCCCCATGGGGGTTTGTAATAAAGTGTGCTAATAGGATCTGAGTGTCTCGGTTCCCCATGACTTGATTAAGCAACTAAGGTATTCCAGGGAGTTTTTTCCCTTGTCAATTATACTTTGCTTATAGCCGAGCTATAATCGAGGAGGTTTTCTCCCGCTCCTCCAAAGCTGGAATGCCCGATTTTGAAAATTTTAGCCATGGGGGGTTATTAGAGTCCAACTAATGTGTATAAGCCTACTAGACACTATTAGAATAGGTTTTGGTCATGTTCCAAGTCTCTAGGACCCTCAAAAAAAATTTCGAAAAAATTTTACCCGATCCGTCGAGTTTGGTTTTTTTAATTATTTTTAAATTTAATAAATTTATCTATAGTTTAAATAGAGAAATAATAATTTGTAATATGCCAGTCGTCTGGGGTCCGAATTCAGTGGTTGATGGCTCGTTTCATAAGCCAAAAATCACACATGACCTATGGACCAGCTAAACCCAAGTTTCGGATGTCATTTAGGCATCATAATTAATATTTTCTCTAAAAACCTAGTTACAGAGAAATTATTAATTAAATTAATAAATTTTATTATTTTGGAGAAAATCCAAAACTCTCCAAAATAATCCAAATGGAATAAAGTAAAAGGCTAAATGACATGGCAACAGACACTCATGATGATTCCAATCAACTCCAAGTTCATCCAGTTGAAGATACAGTCAGCACAAGCTTATCCACTAAAGAGAATTCGCCCTCCATGCATGCAAGCTCGATTTTGGTGATGTGGAGTATGCATTTATTGGTTTTTGGTTGGTGTGAGTTACATTGAATGGAAGTGGGGGCGCCTTGCCTAGGTGGAGGCCACCTCCCACTCCCAACTACCATGATTGCAATAAAGTATTAGTTCAAACTCCAAACACCTACCTCAAAAGCTCACGCTATCTCTTAATTGCTCACGTCATTCCTCTTTAGAGCTCGACTTTACCACATGGCAGCGCGTTACTTGTTTGGTGGTAGTTCCAAAGTGGGATGGGGGGCGCCTTGCCTAGGTGGAGGCCACCTCCCCATCCACATCATCCACAAACTCGAGTTTGATTGGTGTCTATTCACTCCAAGCTTGTTAAAAATGAGATTCGATTGGTTGAAACTAGTTGTGGTTGGAATTCGACTTTGTGTCTATTGTTATTGGCTCTCTCCCATGCCAATTCGACCTAGGGTTTTAGCATGTAGCCTTTGCTATTTAAGAAAGGTCTTTTAGACTTGTTCTTCATGGAGATTTTGAGCATGAACACTCTGCCAAAATATTGTTGTAATATCTGTTTAATATTGAATAAAGTTTAGACTTTGGAGGTCCATGCTGGAGCAATTGGGATGTTCTTCACACTATTGGGGATATCTCTTTAATTTTGTCAATTGATCATGCAATTTCAATATTAGATGTATGTTTTAGCTTTGATTAAAAATATATCTTTTAGTTCTTGCATGTTTCATAACAAGATTTTTGCAAGGGTTTCCCAAGGTGGAGAAAGGCTTATTAAAGACTAAGTCATTCTTTACTTAACAGTGGTTCTTGGCATCTAATCAATCTATCTTGCAGGTCTTCAAGCTCTTCTCTTCTTTTCAAGAGAATAAACTTTCAAGTAGGAGTTTTTGGCCTCTTCCTCCATCAACAAACACTTTCAAAACAAATCTTGGTTACTTGTGTCCTTACGCTTACCTCTTCAAGCCCATCCCCATTAGATTGGCCTTTTCCATCCATTCACCTTGCCCTTTCTCTCACTTGCCCTTTCGTTTTGCCCTAGGTTTGCCATCTTTGCATCCATTCGTTTTGCCCTTTTAAGTTCATATTACCTCTTCCACCTTTAAGCTCCATCATCCTCCCTTCTCCCTGCCATTAGCTCCTTTCGTCCACCTTCCCAAAGGGCCCTTAAACACAAAAAGTACAAAAACGATTGTTGAGTTAGTGATTAGCTTCCTTTTGTTAGTCTTAGTTCTTTTCATATCTCCTAAGTAGTTAGATCTCTTTTATAAATCAAGTCTCATGCATTGAAAGGTTAGTTTAGAAGCATTATAAATCACTTCTCTTCATTAGTATAGCTTGCATAGTTTAAATTTCCAAGTTTTCTTGTTAAAGATAGAAAAAATTTCATAAAAATTTCTTAAATTTTTTACATCTTAGATCTCATTTCTAGCATATTTAGGGAATATGTTGCTTGCTGGTGCTGTTATCACATATATAGTAGCCGGGCTACCATACATTATTTTTCTGATGCCAGTACACTATTCAGCCAGTTCCCTTACATTTGAGATGCTGAGATGAGCATCTATTATTGGATCACTATCAGATTTTGGATAGTAGTTGTATTCCCCATGCCATGACTGAGTCTCAGGACACTCAGAGAGATGACCGATGTAGCCATTATACCATTTGTACAGAGCAGTCAGTAGTGCCCAGAGTTGCAGCAGCAGTTTCAGAGGACAGGTGATGGTTCAGATGATGAGCATTCAGGTATATGACTCAGCAAGTATATCATTGTGTTATGGTTATATTGCTTTTATACTTATTCTTATAGCATGTCTTAGCACTTAGTGTCATGATCTGGCGATCATATAGATATGTGGACCTGGTTGATCTTATTATATATACTATATTGTCCCTACTCAGACTTAGAAGTTCACTATTCATACTCATTGGTTTTACCCTCCTTAGGGAGAATAGAGGTGATCATTCCACCATACCTTGGCTTGCTAGTGTTGGCTCCATTATTCATTGTCTTCATCCATCCGTTACCTACCTTTTAGTTTATCACCTTGACTTACTACTTGACTAGTGGCATGGAGGACTTTTCCCCACTATAGCCTCTGTATTGGATGAGCTTCCCTGTTTACTGTGTCTCGACTCTGAGTTGGTGACAAAACTTACCTTTGGGGAGTTGGATTGTAGACCTAAATCATTCTGGTCGGTTGTCCCGATGTTTGGCATTGGCTCGAACTCCCCCTAATCACTTGAGATGTTGTTGACCAAAACTGAAAGCTCATGTACAATTTATGGAAACTGATAAATTCGCCCATGGAAACTAAAAAGGGCAAGAGCGATGAACTACTGAAAAATACTCCTCGAAGAGTATAAGAAAGGTCCAAAAAGCAATGATTCTTAAAAGCTATATCTAAACAATTGCTGACCTTATACATTTATAAAAAACATGCCATGGATGCAAGCTGCAACTAGTTGTGCTTATCAGCACACCTGAGATCCGAAGGGTTATGTAGGCCAAAAAGGCCAAGAAATGAAATTGAATGATCCTAATGAACCTGGATCAACTTGATATAGACATGATGCCTAAGTTGAATAAGCACTCTCTAAACAACTTATCCATTTGTGAGACACCGCCATTCCCTGTGTTGTTGCTCATTCAGTATATACTATGGTGTGTATTCCCTTTCCCTTTGCCGAATTGTCACAAAGTTAAGTCAGTCAAGTCATCCCTTAGCCTAGCTAGTTATTTTAGCCTTCACCCTTCACTAGCAAATTGATCACAGCTATGAAGTGAGTATGAACTTGAAAGTCTAGTCTGAGTAATAATAATAATTAATGACATTATATATTTGGATTTAGATCGCCAGTAATGATTACTTTTTGTTATAATTGTTATTTGAATAAGTTGTAGAGCATGCATTAACCTTGACACTTTGCAGCAGCTTCCGATGATGGGCTGAGTTATATTTGGTCATGTTGACTTGGTTAAACCTAGTTTGGCCAAGGTCAACCATAGGACATGATATGGTTGGACCTGGTGATGATACAGATAGATGATATATGGTCTATGTACATGTACATGATGATTCTATGCAGCAGCTACAGGGTTATGATGATGATTCATGGTTTACAGCAGTATTTGATCATTTATAGATTATTATTATTTGACCTGTGCCGGTATATTGGATATATATTTTGATCATGCAGAGACTCATATGGTGTATGAGTACACATCTTAGATGGATTTGGACCTTCTGAGTCCAATGAGACAGTTTGTTTTCAATTCCGGGCACTTACAGTGATGATTGAGCCTCAGTAAGCTATCCCAGTGCAGTTTTGGTTTGTCGGAGACACTGTCAGAGCAGATGTGATTTTTATCCGGTTGACCTAGGGCGCTGTGCTTGGAGGGGGTTGTCCAGCCACTTGTTACCCCCCTCCCGGACACACTGGTGCCCTCACCTTGACAGCGCAGGCACTCCAGGAGGCAGTTTCTGGCAGTTTCACGCTTCCCGAGGCATTTCCGGATTGGTAGAAATGGCTATTGAGGAATTCGATTTGGGCTACTGAGGCGATGTTTTGGCATGGGATGATCAGTGATGATGGATTGATGTCTTCCACACCTCCTCCAGCAATTTCAGCTTCATCAAGGCCCGCATCCATCACTTATGGCACTTTCTGATGATTTCTGAGGTCTTTTGAGGACTATGATTTGTCCATGGAGGCACGATTTGGTATATTGATGACTATTTTATTATTATTGTGCTATGGGGATTGACCAAGGGTGGCTAAAATTACCCCTTTGACCCACCATAAGCTTCTTATTATATTTTATCATCATGATTTGGTGGGATTCCCTTCTTCTAGGGCAATTTTGTCCACTTATATTATATTTTATTAGTGATCCATGTATTTTATTGTTGAGCTGATCTCAACCATTGATTAGACATTTGTATCTTTTAATCTTAGCCACTCATTCAAAAAGTGGTTAGGATTTTGATGCCTCTCCTTCCTATTTAAAGGAGAGAGCTTCTCATTTGTAAAGGGTCTTTAGCTCTTGGATTATTGGTATAGAAAAACTTTCTTGTGGAAATTCTTGTGGTCTCCTTTGCATCTGGTGTTCTTAGATGGTGATTGGAAAGTCTATTGCAACCTAGCATTTGGAATTTGTGGTAAGATCTATCTATTTTGGAAATCATTGTCCTATCTACAGGAGGGCGATTTCAACAAGGGAGATTTTGCAAAGCTTCTTCAACTCGACTTTCTTGGCATTTGCTTGTATCAGGGGGTTATCATTAGTATCATTGTGATCTATGCTATCTTTCTGTTACTTCTCTTGTGGCATTAGTCTTATCTCTTGATCACATCAAATCTGATATTGTTGACGTTTGTTGTGCAGGAGGGAGGGCACATTGGCTTCTTGGACTAAATCGATTGCATAGAAAACTACCTCAACGCATCTCAAATTGATCGGGTTTGCATAGATCATCATCATCAAGGCATCTACAAGGTTACCCAGGTAAGATCCACAGGTTAGTTTCTCTTATCTTGATCCAATCCATTGACATAGCTCATAAATTGATAAAACCCTTATTTTTTCAAACTCTCATTTTTACATTTTCTCAGATCTACTTAGATCTAGTGGGTTGTTGGGTATAATATTGAAAACGCACCTCTATAGCATCCACGGCATCCCGGATCTATAGTTTGGTGAGGATTGGCTTCCATTTGACCCTCTTCCCAAGCCAACCTAGCTTCTCCAAGCAAGGGCGCACTTCTTGGTGAGGGTGAGTTGACCTACATCTAGTTGATGGGTAGTTGAGATCCCGCTTGTTTCATGATCTACACATCCAATAACCTACCCCCAGATTTTCACTTTTCTAATTTCTACCTTGTGGGCCCTATTCCACATTTCAAGGAATTTAATCCCCATTTTGGACCACTTGGTATCTTCAAACTCAGATCTAGTAAGATCTAGCCATTGGATTGCCTTGAAATTGTAGATCCACACTCTCACTTGATCAACCTACTTGGATCTAAAGTTTGGATGCCATTGGACTTGTTTTGATCCATTTATCACCCTTTTTAGCCTCCTTGGGTAAAGTCGCACCACCTTGGAGAAGTGAGTTGGTCCACTTCTAGGACGTGGGTACATGAAATCTTTGTGGATTTGGAATGGGCATAATTCAAAACCTAGGTCCAGTAGGTCACCTTGTCAAATCTTGCCTTGGGGATAGCATTCCTTGTTTTAAGGGATTGTGGTCCACTTAGGGTAAAACATCAAATCTCTAGATCTAGACCTATTCATCCATCAAGACTTTAATTGCCCATTTGTCTCATGCAATAGGAGTCCTTAACCACAAGTTAACCTTACTTTGACTCCATTATCCCAATTCCCAAGGCACTGGTTTCTCTCCAAGTCAATTCGACTTTCCTAGATTGTTGGATTAACTTGTGGTTTGACCCTTGTGTGGTGAACTAAACCCTTTGATGTCATCATGTATCATGATCAAGCTTGTCACTTGTACTAGTTAGCCCCAATTCAACCCTTAAACTACCCTGCATTGGACACGGTTCCCAAGGCAGTGGATTTTCTCACATTGAACTAGTACATCAATCCTGGATCCTATTTCACAAATCATAAGTCACTTTCACATCAATAATAAACCAAAGCTATACTAATTGAACCCCTCACTTGTCTTGTGACTTCATCATAAGGTCTAGGATAAACCATACACCTTACTTCACTTAGAATTAACTTGATTTGGTGTTTTGGTTTTGATCTCTCTTGTCGGGAGTAGATAGGGTCTCCCCCTTTGTTGTCTGGGCTAGATAACATAAAATGAAGGTTGCCTCGACTGGCGTGACAACCATCTATTGGAGGTCGAGGTGATCATGGTTGCACCTTTTGAGTTGCCCTTCCCTATTGCCATCCATGAGTGGATACATCCATAGGGGTAACTACAGTTTAGGTGATAACAGGTCTGTTTGCATTTTTACACATGTTTTGAAATAAAAATCTCATATAGCATAGTTTTAAATTCTTTTTAGGACTTTAGGTTCAATAGTTTAAACTTTTGTCTTTCTTCTAATGACTAATGGGTGCTTTGTTTAAGAAAATCTTTGAGACTTGTGTAGGTGTTTCGAAAGAGAGGAGAACTTGAAAAGCTTTTAAGAAGCAATATCCAAGAAAGAGCCAAAGAGAAGCTCAAGTGAAGTTTGAACCACGGAGAAGTGCAAACCATGAATTTCATTTGAAATAAACCACTATCCTTTGTACAAACTCATAAGAGTTTTTCATCTTTTTTCATTCAAGTTTTATTTCTTCAAAGTCCTTCAAGGTTTTAAAACCCAAGGCAATTGTAACAGAATTAATAAAAGTTCAAGTGGAGGAGGCCTCCACTTTTTTGGTTTTCTTCCCCATTTGGGGAAGAGTGTGGTGATTGGTTAAGTTAGATCTTTCAATTTTTGCTTTAGAGTAGTCTTTTGTTTCATCTTATATTTCTCTTCCAAAGCCTTTGACCGGAAGTTGTATCCTTGAGATTTCATCTCAAGGGCAGGACCACATTATTTTGTGATTACTCTTCCTTCCCCGTCGGTTTCCTTGGTAGAGCTTTCAGCTAGCTGGAGGTTCTCAAGTGTAGGCAGTTCTAGTGGTTGACCTTGTTCGGAGGTTGATCCCACCTTAGAGTAAAACTGTTGGTAGAACACTAAGTCTTTTTTAGCATTATTTCATTCTGCAAATAGCATGCTAGTTGTCTGTTACTTTATTTGAGCAATCACATGGTTTAATTCTACAAAGCTTCATAATTGTTTTTCACAACTGCTTCTATTTTCTTAAAATAAACAAAGCCTCTTGAACTTGGCCAAATCCAAGTCAAGAGCACTCTCTATCGGAGAGCATTGTTAGATTTGCACTTTCCCCTTGCATTAGGCATTTTAAAGTAGGAAGTCTCTTGAACTGTGGTCTTAAGACTAAGTCAAGAGTGCTCTCTATCGGAGAGTTGAACAAGTGCTCTTAATAATAAAACATTTCAATCCACATTCTCCCTTAATTAATTTACTTTGGTTGTGTGTCCAACACCCGTATGCTCTGCCAACCGGAAACGGTTGGACTAGTACTCAGAAAGGTGAAGGACATGATAAGCTCATAAGTGATAATTAATTAAAACTTTCACCCCCATAACCAATGAACCGGCGTCGTTCAAAAAGTATTCAAAGCAATTCTCAGGGGAAGTGTCGGGTTGCCCAATCTGTAACACAGTGGCTGGTTAGCATTGCGCGCCTCGCTGTGATCCAGACAGGTCCGACATGTCTCTTAAAGGAGCCGCTTAGAATGTCGTTCCGGACACTCTTTTGATATCCTTGGTTTTATCCTAATAATCAAGACCACTAAAATCTTTAATTTACCAAGATAAGCTGCAAAACGATCTCACAAACATTTATCTCGAACACTTGTATCAAGCATTTCAAATCACTCAGACATTTTTGACTCCATAAGGCATCGGTCCTTAATCACATATTTTATTTGCTTATTATCAATCTAGAGTACTTGTATTAATTTTCGTGAAGAGTGATTTATATCTAATTCAGTGTATCTCTTATCTTCTCTTGCAACGTGGATTGCGTTATCTTGGTTTCATTTAAAGCATTATTGTGTCTCTCACCTTCAAAACTCCTAAACAACACCCATCCGCATCACACCACTTAAAAACATTTTAAAACACAAGAGCCTTAGACAACTCTTTGTAGGGACTACCCCCCTTGGCTTCGTTAGAAGATAGCCTAAACGGAGGAGCTGGGATTCAGGTAACAGTACCTGGCTCATTGCTTGCCCCCAAGGCCACACCTCTCCCCACTTTCCAGTGAGGGAGACAGCTTTCGAAAGATTTCCGCTGCTAGTGTGCATCTCGGCGGACAACAGACCCCACACTTGGTCCCTCACTCCACTTGGGCACAATAGGGTAACTCGCCCCCCCTCTCTAGCTCATTCAATCTCAGCCATTCGTTTTGGTGATGGTGGGATTGAATCTCAACCCTTCATTTTGGTGGGAAGGGTTTTTGTATGAGTTCTCTCTATAAGAAGAGAGGCTCTCTCATTTTGTACTTCTTCTTGGCACTCCTACCACTTGGAATAGAGCTAGGTTGTGGGGAAGCGCTGCCCCCCCCCCTCGCCCCCGCTCCGGAAGCTAGCCGAAAGCTAAGCGGAATCGCGCTTCCGTTTCGCTTCCGGCCGGAAGCGAATTTCGGAAGCTCGCTTCCGCTCAATTTAAAACGCTCCCTGCCACTGTCATAAAGCGTTTAGGAAGCATCGCTTCCTGATCGCTTCCCTTTGCTTCCTAATCGCTTCCTAGATCGCTCCCCATCGCTTCCGGCCAATTAAAAAATCGCTTCTCGACGCTTCCTTGGACGTGTCATGGCCCATCCGTCTTGCCAACATGGATCTCCACTGTGGAATTAAAATTGTAAGGTCTTGCAATTCTCTGCCAAGCTGAGTCAAGATTCTCATTCTCTGTCCAGGTCCAGTTTTGAAGGCTTGGTTTGTTTGCTTGTAGGCCAAGATCAATGCCAAACTTTGAACAAATACACGCTACAATTATTTCATACCAGCTAAACAAGATTCTCCAAATACCACGCTTTGTTAACTACAATATTCAAACCCATCACTTCATTATGAACACAGCTGCCATTCAATATACATTCATGCTTGCATATGTGGATAGCTCTTAGTTACACACTACACTAGCATAATATATGCAGCACTGTGGCCTCTAGATATTTCCTGTATAGATCCAAGGGCTCTCTGATTCTATATGCCAACACAACAATGCACTCCGTGTTTTTAAACTGTGCAAACACAACACTTCATTCAACCATTGCTCTTCCCATTCAAAAGATACATACATATATGTGTGTGTGTGTGTGTGTGTGTGTGTTCAAGCACTGTTCCAAAAAAACACAAACGCTACTCCTCATCGCTATCATTATTCATGATACAAATGTGTATTTTCATTTGTTTGGGAGTCTTTTAGCTTCAACCAATCATAGGGGATGGCTGTAGGTATAAGGAAAATGTGCAGGTTGGATGATGTATGGCTGTGAGATTTTTGAAAAGGCCACACACAGGTTGTGAGCAGTTAGTCAACTATATACAGCTTGAGGGAAAATGCTGTAGGTATGCCATCACACAGAATTTAAACAGATTGGGCTGGTAATTTAAGGATTAAAAAAGGAAGCCGACAAATTAATAATAGTGCTGTAGTTGCCTAGTAAAACAGTGCAAAAGCATTCTCTGCATGCTAGCGATCAAGCAATTGGAGGATTGAGCTATGGGTTCCACCCAGTGATTCAATCAAACAGAAATTGGTGCCAAGGATGATCAATTTGGTAATTAAATGGGTGAATTTTGCTGAGATTTCAAATGGGTAAATTGCAAGTGTTGAATAGAGTATACAATGTGTTACCACCAAATCCTTACTGTTACCCCTTGTTACCTCCCATTTTGCATGGTTTTCACAATTGTGGTAGGGGTTTTACGTCTTGATGGAAATTTCGATGGCCTAATGTTGATCCTAGATTTTGTATGGTGCCTTGGGGTCTTGGTGATGATGTCTCAGCGTGTGGGGGTTGATAGATCTTCATGATGGTGACTGCACTTCACTTATATTTGGCACATTCATCATGTTTCTTCATGATGCATTCACAATGGGTGATTTATGAGGGTTTCATGGTACATTCCATCCACATGTGTCATGTTACCACACAAACTAGCATCTCAAGATCCGACATAGTAGAAATGCGGTTAATAGTTGATGACAAAATGTTTATATATTGAAAATTTGAAACTTTAAGGTTGAATCTTGATGTTATAACTTATGGAATCATGGATACTGGAGTCTAGTCCTATGGTTGATGAATTCACTAGTAAATGATTAATGATTGATGATTGATGAAATGATGTTATATGGTATTTACTATTAACTATTATTGTTTATTTCATGTTTTTATCCTTTCCATAACTAATTCAACATTCTACATGCATTTGTTGACATATATGCATCAAAATATATAAAAAATATATATTATATAAAAAACGCTTCCTAACTGGAAGCTTTTGAAAATTTCGCTTCCCGCTCCAACTCCCGCTCCAAGTAACCTTGGAATAGAGAGAAAACGATTTGCAGCTACATACTTGTGTTCTTGTGGTGATTTCTCATGAGATGTTGATTGTCCTTGTTATCTCAATGCATTAAGAGAGATTGTGATTGTTTTTAGCATTTGTTTCTTACCATATTTGTGGCAGGCGAGGGTTCTTGGAGGAGGGCGCATCACTTGGATACCCTTGCTGCTCCATTCTCCGGAATTGGTCTTCAAAGGGAAGTGTTTTTACTGTTTATTCCAAGCATTTCCATCTATTTTTACTTACCATGCTGTAGTTTTCCTTGCTTGTTCAACAATCTGATTTATGTCCTTTGTTTTGGCAGGCTAAGGAGGGCGAATTGGTGAGACTGGGCAGTTCGATTTCACCCGGGGGATTCCACAATCACTCTTATTTGATCTTTGGGCCACATATCTTCAACAAATCAGAGATATCACCCGGTTCCAAGTAAGTATCTCTCTTCTTTCTCTTGAATTTCATTTTCTGAGTGGTTTAGAGAGAAATCTTTATAAATTAATAACCATACAAATTCACATCTCCAAATTTAACCGTAGGATTTTATTTTTGTTTTAAACCCGCTTTTATTTTGCTTAGAAAACCTCAAATACAAAATCATGTACCTTTCCGACTCCATTTACCCATATTTTTGGCACTAGTCACTTGCTGGCGTGCACCCTACTTGGGCGTTTTTGGTCATTTTCCATTTGTTGTTTGGTTTTGGGTTTGTGGGTAAGCTTGGTTGTTGTTTTACTAGTTTAATCATCATCTAAAACCAAGTTTAAATCACTAGAAGTGCTGATCAAATCGCTGATTTTATTTCTGCTATGCATGCTTGGTCAATTTGAGTCATTTTCCCCATAGGCAGAAACTTATTCTTCATTTCTAGCTAATTTTTGTTTTCTGATTTAATTTCCAGCCAACTACTACTTCAATTATATTGTTTTTCATCTTCAAATCAGATCTGAAATTGCTCTAATTAGTGTCCATATCCATCACCCAATTTCAGTCTGTCGGTTGGAAAACAGTCCTAGGACACCCTAGACACTTCTTCTTTGTCTACTGTTGTCTATTTGGGGTTTGTAAGTGTCTGGTTTTGTGTCTCAACCATAGCTGGTTTAATAGGGTCTTGTTATCACCTAGGATGTAGTTACCCCTATGGATGGATCCAGTCATGGATGGCAATAGGGAAGGGCAACTCAAAAGGTGCAACCACGATCACCTCGACCTCCAATATGTATGGTTGTCACGCCAGTCGAGGCAACCTTCGCTTTATGTTATCTAGCCCAGACAACAAAGGGGGAGACCCGATCTACTCCCGACAGGAGAGATCAAAACCAAGACACCAAATCAGGGTATTTCTAAGTGAAGTTAGGTGTATGGTTTATCCTAGACCTAAAGATGAAGTCACAAGCCGAGTGAGGGGTTCAATAGGTATAGCTTTGGTTCATGGTTGATGTAAGAGTGACTTATAATGTTTGAAGTGAGATCTAGGGCTAGTGTACTAGTTCAATGTTAAAAGATCCACTGCCTTGGGAACTGTGTCCAATGCAGGGTAGTTTAAGGGTTGTATTGGGGCTAACTAGTACAGACGACAAGCTTGACCACGATACATGATAGCTTCAAGGGTTTAGTTCACCATGCATAGGTCAAACCACAAGTCAATCCAACAATCTAGGAGAGTTGAATTAACTTGGAGAGAAACCAGTGCCTTGGGAATTGGGAAGTGGAGTCAAAGTAGGGTTGACTTGTGGTTTAGGACTCCTAGTACTTGGGACAAGTAGGCAATAGAGGTCTTGATGGATGAATGGGTCTAGATCTAGGTTTGACCCAAGTGGACCACAATCCCTTAAAACAAGGAATGCAATCCCCAAGGCAAGATTTGACAAAGTGACAGTCTAGACCTAGGTTTTGAATTATCCCGGTTCCAAATCTCCAAAAATCTCAAGTACCCACGTCCTAGAAGTGAGTCAACTCACTTCTCCAAGGTGGTGCGACTTTGCCCAAGGAGGCCTAAAATGGGGGTTAGGTAGGTCAAGACAAGTCGGATGGCATCCAAACTTTAGATCCGGGTAGGTTGGTCAAGTAGGAGTATGGATCTATAATTTTGTGGCAATCCAACGGCTAGATCTTAGTAGATCTGAGTTTAAGTGTTCCAAGTGGTCCAAAATGGGGTTTAAATCCCTTGAAATGTGGAATAGGGCCCACAAGGTGAATTTCAGAAAAGTAACAACCTGGGTGTATGTTATTTGATGTGTAGATGACGAATCAAGTGGAATCTCAAACACCCATCGCCTAGATCTAGGTCAACCTGCTCAAACTAGGAAGTGCGCCTTGCTTGGGAGAGGCTAAGTTGGCCTGGGAAGGGGGTCAAACGGAGGTCAATCCTCACCAAACTATAGATCCGGGATGCCGTGGATGCTATAGAGGTGGGTTCTTAATATTACGCCCAACAACCCAATAGATCTAAGTAGATCTGAGAAAATGCAAAATGGGGTTTTGAAATATTTAGGTTTTTTAGATATTTTTGACAATTGGATGGATCATGGAGATAGAACTTACCTTGAGATCATACCTAAATGATGTGAATGAGATGCCTTGATGTTGAGGAAGATTCCCGCAGAGATCAAATGAGAAATTGTTGATTTGCTTGCCGATTGGATGCCCTAGCCCACAAGTGCGCCTTCCTCTACCTGTCAAACCAAGGAATGAAAATTCAATCAGTAAGATCAAGTATGGAAGAAATACAAGAGAAATGCAACAGTAACATGAAATAGAAGGTCCTGGGACAGTAATACTCCCTGTTACCAACGAAGAGCTCCAAAGAAGAAGTAGGGAGAGTCTTCCCCTACCAATACCTCCTCCTCCAAGCAAATCGGCCTCCACCTGTAGATGCAAAATCGTGGTACAAAAGATATGGCAAACAAGATCTCCAATAACTCAGTGCAAAGGAAGAACCAACGAACGAACACCAAAAACATTCACCACAACATTGGAGATAGATGCAATAATAATTTTCTATTCCAATAATCCAGAGCCAAAAGTCCCTTTACAATGAGAGGCTTTCTCCTTTAAATAGGAAGGAGAGGCACCAAAACCCTAACCACTTTTTGAATGAGTGGCTAAGATTAAAAGATACAAATGTCTAATCAATGGTTGAGATGAGCTCAACAATGAAATACATGGATCACTAATAAAATATAATATAAGTGGACAAAATCGCCCTATAAGAGGGGAATCCCACCAAATCATGATGACAAAATATCATAAGAGGCTTATGGTGGGTCCAAGGGGTAATTTTATCCCTCCTTGGTCAATCCCCATAGCATAATAACCAATAAATAATCATGAAAGTACCAAATCGTGCCTCCATAGTGAAGTCGTGGTCCTCAAAAGACCTCAAAAATCCACAGAAAGTGCCATAAGTGATGGATGCGGGCCCCGATGAAGCTGAAACTGCTGGAGAAGGTGTGGAAGACCCCGATCTATCATCACTGATCATCCCATGCCATAACTTTGCCTCAGTAGCCCAAATCGATTTCCTCAATAGCCATTTCTACCAATCCTGAAATGCCTCGGAAAGCGTGAAACTGGCCCAAACAGCCTCCTGGAGTCCTGGCGCTGTCAAGGTGAGGGCACCAATGTCTCCGGAAGGGGGGTAATATGGTAAAAACAAGTGGATGGACCACCCCCTCCATCATCAGCGCCCTAGGTCAACCGGATAAAAATCACATCTGCTCTGACAGGGCCTCAAACAGACCAAAACTGCACTGGGACAGCCTACTGAGGCTCAATCATCACTGTAAGTGCCCGGAACTGAAAACAAACTGTCCCATTGGACTCAGAAGGTCCAAATCCATCCAAGATGTGTACTCATACACCATATGAGTCTCTGCATGATCAAAATAAATATCCAATATACCGGAACAAGGCCAATAATAATGATCTGTAAATGACCAAACACTGCTGTAACCCAAGAATCATCATCATAACCCTGTAGCTGCTGCATAGAATCATCCTGTATGTGTAAATAGACCATATATCATCTATCCATGTCATCATAAGGTCCAACATCTCATGTCCCATGGTCCTCCATGGTCAAACTAGGTCTAACCAAGACCAAATATAACTCAGACCATCATCAATAGCTGCTGCAAAGTGTCAAGGTTAATACATGCTCTACAACTTATTCAAATAACAATTATAACACAGAGTAATCATGACTGGCGATCTAAATCCAAATATATAGTATCGTTAATTATTATTATTACTCAGACTAGACTTTCAGGATCATACTCACTTCATAGTTGTGATCAATTTGCTAGTGAAGGATGAAGGCTGAAATAATTGGCTAGGCTAAGGGATGACTTGACTGTCTTGACTTTGTGACACTTTGGCAAGGGAAAGGGAATACACACCATAGTATATACTGAATGAGCAATAACACAGGGAATGGAGGTGTCTCACAAATGGATGAGTTGTTTAAAGAGGGTTTATTCACCTTCACAGATGCGCACAATCCATAATACAAATAAGGCCAGCAATTGTTTAGATATAGCATTTAAGTTCCATTGCTTTTAGGGCCTGAAGTTTCCATAGCCTTGATCTATGTGTGTTTACAAACACATTGCATAGATTTACATTTTTCTTTAGGCTTTCTGCTGCAGGTGTATTTTTAAGGCACTTGTTTACCTGAGCACTTCTAGGTGTGTCATGGACAACTTGTTTACCTAGGTATTTATTTTTCCAAAAGATATAACATTTTATTTTTCATAGCCATTTTCATTTGGCATTCCTTTCATTCATGTGTGTTTAAAAACACATTGCATGAATGGGCTTTTTATACAAGATATAGCATTTCATTTTTCCAGATTTTGTATTCATGGCAGCACTAAAAGTTTCAGGTTTAGCCAACACAACTTTAGTGACTAGGGGGAATTCACAAGGAACTCCAACTCACCATAGGTAAGTTTTGTCACCAACTCAGAGCCGAGACACAATAAACAGGGAAGCTCATCCAATACAGAGGCTACAGTGGGGAAAAGTCCTCCATGCCACTAGTCAAGTAGTAAGTCAGGGTGATAATCTAAAAGGTAGGCCATGGATGGATGAAGACAATGAAAAGATGAAGCCAACACTAGCAAGCCAAGGTATGGTTGAATGATCACCTCTATTCTCCCTAAGGAGGGTAAAACCAATGAGTATGAATAGTGAACTTCTAAGTCTGAGTAGGGACAATATAATATATATAATAGATTCAACCAGGTCCATATATCTATATGATCGCCAGATCATGACACTAAGTGCTAAGACATGCTATAAGAATAAGTATAAAAGCAATCTAACCATAACACCATGATATACCTGCTGAGTCATATACCTGCAAGCTCATCAACCTGTACCATCATCTGTCCTCTGAGACTGCTGCTGTAACTCTGGGCACTACTGTCTGCTCTGTACCAATGGTATAATGGCTACATCAGTCATCTCTCTGAGTGTCCTGAAACTCAGTCATGGCATGGGGAATACAACTGCTGTCCACAATCTGATAGTGATCCAATATAGATGCTCATCTCGGTATCTCAAATGCAAGGGAACTGGCTGAATAGTGCACTGGAATGAGAAAAATAATGTATGGTATCCCGGCTACTATATATGTGATAACAGGTCTCACCCTTGACTAGGCTATATGCCTTGTCTAAAGTGACAAACACCCTTTCCGGAGTGACAACTGCTCTACCAATCAGTGGACTTGATGTTTGTAGGTGTCACGTGACTAGCTGCCCTCCTCTACCGTCCCAGATGGGATATATCTAGAGGCAACTAGTGCTTGTGTGATAACATTTTTGGCGCTGTTGCCAGGGAGGTAGAGGCTTACCCCATGGTCCTTTGAGTTTGAGTCTTTTTCCTTTTTTTCCTTCATCATATCGCATTCAAACTTTATTTTTGTTGGCTGATTTTTGTTTGCTTAATTCATTACATCCATCATTCATTTTTGCTTCACTCTACTCCCCTCACGACATTTGTACCTTTGGTGAACAAGGTTCCACGTTCACCTGGCGACTCCACCCCGCGGCTCCACTCAAGACCGAACCCATCCGTATAACCTGAGAAGCTTAGACAGTTCTGACACCATACACGATACACCTATCACATATGTCAGAAGAACTCTGAAAGAGCATTCCCCTAGCTCGCTTTGGCAAGCAGTTAACTCTGCTGCTTCACCCAGCCACATAGTTGCAACCCAACTCCACCGTTCCTACTCCACCCTTAACCAACCTGATGGCCAACCCCAACCCCGGTCCACGCGTTTTTGGAAACAGGGCGAGAGCCTCTCCTTTAGATTTTGCCCAGATTCAGGGATCTCCCCATGATATGCCTGACAAATACTTTAAGAAAATCCCTAAATTCATTGGGAGCAATGCCATAGTCATTAAGGACCACATTGAGTCCGTGTGGCAACACATGGAAGCCTATGGGGCCTCCGATGACGATGTTTTCATGAGAGTTTTATTCATGTCACTTGAGGGCAATGCCCACCACAAGTGGTTTGACCGATTACCAGCCGGTTCAATTGATGGTTACGACAACTTCGTGACCAAGCTCATCGAGGACTGGTCGGTCAAACTGGATGGCAAGTACCTACTTAACCAACTAGCAGAAATTAAAAAGAGAGAGAACGAAACCATACATGAATTCAACCAAATATTTCACAAGGCGGTGGCACAAATCCCTGAGACCATACGCCCAAAAGACCCGGCCATTCTTATACATTACCTCAACTCTTTTGAAGGATGGCTAGGGTACCATTTGAAAGACAAGGAACCAACCACGCTAAAGATAGCCCAGGATAATGCAAGAAAAGCAGAAGCTAACTCAACATCCATGGGTCAACAAAACTTCTTCGACCACTACGCTCCCTCCACTTCTCATATTGAATCCCAGTCCCGCAAGGCCAAATAACTTGGAAAAGAACAAGTAGAGTCAGAGACAGTTGACAACATGCAAGAAATGATCAAAACTCTGAACCTTCTAACTAGAGACCTTGCAAAGATCAGAGACTCAGACCGTTACAAGAATCCATATGGCCCCAAGCCATACTAGAACCCCAACAGGAGGCCTAACACAGAAGAGAATAAGAGGCCACCTGCTCCACCTGACACTCCTGGCGTAAGGAACGTAAACTGGTGTGACAAATGTGATGATGAGCACTCTCCGTCCGAGTGTCAATTCACTAAACCTAAGGAACTCCTTGAAAAGATCAACTTTATTGATGACATAACCTTTGACTTGGACTTCGGAAGGATCCTCATCGAGGACGAGGAAGAAGAAGAGGAAGAAGAAGCCATGAGTGATGTAGGCCCCTCGTGTCTTCTGGTTCACTCTATATGTGAGGACCCTGTGAGGACTAGAATCTACCAACGACATAGGGATGAGCCAAGACCGGCACCTTTCCTAGAGAGGCGTGAGACTACTCAGCCAAACCTTGACATTAGACTGCCCACATTTGACGAGGTCTTTGGGAGTGGGATTGAGTTGGAAAAGGACTTGGCACAAATTATGCAAAGTGTCCTTGTTTCTGAGCTTGTGAAGCTCCCTTCAGTCCGTGATCAGATTGTTGACTTCCTTGACAGTATTCTGATGCAGAGGGATTTTCCCACTACCTCCACGAGTGTCCCTGAAGCCCCTGATGTTGCTTACGAGAATGAGAAGGATGCGGAGGACCCCCCGATCAACATTCACACTGCTATCTATGAGAGAAAGAATGGGGGGCACCAACCATTTTATCTTACTCTTCGCATCCAAGACATGTTTCTACACAACTGCATGCTTGACTCGGGAGCCTCCATGAATGTCATGCCACTGCGCGTCATGAAGGCCCTGGGCCTTGAGGTGACACGCCCTTACGGGAATGTGTGCGAGATCGATTCCAGACAAGTTCCAGCCTATGGCTTGATCAAGAACTTGAAGGCTGGCCTTTTCTCATGTCTAGACATCTCCACACTCTTGGATGTGGTGGTCATCGACCTTCCCCCTATTTATGGCATGCTTCTGTCGAGAAAGTGACCTGTTGGGTTATGAGGGCACCTCCAGATGGACTTATCTTACGCCTCCACCCCTGACCCTAATGGAGTGTTGGTGAGAGTTTACCGGGAGCCATTTTACAAAGGGCACATTGAGGGCATGGAAGAGTGCCTTAGGAGAACCTACGGGGAGTGTGAGCCGAGCCCTGAGGGGGTTTACATGGCTTTTGGGGATGATCGGGAAGATTTTGATGACCGGTGGCTTTCTAGCCCTGGGATGCACTCGTTTGAGGATGATTCCGATGAGGAGTGTATCCGCCAGATGATCCATGAAGACCTTATGAGTGAACTGAACCCGCCTCTTGAGGGGCATGATTCTACTGAGACACACAAGGGCACCTCCAGGGGTTGCCCTCACTGTTCAGACCCCCCAGATACGCTGGATCAGTTATCTTTGGATCGGATGATGAGGGGGGGCATTTTCCGCCTGACGAAACTAGAGTGACCACTCCTGAGTCACCCTCTCCTGGAAAGAGAGATCCTCGGACAGAGGAGCCTGTTGATGATATCCCACGCCCTCTAGAGGATTGAGAAGTGACAGGGATCCTTCCCCCTAAGCAGAGGGGTTTCCGAACCCTTACTGAGATCTTGGCCTCTGTAGATGACAACCTCGCCAAGCAGGCTAGAGGCCTTCCCCCGCGATATTGGTGGGAGGAATCCTCTTCTCAGGATCTTCCCGAGTTAGAGAACGGGCATTCAGACCAAACCATCTTTCAGGAGTTCTCCCTTCCCGTTGACATCGTTGGTGAGTTTGAGCCCGCACCTATTGGCACACCACCTCCCTCACCTCACCTGACTGGTTTTCCTAGTTTCCTTCTCCCGGCCGAGATTCCCATCCCATCAGGAGAAGGATGTAGCACCCACGCTCATTCCCCGCCTTCCATTGATCCAATCATTGGAAGGTTGTGTCCCCAACCTCGTGATTTTTGGACCATTGGTGAGATTCAACCTGATGTTATTCATCCTGAGCCCTCTGGTCCCCGTGCTAGCCTTGCCCCATCGAGAGAAGTGACCCGGGAGGTGTTAATTGGTGAGGTTGCTATCCCTTTAGATGGAGGTTCCCCGAGATTTGTTACACATATTGGTCGTAGGGACCACCATCCTGATGATAGGGGGAACGTTGATGTTTCAGTATTCCGGGGTATAGGGTTGGACCCCCCGTCGATCAACAGGAGAGCGTAAACCACCGGTGACCAAGTTGTCTTGCCTAACCACGTCTATCATCAGATGGCTAGTCACCATAGAGGTCTTTTAGTTGGTCCCTTCAGGATAGAGCTCTGCGAGCGTAACATGTATTATTTGTCCATTGAGGATTGCTACCTTTTCTCCGTTCCAGTCAGTGGTCATTACTTGCGAGGATATGTTCCCGGGTCCACTCGGGGAGATTTCCCTTGATCACGTGATCCATGTCCCTTTTTGCGACAAATAAGCTCTCGGGAGCAGTAGCCGGTTGTCTTTTACCTTGATTGTCTTATCTTTTCTTGACAACTTGTTGTCCTTTTTGTCTTGATCTTTTGTTTTTCTCACCTTTGGCACGCTTTTCTTTTTCTTTGGTTGTTAGCCTAGCTTTCTTTATCTTTGCCTGTCATCTTTTTACACTTTCTTTATCGGCATAATAAAACTTACGATGCTGTCATTGTTAAGCTATTACAGTACATTTCATTTCTGTCATTTTTCCATTTCAGCATTGTCATTTTGTTTATTTTTCTGCTGGATTATATATATATTGCATATCTTGACGAGCGATCTGTAGAGATTGGTATAGCATCTGCATTTTACAGGTATAGGTACATACACACGATGATGATGCAGATAGCATGTACGTGCATGCACTTTGATGATGATGAGAGGGGTGCTGCGGACCAGAGATTCTGAGGTTCTCAAGCACTCTCTCCCTTAGAGAACTTGCCTCAGCTGGAGCCAGATATTATCACATCCATGTTAGCTGGAGCTACCATGATGCAGATTGTATGGTCAGAGACCATTATACAGATTTTTTTTTATGAGCAGAGATTACAGAGGGGACATTATGTATTTTGATGGTCCAAATGTACTACTGAGCAACTATGCAGAGTCCCTCTTCCTTTCTCACCTTTGCACGATCCCATTGAGAGGGATAACTTAGCCATATTTTGATGAGAGCAGCATGGTTCAGAGTTGGTTCACTACTTCTTTCCCGCACACAGCAGAGATTAGCCTTCAGATCCACTTACGGCAGCAAGTATATGGTATGGCAGGTATATCATTTTATGGTTATTGCTCATGGTTTTTGCTTTGAGGGATGTTTATTTACGTTAGTACATAGACTTGACATATGATGGCTAACTTGGTGATCTCATGTTTTATTCTGATGATACTTGTGGCCTATGGTGAGGTCAGTCCACCTCTTTCAGTAGAGACTCCTGTATATGCACACCGGTTCCTGTCCCCTTTGGTATAGATTTGGCCATTTGAATTGTAGGAAGCTAGCTTTGGTCCCACTTATCACCTTCTTCCACTCATCCAACCCATCCATTTTTTGTTTTCTCCTTGACTTAGACCTGGATAGGTGACTTTGAGGACCCCTTCCCCCAGTGACCCCTGAGTATACCATGACTCCATGTTGTTTTGTGCCTCGGCACTTTAGTGTGTGAGATGCATTCTCAAACCTGGGATTTACTCCTGTCGGTTGCCCCCAATGTTGTAATGCAGTATAGGATTGTCTAGACTCACTGGGTGCTCCGCATTGGTCCTCGAACCATGTACACTTGCCCCATTACTTTACAGCTAAGTTGCAAGAAACTTGGTACTAGGCCCCATACCACTGTCGTACCAGGCAGGAAACTCGGAAACGCGTTTGGTACTCCTCGGAAACGTGTTTCCGACCGTGCCACCACGTTTCACGTGGAGGAAACATGGGTGGTACGGTTGGAAACACATTTCCGTGCGTATCCGCGTCCATATGGCGCGTTTCCTCCTCAAATTCTTACTTTTCCATCCAAAAAAAGAACCCATTAGCTTAATCAATGGGTTAAGTTGTTTCTTAATGGGTTAATGATGGTTTAGGAAACCTCTAAAAGTCATTTTTTTTTATAAAAGGAGGATTTTATTTCCCTCATCTCACATGGTGATTTGAGCAAGCGAGGGTTACTTAAGAAAGCCGATTTGAAGACAATAAGCTACAACACTGCAAATTGACTTATCTTATATTTTAGTTCTATCTTGACTATTCACATTTTGATATATGTAGCATTGTAGCCTCATACGTAAAGGCTGGTTTTGAAATTTTGAATATATTGTATTGCCAAGGTTGTTTTGGATATTACTACTTGGCAACTTGCATCATGTAATCTTCTATGACAATTATTAATGATGTAGAGAATCAAAGATGGACTTATGACTTATGAGCAAAATGTGATGTAAGATGTTTGAAATTATGATTTATCACTTGTCATTTATGTTTCACATTTAATTTTTAATGTCCTTGCTAATTTGCAATATATATATATATATATCGCGTTTCCTTGTTTCCTAAATTTTGAGGGGTCGCGTTTCCAGTGCGTTTCTGTATCGGATACACGTTTCCGTTTCCCCGTATCATGCAACTTAGCCTTGAGCCAGTTTCTGACATATCCTAGACATGTTCACCTGATTGCTATAAAACATATTCTAAGGTACCTAAAGGGTACAATTGATTATGGGTTCAAGTATGATGCGAATCAAAAGTTTAACCTGGACAGTTATGTTGATTCAGATTGGGCAGGCAGTGTTGCAGATAGGAAGACCACTTCGGGGTGCTTCTTCAGTATGGGATCAGGTGTGATCTCTTGGTTTAGCAGGAAGCAATTCTGCATAGCACTTGTTATCACATATATAGTAGCCGGGCTACCATACATTATGTTTCTGATGCCAGTACACTATTCAGCCAGTTCCCTTACATTTGACATGCTGAGATGAGCATCTATATTGGATCACTATCAGTTTTTGGATAGCAGTTGTATTCCCCATGCCATGACTGAGTCTCAGGACACTCAGAGAGATGACCGATGTAGCCATTATACCATTGGTACAGACCAGTCAGTAGTGCCCAGAGTTATAGCAGCAGTTTCAGAGGACAGATGATGGTACAGGTTGATGAGCAGTCAGGTATATGACTCAGCGGGTATATCATTGTGTTACGGTTATATTGCTTTTATACTTATTCTTATAGCATGTCTTAGCACTTAGTGTCATGATCTGGCGATCATATAGATATGGGACCTGGTTGATCTTATTATAAATATTATATTGTCCCTACTCAGACTTAGAAGTTCACAATTCATACTCACTGGTTTTACCCTCCTTAGGGAGAATAGAGGTGATCATTCCACCATACCTTGGCTTGCTAGTGTTGGCTCCATTATTCATTGTCTTCATCCATCCATCGCCTACCTTCTAGCTTATCACCCTGACTTACTACTTGACTAGTGGCATGGAGGACTTTCCCCACTGTAGCCTCTGTATTGGATGAGCTTCCCTGTTTATTGTGTCTCAGCTCTGAGTTGGTCACAAAACTTGCCTATGGTGAGTTGGAGTTCCTTGTGAATTCCCCCTAGTCACTAAAGTTGTGTTGGCTAAACCTGAAACTTTTAGTGCTGCCATGAATACAAAGTCTGGAAAAAATGAAATGCTATATCTTGTATGAAAAGCCCATTCATGCAATGTGTTTCTAAACACACATGAATGAAAGGCATGCCAAATGAAAATGGCCATGAAAATAAAATGTTATATCTTTTGGAAATGTAAATACCTAGGTAAACAAGTTGTCCATGACACACCTAGAAGTGCTTAGGTAAACAAGTGCCTTAAAAACACACTTGCAGCAGAAAGCCTAAAATAAATGAAAATCTATGCAATGTGTTTATAAACACATATAGACCAAGGCTATTGGAAACTTCAGGCCCAAAAAGCAATGGAACTTAAATGCTATATCAAAACAATTGTTGGCCTTATTTGTATTATGGATTGTGCGCATCTGTTAAAGGTGAATAAACCCTCCTTGAACAACTCATCCATTTGTGAGACACCGCCATTCCCTGTGTTGTTGCTCATTCAGTATATACTACGGTGTGTATTCCCTTTCCCTTGCCAAAGTGTCACAAAGTTAAGTCAGTCAAGTCATCCCTTAGCCTAGCCAGTTATTTTAGCCTTCACCCTTCACTAGCAAATTGATCACAGCTATGAAGTGAGTATGATCTTGAAAGTCTAGTCTGAGTAATAATAATAATTAATGACATTATATATTTGGATTTAGATCGCCGGTAGTGATTACTTTGTGTT
The DNA here is from genome assembly GCA_027924585.1 of Larix kaempferi. Taxonomy (NCBI): domain Eukaryota; kingdom Viridiplantae; phylum Streptophyta; class Pinopsida; order Pinales; family Pinaceae; genus Larix; species Larix kaempferi. The sequence continues at coordinate 7,684,566 of BSBM01000636.1, forward strand.
ATAATTTTTATTTGAATAAGTTGTAGAGCATGCATTAACCTTTGACACTTTGCAGCAGCTTCCAGTGATGGTCTGAGTTGTATTTGGTCATGTTGACTTGGCCAAACCTAGTTTGACCAAGGTCAACCATAGGACATGAGATGGTTGGACCTTGTGATGATATGGATTGATGATATACGGTCTATGTACATGTACATGATGATTCTATGCAGCAGCTACAGGGTTATGATGATGATTCTTGGTTTACGGCAGTATTTTATCATTTACAGATCATTATTATTTACCCTATTCCGGTATATTGGATATATATTTGATCATGCAGAGACTCATAGGGTGTATGAGTACACATTTTGGATGGACTTGAACCTTCTGAGTCCGATGAGACAGTTTGTTTTCAGTTCTGAGCACTTACAGTGATGATTGAGCCTCAGTAGGCTATCCCAGTGCAGTTTTGGTCTGTCGGAGGCCCTGTCAGAGCAGATGTGATTTTTATCCGGTTGACCTAGGGCGCTGTGCTTGGAGGGGGTGGTACAGCCACTTATTTTTACCATATTACCCCCCTCCCGGACACACTGGTGCCCTCAGCTTGACAGCACAGGAACTCCAAGAGGTAGTTTGGGGCAGTTTCACACTTCTCGAGGCATTTCAGGATTGGTAGAAATGGCTATTGAGGAAATCGATTTGGGCTACTGAGGCAATGTTATGGCATGGGATGATCAGTGATGATAGATTAAGGTCTTCCACACCTCCTCCAGCAGTTTCAGGTTCATCGGGGCCCGCATCCATCACTTATGGCACTTTCTGATGATTTCTGAGGTCTTTTGAGGCCTACGATTTGACCATAGAGGCACGATTTGGTATATTGATGATTATTTTATGATTATTGTGCTATGGGGATTGACCAAGGAGGGATAAAATTACCCCTTGGACCCACCATAAGCTTCTTACTATATTTTGTCATCATGATTTGGTGGGATTCCCCTCTTCTAGGGCGATTTTGTCCACTCATATTATATTTTATTAGTGATCCATGTATTTTATTGTTGAGCTCATCTCAACCATTGATTAGACATTTGTATCTTTTAATCTTAGCCACTCATTCAAAAAGTGGTTAGGATTTTGATGCCTTTCCTTCCTATTTAAAGGAGAGAGCTTCTCATTGTAAAGGGGTCTTTGGCTCTTGGATTATTGGTATAGAAAAACTTTCTTGTGGAAATTCTTGTGGTCTCCTTTGCATCTGGTGTTCTTAGATGGTGATTGGAAAGTCTATTGCAACCTAGCATTTGGAATTTATGGTAAGATCTATCTATTTTGGAAATCATTGTCTTGTCTACAGGAGGGCGACTTCAACAAGGGCGATTTTGCAAGGCTTCTTCAAATCGACTTTCTTGGCATTTGCTTGTATCAGGGGGTTATCATTAGCATCATTGTGATCTATGCTATCTTTCTGTTACTTCTCTTGTGGCATTAGTCTTATCTCTTGATTACATCAAATCTGATATTGTTGACGTTTTTTGTGCAGGAGAGAGGGCGCATTGGCTTCTTGGACTAAATCGATTGCATAGAAAACTACCTCAAAGCTTCTCAAATTGATCGGGTTTGCATAGATCATCATCATCAAGGCATCTACAAGGTTACCCAGGTAAGATCCACAAGTTTGTTTCTCTTATCTTGATCCAATCCATTGACATAGCTCATTAATTGATAAAACCCTAATTTCTTCAAACCCTCATTTTACATATTCTCAGATCTACTTAGATCTAGTGGGTTGTTGGGTATAATATTGGAAACCCACCTCTATAGCATCCACGGCATCCCGGATCTATAGTTTGGTGAGGATTGGCTTCCATTTGACCCTCTTCCCAAGCCAACTTAGCTTCTCCAAGCAGGGGCGCACTTCTTGGTGAGGGTGAGTTGACCTAGATTTAGTTGATGTGTAGTTGAGATCCTGCTTGATTCATGATCTACACATCCGATAACCTACCCCCAGATTGTCACTTTTCTGATTTCTACCTTGTGGGCCCTATTCCACATTTCAAGGGATTTAATCCCCATTTTGGACCACTTGGTATCTTTAAACTCAGATCTAGTAAGATCTAGCCGTCGGATTGCCTTGAAATTGTAGATCCACACTCCTACTTGATTAACCTACCCGGATCTAAAGTTTGGATGCCATCGGACTTGTCTTGACCCCACTTATCCCACTTTTAGGCCTCCTTGGGCAAAGTCGCTCCACCTTGGAGAAGGGTGTTTGTCCACTTCTAGGACATGGGTACTTGAGATTTCAGTGGATTTGGAACAGGAATAATTCGAAACCTAGGTCTAGTAGGTCATTTTGTCAAATCTTGCCTTGGGGATAGCATTCCTTGTTTTAAGGGATTGTGGTCCACTTGGGTCAAACCTAGATCTAGACCTATTCATCCATCAAGACTGTAATTGCCCACTTATCTCATGCAATAGGAGTCCTTAACCACAAGCTAACCTTACTTTGACTCCATTATCCCAATTCCCAAGGCACTGGTCTCTCTCCAAGTCAATTCGATTTTCCTAGATTGTTGGATTAACTTGTGGTTTGACCCCTGTGTGGTAAACTAAACCCTTTGATGCCATCATACTACATGATCAAGCTTGTCACTTGTACTAGTTAGCCCCAATTCAACCCCTAAACTACCCTGCATTGGACACGGTTCCCAAGGCAGTGGATTTTCTCACATTGGACTAGTACCTTAAATCCTGGATCCTATTTCACAAATCATAAGTCACTTTCACATCAATAATGAACCAAAGCTATACTCATTGAACCCCTCACTTGTCTTGTGACTTCATCCTAAGGTCTAGGATAAACCATACACCTTACTTCATGTAAAAATAACTTGAATTGGTGTCTTGGTTTTGATCTCTCCTATCGGGAGTAGATCGGGTCTCCCCCTTTGTTGTCTGGGCTAGATAACATAAAGTGAAGGTTGCCTCGACTGGCGTGACAACCATATATTGGAGGTCGAGGTGATCGTGGTTGCACCTTTTGAGTTGCCCTTCCCTATTGCCATCCATGAGTGGATACATCCATAGGGGTAACTACAGTTTAGGTGATAACATTTTGGCGCCGTTGCCGAGGAGGCAATAGCTTACCCTGGTTCGACATACCTTTCTTAAAGCCCGTCTGTTCTCTTTGCCTAACATTTTGGTATTGAAAGGCATAGGGCTTACCTTGGACAAGCTAGTAGTCATTATTGACTCTCTCCTGCATATACAACGACACATATCTTGGTAGAAGAGTTTAAATCTACCTGGCGACTCCCAATCGTGACTCCGCTGAGGAGCGAGCTCATTTACATCCTCATAACACGAGAAGTAAAGTAAACTTGGATCAAGTTGAAGGAACCCCAATTACATATCGTAAGAGAGATCCCAAAGCACAATCATCTAACTTCTTTTGGAAATTGGTTAACGATTCTCCAAACAGAGCTTCAGGATCCCCTTTGATTAATTCGGTTCCTCCCTCATCTCCTAGTTCAAACTTAAACACAAATTTACTAAATCCAATGGCTGGAACAAACTCTGGAAACCAGAATGTTCCTCCTCCACAAGCTCTTAGGATTTTTGGAAGGATGGCAAAACCATCTCCTTTGGACTTTTCCCAAATCCAAGGTGCACCCCATGACATGCCTGAAAAGTATTTTGAAAAGGTTCCCAGATTTGATGGAGTATCTGCTATATCAATTAAAGACCACATTGATAAAGTACGGGAACACATGGAAGCATATGGAGCATCTGAGGAAGATGTGTTCATGAGGGGTCTCCTGGCATCTTTAGAAGGAGATGTTAGGAAGTGGTTTGACAGGTTGCCTGCCTCATCCATTGATGCTTTGTCAACAAGCTAAATAGTGAGTGGTCCCGAAAGTTAGATGGAAAATTTCTCTTACATCAACTTTTTGACATTAAGAAAAGAGAAAATGAAACAGTCCATGAGTTTAACATAAGATTCGACAAGACTGTAGCTGTTATCCCTGAAGAAATTAGACCAAAAGACCAAGCAGTTGTGATTCACTACTTGAATGCTTTTGAGGGATGGGTTGGTTATCAGCTAAAAGATATAAACCCAAATGACTTAAAGACCGCTCAATCAAACGCTAAGATGGCTGAACAAAATGTAGCATCCATGGGGAAACAAAACTTTTTCGATCAATTCACCCCATCCACTTCCAGATATGACCCTAGAATTCGAAAACCAAAGGAACCTGTGAGTGTGCCAAAGGAATCAAAGGACACTTTAGAAGTCATGCAAGAAATGATGAAGCAATTAACTGTCCTAACAAAGAATGTGGCAAGTTTGAATGACCCTGAGAGACATAGAAATCCTTATGGCCCTAAACCTTACTGGAATAATAATAGGAGGCCTGATGGGGATAGGGATAGGCGACGACCTGAGTATCCAGAAAACTCTGAGAAAAAGGAAGTCAATTGGTGTGATGAAGAAGAAGAAGAACCCTCTGACACCATTGACCATGATGACCAACCAGAAAACATCAACTTTATAAATGACTTATCTTATGATGAAGACTTTGGAAGAATTCTTTTAGAAGAAGAGCCTTGGGAGCAAGAAGAAGACATGGTAGAAGAACCTAGTTCCTCATGTTGTGCCATAGAGCTCCCAAAACCTAAAGAGCAACCAAGGTATCAGATTTATAAACGAGGAAGCACCTCCCAACCTTCTTTCCTTGATAAACATAAAAAGATTGATGAAGATAAAAAGGAAGAGGAAGATCTTGCTATGGATGATTATGATCTTAAGATTGATATGAAGAAAGAGTTAAACAAGATAATGTGTAATATCCCTGTCATTGAGTTAATGAAGGTGCCTTCTGTTAGATGCCAAGTAGAGGAATTTTTCGATGGTATTGGCCAAGAGAAAACTCCTGAACCGGTCCTAGAATCATGTCATATCCAAAAGCTTAGTGGAACACAACCTAGTGAAACAGAAAATGATCCACCAATAAACATCCATTCAGCCATTTATGAGAGAAAGAGTGGTGGTCACTCTCCCTTTTACCTTACCTTGCACATTCAAAACATGCTCCTTCACAATTGTATGTTGGACTCTGGAGCAGCAATGAATGTTATGCCTTTACAAGTTATGAAGGAAAAGGGACTTGAAGTGACTAGACCTTATGGAAATGTTTGCGGTATAGATTCTAGACGAGTGCCATCATATGGGTTGATCAAAAACCTTAGAGCTGATCTTTTCGCATGTTCAGACATTTCTACTATGATGGATGTAGTTGTTATTGACTTACCCCCAGCATATGGAATGCTGTTGTCTAGAAAGTGGGCGGCTGGTCTAGGTGGATACCTTATGATGGATTTATCCTTTATTTGTGTTCCAAACCCTGATGGAGCTTTGATTCGGGTTAACAGAGAACCTTGTTATAATGAGCATGTTGAATCATTCAATGAAGGGCTAAAAAACACATATGGGGATGAATTGTTAAACAATGCCAAAACTAACCTTGTTGAAGATGAGGATGAATTATGTGAAGTTGATCAAAATATGTGTATAGTCATGGAAGATTCTGATTCCTCTTGGGAAGATGAGCAAACAGCTGAAATCGCAAGAACAATCAACGTTGAATTACTTAGAAATGAATTTGCTGAGGAAATTAATGATGGTATAAGAGATAGGAAGAGATGAACATTTGCTTAATGATCAAAGTTTAGAACCAACTCCCCCAATAGAAAGCCTTCATGATCAAACAAATGACGAGGAAAATATTGAGAATCCAATGCATGAAGATGAATTTGATGATATTAGGAGGGGAGAAAGAATTCATTTTACTGTTAGAGAGTGGTTTGCCTTGACTGATCATAATAGAGAAAGAGAAAGCCAAGGGCTTGCACCTATTCACCCATGGGAAAACAATCTTGCAACATCCACTAGGGTTGAAACAAATGAAGAGTCTGAAGCCTCCTATTATTTTGATGTAGAAGATTCTCTATCTCATTTATCTCTAGAAGATGGTAGCCTAATTCAAGTTCATGATAACTCTCTAAGTTGGGAAGAGGATGCCTTAATTAATGATGCACCTGAAGGAGAATATAATCTAAATAACCTTGCTATGTTTCAAACTCCTTCGGAACCTCAAAGCCATGCTTTATCTGCATATCCTCATATCCCTAGTTTTCTCCTACCATCTGAGTCATCTAGTCATCATACTCACGATCTTTCTCACACTCCTAGTTCCTCAACATTTCATCCTAAGTCAGTTTCTACTAGATTGGAAAACATGGCCATTGTTATTCCTTCAGGGGAAGGTTCTAGTCATAACATTGTCATATCTCATGAGCCACCTCCCTCAAAAGAACATAGAGATTTCTGGACTGTAGGAGAAGTTGTTAAAAGAGTTGTGTCTCCCCATGAGGAAGAATCAAATGCAGTAGCCCAAGAAACAAGAAGAGAAGTTAGGGAAGTCCTTGTTGGCAGAGTTGCTATTGCTTTAGATGGTGGTTCACCCAGAGTTGATGCAGTTCCTTCTATGAGGAGCTCAAGGATTGTCACACTTCAACCGCAAAACCCTGCTGAGATCCATCCCATGGCTATGCGTAATATTGGAGTAATTCCTGAATCTGTCAATAGAAATAGGTTTCATACAGGAAGTCAAGTCATCATGCCCAACCATTTATTGCATATAAGATCGGGACAGGCTGATGACTTATGGGTTGGACCTTTTACAGTAGAGCAATGTATTGATGGCATGTGCTTTCTAACCACTGGTAGTGGACGACGTATTTTATATCCTATCAATCAAAGGGACTTAAGGGATCACATCCCTGATCCCACATAGTTGGGATATCTCTGCTTGCATTGCCTGGTAGATTAGAGTAGGTAGGAAACCAAATAAGCCTACTTGGGCAGTAGTTAGTCTTTTCAGCCATTGAGTCTGGCACCTTGTTTATTTCTAAGCTCCTTTGTAAGCTCCTAGTTAAATTGAGTACCTGTCACTTTTCTTTTTCCTGCACAATAAAATTCAAATTTTGCAAATTATGTTAGTAGTTTAATTTATTTTCTGCATTTATATTTCATGCATTTATATTACTGACATAGAATAGTTTTTATTTCAGTTGGTTTTATATTTTTCCCACACATGCGGCATGAGGTATTTTTGATGTTTGTGAATGCAGAAATAGGTTGCAAAAATAAAAGCTGGAAGCAAAATGGTAGAGTGCTGGATCGTGGATTCGAGTAGCAGAGTTCGAGGACAACAGATTCTGAGGTTCTCAAGCGCTCATTTCAGCAGAGCACTTGTCCCAGCCGGAGCCAGATGTTATCACATATATAGTAGCCGGGCTACCATACATTATCTTTCTGATGCCAGTACACTATTCATCCAATTCCCTTACATTTGAGATGCTGAGATGAGCATCTATATTGGATCACTATCAGTTTTTGGACAGCAGTTGTATTCCCCATGCCATGACTGAGTCTCAGGACACTCAGAGAGATGACCGATGTAGCCATTATACCATTGATACAGAGCAGTCAGTAGTGCCCAGAGTTACAGCAGCAGTTTCAGAGGACAGATGATGGTACAGGTTGATAAGCAGTCAAGTATATGACTCAGCACGTATATCATTGTGTTATGGTTATATTGCTTTTATACTTATTCTTATAGCATGTCTTAGCACTTAGTGTCATGATCGGGCGATCATATAGATATGGGACCTGGTTGATCTTATTATAAATATTATATTGTCCCCACTCAGACTTAGAAGTTCACTATTCATACTCATTGGTTTTACCCTCCTTAGGGAGAATAGAGGTGATCATTCCACCATACCTTGGCTTGCTAGTGTTGGCTCCATTATTCATTGTCTTCATCCATCCATCGCCTACATTCTAGCTTATCACCCTGACTTACTACTTGACTAGTGGCATGGAGGACTTTCCCCACTGTAGCCTCTGTATTGGATGAACTTCCCTGTTTATTGTGTCTCAGCTCTGAGTTGGTGACAAAACTTGCCTATGGTGAGTTGGAGTTCCTTGTGAATTCCCCCTAGTCACTAAAGTTGTGTTGGCTAAACCTGAAACTTTTAGTGCTACCATGAATACAAAGTCTGGAAAAAATGAAATGCTATATCTTGTATGAAAAGCCCATTCATGCAATGTGTTTCTAAACACACATGAATGAAAGGCATGCCAAATGAAAATGGCCATGAAAATAAAATGTTATATCTTTTGGAAATGTAAATACCTAGGTAAACAAGTTGTCCATGACACACCTAAAAGTGCTCAGGTAAACAAGTGCCTTAAAAACACACCTGCAGCAGAAAGCCTAAAATAAATGAAAATCTATGCAGTGTGTTTATAAACACACATAGACCAAGGCTATTGGAAACTTCAGGCCCAAAAAGAAATGGAACTTAAATGCTATATCAAAACAATTGTTGGCCTTATTTGTATTATGGATTGTGCGCATCGGTTAAAGGTGAATAAACCCTCCTTGAACAACTCATCCATTTGTGAGACACCGCCATTCCCTGTGTTGTTTCTCATTCAGTATATACTACGGTGTGTATTCCCTTTCCCTTGCCAAAGTGTCACAAAGTTAAGTCAGTCAAGTCATCCCTTAGCCTAGCCAGTTATTTTAGCCTTCACCCTTCACTAGCAAATTGATCACAGCTATGATGTGAGTATGATCTTGAAAGTCTAGTCTGAGTAATAATAATAATTAATGACATTATATATTTGAATTTAGATCGCCGGTAGTGATTACTTTGTGTTATAATTGTTATTTGAATAAGTTGTAGAGCATGCATTAACCTTTGACACTTTGCAGCAGCTTCCAGTGATGGTCTGAGTTGTATTTGGTCATGTTGACTTGGTCAAACCTAGTTTGACCAAGGTCAACCATAGGACATGAGATGGTTGGACCTTGTGATAATATGGATTGATGATATATGGTCTATGTACATGTACATGATGATTCTATGCAACAGCTACAAGGTTATGATGATGATTCTTGGTTTACGGCAGTATTTTATCATTTACAGATCATTATTATTTACCCTATTCCGGTATATTGGATATATATTTTGATCATGCAGAGACTCATAGGGTGTATGAGTACACATTTTGGATGGATATGGACCTTCTAAGTCCGATGAGACAGTTTGTTTTCAGTTCCGGGCACTTACAGTGATGTTTGAGCCTCAGTAGGCTATCCCAGTGCAGTTTTGGTCTGTCGGAGGCCCTGTCAGAGCAGATGTGATTTTTATCCGGTTGACCTAGGGCGCTGTGCTTGGAGGGGGTGGTCCAGCCACTTATTTTTACCATATTACCCCCCTCCCGAATACACTGGTGCCCTCACCTTGACAGCGCAGGCACTCCAGGAGGCAGTTTGGGGCAGTTTCACGCTTCCCGAGGCATTTTAGGATTAGTAGAAATGGCTATTGAGGAAATCGATTTGGGCTATTGAGGCAATGTTATGGCATGGGATGATCAGTGATGATAGAGCAAGGTCTTCCACACCTTCTCCAGCAGTTTCAGCTTCATCGGGGTCCGCATCCATCACTTATGGCACTTTTTGATGATTTCTGAGGTCTTTTGAGGCCTACGATTTGACCATGGAGGCACGATTTGGTATATTGATGATTATTTTATGATTATTGTGCTATGGGGATTGACCAAGGAGGAATAAAATTACCCCTTGGACCCACCATAAGCTTCTTATTATATTTTGTCATCATGATTTGGTGGGATTCCCCTCTTCTAGGGCGATTTTGTCCACTCATATTATATTTTATTAGTGATCCATGTATTTTATTGTTGAGCTCATCTCAACCATTGATTAGACATTTGTATCTTTTAATCTTAGCCACTCATTCAAAAAGTGGTTAGGATTTTGATGCCTCTCCTTCCTATTTAAAGGAGAGAGCTTCTCATTGTAAAGGGGTCTTTGGCTCTTGAATTATTGGTATAGAAAAACTTTCTTGTGGAAATTCTTGTGGTCTCCTTTGCATCTGGTGTTCTTAGATGGTGATTGGAAAGTCTATTGCAACTTAGCATTTGGAATTTGTGGTAAGATCTATCTATTTTGGAAATCATTGTCTTGTTTACAGGAGGGCGACTTCAACAAGGGCGATTTTGCAAGGCTTCTGCAAATCGATTTTCTTGGCATTTGCTTGTATCAGGGGGTTATCATTAGCATCATTGTGATCTATGCTATCTTTCTGTTACTTCTCTTGTGGCATTAGTCTTATCTCTTGATTACATCAAATCTGATATTGTTGACGTTTTTTGTGCAGGAGAGAGGGCGCATTGGCTTCTTGGACTAAATCGATTGCATAGAAAACTACCTCAAAGCTTCTCAAATTGATCGGGTTTGCATAGATCATCATCATCAAGGCATCTACAAGGTTACCCAGGTAAGATCCATAGGTTTGTTTCTCTTATCTTGATCCAATCCATTGACATAGCTCATAAATTGATAAAACCCTCATCTTACATTTTCTCAGATCTACTTAGATCTAGTGGGTTGTTGGGTATAATATTGAAAAACCACCTCTATAGCATCCATGGTATCCCGGATCTATAGTTTGGTGAGGATTGGCTTCCATTTGACCCTCTTCCCAAGCCAACTTGGCTTCTCCAAGCAAGGGCGCACTTCTTGGTGAGGGTGAGTTGACCTAGATTTAGTTGACGGGTAGTTGAGATCCCGCTTGATTCATGATCTACACATCCGATAACCTACCCCCAGATTGTCACTTTTCTGATTTCTACCTTGTGGGCCCTATTCCACATTTCAAGGGATTTAATCCCCATTTTGGACCACTTGGTATTTTTAAACTCAGATCTAGTAAGATCTAGCCGTCGGATTGCCTTGAAATTGTAGATCCACACTCCTACTTGATTAACCTACCTGGATCTAAAGTTTGGATGCCATCGGACTTGTCTTGACCCCACTTATCCCACTTTTAGGCCTCCTTAGGCAAAGCCGCACTACCTTGGAGAAGGGAGTTTGTCCACTTCTAGGACATGGGTACTTGAGATTTCAGTGGATTTGGAACGGGAATAATTCGAAACCTAGGTCTAGTAGTTCACTTTGTCAAATCTTTCCTTGGGGATAGCATTCCTTGTTTTAAGGGATTGTGGTCCACTTGGGTCAAACCTAGATCTAGACCTATTCATCCATCAAGACTTTCATTGCCCACTTATCTCATGCAATAGGAGTCCTTAACCACAAGCTAACCTTACTTTGACTCCATTATCCCAATTCCCAAGGCACTGGTCTCTCTCCAAGTCAATTCGATTTTCCTAGATTGTTGGATTAACTTGTGGTTTGACCCTTGTGTGGTAAACTAAACCCTTTGATGCCATCATACTACATGATCAAGCTTGTCACTTGTACAAGTTAGCCCCAATTCAACCCCTAAACTACCCTGCATTGGACACGGTTCCTAACGCAGTGGATTTTCTCACATTGGACTAGTACCTTAAATCCTGGATCCTATTTCACAAATCATAAGTCACTTTCACATCAATAATGAACCAAAGCTATACTCATTGAACCCCTCACTTGTCTTGTGACTTCATCCTAAGGTCTAGGATAAACCATACACCTTACTTCACTTAAAATAAACTTGATTTGGTGTCTTGGTTTTGATCTCTCCTGTCGGGAGTAGATCGGGTCTCCCCCTTTGTTGTCTGGGCTAGATAACATAAAGCGAAGGTTGCCTCGACTGGCGTGACAACCATATATTGGAGGTCGAGGTGATCGTGGTTGCACCTTTTGAGTTGCCCTTCCCTATTGCCATCCATGAGTGGATACATCCATAGGGGTAACTACAGTTTAGGTGATAACAGCACTGAGTACAGCCGAAGCAGAGTATGTCGCAGCTTGTTCTGCTAGTTGTGAAGCAGTATGGCTAAGGAAGCTACTGTTTGATTTATTTGATCTACAATTGGATGCTACCTATATCTATTGTGACAACAAGAGTTGTGTGAAGTTGTCCTAGTGTTCCATGACAGGTCGAAGCACATCGAGATCAAATGTCACTATATCAGGGATATGGTGCAGAGAGGAGCAGTGAAGCTCCAGATGAGCAGATTGCAGATGTGTTGACCAAACCACTAGCCAGAGTGAAGTTCGAGCACTTCAAAGAGAGGCTTGGTGTTCTTCAGATAGAAGATACTTCGAGGAGGAAGTGATGGGACACATTTGCAGGAGCCATTCCAAGCATAGTGGTAGGAGGATCCTTCCCATGGTTGTGCATGTAAGTGTTGTGTGATATGCATCAAGACGATGCTGTGACGATGATCAGGATGATCATGCGATGATGATATGCATCAGGACGATGCTGTGACAATGATCAGGATGATCATGTGATGATGATGTACATCAGGATGATGTACTGTATGATGATGATCAGTATGATCATGAGCATCAGGATGATGCTTCGTGCGAGGATGATCAAGTTGATCATGAGTATCAGGATGATACTCTATGGCCATGCACAGGTTGTGCGATAAGCATATAATTTTGCCCTGGGAGATTTGCAGATACTCTTGCGAGGTTTTGCCTATGGCATATAATAGCTCCCTGGGAGATCTGGCAAATGCTCTTTCGAGGTTTTGCTTGGGAGGACATATAATCTTGCCCTGGGAGATTTGCAGATACTCTTGCTAGGTTTTTCCTATGGCATATAATAGCTCCCTGGGAGATCTGCCAAATGCTCTTTCGAGGTTTTGTCCTTGGCATATAATATTTCCCTGGGAGATCCGATAGGTTGAGCAGTAAGCTCGTAATCAGTCCTGGGATGCTCTTTCGAGGTTTTGCCAGACCACATGTAATCAGTCCTGGAGATCTGATAGGTTGTTCTAGGCACATAAAAGTCCTGGGATGCTCTTTAGAGTTCTTGTCGGTCGTGCTATGCACATATACGTTCCTGGGACACTCTTTTAAGGTTTTGTGGTGGTCACATGTAATAGCTCCCTGGAAGATCCAATAGGTTGAGCAGTAAGCTCGTCATCAGTCCTGGGATGCTCTTTCGAGGTTTTGTTGACACACGTAATCAGTCCTAAGGATTCCACAGGATGGCCAACTCACAGAGATGATGAAGACCTACAGGAGGCTAGGCCTACAACCAGCATGAAAAAGGGCTGGCTCTGTAGAACTTCCTATGACGAGAAGAATTGAGAGATAGCACCAGTGATCAAGATGACGAGTACAGCAGCAGTGACAATGATGCTCCGTGATCCAGTGATGATGATCTAGCTCCAGAATTAAAGACTTGTGCCTATATGTATTGATGACTTGTGTCAAGAGAATACCTTCCTAGTTAAGAGGGAGTGTTGATGTATTTGTAACTTCGGAAGATATTCATTTGTATATTACATTTGTACTTTATTGTATCCCCAACGGAGATGTATTATTCCTTCGGTTGGAAGTGTTGTCATTTGTATTTGCAAGTGTCGCAAATTATATTGTAAGTGTTGCAACTTATATTTGATGGGTTATTGGACCACCTTAGAGGGGTCAGCCCAGTGTGGGTTAAAAAGTTACTAGACCGCCCTAGTGGGGTCGGCCCAATTAGAGTAAAAGGCAAGTCAATTCATTGTATAAATAGAGAGTGTGTCTCTCTCATTCATTCATTCACTCACTCACTTCGCATTAGTGAGAGAGAGGAGGAGTGCGCACAAGTGAAGGAGGAGCAGTTGCTAGGAGACTATCTCTTGTTTTGGGGTTTGATCTTTGTGATCTTTGTATTGGTGCTCATTCTATCTCTGAGTAAGTTGCAGGGTTTTTCACCTTCTTGGTTTTCCCCGGTGAAATGCTTTGTGTCTCTTGTCTCTTGTGTTTTGATATGTTGTACATGTTGTTCTCTCAGTTAAGATCCTAGATCAGATTGAATTAAATGCCGAAAAACTAACATTAAGCCCCAAGAGTCTCTTTCCGGGCCAGTACTCGGGCAAGCCCTTGTCCTGAAACCTTACTTCGGGAAAGCAAGGAGGTGTTTTGGATTTGTAAAAAAAATGGAAAAAGCTAGGTACTGAGTGAACTCGTGGCCCGCCAATGGAACGGACCAACGAGGTTAATTTTAAAGTCCTAGTTAATTTTAATTAATGTCGAAAAGAAAACTAAACTAAAAAAAGGTAACGCCACAAAAATGAGTCGACACAGTTTTCCCCCCCTGGGGGATGGGGTGTGGACGCTTGGTTAGCCCACTTGCTCTCGCTTAATTTTGTTACAATGCAAAAGAAGTGCCCCAGTCCTTTAAAAATGACTCGGTGGCTTACAATAATGGAAAGAAAGAGTATCCGGTTTTGAGAAATAAAGTTATAGGTGCTACGGATGGCCTGAATCTTCAATTTTTGGCCAGCATCTCCTCTTACCTGTTCATCAAATGTTGCAAACCAGCAAGCAAACATTAGTAAAAGATGCCCAAAAACACTTTAAGAGTGTATTTGGGACACCTACTAAAAACCCAAAAAATTTCTAAGTAAAAATCTTATTAAAAATGCAAAAAAAAACTAAGTGAGACAAGCTGTGAGGCTTCTTTCCTTGGGATCTTTGCAAACTCAATGAGCCGCAAATTACTAGCTCTTATGACAGCCAAATAAACTTTTAAAACAGATCTAAACACTACCTTTCACACTTTTTTAAGATTTGACAATTTTTTACTAGTTGAGAAAAGTAAAATGCTCGATAAATGAAAGATCTAATCTATTAATGATGAATACTTTGCAAATGGAAAAGATCAGACTTCTAGAGTAATAAATCAGAATGTAAAGTTCAGAAATGCAAACCACTATTACTCTATACTTGTAACCAGTAACCAAGCTGAAAGTATGAAGTAGAAGAGAAGGAGATATGGAGAGTTTTTTTTATTTTATCAATATTTTTTGAGAAAAAGCCTTGGATCCTTCTTGGTGGAGAACTGAGGGGCTACATCTGCAAAAAGATGTTAGAAAAGTAAAGGAAACAAGTAAGATCCTCCACTCATCCACCTGAAATAACCTGCAAATCACACCAACTTGAAACCAAATGATCAAATCTAGAAATATACATATGAGAAATCAAAAGAAAATGCTCATAAACAAATGACACATTAAAATCAGATCTTTACATATGCATAGATAAAAGATTAAATAATAAACAAATTACTTAACCTCCCTTATAAATCAGTATTGATCCTTCCCAAAGCTAGATTTAGATGCAAACGAAAACAAGTAGCTCAAATACATGTTACCTCAATGAAAACCATGACATTCACCCACTCATCAAAAGCACTACACCAAGCTTGACCTCCAAAGTCTCTTTATTTTCATTGAACAAAAATGACAAGTACAAATGGTGGCCTACTCCAACTCCAACTAGAGAAAAATGGAGTGAGCAACCATGCTTAAATAGCCAAAAGATGGAGAGGAATGGGTGGAATGAGTGGCATAACTCATGGAGCAAATGGGGCTGCCCACTCCCATGTAATGGACTGCCAAAATCATCCCCAAATCAGATAGAAATCAAACATGTGACAACCCATAAACATAGCTGCAAATTCCATGATTGAAGGGGCCCAATTTTGGGAAATGCGCCCCCCTCAAGTGGAGAAGTAATCCCACTAATATAGTTGCCCGGAATATTTCCAAAATCAACTCTTACAACTCCTAAAACATAGCCGAAATATTTCAGACCTCTAATTCCTCCAAAATTGGAATTTAATTTTTCTCCATTTTTTTTTAATTTTTTCACTCCATTTTTCACTTTTTGGGGATTTTTAGTCATAAGTGAAAAATAAATAGGTCTAAGACTATAGAAAGTGGGTTTTGGGGTAAGGTGGGTGCTTTGAGTTAGAAAGCGAGCACCCCCATAGCAAAAAAGACCCCTAGACCACACTTTTACACATTTTACAAAAAATTTAATTGAATCATTAAAAACTGGCTTAAAAACACGAAAAAAAAAATTCGCCGGAATTAAAAAAAATCCTAGGGGGACCTAGCACATGTCCCTACGACTCAAAATTAATGTCTAGCATGTTCATATACATTGACCCATGGACTTTAATAACCCCCTAACGCCCATTAACCTCACCTGGCATTCCAGCTTTGGAGGAGCAGGAGAAAAACTCAAGAATTATGTTATGCAAAAATGCAAGACATAATTAATAAGTGAAAAAACTCCTTGGAATACCAGACTTAGTCAAAAAGTCCTAGGCAACAAGTCCTTTACAAAAATACCATGCTAGTACATTTTATTACAAACCCCGCAGGGCATGGACATGTGAAGAAAACATTAAAAAAGGGGCCCCTATAAAGGCCTGATGGACATCAAATCACTGAAAATGAACATGTAACATGTTCAACTTTGCTCGCTCACTTGATAGTCCAACTAAGTACAACTTAGCTGGTAACATCTAGCTCCAACTGTGGGACGTGTGTTCGATCTGGTCTTCAAGAAAGGAGAGCATACGAGAATACCAAAAGCTCGGGTTTCTATGACCTGTAAAAACATCTCAACTTGAAAATAAACCTTTCAGTAGCACAAGTTTTTATAAGAGGCAAATGAACCATAAGTTATATTATTCAAAAACTAAAAATTCTAAGTACAAAAAAGGAAAGTACTGAAAAAGAAATGTTGAAAGTAAATGCTCATTTGATGAGCTTATTTTCCTACTCTAAGCATAAGAAAATAAAATGCTAAGTAAAATGATAAATCCAATGCAACCATCTTAACATTTTATCAATATAAAAACGTTTTACCTTATGTTTGGTTACCAGCCAAAACAAGGATACCTTGTTCAGAAAATGCAAACCTACATGATAATTCTGGATTGGAGGATTGGATGGGTGATCATAGGCATATGATAGATCTGTGAAGTGTTTCCCCCAATGGTAAGTCCTCATGTAGGCCTCTTCTACCCATGATTGGATAGGGCTGAGAAAAAACTTGGAATGATAAGGCAGACCAACTACCTCATCATATTGATCAGAAGGGCTCTTCTGATAGTTCATTTCTGTGAAAGTATAAGCCCCAAGCTGCTCCAAATCATAAGGAACCTCTGAATGTGTTGATGAAGGCTGAAACTGACATTCCTCTAATTTCATCGTATCCAAATCTTCATTATACTACTGACCCAAGTCTTTATTACCGATACTCATGCATGGTTCTGCTTTATCATAAGAAGTATCTGCATGCTTCTCTTCCATGTCAAGATTCCACAAGGTCTCAAAATCAACACTCCCTTCTCTTGATATATCAAAGATGGGTTTTTCTAAATCCATCCTGTTACCCCCCATTTTGGAAGGGGTGTCCACAGGTGAATTATTCAAAAGCTGAGAGCTACCATTTTACAAACAAGGTCCTCCAAATTTTCGTGCCCATTAGCAAAATCTTTTTCACACAAAGCCCGCAGAAAATTTTGGCAAGCCAGAGCACATTCTTCAGCCGTATTAAAAATGCCGCCAAGAGCATTGCAGTTTGTCCAACAACATTGAAAGGGATATACTGACAACATAGAATTGCAAAGTGGCCATCACAAGTGATATAATGACTGCTAGCACGGTGGGCAATAACAAGTTACGAGTTGCAAGCTTCTTCAAATAATATTGTACTTCTTCTTGGTTGCTTGCATACAGGCCTGTCACGTCATCAGGCTCTGTTATTTAAGGTATTAGCAGATCACGTTGGTATACCTTGCAGACTAGTGAAGGGGAGCCACTACACTGGAATTGATGAAGGAGCAATAAACATAATTTTGAAAGGGGAATTTATAATTGATCTAATGGGAGCCCTAGGGACTCTTATTCCGGCTGAAATTCCAAGGATTCTGTTCCAAATGAGGAGATGTATAACAAGATCTTTGGTCAGCAGATTCCTCTACGGCAAGATCATGATTTGTTGTCTTTTCAAGATATGTATTTTTGCCAGCCTACAGAAAGAATATCACCTCAAAAGAACTCAAATCTTGAACAGAAGTCCCAAGATGTTTTAGATGGTGGTTTTGTAGTTATACCTTTAGTTATGTTTGCTGACACCAATTTATACTGTTGTCCGCTGAGATGCACACCAGCAGCAGAAATTTTTCGAAAGTTGTCTCCTCACTACAAGTGGGAGAGGTGTGGCCTTGGGGGCAAGCAATGAGCCAGGTACTTGTTATCACATATATAGTAGCCGGGCTACCATACATTATTTTTCTGATGCCAGTACACTATTCAGCCAGTTCCCCTACATTGGAGATGCTGAGATGAGCATCTATATTGGATCACTATCAGATTGTGGACCGCAGTTGTATTCCCCATGCCATGACTCAGTCTCAGGACACTCAGAGAGATGACCGATGTAGCCATTATACCATTGGTACAGAGCAGTCAGTAGTGCCCAGAGTTGCAGCAGCAGTTTCAGAGGACAGATGATGGTACAGGTTGATGAGCATTCAGGTATATGACTCAGCAGGTATATCAAGGTGTTACGGTTAGATTGCTTTTGTACTTATTCTTATAGCATGTCTTAGCACTTAGTGTCATGATCTGGCGATCATATAGATATTTGGACCTGGTTGATCTATTATATATATATTATATTGTCCCTACTCAGACCTAGAAGTTCACTATTCATACTCATTGGTTTTACCCTCCTTAGGGAGAATAGAGGTGATCATTCCACCATACCTTGGCTTGCTAGTGTCGGTTCCATTATTCATTGTCTTCACCCATCCATGGCCTACCTTTTAGTTTATCACCCTGACTTACTACTTGACTAGTGACATGGAGGATCTCTTCCCCACTGTAGCCTCTGTCTTGGATGAGCTTCCCTGTTTATTGTGTCTCGGCTCTAAGTTGGTGACAAAACTTTCCTATGGTGAGTTGGAGTTCCTTGTGAATTCCCCCTAGTCACTAAAGTTGTGTTGGCTAAACCTGAAAATTTTAGTGCTGCCATGAATACACAGTCTGGAAAAATGAAATGCTATATCTTGTATGAAAATCCCATTCATGCAATGTGTTTCTAAACACACATGAATGAAAGGCATGCCAAATGAAAATGGCCATGAAAATAAAATGTTACATCTATTGGAAAATAAATACCTAGGTAAACAAGCTGTCCATGACACACCTAGAAGTGCTCAGGTAAACAAGTGCCTTAAAAATACACCTGCAGCAAAAAGCCTAAAATAAATGTAAATCTATGCAATGTGTTTATAAACACACATAGATCAAGGCTATGGAAACTCTAGGCCCAAAAAGCAATGGAACTTGAATGCTATATCTAAACAATTGCTGGCCTTATTTGTATTATGGATTGTGCGCATCTGTGAAGGTGAATAAACCCTCTTTGAACAACTCATCCAACTCATCCATCTGTGAGACACCGCCATTCCCTGTGTTGTTGCTCATTCAGTATATACTATGGTGTGTATTCCCTTTCCCCTGCCAAAGTGTCACAAAGTTAAGTCAGTCAAGTCATCCCTTAGCCTAGCCAGTTATTTTAGCCTTCACCCTTCACTAGCAAATTGATCACAACTATGAAGTGAGTATGATCCTGAAAGTCTAGTCTGAGTAATAGTAATAATTAATGACACTATATATTTGGATTTAGATCGCCAGTTATGATTACTCTGTGTTATAATTGTTATTTGAATAAGTTGTAGAGCATGCATTAACCTTGACACTTTGCAGCAGCTTTGGATGATGGTCTGAGTTATATTTGGTCTTGGTTAGACCCAGTTTGACCATGGAGGACCATGGGACATGAGTTGTTGGACCTTATGATGATATGGATAGATGATATATGGTCTATGTATACATACATGATGATTCTATGCAGCAGCTACAGGGTTATGATGATGATTCTTGGTTTACAACAGTGTTTGGTCATTTACAGATTATTATTATTGGCCCTGTTCCGGTATATTGGATATTTATTTTGATCATGCAGAGACTCATATAGTGTATGAGTACACATCTTGGATGGATTTGGACCTTCTGAGTCCAATGGGACAGTTTTTTTTCAGTTCCGGGCACTTACAGTGATGATTGAGCCTCAGTAGGCTGTCCCAGTGCAGTTTTGGTCTGTCGGAGGCCCTGTCAAAGCAGATATGATTTTTATCCGGTTGACCTAGGGCACTGATGATGGAGGGGGTGGTCCAGCCACTTGTTTTTACCATATTACCCCCCTCCCGGACACACTGGTGCCCTCACCTTGACAGGGCAGGCACTCCAGGAGGCTGTTTGGGGCAGTTTCACGCTTCCCGAGGCATTTCAGGATTGGTAGAAATGGCTATTGAGGGAATCGATTTGGGCTACTGAGGCAAAGTTATGGCATGGGATGATCAGTGATGATAGATCGGGGTCTTCCACACCTTCTCCAGCAATTTCAGCTTCATCGGGGCCCGCATCCATCACTTATGGCACTTTCTGATGATTTTTGAGGTCTTTTTGAGGCCCACGACTTGACCATGGAGGCACGATTTGGTACATTGGTGATTATTTTATATGTATTGTGCTATGGGGATTGACCAAGGAGGGATAAAATTACCCCTTGGACCCACCATAAGCCTCTTATGATATTTTGTCATCATGATTTGGTGGGATTCCCCTCTTCTAGGGCGATTTTGTCCACTTACATTATATTTTATTAGTGATCCATGTATTTTATTGTTGAGCTCATCTCAACCATTGATTAGACATTTGTATCTTTTAATCTTAGCCACTCATTCAAAAAGTGGTTAGGGTTTTGGTGCCTCTCCTTCCTATTTAAAGGAGAGAGCTTCTCATTGTAAGGGGTCTTTGGCTCTTGGATTATTGGTATAGAAAAACTTTCTTGTGGAAATTCTTGTGGTCTCCTTTGCATCTGGTGTTCTTAGATGGTGATTGGAAAGTCTACTGCAACCTAGCATTTGGAATTTGTGGTAAGATCTATCTTTTTTGGAAATCATTGTTTGTCTACAGGAGGGCGACTTCAACAAGGGCGATTTTGCAAGGCTTCTTCAAATCGACTTTCTTGGCATTCGCTTGTATCAGGGGGTTATCATTAGCATCATTGTGATCTATGCTTTCTTTCTGTTACTTCTCTTGTGGCATTAGTCTTATCTCTTGATTACATCAAATCTGATATTGTTGACGTTTGTTGTGCAGGAGAGAGGGCGCATTGGCTTCTTGGATCAAATCGACTTGCATAGAAAACTACCTCAAAGCTTCTCAAATTGATCGGGTTTGCATAGATCATCATCATCAAGGCATCTACAAGGTCACCCAGGTAAGATCCACAGGTTTGTTTCTCTTACCTTTATCCAATCCATTGACATAGTTCATAAATTGATAAAAGCCTAATTACTTCAAAACCCACATTTTACATTTTCTCAGATCTAGTGGGTTGTTGGGCATAATATTGAAAACCCACCTCTATAGCATCCATGGCATCCCGGATCTATAGTTTGGTGAGGATTGGCTTCCGTTTGACCCCCTTCCCAAGCCAACTTAGCTCTCCCAAGCAAGGCGCACTTCCTGGTGATAGTGAGTTGACCTAGATCTAGGTGGTGGGTAAATGAGATTCCACTTGATTCATAATCTACACATCCAATAACCTACCCCCAGATTGTTACTTTTCTGATTTTCACCCTGTGGGCCCCATTCCACATTTTAAGGAGTTAATCCCCATTTTGGACCACTTGGAACACTTAAACTCAGATCTAGTAAGATCTAGCCGTCGGATTGCCGTGAAATTTTAGATCCATACTCCTACTTGACCAACCTACCCGGATCTAAAGTTTGGATGCCATCGGACTTGTCTTGACCCACCTAACCCACCTTTTTGGCCTCCTTGGGTAAAGTCGCACCACCTTGGAGAAGTGAGTTGACTCACTTCTAGGACGTGGGTACTTGAGATTCTTGCGGATTTGAAACGGGAATAATTAAAAACCTAGGTCTAGTGTGTCACTTTGTCAAATCTTGCCTTGGAGATAGCATTCCTTGTTTTAAGGGATTGTGGTCCACTTAGGTCAAACCTAGATCTAGACCCACTCATCCATCAAGACCTTTCTTTCCCACTTGTCCCATGTACTAGGAGTCCTTAACCACAAGTCAACCTTACTTTGACTCCATTATCCCAATTCCCAAGGCACTAGTCTCTCTCCAAGTCAATTCGACTTTCCTAGATTGTTGGATTAACTTGTGGTTTGACCTTAGTTTGGTGAACTAACCCCTTGATGCCATCATGTATCATGGTCAAGCTTGTCACATGTACTAGTTAGCCCCAATTCAATCCCTAAACTACCCTGCATTGGACGCGGTTCCCAAGGCAGTGGATTTTCAAACATTGAACTAGTACTCTAATCCTAGATCTCATTCCAAATATCATAAGTCACTCTCACCTCAACAATGAACCCAAAGCTATACTCTTTGAACCCCTCACCTGTCTTGTGACTTCACCCTAAGGTCTAGGATAAACCATACACCTTACTTCACATAGAATCAACTCGATTTGGTGTCTTGGTTTTGATCTCTCCTATCGGGAGTAGATCGGGTCTCCCCCTTTGTTGTCTGGGCTAGATAACATAAAGCGAAGGTTGCCTCGACTGGCGTTACAACCATATTTTGGAGGTCGAGGTGATCGTGGTTGCACCTTTTGAGTTGCCCTTCCCTATTGCCATCCATGATTGGATATATCCATAGGGGTAACTACAGTTTAGGTGATAACAGTACTGTCACCTAAATCCCAGCTCCTCTGTTTAGGCTAACTCTTAACGAAGCTAAGGGGGGTTGTCCCTAACAAAGAGTTTTCTGTGGCTCATGTTTTTTAAGTGTTTTTAGGTGATGTATGGATACGGATGGATGTTGTTTAGAAGTTTTTGATGAGGAGAACACAATAAACATGCAGTCCACGTTGCGACTTACAAGATGCGGATATCAAGATGAACAACAATATATAAAATGACTTGTAATTTAAGAAAGCATCCACAAGATAAACTTAAGCAAATAGTAAGGACATATGGTCCAGATTAAGGTGATACATGTAAATTTCAGAGACCAGTGCCTTTATGGAGTCAAAAAATGATGCTTGGGATGCTGAAATGTGTAAGTCAAATATAATTGTTCATGAGATCGTTTTGCAATGCTTCTTGGTAAATTTTAGAATGTTTTAAGTGTTCTTGATTATTAAGGTTAAGAAAGCAAGGTATTGAAGTCCAACCGGAAGAAATACTTTCAGTGGCTCCTCTCGATGACCTAACGGACCATCCAGTATTCTAGGCTAGGTGTCCAAGGAACTTAACCAGCAAGCTAGAACTCTATGACAACGGTAGAATCCGGCGCCACCAGCAAGAATTTGCCCACTACCTTAGTATTTATCGAAACAACGCCGGTTCGTTGGTTATGGGGGTGAAGTATTTATTATGGTTATCACTTGTGAGATTAATCAAATCCAACCACCATTCTGAGTAATCCAACTTTTTAGGGTTGGCAGAGCATACTTGGTGGTGGAAAGCAACGAAATAAATTTTAAAAGGGGGTGTGAGTTTGAAGTATTTTATTAAGAGCACAATGAAACCTCTCCGACAGAGAGTGCTCTTGACTTCGTCTTATGACAAAGTTCAAGAGTCTTATGATGCACGGAAATAAAGTACTGTTGCCGCCTGGTTCCACACCTGGGGAAAACGCAGCAGAAGTCTTCAAGCTGCTGGTGTGGCCTTGGGGGCAAGTCAGAGTCAAGTGCTGTCACTTGGGACTCGACTCCTCCGTCTAGGCTTTCCTAGCGAAGCCAAGGGGGGTGGACCCTAAAAAACAAAAAGAAACTAAGGCCTCTAACCTAGGAGTTAGGAAAATATTTTTGGTAACCAAGAATAAACAACATATACTTTGATCAAATGAAACAGTCATTCATCATTTACTCCCATTTTAAAATAATCATCATTTAACTGCACATTAGTCAATAATATGAAATAAAATTAAACAAGACCAGTGCCTTATAATGGAGTCAATAAACAAATGCATAAGCAGAAAAAGTAGATGTTGTGCGAGTGTTCTTGGTTTATTTTAAAATTAATGTGATGGTGATCTTTTTATTATGGCAGGTGGGTTCCCAATATACGCAAGGTACGGGGGAACATGTCCAGAATTTTGAAGCGTGGCTTCCCTCTCAGGCTTGGGCTGAATCGGAGTCTCAAGGAGGTGTTCAGATGCTATACCAACGAGGGCAAGCCTAACGGTTTCCAAGAGGTCACTACTCAGTGTGGTCCCAAGCCTTCTGAGAAATTTGCCCACGATGACAAAATACGTGTTGTGCCGGATTTTCACAAAAAGGATTTTTTATTAGGGCGGTGTTAGATCCTATTACTAGTCATCCCCTCCTTTCTGATGTGTACCAACTGGATCAGACTAAGCTGCAAGTCGGCCACAGAGCATACGGGAGAAGACCTTGGTATTTTTATAAAAAAAATTATGAACCCAAATTTTATCTTTTTTAAAACCCCAGGAGTCTCTTTTCAGGCACGTATTTCGGGCAAGCCCTCATACAGAAACCCTACTTCGGGAAAGCAAGGGGGGCGTTATGAGTTTGTAAAAAAAATGTGAAAAACTATGTTATGAGTGAACTTGTGGCCCGCCAGTGGAACGGACCAACAAGGTTAATTTTAATCCTAGTTAATTTTATTAAATGCCGAAAATCAAAGAAATAAACTACTCTAAAAATCACGCCATGAAAAGAGACGACACAGGCCACCCCTGGGGGGATGGGGTATGGGCGCTGGCTAGCCCACTTGCTCTCGTTTAATAGTTGTTTACAATGATTAGAGAAGTGCCCCAGTCTACTTAAAGTGACTTGGTGGCTTACAAAATTTGAGGAAAAAAATTGACCGGTTTTGCAAAAATATAAAATTGGTTCTCCGGATTGCTTGGATCCTCGAAATTTCGGCAGCACCTCCTCCTACCTGTTCGTCTTTTGCTGCAAACCAGCAAGCAATTATTAGTATAAGATGCCCAAAAACACTTTAAGAGTGTCTTTGGAACACCTCATAAAAAACCCAAAAAATTCTAAGTAAAAATTTCAAAATTTAACCAAGTAAAACAAGCAAGAATGCTTGTTTGCTTGGGGTCTTTGCAAGCTTTATGAGCTGCAAATTACATGCTCTTGGACAGCCAAATAAACTTTTATATCAGATCTAACACTACTTTCAAACTTTTCAAGACTTTAACAATTTTTAACCAGTTTAAAAATTAAGTAATGATAGATAATGAAAGATCTAATCTAATGGAAGATAAAGCTTTAAACAACTAGATTAGAACTCTAAGAATGAATCAGATCTACTTAAGAATGAATCAATCAAAAAATAAATCAAGAATCACTCTTTAATCGTAACCAATAATCAAGAAAATTTTGATTTTATAAGCTGAGGAAGAGAGAAGAGACAGAATGGTCCTTGAAACCAAAGACTTTGGAAGCTTGAAAGTGGGAAACCGAGGGTGAGATCCACCAAAATGTGCACAGAAGAAAAAGTGAAGAGCAAACAAGCTATCCCCCTTTCCACACCTGTCAACCTGTAGCAAACAAAAACTCACAGAAAACCCATCAAACTAGAAATGCACATGGTTAGAAATCAAAATAGTATGAGCATAAACAAATGAAACATATAAACTTTGAATCTCTAACCAATATGACAAATGCAAGAACAAATTAAAACAAACAAGATTAATTGTTCCTTCCCACAAAATCGTTACCAATCCTTCAAGCAGGCTAGTAGATGGCTGGAAATTACATGCCCAGAATTTGAACTTGCTACAAATCACTCCACATCATGAGACCATGAAACCACTCACAAAGTATCACACATATGGACCTCCAAAGTCTTTTTATTGATCAACAAAATAGCATAAGCTTACAACATATTTCTGCTCACTCTCCAACTAGAGAAAATGGAGTGGGCAGCCATTCTTAAATAGCCAAAGATGGAGAGAAATGGGTGGAATGAGTGGCATAAATCGTGGAGAAAATGGGGCTGCCCACTCCCATGTAATGGGCTGACAAAATCAGCCCCAAATCAGCTAAAAATCAGCCATGTGACAGCCCATAAACATAGCTGCAAATTCCATGATTGAAGGGGCCCAATTTTGGGAAATATGCCCCCCTCAAATGGGGAAGTAATCCCACTAATATAGCTGCCCGAAATCTTTCCAAAATCAGCTCTTACAACTCCTAAAACATAGCTGAAAAAATCAGTCCATAAATCACTCCCAAAATTTAATATTTTTATTAAGTCATTTTTTCACTTTTTCAAATTTTTATGACTTTTTGGGGTTTTTTGACTTTTTTGGATTTTTGTGGAAAAAAAATCACCCAAACATTAGAAAGAGTGGGTTTAGGGGTTTAGGGGGTGCTCTGAGTTAGAAAACGAGCACCCCTAAGGCAAAAAATACCTCCAGATGCCCCTTATAGGCCAATTAAAATTTTTTTAATTGAACCATTAAAAAATGGCCCAATTTACGGAAAAAATAAAACTTGCCGAAAATTAAAAACAACCTAGGGGGACTTAGCACATGTCCATATGACTCAAAATTAACGCCTAGCATGTTCATATACATTGACCCATAGACTTTAACAATCCCCTAAGGCCCGTCAGCCTCCCCAGGCATTCCAGCTTTGGAGGAGCAGGAGAAAAACCCATTAATTATGTTATGCACTAATGCAAGACATAATAGATAGGTGAAAAAAACTCCTTGGAATACCTGACTTAACCAAAAAGTCCTAGGGAACCAAGTCTTTTACAAAACACCATGCTAGTACGTTTTGTTACAAACCCCGCAGGGCCATGGACATGTGGAAAATTTTAAAAACAGGGGCCTTTAAAAAGGCCAGCTGGATATCAAATCACCAAAAATGAACATGTATCATGTTCCACTCTGCCCGCTCGCTTGATAATCTAACCAAGTACAACTTAGTTGGCAACAAGTACTATACTGAAAATAAATTCTAAACTACCCAAGAATCTCCTTCAGGTCAAAGACCATACTCGGGAGAGCATAGGGGTAAGTAAAAATCGAAATAAAAGCAACTCTTCGACAGAGAGCACTCTTGATCCACTATTGGTGAGATTCAAGAGATTTCTACTTTAAACAGTTGTATTACTTGAAAGATGAAGCCTTTTAATCAAATAGTAAACAACTAGCAATTAAAAATGCTAAGTATAAAAATTGAACTAATCTAGCAAATGAAAAGCTAATCTAGCAATTAGTGCTTCTAAATGATGCAAAATTTTAACTAAGTAAAGCAAAACTAAACTAGAAAAACAAACCACTTCAAAGGACACTACAAGACTTCCCCAAATGGGGGAAGTTGGGTGTGGGAGATTAAAAACCCCACTTATGAACTTTATTGATTAAGTACAATATTTTTTAGGAATTTCAACCATTTGTAGAGACTTAGAGAAATAAAACGGAAAAGAGGGCTTAAAGGCCCTGTTATCACCTAAACTGTAGCTACCCCTATGGATGGATCCAATCATGGATGGCAATAGGGAAGGGCAACTCAAAAGGTGCAACCACGATCACCTCGACCTCCACTATGTGGTTGTCACGCCAGTCGAGGCAACCTTCGCTTTATGTTATCTAGCCCAGACAACAAAGGGGGAGACCCGATCTACTCCCGACAGGAGAGATCAAAACCAAGACACCAAATCAGGGTATTTCTAAGTGAAGTTAGGTGTATGGTTTATCCTAGACCTAAGGATGAAGTCACAAGCCAAGTGAGGATTCAATGGGTATAGCTTTGGTTCATAGTTGGTGTGAGAGTGACTTAAGATGTTTGAAATGAGATCTAGGGTTGGTGTACTAGTTCAATGTTGGAAAATTCACTGCCTTGGGAACCGTGTCCAATGCAGGGTGGTTTAAGGGTTAGATTGGGGCTAACTAGTACAGATGACAAGTTTGACCATGATACATGATGGCATCAAGGGTTTGGTTCACCACACTAAGGTCAAACCACAAGTCAATCCAACAATCTAGGAAAGTCGAATTGTCTTGGAGAGAAACCAGTGCCTTGGGAATTGGGAAGTGGAGTCAAAGTAGGGTTGACTTATGGTTTAGGACTCCTACTACATGGGACAAGTGGGCAATAGAGGTCTTGATGGATGAATGTGTCTAGATCTAGGTTTGACCCAAGTGGACCACAATCCCTTAAAACAAGGAATGCTATCCCCAAGGCAAGATTTGACAAAGTGATAGTCTAGACCTAGGTTTTGAATTATTCCGGTTCAAAATCTCCAAAGATCTCAAGTACCCAGTTCCTAGAAGTGAGTCAACTCACTTCTCCAAGGTGGTGCGACTTTGCCCAAGGAGGCTAAAAATGAGGGTTAGGTAGGTCAAGACAAGTCGGATGGCATCCAAACTTTAGATCCGGGTAGGTTTGCCCAGTAGGAGTGTGGATCTATAATTTCACTGTAATCCGACGGCTGGATCTTACTAGATCTGAGTTTAAGTACACCTAATGGTCCAAGATGGGGTTTAAATCCCTTGAAATGTGGAATAGGGCCCACAAGGTGAATTTAAGAAAAGTAACAACCTGGGTGTATGTTATTGGATGCGTAGATGACGAATCAAGTGGAATCTCAAACACCCACCACCTAGATCTAGGTCAACTTGCTCAAACTAGGAAGTGCGCCTTGCTTGGGAGAGGCTAAGTTGGCCTGCGAAGGGGGTCAAATGGAAGCCAATCCTCACCAAACTATAGATCCGGGATGCCGTGGATGCTATAGAGGTGGGTTTTCAATATTATGCCCAACAACCCACTAGATCTAAGTAGATCTGAGAAAATGTAAAATGGGGTTTTGAAATATTTAGGGTTTTAACAATTTATGACTATGTCAATGGATTGGATAAAGGAAAGAGAAACAAACCTGTGGATCTTACCTGGGTAACCTTGTAGATGCCTTGATGATGATGATTTATGCAATCCCGATCAATTTGAGAAGCTTTGAGGTAGTTTCTATGCAAGTCGATTTGGTCCAAGAAGCCAATGCGCCCTCTCTCCTGCACAACAAACGTCAACAATATCAGATTTGATGCATGAATAGATAAGACTAATGCCACAAGAGAAGTAACAGAAAGATAGCATAGATCACAATGAAGCTAATGATAACCCCCTGATACAAGTGAATGCCAAGAAAGTCGATTTGAAGAAGCCTTGCAAAATCGCCCTTGTTGAAGTCGCCCTCCTGTAGACAAACAATGATTTCCAAAAAAAGATAGATCTTGCCACAATTTCCAAATGCTAGGTTGCAATAGACTTTCCAATCACCATCTAAGAACACCAGATGCAAAGGAGACCACAAGAATTTCCACAAGAATATTTTTCTATACCAATAATCCAAGAGCCAAAGACCCCTTACAATGAGAGGCTCTCTCCTTTAAATAGGAAGGAGAGGCACCAAAACCCTAACCACTTTTTGAATGAGTGGCTAAGATTAAAAGATACAAATGTCTAATCAATGGTTGAGATGAGCTCAACAATAAAATACATGGATCACACATAAAATATTATGCAAGTGGACAAAATCGCCCTAGAAGAGCGGAATCCCACCAAATCATGATGAGAAAATATCATAAGAGGCTTATGGTGGGTCCAAGGGGTAATTTTATCCCTCCTTGGTCAATCCCCATAGCACAATAACCATAAAATAATCATGAATGTACCAAATCGTGCCTCCATAGTCAAATCGTGGGCCTCAAAAAGACCTCAGAAATCCACAGAAAATTCCATAAATGATGGATGCGGTCCCCGATGAAGCTGAAACTGCTGGAGAAGGTGTGGAAGACCCCGATCTATCATCATTGATCATCCCATGCCATAACTTTGCCTCAGTAGCCCAAATTGATTTCCTCAATAGCCATTTCTACCAATCCTGAAATGCCTCGGGAAGCGTGAAACTGCCCCAAACTGCCTCCTGGAGTGCCTGCGCTGTCAAGGTGAGGGCACCAGTGTGTCCGGGAGGGGGGTAATATGGTAAAAACAAGTGGCTAGACCACCCCCTCCATCATCAGCGCCCTAGGTCAACCGAATAAAAATCACATCTGCTCTGACAGGGCCTCCGACAGGCCAAAACTGCATTGGGACAGCCTACTGAGGCTCAATCATCACTGTAAGTGCCCGGAACTGAAAACAAACTGTCCCATTGGACTCAGAAAGTCCAAATCCATCAAGGATGTGTACTCATACACCATATGAGTCTCTGCATGATCCAAATAAATATCCAATATACCGGAACAAGGCCAATAATAATGATCTGTAAATGACCAAACACTGCTGTAACCCAAGAATCATCATCATATCCCTGTAGCTGCTGCATAGAATCATCATGTATGTATACATAGACCATATATCATCTATCCATGTCATCATAAGGTCTAACATCTCATGTCCCATGGTCCTCCATGGTCAAACTGTGTCTAACCAAGACCAAATATAACTCAGACCATCATCCAAAGCTGCTGCAAAGTGTCAAGGTTAATACATGCTCTACAACTTATTCAAATAACAATTATAACACAGAGTAATCATAACTGGCGATCTAAATCCAAATATATAGTGTCGTTAATTATTATTATTACTCAGACTAGACTTTCAGGATCATACTCACTTCATAGTTGTGATCAATTTGCTAGTGAAGGGTGAAGGCTGAAATAATTGGCTAGGCTAAGGGATGACTTGACTGACTTGACTTTGTGACACTTTGGCAAGGGAAAGGGAATACACACCATAGTATATACTGAATGAGCAATAACACAGGGAATGGAGGTGTCTCACAAATGGATGAGTTGTTCAAAGAGGGTTTATTCACCTTCACAGATGCACACAATCCATAATACAAATAAGGCCAGCAATTGTTTAGATATAGCATTTAAGTTCCATTGCTTTTAGGGCCTGAAGTTTCCATAGCCTTGATCTATGTGTGTTTACAAACACATTGCATAGATTTACATTTATTTTAGGCTTTCTGCTGCAGGTGTGTTTTTAAGGCACTTGTTTACCTGAGCACTTCTAGGTGTGTCATGGACAGCTTGTTTACCTAGGTATTTATTTTCCAAAAGATATAACATGTTATTTTCATGGCCATTTTCATTTGGCATGCCTTTCATTCATGTGTGTTTAGAAACACATTGCATGAATGGGCTTTTCATACAAGATATAACATTTCATTTTTTCCAGATTTTGTATTCATGGCAGCACTAAAAGTTTCAGGTTTAGCCAACACAACTTTAGTGACTAGGGGGAATTCCAAAGAATTCCAACTCACCATAGGTAAGTTTTGTCACCAACTCAGAGCCGAGACACAATAAACAGGGAAGCTCATCCAATACAGAGGCTACAGTGGGGAGAAGTCCTCCATGCCACTAGTCAAGTAGTAAGTCAGGGTGATAATCTAAAAGGTAGGCCATGGATGGATGAAGACAATGAATAATGGAGCCAACACTAGAAAGCCATGGTATGGTGGAATGATCACCTCTATTCTCCCTAAGGAGGGTACACACCAATGAGTATGAATAGTGAATTTCTAAGTTTGAGTAGGGACAATATAATATATATAATAGATCAACCAGGTCCTCATATCTATATGATCGCCAGATCATGACACTAAGTGCTAAGACATGCTATAAGAATAAGTATAAAAGCAATCTAACCATAACACCATGATATACCTGCTGAGTCATATACCTGAATGCTCATCAACCTGTACCATCATCTGTCCGCTGAAACTGCTGCTGCATCTCTGGGCACTACTGACTGCTCTGTACCAATGGTATAATGGCTACATCGGTCATCTCTCTGAGTGTCCCGAGACTCAGTCATGGCATGGGGAATATAACTGTTGTCCACAATCTGATAGTGATCCAATATAGATGCTCATCTCGGCATCTCAAATGTAAGGGAACTGGCTGAATAGTGTACTGGCATCAGAAAAATAATGTATGGTAGCCCGGCTACTATAAATGTGATAACAGGCCCTTTTTTACAAAAAAGGGAGAGTGATTGACATTGTCTTCTTTGGTTCAAAACCCAAGGTGTTTGGATCTTATTGGTTTTGGTACTTGGTTTTGTCTCCTTCCTCTTCTTTCCAAGTTTATGATCTTCACTTCCCTTTCTTCAAACTTAATCTCTTCTATGGCCTTTTTTGGTTCAAATACCTACACAAAAGAAAGTCAACTCATGCACCCATTTAGTGTTAACTTAAAATCAAAAGATAAAGCTTGAAACTACTTAGATCTACAATTTGCAAAAAAAAAAATGAAACTAAATGAGATCTAAACTATAACAAAAAAGGAAACTAAGTCTAACTTTTTTAAGGTCTTTTAAGAGTTTTTTGAAGGAAAAGCAAACAAGAGAAAGGGAAGGCCAAGGACGAAAGGGATGAGGAGAGGAAGGATAGAAGAAAAAGGGGAGAAATGAAAGCAAGCAAAGGGGAGAGAGGAGGTAGAAGAAACGAAAGGAAGGGCAAAGGAAGAGACTTGAGGGATGGAGACGAGAGCAAAGAGAAGGGGGAGATCTAGAGGGACGAGAGGGAGGAGATCTAGGAAGAAAACAAAAGGAAGGAGGCTAGAATAGTAGGACAAAGAGGGCTTGATGAGACTAAAAACGAAAGCAAGGAGATGAAGGATAGCAAGAACAAAAGGGAGGAGAGGCTTAGCAAAAGGGAAGGGCCAAACAAGGCCAATGAGGGAAGCCAAAGGAGTTTAACTTGAAGTTTAGGGCTTCCTGAAAGTAACCAGTAACCAGTTTGATTTTAACTTTAAGGGATGGAAAATATGGCAAGCCTCAAGCTCAAATTTGTAGCATCAAATGGATCCTTGGAGAGTTCCTGAAATACAAAAGTTGTCAGAAAAAATTGTTGATGGAGAGGAGGGAGAGACAACCGAGCTCAAGCTCCACTCAATCCTTGAATAACTACAAAAATGCACCACTTACAAGCATAGACTTAGATAAAAACTTAGTATATTAAACAAAATGAAATAAGAAGTACATAAGTATATCCAACTACAGTGTGTACTCCCTATTGCATCAAGCCTAACATCAATGAATAACTTGGACCATCAAATATTCATCCTATGTTCTTAATAAAGAAATCTAAGCTAATCAATATCAAGCATAAATTATGTAAGCAAGTGTAAAAGAAACAGTATCACCTCATAGATTGTGAATCATTCTCCATAGACAACAATGGCAAACCATAGACCTCCAAAGTCACTTCTTTATTTCAAAATAGCAATTGCTATGTGTTATCAACTGTATTTGTACAATAGTTGAAACCTTATTGAGCCGCCAGTGTTGGAACACATCAGTGTTCACCTCCAGAGTATCTGGGTTTCAGATATTTGGGTCTATCCTGTTTTGGCTAGCCAGTTTTGTTTTTTGAGTCGACATGACCATGGCCCCATGGGAGTTTGTAACAAAGTGTGCTAGTAGGGTTTCAGTGGCTCGGTTCCCCATGACTGGATTAAACAACTAAGGTATTCCAGTGAGTTTTTTCACCGTCAGATTATCCTTCGCTTCAGGCGAGATATAATCTCTTGGTTTTTCTCCCGCTTCCTCCAAAGCTGGAATGCTCGATTTTGGAAATTTTTGCCATGGGGGGTTATTAGAGTCCAACTAATATGTATAAACCTACTAGACACTATTAAAATAGGTTCTGGTCATGTCCTAAGTCTCTAGGACCCCCAGAAAAACTTTCAAAAAAAATTTACCGGACGCGTTGGATTTGGGGTTTTTCCTAAAAAATCGCGCGAAGACCCAAAAAATCGCCATGGAGTTTTAAAAAGTTGACCAGTACATCAGACATTGAAGCCAGTAACAGTAAATGGTAATGTTAAATTCTTAAAGTAAAAGGATGGAAATTAAAAGATAAGGAGAATGTCACTTTTAACATTACCATTAATTGTTTCAGGATGTTTGAGAGTGGTTCCAACCTCATCGGACTTCATATGCAAAAAGTAGACTTTTAGATCCCATTTAGGTTCAACAGACTTAATAGTTTTCAGGATTTCAGGATTGCAACGTTTCCACTAGATTCTATCATGTATGAGGGTAAGGGATTGGAATTTAATCAAGCACATCAAACTAGGTACATACCTTGATGTTGGTGGTGTTGATGCCTGATTGTTGAAGTTGATTGAACTCCTCTGTCATGACCTTAATAAAAATATACCCTTTAGTCAAGCAAAATCACTTATTAAGCATGGAAAGCTTTTTCTACCTTATCTTAACGCTTGGATTAGGAAATTTCATTAAGATTGTAGGGTGTTGACTAATGTCCTTGAAGGATTAACTTCAAGATTCAAGGTAGAGGCAAGGGCTAGAGCCTAAAGCCTAGAGGAGGGGGGAATGACCAATGTTCCAACCAGTGTTGAAACTTCCAAATTTCCAATCTTTGAAACTTTGATGTATCATTTTTTATTTGGCATCCACTACATCATATATATCAGTGCTTTCTCCATATTTATGTGCCAATGTGTTTATCTAATGCTGTTGTTGCTTGATATGTTTAAAATTCTAAAAAAAAATGAATATATTTTGTATTTTTTAATGTTTTCTGCGGTTTGCCGATTTTTTCGCCGATGTTGCCGAGAAGTTGTATTCGGGACCCTTGCCGATTTTTTGCCGATGCCGATTTTTTCCACTATGACACCATGTGCAAAGCCATAAAGAATGTAGAAAATAAAATGGACAAATGTCTAGATCGAATTTGTATCAAAGCATACATTAAAATTATGATAGATTGACAAGATAAGATAAGATAATTTTATTAATGTCCAATTAATGACCACTAAAGCAGGTCAAAGGGACTGTTGGGTACAAAATGATGTGCATACAAAGTGGGAGCGCTAAAATGACTCCTATGAAAAGCATGATGCAGAAAGTAAAGTATGAATCTAATCTAAATCCTGGAAAGGCAACTTTGAAGATGGAGAGTCGATCCAAGAGAGAGATGTGCCAAGAAAATGGATATAGAATCTGTGATACAAATGGTACAAGCCTATCATGGTCCACTGGAACCATCTCTCCTAACGTCCGAGGATGAATGGAGGAATCTCAACATACAAGTCTATTTGGAGGAAGAACTAGAAGAGGAGTTGGGCCATGTAATGTGTCTTTGCCTAGAGAAGGAGGCCTGTCACCGTGATCTGGATGATATTGGCTGACTGTTGGTATGGGACCAGGCCTGGCAATGATGTTGGGGTCTTGAGGAAGCAGAGGTGGTCCTCCGAGTCTGCACAGATCTGGGGTTGGAAACAAGATTGCCATCTATCTACCTCTTGGTGCCCCTAGTAGATGGGAGCATCATGAAAAAGGAAGTGTTCCACTTAGTAGAAGATGGTCCAAGATGTGAATGTGGCTACAGGATGAGGGAGCAAAGCCGGTGCGCCTCCTACAAGTATAAGGCCAAACATCTCTAGCTGGGGTACTTGAAGAAACTCACCAAAATCTGAAGCTCCCTAACAAGGTCCCTGAAAAGACAGTGGAACGCTCTCGGATCTCGTAGTAAACAGGGTAGCAGAAAATGAAGTGCTCCTCAATATCAACCTCCCAAAGATGGCACACCTGGCAGATCCTGTCAAATTGGTCAATCTAGTAATATGACTCCACCCTAAGTATATGAGAGTACACCCTGAACTAACCCAAGGGAATACAAGGAGTGTGCACCCAATGGTGGAGTGTGTGATGGGCCTGAACAATGAGCCTGTCCCTCAGATGTATGAAGTGCTTAAAGTAGAAGGCCATCTTCAGACGTAACTCACCTTGAGGGTTGATCCAGGTGACTTGCACAAATTTCCTATAGATATCATCTTGGATGAACCTGTTCATCTCCTTCCTATTAAGTAAGAGGTGGCTAGGTGTGTCCAAGGAGCATCTAAATGGGGGGAACCAATCCATCGCAATAACAATAGACTTCAAGAGATCTAAGACCCCCACATACCAACACTAAGTGTAGCTTGAAGAGCTGGCTGAGGCAATGGACTCTGATGAACAATAGGCCAAGTATGGATACCATCATACCAGTCCTGTCCCTTTGCCAAGTCAACAAAGCCCAAAATGCAGTGTAGGAGTGAAACAAGACTAAATATAGTCTCAAGCCGAGAGGGTCGGGCACCAAACTCCGCAAGTGTGATGGGCTAAGGGATTGTCTTCTTGCATCTGATGGCGTGGCGAAGGAGGAGGATCTGCACTCTCTCTATTGGGGCCCAATCAAACTCTAATAAACGGGGCCCCCAAACCTCTGAGCCATAGAGAACTGTGTGCCAGACAAGGATGTCCATGAGAGACATCTTGGATGATATGTTCTAAAAATAGTTACGGAAACACTATCTCTCAAGGAGGGCTTAGGATCCATAGCCCTTGTTCACTCGAGGTTGAAGGGCATGCCACAGACTAAAACAAGGTCTTGTGAACCACATCGTCAGCAAAAAAGAGGATAGAAATCAAAACTTGGTGGAGAAGGCACCCATTGTCATCGTGAATGTGTTCAAGTAGGAAGGACTCAAGCTCATCCATGTAGATCCTAAATAGAATGGGGGGCAAGGGGCACCCCTGTTTGACCCCAATGATACCTCTGATAAAATCTAATACCCCATGGGTTGTGCAAAGACGACCAAGAACCATCTCATACAGATGCATGATGGCAGACAGTAGGGTTTCGGAAATACCAATGCCTCTAAGCCTCTAGAACAATGCCTCGTTGGGAACAAAGTAGAATGCTTTCCGAAAGTCTACATAGAAGCAGTAGACTTTCGAAGAGCAATGTCATGCCTCCTTGATGATGGCCTTGTTACCCCCTGTTATCACATACATTGTAGCTGGAGCTACATGATGCAGACCTGATTTTTTCTAGTCCATTGCCAGTCCTGTGGTTGAGATGAGCCTATTTTTCAGTGGTGATGTATATTTCCGAGCCAGCAATAGCAAATGCCCCCTTGTCATGACCGATCCTACATGACCCATTGAGATGATTCTAGTGTAGTCATGGTTCATTCAGTGCAGAGCAGTTAGCCAATGATGATGTCCTTTGCCCATGGTCAGTTGCAAATGTTTCAAAGGCAAGTATATGGTTGAGCAGAGGTATACATTTATATTGCATTTAGATGTTTCAATTGCTCTACAGTTTATTTTAGTTACTGTGACTAGGCATGTTTACTGACAGTGGCATTCTGAGCTTCATGGTTTGAAACCTGTGTCATGACTGGTTAGAGAGTCCCTAGTGTAAGGTCATTACATATGCTTGCTAATATCTACTACCTTACATGGACTTAGCCCTACCTTTGCTTTGATGGTATCAACTTTCACTTTCTCCACTCATCCTTCTCTTTCGTTTACTAGTTTGATCTCGACTTGTACTTTGACTAGTAAGATCAAGGACTCCCCCCACTTAGACCTCTTTGTTGGATAGACTCCATGTTTACCTTGTGTCTCGGCTCTGGAGTGTGTGGCTCGGCTCTGGAGTGTGTGGCCTATGTCACCGGGATGTTATCCTTTAGTCCTCAAAAGCAAGTATTCCTATAAGCATCGGATCACATAAATGATTATATTGAAATAGATGCAAAAACTCAGCTTAAAACAATGTTGCTAAACACAAAAACAAATAAATAAAATGTCTTTCGTAGCTAGTCAGTTGCCAAGGGACGAGCACTCATCCTTTGTATGATGTAAGGTCGTTTGCCCCTACAGGGCAACAGGGTGGTAACTGCATCGCACCTATGGACGGTGGCGGGCAATGGTGGCAAGACCAAGTCATTATCTAAGGCCCGCAAGGCTACTCAGGGCACTAGCCCTTGGAGGATGGCTAGTGAAAGATGATTAAATGTTAAATGTGAAATGTGAAAGTGCAAAGCTGACAATAAACTAAATGAAAAAGGTTGCTTGTTTAGAGTCTACTGGGAGCATTCCAAGCACTCTACCCATTTGTGAGGCACCGCCATTCCCTGAGTGTTCTCTATCCGACATATGTCCAAGTGCTTTCCCTTTTTCCCTCATGTATGAGAGATTACAATGTCAAAGTTACAAGTCCTTCCCTATTATCCTAGCCTTGTTTTTCCACCTCACCCATCCTAGTAGTCTGTCTAAGTCTATGAGTGAGCATATGTAGGGAACTTAATGAAAGACTTAATAGTTTCTCTCACACAGGTATATTTTTATTGATTATATGGCCACTGTTATGTATTTCATGTTTTAGTCTGGTTACTAACATAGACTTGTGAGCATTGTTCATCTAGCATAGATACAGGATCTTCCATAGTATTGCTCTACCTTCAATTTGAGTGCTTTGACTTGGTCAAACCCAGTTTGACTTGGTCAACACGTTCTAAATTTCCTTAAAATCCAATCTTGAGTTAAAGTATTCCAGTTTATTTTTAATTAAACCCAATTACTACTTTTAACCACAAATGGTTTCTTCACAATGCAGAGGAAAATAAACTGAGAAAGTATAACATCAATCGCATCAATAGAGACACAAACCTTATAGGGTATAAACCCCCGGAAAAACCCAAGATGGGAAAACCGGTGCAGCAGTCTGAGAAGATATTTTATTATGAAGATATAGAACAAATACAATCCAAAAAATCGATTTACCCAACCTGGAAAAATCGAACCACTGAGAATCACTAAGAATAACCCACAGACCTGTACGGTCTCTCTGCGCAACAGTATGGCCCTCTCTGCGTCACTCTACGGAATCCATACGGCCCTGCATCAGCTGTATGGACGGATCCGTACGACCCTGCTCACACGTGCGAGCTATTGTACGACCTCTGCAAAATCTATACGGCCTCCTTCTCTACGAATCCGTACGGTCTCTTCCTCTGCCTGATCACCCTGTCGATCCTCTAGATGAATGCTCCTCCCTCTTCTCTACAAATTTCTTCTTCAAACTTCTCTTTCTCACTCTCCGACCGAATGCTATGAGTAAGAAATATCTTTGTATGTCTGTGTGTCCTCTCCACCAAATCAATCCTCCTTTTAACTCAATGCCTAAGCAAAAACCCTAACATCTCACTATGGATCAATGGATGAGATCCTCCAATGAGATTAATGGCCAACATTAGATTAGCCATTACTTAAATTATTTTCACTTGAACTTTATAAAAGTGACTCCATTAAGTCAATTAATAATTAGACCACTTAATGCACTTTTCCTAAGTCTAAACGTTGGAAAATACATTAATACATTTGGCTTCTTGTTTTATGTCTGCTAGCATGCAAGGACACATGCAATGATAGAAGACCTTCCTTGTTGCCACTTTCTAACACTCCCTCTCAACGAGGAAGGGATTCGGTAGCAACCCCAACTTATCTCTAAACTTCACAAACTTGAGTTTGCAAATTTCCTTGGTGAATATGTTTGCCACCTGCTCATCAGTCTGAATATACTCCAATCGAATGGTTCCTCTCTGAACACAATCTCTGAGGAAGTGATACCGAATGTGTAATGTCCCTTTTTAAGATTTTATTAAAATAGTGAAAATTTCAATTTTTTTCCCTAGTTCGACCTTTGACTAGCTTTGATGTCTTGGTCTCCAAATTGCTCCAATTTCTCCCAAATCTTCTGAGAAGGTGTATGGATGATATTAAAACATAAATATGAGGTTCAAGGATGCTTTAGGACCTTCAAAAGACTTTTGCAAACCTCCTCGAGATTCTAGCCAAAGTAGGAGTTTTTACTAGCAATTTGGGGTTCGATTTCCCCATGGGTAAATGCTGAATATGGCTCTCCAAAAGCTATCAAACCTTCTCGAATTTCTGAACAGAGGTAGAGGACATCTATGGGACAATGTTAAGGTCTCATATGCATAATCATTCAGTCAATTGAGCCTGCTACAACCCTCTCCAAACAGCTACAAAAATACTAGTTTCAACCTTGGGGGAAATGATGGGCAATCTTCTCCAAATGCTATGAAACTGAACCAAATCACTCCAAAAGCTTATACACTGAACATGAAACTTGTAATAAACATTATTGACAGTCCATATATCATTATTCCATCAGTGGTTCACTTGTTCATTCGAATTTATCATTACAACATTGGCAAACATCAACATAGTGGGGAAAAGGCACCATTTTCTCATTAATGATCCGATTTATACATTTCCACTTGGATTCTCGATCTGATAAAGTTCTGAATGTGAAGAACAGAGCATTTACATCATATTACAAAATAAATGGGGAATTAGAAGCTCCCCCAAAGAGTACAATAGCTCACCCAAAGCACCTCTCCTCAAGGATCATGAATATGCCAAGAAAACTGAAAATGGTTGGAGGAATGAGCTGAACCAAGAGTGACCACGAGCTTCCCTGTAGCTTACACCTGCAACAAAAACTCCATTGAAGCTCTCATGAAAAGTCTGAATGACCTTTCCCACTACCAACTAGGATGGGAATCTTTCACCCTCGAAATTGGCTAAGGCAAGTAGAGAAGCACTCCACTAGCTCTCTTCACAAATGCAAATTCTAAAAATGATCAAAAGCTTCTCTCTTATTGTGAAAATCCTCACAGAAGATCTAAGAGATGATGTATACCTCACAAGAAAGTAATTGATTAAGCAAGAAAATAGAAGAAGAGTGGTCAATGCAATATAATGAGCAACAGAATAATAATACAGTAGAACTCGGATAGAAACAAAAATACTTCACACACACTAATTAATTAATCACAATATGGACAAATAAATAGTACAATGCATGAGGATTCGAATGCCTAAGGTGGAAATTCGAATTAGCCTTCATGGAGTGATCAAAGGATCACTAGAGTGCCATCGGAGCACAACTAGTAGTCTATCTCATCATCAGTGGAGTCATCAATGCTCAAGTAATTGTCAACCATCAGTCAAACTGAGTCTAACTGAGTGTGGTAGGTGTAACTGAGTGTAACTGAGTGTAATTGGCACTAACTGAATGAAGGAGGCTCAGTGGAGGGCGCATGAGGAGCTAACTGGAGTCAGAATGGGCAGTCTAGTCTCACTGGAGATCCATCGGAGTGATACAGTCAGTTGAGAGTCAGTCTAGCCTTAAATCAAGGAAAGAACTAATGATGACTCAATTAACTGAAGTGCAACTGAGTGGTAGGTGAGAGAGGGCGCATGAGATGTATGCAATTGCATGAAGGGGCGCACTAAGCACTAAGAGGGCTAAAACTGATCTGAGAGAAGCTCCCGGGGGCTGGCTAACTAAGGGCTAGGTGCTAGACTGATGACTGGGATGCATGCAAATGCATGCAAACCCTAAATAACGCATGCAAACCCTAAAAGTGCATGCATGACTGAAAATGCAAATAATGAAAATGCTGCTAGGACTAGGATGGAGTATAGGAATATCCTAACACCATGTATGCCTATGGATGATGATTGGTGGTCCCACATACTCTTGTTGATGATACCATATGGTGGACATATGATTCATATGATGGTTGATGCAGTTTAGCAGATTTATTATTATTTCCAGATCATCAGATTATGCACTGTCCGGATATGGTGGACCCTATTGTTGACCCCTCAGGTCAACCCATGGTGTATGAGTACACAATTCTAGTAGATTTGGGTCTTCTGGATCCATTGAGACACTTATCATTCAGTTCCGGGCACTTCTGACAGGGATAGTT
Source organism: Larix kaempferi (assembly GCA_027924585.1). Lineage (NCBI taxonomy): Eukaryota > Viridiplantae > Streptophyta > Pinopsida > Pinales > Pinaceae > Larix > Larix kaempferi. Next base: position 7,726,174 of record BSBM01000636.1, read on the forward strand.
GCAGTTATCCACTTGTTGACTAGTTTTGGGCTTGTTTTCCCAACCTGACTAGCAGAGGCATGAGAGGCCAGTTCACCTAGGACGATGTATGAGGAGGGGGTGGTCCAGCCACTTGATTTTAACATTATACCCCCCTCCCAGAGAGCCTGGTGGGCTCAGTTTGACAGCGCAGGCACTCTGGGTGTCAGTTTGGGCAACTTCACAATTATCGAGGCGGATTAAAAATGGAATAAGAGGGTCACTGAGGAATTCGATTTGGGCAACTTAGGAAAGGTTTTGGCATTTGGTCTTCACAGAGGTCTTCTAGGGTGAACCCCCCATCTTCCAGCCAGATATCATCAGTCAGTGGTGTCCACAGCGGCCACAGGAGGCCTTTTACTGCATGTCTCACAGATTTTGAGGACAGGATTTGATCATATGTATTATTTGGACATATTATTTTATATTATTGTGCCATGGGAATGAGGTAGCAAGGATTGATGCCTCCTAGCCCCACCATGAGCTTCTTGAGTCATGTCCATGTCATATGAGGTGGGCCCATGAGTTTTAGCCCCCTCCTAGTGATGACGTCACCTTCTCTTTGAGTGATCCATGTGATATATTGTAGGCTCATCTTGGCCATTGATTTGATTATGAGATCTTTTAATCTCAACCACTCATCTTGTTGTGTTGTAAAGTGGTTTTGAGATCTAGGGTTTTGGTCTTTATTATCCTATATAAGGAGGACACCCCCCTCATTGTAAAGCACTTTTGGGCTCTGGAAAACTTGGAATGAAAATAATATTTTGGGAGATCTACTTCTTGGTTTTGATTGGGTTACTCTTGTACATGTTCTTGCATCTCTTGCTTCTAGACATTGTTTGCTTTTCAGGTGAAATCGACATGAAGAGAGGGAGGCCGAATTGCTTGAAGCTAGCTCAACGTTTTGCTTTGTGGGAAGATTGTAGGGGTTGCTCACATCCCCCATGAGCAAGATGTCTTCATCTTGAGGGAGTTTTTCAATTGTGCTTTGTCCATTGATTGCTTCTTTGATATGACATGCTTAGATCTTATGGATTTGTGGATCAAATTTAACTTGATGTAGTTTGATTTACAGGTTTTCATGGGACATCTCTCCTCCTAGGGCTTGGACGTTTTTGGTTGAAGACACTTGCATCAAGCTTGGAATTGTAACTAGGGCAAGAATTCTCCATATGCTAAGAGGCCGCAAGCTTTGAGGTAAGATCTACAACGTATGTATTGATTTCGCTTGTTCTCCATCCTATTGGTCACAAACTCCATTAAAATCAAAACCCTCATTTTTCTATTTTCTTAGATCTACTTGGATATAGCTTGGCTTTGGGTATAATAAAAAGAACCCACCTCTATAGTATCCATGGCAATTCGGATGTTTGGTGGCATGTGGCCTTCATTTGACCCTTCCCCTAAAGCACTTAGCCTTCCTTGGGTGAGGTCGCACTCCTTGGGAGGGTGAGTTTTGCTACTTCCAAGAAATGGGTAGGTGAGATCCCACTTGATTTGCACTTGTCTCACTTGATAACCTACCCCTAGTGCTTCACCTCTTTGATTTTTGCCTTGTGGACCTCATTCCTCATTTTGAGGGTTGTGCCCCACTTGGGTCATTGGGTGATGCATTTTCAACCTTAGATCTATGGAAATCTAGCCTACCTTGGGGCATGCCACTTAAAACCCACTTTGATAATTGCCTTGACTAACCCGATCTACGTTTTGGCATCATTTGGACTCCATTTGCCCCCTCATCTCAAGGCACTAATCTCCCTTGGTCAATTTGCACTCCTTGGGGTTAGTGTCATTTGCTAGATCCCATAAGTGGGTGTTGCCGAATCCACCTTGGATCCATAGATCCACTGCCCCCTCATCTCAAGGCACTAATCTCCCTTGGTCAATTTGCACTCCTTGGGGTTAGTGTCATTTGCTAGATCCCATAAGTGGGTGTTGCCGAATCCACCTTGGATCCATAGATTCACGTCATCAAACACCCCTTAGTGCCATATCACCCCTAACTTCACCTTGTGGGTCCCATTTGGACCATTTCCATATTTCAAGGAAGTGGGCCCCACTTGTGTATTTTCATGGTACTAGATCTATCCATTAGGTGGCCTTATTCATTCATTGGTTGAAGCATTAGTCACTTCTTAAGCCTCTTCAACCACCACACTTAACTCTTGGGCCCACCTAGTCCTAATCAACTCATTGGTTTCCGTAACTCATCTTTTGACACGCTTCCCTAGGAACCTTTGGGTTAAGTCAATCTTCCTTGATTGGCTAGGGTCTCCCCCTTGGTCTTGACTTGTCCTGATCTAAAGTGAAGAAAGCCTCGGTTATCGTGACTCCCAGCTTGCATTGGGAATCGTGGCATCTCTTGGGTCACCTCTTTAGTTGTCTATCTCCTCTACTATCTCGGATGGGATACCTTTAGGGACAACTACAAGTTGTGTGATAACAATTATCTTGTCCTAAAGAGGACATCTTCTCCCCTTGGGGCGCACTTCACAGTTGATCATTTGTATTTAATAATTTATCATATCATTATGTTGTATCTTTGTAAAAGGTTGAGTCCTAGGGTGATTTATGCCCCTAGTGACCCCTTTATGATGTTAGCCCATGTTATATCATGATGTTTTATTGTATTGGCCCCTCCTAGGGCGTCCTTGGGAAAAAGTGCGCCCCCCTCTTATGACTTAGTCATTGATACATGTAATGAAAAATTAAAAATATCTCCACCATTGATGATCTCTATTGTATCTTTTAATCTCAACTACTCATTCAAAAAGTGGTTAGGGTTTTAGTCTCTCTCGGATCTATTTAAGAGAGAGGACCCCCTCATTGTAAAGTGACTTTTGGCTCTGGATTTCTGGAATAAAGAAAATATTTTATGATCAAATACTTGTGCTCTTGTGGTTGGATGTGAGATGCGGTGATTGAATACTAGTTTTCTCTTGCATTGAAAGATCTTTGTAGTAGCTCTCATATATTTTTTGGATCCATCTTTTGATTGCAATAGGGAGGCCCATTTGAAGAGGGGCGCACTTGTAGAGGGAGCTCACCTTGCTTCTCTCTCCCAGATCGGGGTTCAAACAGGGAGTAGATTTGTCTTATGACCATTTACTCATTCATTATCTATCTCTTGTTGTTTATCATCCATCTTGTCTTGCATTATTGATTGATTCTTCCTCGGTTGTGCAGGATAGGAGGGACACACTTGGCTCCTTGGGCGTTATCTTGGACATGGGTACTCAAAGTCTTCACTTGATCTTGTTGGGGTTAGTCTTCACCATGTGGCATGCATCTACAAACACCAAGTAAGTGATTGCAATTGTTTATCTTTCATTTTATTGATCTGTCCATTAGTCTTCGCTTAGATCTACATTCAAACCCTAACTCCGTAAAATCAAAAAATTCTTTAGGTCACATAACTCAAAATTTTGGTGATTCCTTTATGGGTTTTTATCTCAAGGCCTAGCCCAAGGTGGGTTCCCTAGGGCTCACACTTGGAGGAATCCATCTACCCATTTCCCAAGGAACTGCTCCTCAACTAATTCGCCTCCTTGGTTTGGTCATCTTTTTGGTTAAATTGTGATCCAATCTTTGCTTGTGTGTGTTGAAATTGTCATAACTATCATCAAGCCACCCCACATAGGTGCTAGAAAGCCCTAATCTTCTCTAGATCCACTACTTTGGCTATTTTCTCGAATTCTAAGTCAATTCCCCCAAGGTAGCAGGATTTGATCATTTGTGCTAGCAACTAGATCCTAGATCTGTATCTAAACTCCTAAGTCGCTTTAATCAAACACATTGGGTTGACATTTCATTTATCTTAAGCCTCTCAATCCAAGCATAACCCCTACAGTGACTTCATCCCATAGATCTAGGGTTTCATCTACCCATCACGTTACGTACTCTATCCATTAGTTTGATCTAGTGATTTGGTTTAGATATTTCCTATCGAGATTACATCAGGGTCTCCCCCTTTGCTACCTTGGGCTTTGGTGGCATAAAGCGAAGAGTGCCTCAATTGGTGTGACAACCGATCCATCCGGGGATTGAGGCCCTCTTAGGTCACCTATTTAGTTGTCTGGCTCCTCTACCATCCTAGATAGGATCATCCTTTAAGGGGCAACTACAAGTTGTGTGATAACACCCCCCATTTTGCAAGTGTGTCCACATGTAATTTTTATCACATTTTCGGTAAGGGGTTACATTTTGATGGAGATTTGGATGTCCTAGTATTGATGCTTGTGGAGGCCTTTTCTTGTGGAGTGTTCTTGATCCTTGGCACATATATGGAACCCTAGCACTTTTGGTTATCATCTTTGGTTGAACACCCTCCTTGTTCCTATCTTGTGGCATATGTGGTGGCATTCTAGTGGCTTGGAGGAGTCGTCTCATTCCTCATGGGTTGGTTATCTATTGTGGACACTTGTTCTTGAGTTGGATGCTCCTATTTTTATTGATGGTATCCTTGGTTCATGGATTGATGAGTTGGCATGAAGGTTGGGGTTTGGTTGTTATGTGGACATTTATTACATGTGTTGAGGTTGTTCCCCACTTGATGGAGTATTTCGCATAGATGAGCACCCACCGGTATCTATTTGTTGATTGATAGAGGGTTTGACCCCTTGATGTATGGAAGCAACCTCTTGCACTTGTTGACTTGTTCTACATTCATTGGTTTTCCTTTGATGAGCACCCACCCTTTGGAGGGTTGTTTACACACTCATCAAAGCCATTTTTTATGGGATGTTTTTGGAGGGGTGTCCTAGCTCCGGGAGCAGTTATATTTTGAGAGAGTGGCCATATTTATGCCATCTCAACGCCATTAGTTGCAAAGTGGCCGCAGAATTTATGGAAAGTGGTTATAATAGAAAATCATATAAATATTGAGGAAGTTAGCATTTGCAAACCTACCATTTAAAGAGCCACACTGTATTTTTATCATGCTTACCTTTTGGATCCTTTTCATGGAGAGCATTCACCTTATTTAAGGAAGCACTCCACCCTTTCAGATCTTTTTCTTGGAGCGCTACCTTTGGAGAGCCTTTGGAGGCTAGATTTGACTTCTTCTTGTCATCCTTCACCCTCATTTAATGGATACACCCCTTTCTTGGGCCTTTCTTCTCTTAGATATTGTACTTGTGGCTTTTACCACCATATTTCATGGATGTTGTTAGATTTTGTTAGGATTTGTTGTAGTATTCTGATTTGTTTACTCCTCCCTGGGATAGATCTAGGGTTTTGGTAGATTTAGTATTATTTTATTATGAAGGAAGTTGAGCTCATCTCATATATAAGAGAGTCTCTTCATCATTCATTGCTCATGTTTGGATTGGGGGGGAAATCCCAACAAGACTTGATGAAATATCTCTTGGTGCTTATGGATGGTCGATGCTAGCAATATGATGAGGAAATCTTGTTAATGCCATGGTGTATTTTTTGGATCAACAATGGTTTCTTACTTGGGATGATTTTCAAGTAAACTCTTTACTTTGCAGGTCAAATTTATTTACTTTATGGTTGAATAGGTGGTGTATTTTCAGCTCTGGATTGTATGCCCTAGGATTCCATGTTTGATAAATATTATGCCCAAGTTAGTGTTGAAGATACCACTCTGGTTATTCCCTCGTAGATCCTAGGATAAATCTAGCTTTCGCGGATATGGTAGGAATTGGCTCTCAAACCATAGCTCTCCATGGATGTTAGTAAGCTCTTCATTACTATCCTTGATTTACACCATTTTCCCATTTGATAAGACATTGCTATCCAACCCCTTCATCGCCATTATCTTTTACTTTCATAAAACACCTGGTTTTGCTAGGGTTACTCTTCAAATTCACCTTGTGCTTCATTGTTAAACCATAATAATCCTAGTTAGGAACTCCTCCCATGAGCTACAAAAGAGCTAGCCTAAAGAACAGAAGAGGGTTAGGTGCGGTGACATTGGTGTCCCTCTCGTTTATCCATAGGCCATCATTGATGTTAGAAATTTCATCTCAAGAGGTGGGTTTGTGTGATAACATGCCCAAAGTGTAAGAATGTGATCAATGGTCTAGTGTGCCAATCAAAATCCAACCTATCTAGTAGCGCTAAGATGCCTCTATCCAAGCTCCCCAAAAGGCTTCATATGGAGGACTATAGCATAGAGTTTTGAGAAAGTGCGGCCAATCATGATCTTTCTATAGTTATTGGAATCTACACTAGAGCCCAATTTGTGGATTGAGTGAATAGTATGGTGAGACCAAGGCTGCAGGAAACCTGTATGGACCACATCGTGGAACAAGTCGACCAAGTGACAGTCCAAAGCATGGAGACCATGCTTGAATAGTTATGCCTAGAACCCTTCTTCATTTGCTACTTTGTTGGTATTCATCACTCAGAGTGCCTCCTGGATATCTCGGTAAGAGAATAAGTAGCAAGAGGGAGGGGGGGAGATAACCTAGATTAAAGGTTACCCCCGGATATCATAGAGGGAGGAGGTATGGGAAAACATGGATTTTGGATCAAGATCAGGTGGGAGGTGGGAGTGGTGAGAGAAGATGGTTCGCATAAATTCTTGGGGTAGTGGATGAGGGAGACCATCAACTCCCATCTCCTTTGTGAGATGAACAGTGTTATCAAAACCGGTCCAATTCTTGAAAAAATGGTCGGCCCGACCAGTTTCACCCCTCCACCGCTCCTGTTATCCCTAAAGTTGAACCTAGACTACTGGGGTTCAAGCTTAAGGAAATCTTAAATAGTGGACATAGGATAGCTAGACAGTAATTTTATGAGGTTCTGGTGGCAAATGAATATATGACAAAGGTCAAACAATTCAAAATTAAATAACAGGGAGTATACAAGGTTTCAGTACTTAAAGATGGACAGAAAATGATTGTGAGTATGACTTTATGAATATAAAAGCTCGGGCTCTGTTTCAGAATAGGGGCATAGTTATATGCTAATCAAAAGAATCACAGTATAAAATATTAAGATCATACATAGACAGAATATTGACAGCATACACTTCATTAATTAAAATAGAGAAGGCTCAAAGATCATAATCCATTTCAAAAACAGCCATTTCTGATAAATATAACATAAAAAACCATATACATGCCTGTATATTATCTTCAAAATCGAACTTCCATCATATGTTCCAAGTTCCAACCCCTTTTACTTCATTACTGTCTGATATATATACAAAAGTTTTTTCAAAAATAAAACAGTTTGGAGATCCTATTCTTATGGATCGAATCCCTTCAAAAATAGTAAAGTCTTTTCAACTTTAAACTCTCGAAGCATAAACATAGATAAAATAGTAACAACAAACTGGCAACTACTGAGTCATCATTATCCTAACTTATCAACAAGCTAAATGCTTCTAGAAGACTCAGCTAAAACAGCTAAGTCATCAAGAACCTGTGACCTTTTTTGTAATCTGGTGTACTCAGCATCTGCATTCTGCTCCCAACCTTGCAATTCATCAAGCTAGGTATTCATTTGTTTCAATTGCTCGTGCATAGCCCTCTTCTTCTGTAGTGTGTCTTTAGATATGGTAGCTAGCTTTTGGTAATCAGCATCCTTTTGCCCTAAATATTCTCTTAACCTTTTGTTAGCCAACATGAGGTTTTCATTTATGTTTAAAAGGTATTGGCACTGTTCTTTATAAGACTGCAGAGTCTTCTTGACTTGATCTAATTCTGGAACTATTTCCATCTCTTCCATATTCATTGAAGCTTCATCCTTTTGCAAACATTTCGAACTTGATGCCTCATTTCCAAAATAAACCTGTTTGTTCACATAGAACGCCTCAGGTATATGCCCTGTATTCCCCTGCAGATCTATAAAGTTTTCATTTTCAGACATAAAAACATCAGACACCTGAATGTCTTTCTCATTGTCAGAGTCATTAACAAGAATGATGTCACCTCCTTTCACAGGTTTCTTCATCAATTTTATTTCTGCATCCAACTTACTTCTCGACCTAGTTCTTGGCCCCAAATCCAAACCTCTTGTATTTAGAGTTTTAATTTGCTCATCTTCATTGGAATTTGGATTTTTAATAGTTAAACTGAACACATCTGACTTCTCAATATTAGACTGTGTTATCAACTGATTTGTACAATAGTTGAAACCTCATTGAGCCGCCATGTTGGAACACATCAGTGTTCACTTCCAGAGTATCTGGGTTTCAGATATTTGGGTCTAGCCAGTTTTGTTTCTGAGTCGACATGACCATGGCCCCATGGGGGTTTGTAATAAAGTGTGCTAGTAGGGTCTGAGTGGCTCGGTTCCCCATGACTGGATTAAACAACTAAGGTATTCCAGGGAGTTTTTTCACCGTCAGATTATACTCCGCTTCAGGCGAGATATAATCTCTTGGTTTTTCTCCCGCTTCCTCCAAAGCTGGAATGCCCGATTTTGGAAATTTTTCCATGGGGGGTTATTAGGGTCCAACTAATATGTATAAACCTACTAGACACTATTAGAATAGGTTTTGTTCATGTCCTAAGTCTCTAGGACCCCCAGAAAAAATTTCGAAAAAAAATTTACCGGACGCGTTGGATTTGGGGTTTTTTTTTTTATTTTTTAATTATTTTTAAATTTTAATTAAATTTCTCTATAGTTTAAGTAGAGAAATTTGAGTCTGTAATATGTCAGTCGTCTGGGGTCCGAATTTAGTGTTTGATGGCTCGTTTCATAAGCCAAAAATCACACATGACCCATGGACCAGCTAAACCCAACTTTCGGATGTCAATTCAGCCTCATAACTAATATTTTCTCTAAAAAGACATTTACAGAGAAATTATTAATTAAAATAATAAAATTGAATATTTTGGAGATAATCCAAATCTCTCCAAAATTAATCAATTTAATTAAAATAAAAGGCTAAATGACATGGCAATAGACATTTATGAAGATTCCAATCAACTCCAAGTGATTCCAGTCAACTATCCAGTCACCAGAAGATTATCCACTCAAGCTAATTCGCCCTTCTTCCTTCAAAACTCGATTTAGTGATGTGTTAACTATTGATTGGGTTGGTGGTTTTGCATTTAAGACTAAGGTGGGCGCCCTCATGACTCACCCAATCCCAAAGCTTGGCTCTCCTTGCAAATTCGAGTTAGTGCCTACCACCACTCCACTTGTCCTCTACCAACCAACTCGCATCCTCCTCTAAAGCTCACGCATATCTACCCTATCCTCACGTCAATCCTTGTTGTAGCATGTCTATTCGTTGGGTGATACTTCCCATGCCTCAATGAAGTCGAGTTTGCCACCTATCCACTCATACCTACCAATAAACTCGAGTTTGTCCATTGTCTAGCTCTCCAAGCTTGGTTTGATTGGAATTCGACCTTCATGTCTATGCCAATTCGACCTAGGGTTTTAGCTTCTAGTTTTACTATAAAGAGAGGCCCTTTTGGGTTATTATCTCGTGGAGAATTTTGGGCAAACTTACTCTGCCAAATTGTATATGTGTTATAGCTTTTGCTAATTGAAATAAAGAGGCTTTGGAGGTCCATATGGTGTGTTGATTTTGTTCATGGGAATTGCTTCAAATTAATCAAGGTGATATTGCTCCATGTTTTTTGCTTACATGTTCCTTGTTTTGATCAAATTTTTTAAAGCTTAGAAGACTTTTTAAAGTCCATAGGATGGGCATTTGATTTCAATTTGTCCATTGATGTTGGGTTGCTTGTGATTTAGAAGTAGTGAATTGTAGTCGGAAATACTAACACTCTTCTTGTCTCTTTCAACTTTGCATACTATATTTGATCAAACTTGTTTGTAAGTGATACATTTTGCAGATCTCATAGGTTTTGAAGAGGAGTTGGAACTAGGTTGTCTCCTCCATCTCTTCAAAGAACCCATTTTTCCCAAACATTCGTGCATTGTAGGATCTCCCAAGTCGATCTCACAAACATCAAGATTTTGGCATGAAGTGTTAGATTCAAAGATCCATCCATTTATCAAAAATATTCTTAAAATTTGTTACTAGTTACTTTGATCTACCTCCATCTTGTGGAAACCCTTTCTAGATCTTGATCCAAAGTTGGTTGTTTGTCTTTTCAAGCCTTAGATTAGTTTGCCATAAGGTTGAAGTTCCTTCAACCTTGGGGAATAGCTTGGGATGTGTTCCCTTGTGCTCTCTTCAACACTTGTTGTCGGCGTATCACCAGTTAACAGGAGGATTTTCAAGACAGTGTTTCAAACCCTCAAGTGTTCCACTTGAAACCCTTTGCTCTTGTTTTGCTAGCCCATTCCTCCTTGCCCTAGTCTAGCCCTAGCCATCCTATCTCCTTCCTCTCGTCCCATTCTAGTCTCTGCCCTTCATTGCATTCGTCCTACCCATTTGCTCTCGTCTTACCCTTTTTGAGTGCCTCTTTCCTCTCGTCTTATCTCCATTTAGTGCCTTCAAAGCTTCCTCCCTCCTTCCCTTTCGTCCCATCTCTCTAGGTCTCCTCTCGTCCACCCTAGTTTCTCATTCCTTTTTGCCCTACTCCTTAGCCCTACATCCTCCCTCTCGTCTTACCATTTGCTAGCTCTCCTTCACCTCTTCGTTTTTGCCCTTAGGTTACTCCTTCTCCCTTTCTCGTCCATCCCTATTTGGGCCCTAAAACACCACAAAAACAAACAACAATTTGTTAGTAGTAGTTTTGTTAAGATTTCATAGTTAGTTTTGCATTTTACATTGTCATTAGTTTAGATTTTATACTTGTTTAGTTGGTAGTTTCGTTTGCATTTGATAGATCTCATCAAAAGATAAAAACTTGCATTGTCTTTGAAGTATTTAGCTATTCGCATGTTGGGATCTCTTCTCCATACTATCATAGCTTGCATGTAGCATTAGATCTCCTTTATAGACTTTAGTTTTGTTAAAGTTTCAATTTGTTTTGGTTACCTAACATCTAATGGGTATTTGAGTTGTTCACTTTTGGTAGATCTTTCCTTGAGAAAGAGGAACTTTGATAAACAAGAAGAAGCTTCAAATACAAAAAGTTATCCAGAGGACAAAAAGACGATCCAAACCAAGACTAGTATTTATCCTTTGTAATAGCTCTTAGAAGTTTGTTTTAAATATTTTCAAAGTTACATCTCTCAAAGTCCTTCAAAGGGTTAGAAACCCAAGGCAAATTGTAAAATCTTAATAAAAGTTAAGTGGAGGAGGCCTCCACTTTTTTGGGTCTTCTTCCCCATTTGGGGAAGAGTGTCGTGTTTGGTTAGCCTAGATCTGTTATTTCATGTTCTTAGATTAGTTTCCATTTCAATAAGTTATTTTTGTTATCATTTTCGATTCACTTACCCCCATGCTCTCCCGAGTACGGTCTTTGACCTGAAAGAGATTCTTGGGTAGATTAGAGTTTATTTTTGGTTTAGTACTTTACTTTTCATCTTGTATTTTCTCTTCCAAACCGTGACCAGAGAAGAGCTAACTTTGGGATTGCATCCCGAAGGCCACATAGCCTTGTGGTAGCTTCTCGTTCCCCCATCAGCTTCTTGTGGACATCCAGCTAGCTGGAAGGTTTCCAGGACTGGTGGCTTCTAGTGGTTGATCTTGTTCGGAGATTGATCCCACCTATTAGATTAGAATTTGTGTGGTAGAACACTAGACTTTTCAAGTTTCATTTTATTTTTGCAAGTAGTATTGTTAGCAATATTTCACATATTTCCAATCTATTACATGGTTTAATCATTTCAATTTGAAGTATATTGCTTTTCAACTACTATTTGCTTCTTAAGACGAACCAAAGTCTCTTGAACTTGGCCAAATCCAAGTCAAGAGCACCCTCTATCGGAGGGCATTTTTAGTATTGCATCATTCCCTGCATTAGGCATTTGTTAATTAGCAAGTCTCTTGAACTGTGGTCATAAGATCAAGTCAAGAGCGCTCTCTGTCGGAGAGTTGAACAAAGTGCTCTAAACATAAAATTTCCAACCCATACTTCCCTTTAATTAATTTATCTTGGTTTCTGTCCTACACCCGTATGCTCTGCCAACTGGAAACGGTTGGGCTGGTACTCAGAAAGGTGTAAGACTTGTTAATTGCATAAGTGATAACATTAATTAAAATTTTACCCCAAACCCCAACCAAGACAAAATTACTGAGTTCTTCCTGAAGAGGTGGTGCCGGGAATCCATTGTCAGACTCGAGGGCGGTCAAGCCGTAAGCACACTTGCCCTCTTTGCAATCTGGGTGCTCCCGACCTATCACCTAAAAGGTTGCCAGTGTTTTTATTGGTCAAGGTTCCACTTTTTGAATATCCTTGTTCTTAGCCATAATAATCAAGACCATTAAAATCTTTAATTTACCAAGATAAGCTGCAAAACGATCTCAAGAACTTTTATCTCAAACACTTGTATCAGGCATTTTTCAGCCACTTATACATTTTTTACTCTATAAGGCACTGGTCCTTAATCACAATATTTTATTTTGCTTATTATCAATATTGGAGTACTTGCTTTAATTGTTGTATAAGAGTGATTCATATCTGATTCAGTGTATCTTCTATCTTCTCTTGCAACGTGGATTGCGTTATCTTGGTTTCATTAAGATATTATTGTGTCTCTCACTTTCAAAAAACTCCTAAGCAACACCCATCCGCATCACAACACAAAAAACATTTTAAACACACAAGAGCATTAGACAACTCTTTTTTAGGGACTACCCCCCTTGGCTTCGTTAGGAGTTAGCCTAAACGGAGGAGTTGGGATTCAGGTGACAGTACCTGGCTCATTGCTTGCCCCCAAGGCCACACCTCTCTCACTTGTAGTGAAAAGACAGCTTTCGAAAGATTTCTGCTGCTGGTGTGCAATTTGGCGGACAACATCTTTGCCGCTGTTGCCGGGGACAAATCTTTTTGTTCCTGGACAACCTTAGTTTTTTCTAGTTTGTTTTACCTTTTTTGATAGATTTCATATCTATCTGGCGACTCCGCTTCACTTTTTTTTAGTTTTACTTTGGTAGATTTTTAGTCTAATCACTCTCTGAAATTAGACTTGGATCCACCTGGCGACTCCACTGTCAGTTAACACATCAAGGTATTCAACCAGAAGAAACTCTGAAGGCTTGCTTAGTTTTATCCCCGAACCTGAAAAGGTTTATAGGAGAAGACTAAACAAACTTGCTTCTCGTAAAATCCTTGAAAATCTTAGATCCGAGTCTATTTTAGACATCCATTCTTTGTTTCAAGAAAATCAAGAAAATCAAATAAACTCTCAAAACAATAATTGTTTCCTTTCCACAATGGGTGAGTTTTTTACTCAACTCAATTTTGCTCAGATACCAGGTCAACCTCACGACATTCCTAAGAAGGCTATTGATAAACTCACAAATTTCAATGGCACTGATGCCTCCATATCTGCTGAACAACATATCCGAAACTTCACTAAGTTGTGTAGTACTTATATCAGGGGAGCTGATAAACATGAGGATGTTTATATGACTCTTTTTGCCCTATCCTTGGAAGGAAAGGCAGGGAACTGGTACGACAATTTACCAGACAACTCTTTTGCCACCATAGCAGCTTTCAAGACGGCTTTCGTCAACAAGTTTGGTTGCAAAAAAGAACCTAGACATTTAGTTGCATCCCTAACTAACATGAAGAAGACGGAGAATGAAACTATGGATGAATTTAACACAAAATTCATGGAGTTGTCAAATTCCATCCCTGACACCTATGCGCCTCCTGCGGCTCCTTTATTGGATTACTACATAGAAGCATTAAGTGGCAAGGTCCAATACCAAATCAGAGATAAAGAACCAGCTACCTTGCTTGATGCTCAAGATTTGGCCATTAAGATTGACAAGAACATGAAATCTTCCGGAGAGTCAAATATCCAGGGATATTCTAGATCTCAACTTCTTTCAAAACCAATTGAGCACAAAGACAAAGAGCCTATGAAAGACTCTTATGAAAAGAAAATGATGGACGTGTGAGAGAATGGAGAAAGCTGAACAGAAACATGTGAGCCAAATAAAAGAGTTACAAAACAAAATCATCAACATGGAAAGAACACAAGTTCAACAAATTCAACATACACAACCAGCGCCTAGGAATTTCCCTGCTAAACCTACTTGGCAAAGGAAACCTCCTAACCATGAACAGAGGCCTCCTCATCAACTAGAGGCTGCTAACATGGTTGAGTATGCGAAGCCCTTTTGTAGAGCATGCAAGGATTTCCATCAGGAATCTGGTTGCCATTATGCCTGTTTTGTTCAAGAGCATGGTTATCCTGAAGGATGTGGCCCTAGTACTTCATCAGACGAGCCTGTTTTTATCAACCATGTAGGAAATGAATATGAAAACTTTGATGTGAATCAAGCCAACCAGGGTTATCAGCAGATTGATTATATGACTCAACTTTACGGTGAGATGCCACCTAGTATCAACAACAGCCAGAGATTCAAAGGAAACACATATCAAAAGAAACCAAAGGAGGGACCTGTTATCACCTAGGATGTAGTTACCCCTATGGATGGATCCAGTCATGGATGGCAATAGGGAAGGGCAACTCAAAAGGTGCAACCACGATCACCTCGACCTCCAATATGTATGGTTGTCACGAGAGTCGAGGCAACCTTCGCTTTATGTTATCTAGCCCAGACAACAAAGGGGGAGACCCGATCTACTCCCGACAGGAGAGATCAAAACCAAGACACCAAATCAGGGTATTTCTAAGTGAAGTTAGGTGTATGGTTTATCCTAGACCTAAAGATGAAGTCACAAGCCGAGTGAGGGGTTCAATAGGTATAGCTTTGGTTCATGGTTGATGTAAGAGTGACTTATAATGTTTGAAGTGAGATCTAGGGCTAGTGTACTAGTTCAATGTTAAAAGATCCACTGCCTTGGGAACTGTGTCCAATGCAGGGTAGTTTAAGGGTTGTATTGGGGCTAACTAGTACAGACGTCAAGCTTGACCACGATACATGATAGCTTCAAGGGTTTAGTTCACCATGCATAGGTCAAACCACAAGTCAATCCAACAATCTAGGAGAGTTGAATTAACTTGGAGAGAAACCAGTGCCTTGGGAATTGGGAAGTGGAGTCAAAGTAGGGTTGACTTGTGGTTTAGGACTCCTAGTACTTGGGACAAGTAGGCAATATAGGTCTTGATGGATGAATGGGTCTAGATCTAGAATTGACCCAAGTGGACCACAATCCCTTAAAACAAGGAATGCAATCCCCAAGGCAAGATTTGACAAAGTGACAGTCTAGACATAGGTTTTGAATTATTCCGGTTTCAGACCTCCAAAAATCTCAAGTACCCAGTTCCTGGAAGTGAGTCAACTCACTTCTCCAAGGTGGTGCGACTTTGCCCAAGGAGGCTAAAAAGTGGGGTTAGGTGGGTCAAATCAAGTCGGATGGCATCCAAATTTTAGATCCGAGTAGATCGGTCGGGTAGGAGTATGGATCTATAATTTCGTGGCAATCCACCGGTTAGATCTTAGTAGATCTGAGTTTAAGTGTTCCAAGTGGTCCAAAATGGGGTTTAAATCCCTTGAAATGTGGAATAGGGCCCACAAGGTGAATTTCAGAAAAGTAACAACCTAGGTGTATGTTATTTGATGTGTAGATGACGAATCAAGTGGAATCTCAAACACCCATCACCTAGATCTAAGTCAACCTGCTCAAACTAGGAAGTGCCCCTTGCTTGGGAGAGGCTAAGTTGGCCTGGGAAGGGGGTCAAACGGAGGTCAATCCTCACCAAACTATAGATCCGGGATGCCTTGGATGCTATAGAGGTGGGTTTTCAGTATTATGCTCAACAACCCACTAGATCTAAGTAGATCTGAGAAAATGTAAAATGGGGGTTTTGAAATATTTAGGGTTTTTAGATATTTTTGACAATTGGATGGATCATGGAGATAGAACTTACCTTGAGATCATACCTGAATGATGTGAATGAGATGCCTTGATGTTGAGGAAGATTCCCGCAGAGATCAAATGAGAAATTGTTGATTTGCTTGCCGATTGGATGCCCTAGCCCACAAGTGCGCCTTCCTCTACCTGTCAAACCAAGGAATGAAAATTCAATCAGTAAGATCAAGTATGGAAGAAATACAAGAGAAATGCAACAGTAACATGAAATAGAAGGTCCTGGGACAGTAATACTCCCTGTTACCAACGAAGAGCTCCAAAGAAGAAGTAGGGAGAGTCTTCCCCTACCAATACCTCCTCCTCCAAGCAAATCGGCCTCCACCTGTAGATGCAAAATCGTGGTACAAAAGATATGGCAAACAAGATCTCCAATAACTCAGTGCAAAGGAAGAACCAACGAACGAACACCAAAAACATTCACCACAACATTGGAGATAGATGCAATAATAATTTTCTATTCCAATAATCCAGAGCCAAAAGTCCCCTTTACAATGAGAGGCTCTCTCCTTTAAATAGGAAGGAGAGGCACCAAAACCCTAACCACTTTTTGAATGAGTGGCTAAGATTAAAAGATACAAATGTCTAATCAATGGTTGAGATGAGCTCAACAATAAAATACATGGATCACTAATAAAATATTATGTAAGTGGACAAAATCGCCCTATAAGAGGGGAATCCCACCAAATAATGATGACAAAATATCATAAGAGGCTCATGGTGGGTCCAAGGGGTAATTCTATCCCTCCTTGGTCAATCCCCATAGCACAATAACCCAAAAATAATCATGAATGTACCAAATCGTGCCTCCATAGTGAAGTCGTGGTCCTCAAAAGACCTCAAAAATCCACAGAAAGTGCCATAAGTGATGGATGCGGGCCCCGATGAAGCTGAAACTGCTGGAGAAGGTGTGGAAGACCCCGATCTATCATCACTGATCATCCCATGCCATAACTTTGCCTCAGTAGCCCAAATCGATTTCCTCAATAGCCATTTCTACCAATCCTGAAATGCCTCGGGAAGCGTGAAACTGCCCCAAACAGCCTCCTGGAGTGCTGGCGCTGTCAAGGTGAGGTCACCAATGTGTCCGGAAGGGGGGTAATATGGTAAAAACAAGTGGCTGGACCACCCCCTCCATCATCAGCGCCCTAGGTCAACCGGATAAAAATCACATCTGCTCTGACAGGGCCTCAAACAGATCAAAACTGCACTGGGACAGCCTACTGAGGCTCAATCATCACTGTAAGTGCCCGGAACTGAAAACAAACTGTCCCATTGGACTCAGAAGGTCCAAATCCATCCAAGATGTGTACTCATACACCATATGAGTCTCTGCATGATCAAAATAAATATCCAATATACCGGAACAAGGCCAATAATAATGATCTGTAAATGACCAAACACTGCTGTAACCCAAGAATCATCATCATAACCCTGTAGCTGCTGCATAGAATCATCCTGTATGTGTACATAGACCATATATCATCTATCCATATCATCATAAGGTCCAACATCTGATGTCCCATGGTCCTCCATGGTCAAACTAGGTCTAACCAAGACCAAATATAACTCAGACCATCATCAATAGCTGCTGCAAAGTGTCAAGGTTAATACATGCTCTACAACTTATTCAAATAACAATTATAACACAGAGTAATCATGACTGGCGATCTAAATCCAAATATATAGTGTCGTTAATTATTATTATTACTCAGACTAGACTTTCAGGATCATACTCACTTCATAGTTGTGATCAATTTGCTAGTGAAGGATGAAGGCTGAAATAATTGGCTAGGCTAAGGGATGACTTGACTGCCTTGACTTTGTGACACTTTGGCAAGGGAAAGGGAATACACACCATAGTATATACTGAATGAGCAATAACACAGGGAATGGAGGTGTCTCACAAATGGATGAGTTGTTTAAAGAGGGTTTATTCACCTTCACAGATGCGCACAATCCATAATACAAATAAGGCCAGCAATTGTTTAGATATAGCATTTAAGTTCCATTGCTTTTAGGGCCTGAAGTTTCCATAGCCTTGATCTATGTGTGTTTACAAACACATTGCATAGATTTACATTTTTCTTTAGGCTTTCTGCTGCAGGTGTGTTTTTAAGGCACTTGTTTACCTGAGCACTTCTAGGTGTGTCATGGACAACTTGTTTACCTAGGTATTTATTTTTCCAAAAGATATAACATTTTATTTTTCATAGCCATTTTCATTTGGCATTCCTTTCATTCATGTGTGTTTAAAAACACATTGCATGAATGGGCTTGTTATCACCTAAACTGTAGTTACCCCTATGGATGGATCCAGTCATGGATGGCAATAGGGAAGGGCAACTCAAAAGGTGCAACCACGATCACCTCAACCTCCAAAATGTATGGTTGTCACGCCAGTCGAGGCAACCTTCGCTTTATGTTGTCTAGCCCAGGCAACAAAGGGGGAGACCCGATCTACTCCCGACAGGAGAGATCAAAACCAAGACACCAAATCAAGGTATTCTAAGTGAAGTTAGGTGTATGGTTTTTCCTAGACCTAAGGGTAAAGTCACAAGCCAAGTGGGGGGTTCAATAGGTATAGCTTTGGTTCATAGTTGATATAGTAGTGACTTACAATGTTTGAAGTGAGATCTAGGATGAGTGTACTAGGTCAATGTCAAAAGGTCCACCGCCTTGGGAACTGTGTCCAATGCAGGATGGTTTTAAAGGATATATTGGGGCTAACTAGTACATAAGACAAGCTTGACCATGATTCATGATAGCTTTAGGGGTATAGTTCACCATGCAAAAGTCAAACCACAAGTCAATCCAACAATCTAGGAGAGTTGGGTTGTCTTGGAGTTAAACCAGTGCCTTGGGAATTGGGAAGTGGAGTCAAAGTAGGGTTGACTTATGGTTTAGGACTCCTACAACATGAGATAAGTGGACAGTATAGGTTTTGATGGTTAAATGTGTCTAGATCTAGGTTTGACCCAAGTGGACCACAATCCCTTAAAACAAGGAATGCAGTCCCCAAGGCAAGATTTGACAAAGTGACAGTCTAGACCTAGGTTTTGAATTATTCAGATTTCGGATCTGCAAAAATCTCAAGTACCCAGTTCCTCTAAGTGAGTGAACTCACTTCTCCAAGGTGGTGCGACTTTCCCTAAGGAGGCTTCAATTTGGGTTTAGGTGGGTCAAATCATGTCGGATGGCATCCAAACTTTAGATCCGGGTAGATCAGTCAAGTAGGAGCATGGATCTATAATTTCGTGGCAATCCACCGGTTAGATCTTTGTAGATCTGAGTTTAAGTGTTCCAAGTGGTCCAAAATGGGGATTAAATCCCTTAAAATGTGGAATGGGGCCCACAAGGTGAATTTCAAGAAAGGGACAACCTGGGTGTATGTTATTTGATGTATAGATGTCAAATCAAGTGGAATCTCGAACACCCATGTTCTAGATCTAGGTTGGCTTGGGAGAGGGGTCAAACGGAAGCCAATCCTCACCAAACTATAGATCCGGGATGCCGTGGATGCTATAGAGGTGGGTTTTCAATATCATACCCAACAACCCACTAGATCTCAGTAGATCTAAGAAAATGCAAAATTGGGGTTTTAATTGATTAGGGTTTTAGATGTTTTTGACAATTGGATAGACTATGGAGATAGAACTTACCTTGAGATCATACCTGAATGATGTGGTTGAGATGCCTTGATGTTGAGGAAGATTCCCGCAGAGATCAAATGAGAAATTGTTGATTTGCTTGCCAAGTTGATGTCCTAGTCCACAAGTGCGCCTTCCTCTACCTGTCAAACCAAGGAATAAAATTCAATCAGTAAGATCAAGTATGGAAGAAATACAAGAGAAATGCAAATAGTAACATGAAATAGAAGGTCCTGGGACAGTAATACTCCCTGTTACCAACGAAGAGCTCCAAAGAAGAAGTAGGGAGAGTCTTCCCCTACCAATACCTCCTCCTCCAAGCAAATCGGCCTCCACCTGTAGATGCAAAATCGTGGTACAATAGATATGGCAAACAAGATCTCCAATAACTCAGTGCAAAGGAAGAACCAACGAACGAACACCAAAAACATTCACCACAACATTGGAGATAGATGCAATAATAATTTTCTATTCCAATAATCCAGAGCCAAAAGTCCCTTTTACAATGAGAGGCTCTCTCCTTTAAATAGGAAGGAGAGGCACCAAAACCCTAACCACTTTTTGGATGAGTGGCTAAGATTAAAAGATACAAATGTCTAATCAATGGTTGAGATGAGCTCAACAATAAAATACATGGATCACTAATAAAATATAATGTAAGTGGACAAAATCGCCCTATAAGAGGGGAATCCCACCAAATCATGATGATAAAATATCATAAGAGGCTTATGGTGGGTCCAAGGGGTAATTTTATCCCTCCTTGGTCAATCCCCATAGCACAACAACCAAAAAATAATCATGAATGTACCAAATCGTGCCTCCATAGTGAAGTCGTGGTCCTCAAAAGACCTCAAAAAATCCACAGAAAATGCCATAAGTGATGGATGCGGGCCCCGATGAAGCTGAAACTGCTGGAGAAGGTGTGGAAGGTCCCGATCTATCATCACTGATCATCCCATGCCATAAATTTGCCTCAGTAGCCCAAATCGATTTCCTCAATAGCCATTTCTACCAATCCTGAAATGCCTCGGGAAGCATGAAACTGCCCCAAACAGCCTCCTGGAGTGCTGGCGCTGTCAAGGTGAGGGCACCAATGTGTCCGGAAGGGGGGTAATATGGTAAAAACAAGTGGCTGGACCACCCCCTCCATCATCAGCGCCCTAGGTCAACCGGATAAAAGTCATCTCTGCTCCGACAGGGCCTCCAACAGAGCAAAACTGCACTGGGACAGCCTACTGAGGCTCAATCATCACTGTAAGTGCCCGGAACTGAAAACAAACTGTCCCATTGGACTCAGAAGGTCCAAATCTATCCAAGATGTGTACTCATACACCATATGAGTCTTTGCATGATCAAAATAAATATCCAATATACCGGAACAAGGCCAATAATAATGCGCTGTACATATACAAACACTGCTGTAACCCCAGAATCATCATCATAACCCTGTAGCTGCTGCATAGAATCATCCTGTATGTGTACATAGACCATATATCATCTATCCATATCATCATAAGGTCTAACATCTCATGTCCCATGGTCCTCCATGGTCAAACTAGGTCCAACCAAGACCAAATATAACTCAGTCCATCATCCAAGGCTGCTGAAAAGTATCAAGGTTAATACATGCTTTACAACTTATTCAAATAGCAATTATAACACATAATGATCATAACTGGCGATCTACATCCAAATATATAGTGTCGTTAATTATTATTATTACTCAGACTAGACTTTCAGGACCATACTCACTTCATAGTTGTTATCAATTTGCTAGTGAAGGGTGAAGGCTGAATTAACTGGCTAGGCTAAGGGATGACTTAGCTGTCTTGACTTTGTGACACTTTGGCAAGGGAAAGGGAATACACCATAGTATATACTGAATGAGCAATAACACAGGGAATGGCGGTGTCTCACAAATGGATGAGTTGTTTAAAGAGGGTTTATTCACCTTCACAGATGCGCACAATCCATAATACAAATAAGGCCAGCAATTGTTTAGATATAGCATTTAAGTTCCATTGCTTTTTGGACCTGAAGTTTCCATAGCCTTGATCTATGTGTGTTTACAAACACATTGCATAGATTTACATTTTTTCTTTTAGGCTTTCTGCTGCAGGTGTGTTTTTAAGGCACTTGTTTACCTGAGCACTTCTAGGTGTGTCATGGACAGCTTGTTTACCTAGGTATTTATTTTCCACAAGATATAACATTTTATTTTTATGGCCATTTTCATTTGGCACGCCTTTCATTCATGTGTGTTTAGAAACACATTGCATGAATGGGCTTTTCATACAAGATATAGCATTTCATTTTCCAGATTTTGTATTGATGGCAGCACTAAAAGGTTCAGGTTTAGCCAACACAACTTTAGTGACTAGGGGGAATTCACAAGGAACTCCAACTCACCATAGGTAAGTTTTGTCACCAACTCAGAGCCGAGACACAATAAACAGGGAAGCTCATCCAATATAGAGGCTACAGTGGGGAAAAGTCCTCCATGCCACTAGTCAAGTAGTAAGTCAGGGTGATAATCTAAAAGGTAGGCCATGGATGGATGAAGACAATGAAATGATGGAGCCAACACTAGCAAGCCAAAGTATGGTGTAATGATCACCTCTATTCTCCCTAAGGAGGGTATGTACCAATGAGTATGAATAGTGAACTTCTAAGTCTGAGTAGGGACAGTATAATATATATATAATAGATCAACCAGGTCCATATATCTATATGATCGCCAGATCATGACACTAAGTGCTAAGACATGCTATAAGAATAAGTATAAAAGCAATCTAACCATAACACCATGATATACCTGCTGAGTCATATACCTGCAAGCTCATCAACCTGTACCATCATCTGTCCTCTGAGACTGCTGCTGTAACTCTGGGCACTACTGTCTGCTCTGTACCAATGATATAATGGCTACATCGGTCATCTCTCTGAGTGTCCTGAAACTCAGTCATGGCATGGGGAATGCAACTGCTGTCCACAATCTGATAGTGATCCAATATAGATGCTCATCTCGGCATCTCAAATGCAAGGGAACTGGCTGAATAGTGTACTGGAATGAGAAAAATAATGTATGGTAGCCCGGCTACTATATATGTGATAACATCTGGCTCCGGCTGGGACAAGTGCTCTGCTGAAATGAGCGCTTGAGAACCTCAGAATCTCTGGTCCTCGAATCTCTGCTACTCGAATCCACGATCCAGCACTCTACCATTTTATTTCAAGCTTTTATTCTTGCAACCTATTTTCTGCATTCACAAACATCAAAAATACCTCATGCCGCATGTGTGGGAAAAATATAAAATCAACTGAAATAACATCTATTCTATGTCAGAGATATAAATGCATGAATTATAAATGCAGAAAGTAAATTAAACTACTAACATAATTTTGCAAAATTTGAAATTTATTGTGCAGGAAAAGAAAAAGTGACAGGTACTCAGCTAAACTAGAAGCTTACAAAGGAGCTCAGAGACTAAGAAGGTGCCAGACTCAATGGCTGAAAAGACTAACTACTGCCTGAGTAGGCTTATTTGGTTTCCTACCTACCCTAATCTAACCAATCATCACAAATGCTAGGTAAAATCATAAATCCAGTGCAACCATTCATCAAACATATTAGTGATTCTTCTTTGATTTCTGGTAATGAAACAAGTCATGATTGGATTAAAAATCAGAGAATTTGATAATGCAATCTTCCAGGTTTGTTCAAAAATTGCATAAAGGTTTGAATGGTGCAAAATGAAATCATGCCAAGGAAAAGATTGACTACTGCAAACATCCTCCATCCAAGAATTGATAGGATCATAAAATTCATGCAAGTTATTGCTTAAGATTGATGGAGGAAAAATACAAGGCTTGTAACTCAATTCTTTTTCATAGAACATAACTTCCTCATTTACTTCTCTTACATATTCAATTTGGTTCTCCCTGGGATTAATGATCAAATAGAAACCAAGTGGGGATAACTTAAAGTTCAAAGGACGGAAAAACAAAGTCAAGCCCACTTGATGCTCAAAAATCGAGAAAATGTGAAATTGATCTTTAAATATCTTTTCTAGCCACCAAGAATGATTGATAACATGACAACAAGCATTATGGTTCCAAAGTGACTGAAAAGGGAAATGAAGTGCTTTTTCTCCAAACATGTAATCATGCTTATACTTCTTTTTGAAAATTTCCAGGGCAAAAGATTGACTAGAGCACCAACCCAAAGATGATTGAAACAGTTGGGAAGGGAGGGTGGATTGCAAATATGAAAATTCTCCGGAATGGATAAACAAGCTCGACCTTAGATTTTGATAATAGAAAACATTCTTTATTCTAGGAATAATTTCGAGCTTTTGATCAAATTTAATATTTATAACCTGAGGACAAGATTGGCCATAACTATTTAACTCTAAGTTATCTAGATTAAAGATGAAAAAAGGAAAATTTAAAAATTCATTGTAAGAAGTGGAACAAAGATTGGAACACCTAGTATGATTTATTAACTCCTCCTCATCTTGATATTGATCTTTTATTAATTCATCATTAAAATTATAAGAGGATAAGTGATCATTTTCATTTAATTGATCAGGGGTGAAATTAATAATTTCATTTAACATATCCTGATTATTTGCACAATGATCACCTGAAATCACCACTAGAGGATCTTGATCTATGTCCCTACTTTCTTCTTCTTCAGTAAGTTGATAAGGAATTGAATAATCACTAAATACAAAATGACTAATGAGTTTCTCTGAGGGAGGAACTTCAGTAGATTTGTTAACTAAAGGCTGATCCTCAGAAATTCCCTCAGGATCAGGACTAGGACTACCTAAAAAGCAATCTGAAAACTTATGGTTTGTACAATGATTAAAGATTTGACTTTCGATTGACTCAAAAGTAGAAGACTTATCATCAGAAGAAATTGGGCAGGAAAGGTCATCTCTGGATGTTGACAAATCACTTGATATTTGATTGTTAAATGATTCAACAATAGGATCAGAAAGGGGAAGGTTTTGATCTTGGATTTGATTTGAAAGATACATATCATCGAATTCACTTCCCCATTCTTCTAGGAATTTATTTTCAAACATGTCATAACCAGAAATGCTATTGGGTTTCAAATTCGAAAGCCAGAGTCCAGCTCTTTCTTTGAAAGATGAAGCCAATAGTCTCATATACACATCCTCATGGGTTATGGATAATTCTTTAATAATTTCCCTAAAAAGTTCAAGGTGTCTTTTAGCAGAGATTTCATAACTTCCATCGAAAATAGGCAACCTTGCACATGCTTGATGAGGAATATGATGAGGATACCCAACAATTTTTGAAAAGTCAAAAACTTTTAAACGACCGAAAGTTCTAGGTCGCTCAGAAGCAGCCATGGATAATTTTTATTTTTTTATTTTTTTTTATATTTTTAATATTTTTATATTTATTTTTAAATTCAAGAACCTGAAAACAAAATGATGCACCCCATTGGTCTAGTTATACCTTGACCTAAAGCGAAGAGTGCCTCGGTTGACGTGACTCCCACATTGCATTGGGAACCGTGGCATCTCTTGGGTCACCTCTTTAGTTGCCTATCTCCTCTACCATCCCGGATGGGATACCTCTAGGGGCAACTACAAGTTGTGTGATAACATCTTTGGCGCCGTTGCCTTATGAACCAAAGCTATACCTATTGAACCCCCCACTTGGCTTGTGACTTTACCCTTAGGTCTAGGAAAAACCATACACCTAACTTCACTTAGAATACCTTGATTTGGTGTCTTGGTTTTGATCTCTCCTGTCGGGAGTAGATAGGGTCTCCCCCTTTGTTGCCTGGGCTAGACAACATAAAGCGAAGGTTGCCTCGACTGGCGTGACAACCATACATTTTGGAGGTCGAGGTGATCGTGGTTGCACCTTTTGAGTTGCCCTTCCCTATTGCCATCCATGACTGGATCCATCCATAGGGGTAACTACAGTTTAGGTGATAACATTTTGGCGCCGTTGCCGGGGAGAAGCCAAGTTGGTATGGGAGAGGGGTCAAACGGAAGCCAATCCTCACCAAACTATAGATCCGGGATGCCGTGGATGCTATAGAGGTGGGTTTTCAATATCATACCCAACAACCCACTAGATCTCAGTAGATCTAAGAAAATGCAAAATTGGGGTTTTAATTGATTAGGGTTTTAGATGTTTTTGACAATTGGATAGACTATGGAGATAGAACTTACCTTGAGATCATACCTGAATGATGTGGTTGAGATGCCTTGATGTTGAGGAAGATTCCCGCAGAGATCAAATGAGAGATTGTTGATTTGCTTGCCAAGTTGATGCCCTAGTCCACAAGTGCGCCTTCCTCTACCTGTCAAACCAAGGAATAAAATTCAATCAGTAAGATCAAGTATGGAAGAAATACAAGAGAAATGCAAATAGTAACATGAAATAGAAGGTCCTGGGACAGTAATACTCCCTGTTACCAACGAAGAGCTCCAAAGAAGAAGTAGGGAGAGTCTTCCCCTACCAATACCTCCTCCTCCAAGCAAATCGGCCTCCACCTGTAGATGCAAAATCGTGGTACAATAGATATGGCAAACAAGATTTCCAATAACTCAGTGCAAAGGAAGAACCAACGAACGAACACCAAAAACATTCACCACAACATTGGAGATAGATGCAATAATAATTTTCTATTCCAATAATCCAGAGCCAAAAGTCCCTTTTACAATGAGAGGCTCTCTCCTTTAAATAGGAAGGAGAGGCACCAAAACCCTAACCACTTTTTGGATGAGTGGCTAAGATTAAAAGATACAAATGTCTAATCAATGGTTGAGATGAGCTCAACAATAAAATACATGGATCACTAATAAAATATAATGTAAGTGGACAAAATCGCCCTATAAGAGGGGAATCCCACCAAATCATGATGATAAAATATCATAAGAGGCTTATGGTGGGTCCAAGGGGTAATTTTATCCCTCCTTGGTCAATCCCCATAGCACAACAACCAAAAAATAATCATGAATGTACCAAATCGTGCCTCCATAGTGAAGTCGTGGTCCTCAAAAGACCTCAAAAAATCCACAGAAAATGCCATAAGTGATGGATGCGGGCCCCGATGAAGCTGAAACTGCTGGAGAAGGTGTGGAAGGTCCCGATCTATTATCACTGATCATCCCATGCCATAAATTTGCCTCAGTAGCCCAAATCGATTTCCTCAATAGCCATTTCTACCAATCCTGAAATGCCTCGGGAAGCATGAAACTGCCCCAAACAGCCTCCTGGAGTGCTGGCGCTGTCAAGGTGAGGGCACCAATGTGTCCGGAAGGGGGGGTAATATGGTAAAAACAAGTGGCTGGACCACCCCCTCCATCATCAGCGCCCTAGGTCAACCGGATAAAAGTCATCTCTGCTCCGACAGGGCCTCCAACAGAGCAAAACTGCACTGGGACAGCCTACTGAGGCTCAATCATCACTGTAAGTGCCCGGAACTGAAAACAAACTGTCCCATTGGACTCAGAAGGTCCAAATCTATCCAAGATGTGTACTCATACACCATATGAGTCTTTGCATGATCAAAATAAATATCCAATATACCGGAACAAGGCCAATAATAATGCGCTGTACATATACAAACACTGCTGTAACCCCAGAATCATCATCATAACCCTGTAGCTGCTGCATAGAATCATCCTGTATGTGTACATAGACCATATATCATCTATCCATATCATCATAAGGTCTAACATCTCATGTCCCATGGTCCTCCATGGTCAAACTAGGTCCAACCAAGACCAAATATAACTCAGTCCATCATCCAAGGCTGCTGAAAAGTATCAAGGTTAATACATGCTTTACAACTTATTCAAATAGCAATTATAACACATAATGATCATAACTGGCGATCTACATCCAAATATATAGTGTCGTTAATTATTATTATTACTCAGACTAGACTTTCAGGACCATACTCACTTCATAGTTGTTATCAATTTGCTAGTGAAGGGTGAAGGCTGAATTAACTGGCTAGGCTAAGGGATGACTTAGCTGTCTTGACTTTGTGACACTTTGGCAAGGGAAAGGGAATACACCATAGTATATACTGAATGAGCAATAACACAGGGAATGGCGGTGTCTCACAAATGGATGAGTTGTTTAAAGAGGGTTTATTCACCTTCACAGATGCGCACAATCCATAATACAAATAAGGCCAGCAATTGTTTAGATATAGCATTTAAGTTCCATTGCTTTTTGGGCCTAAAGTTTCCATAGCCTTGATCTATGTGTGTTTACAAACACATTGCATAGATTTACATTTTTTCTTTTAGGCTTTCTGCTGCAGGTGTGTTTTTAAGGCACTTGTTTACCTGAGCACTTCTAGGTGTGTCATGGACAGCTTGTTTACCTAGGTATTTATTTTCCACAAGATATAACATTTTATTTTTATGGCCATTTTCATTTGGCACGCCTTTCATTCATGTGTGTTTAGAAACACATTGCATGAATGGGCTTTTCATACAAGATATAGCATTTCATTTTCCAGATTTTGTATTGATGGCAGCACTAAAAGGTTCAGGTTTAGCCAACACAACTTTAGTGACTAGGGGGAATTCACAAGGAACTCCAACTCACCATAGGTAAGTTTTGTCACCAACTCAGAGCCGAGACACAATAAACAGGGAAGCTCATCCAATATAGAGGCTACAGTGGGGAAAAGTCCTCCATGCCACTAGTCAAGTAGTAAGTCAGGGTGATAATCTAAAAGGTAGGCCATGGATGGATGAAGACAATGAAATGATGGATCCAACACTAGCAAGCCAAAGTATGGTGTAATGATCACCTCTATTCTCCCTAAGGAGGGTATGTACCAATGAGTATGAATAGTGAACTTCTAAGTCTGAGTAGGGACAGTATAATATATATATAATAGATCAACCAGGTCCATATATCTATATGATCGCCAGATCATGACACTAAGTGCTAAGACATGCTATAAGAATAAGTATAAAAGCAATCTAACCATAACACCATGATATACCTGCTGAGTCATATACCTGCAAGCTCATCAACCTGTACCATCATCTGTCCTCTGAGACTGCTGCTGTAAC
Organism: Larix kaempferi; assembly: GCA_027924585.1. Classification (NCBI taxonomy): domain Eukaryota; kingdom Viridiplantae; phylum Streptophyta; class Pinopsida; order Pinales; family Pinaceae; genus Larix; species Larix kaempferi. Next base: position 7,754,797 of record BSBM01000636.1, read on the forward strand.
TTTGGGCACTACTGTCTGCTCTGTACCAATGATATAATGGCTACATCGGTCATCTCTCTGAGTGTCCTGAAACTCAGTCATGGCATGGGGAATGCAACTGCTGTCCACAATCTGATAGTGATCCAATATAGATGCTCATCTCGGCATCTCAAATGCAAGGGAACTGGCTGAATAGTGTACTGGAATGAGAAAAATAATGTATGGTAGCCCGGCTACTATATATGTGATAACAGGGCTTTTTATACAAGATATAGCATTTCATTTTTCCAGATTTTGTATTCATGGCAGCACTAAAAGTTTTAGGTTTAGCCAACACAACTTTAGTGACTAGGGGGAATTCACAAGGAACTCCAACTCACCATAGGTAAGTTTTGTCACCAACTCAGAGCCGAGACACAATAAACAGGGAAGCTCATCCAATACAGAGGCTACAGTGGGGAAAAGTCCTCCATGCCACTAGTCAAGTAGTAAGTCAGGGTGATAATCTAAAAGGTAGGCCATGGATGGATGAAGACAATGAAAAGATGAAGCCAACACTAGCAAGCCAAGTTATGGTTGAATGATCACCTCTATTCTCCCTAAGGAGGGTAAAACCAATGAGTATGAATAGTGAACTTCTAAGTCTGAGTAGGGACAATATAATATATATAATAGATTCAACCAGGTCCATATATCTATATGATCGCCAGATCATGACACTAAGTGCTAAGACATGCTATAAGAATAAGTATAAAAGCAATCTAACCATAACACCATGATATACCTGCTGAGTCATATACCTGCAAGCTCATCAACCTGTACCATCATCTGTCCTCTGAGACTGCTGCTGTAACTCTGGGCACTACTGTCTGCTCTGTACCAATGGTATAATGGCTACATCAGTCATCTCTTTGAGTGTCCTGAAACTCATTCATGGCATGGGGAATACAACTGCTGTCCACAATCTAATAGTGATCCAATATAGATGCTCATCTCGGCATCTCAAATGCAAGGGAACTGGCTGAATAGTGCACTGGAATGAGAAAAATAATGTATGGTAGCCCGGCTACTATATATGTGATAACATCTGGCTCCGGCTGGGACAAGTGCTCTGCTGAAATGAGCGCTTGAGAACCTCAGAATCTCTGGTCCTCGAACTCTGCTACTCGAATCCACGATCCAGCACTCTACCATTTTATTTCCAGCTTTTATTCTTGCAACCTATTTTCTGCATTCACAAACATCGAACATACCTCATGCCGCATGTGTGGGAAAAAATATAAAATCAACTGAAATAAAATCTACTCTATGTCAGAAATATAAATGCATGAAATATATAAATGCTGAAAGTAAACAAAACTACTGACATAATTTGCAAAATTTGAAATTTATTGTGCAGGAAAAGAAAAAGTGACAGGTACTCAGTTAAACTAGGAGCTTACAAAGGAGCTTAGAGACTAAGAAGGTGCCAGACTCAATGGCTGAAAAGACTAACTACTGCCTAAGTAGGCTTATTTGGTTTCCTACCTACCCTAATCTACCAGGCAATGCAATGCAGAGGGATCCCAACTAGGTGGGATTAGGGATGTGATCCCTTAAGTCCCTTTGATTGACAGGATATAAAATACGTCGTCCACTACCAGTGGTCAGAAAGCACATGCCATCAATGCATCGCTCTACTGTGAAAGGTCCCACCCATAAGTCATCAGCTTGTCCCGACCTTATATGCAATAAATGGTTGGGAATAATGACTTGGCTTCCTGTAAGAAACCTGTTTCTATTGACCGACTCAGGAATGATACCAATGTTACGAATAGGCATAGGATGGATTTCAGCAATGTTTTGCGGTTGAGGTGTGACAATCCTTGAGTTCCTCCTAGAAGGAACTGCATCAACTCTGGGTGAACCACCATCTAAAGAAATAGCAACTCTGCCAATGAGGACTTCCCTAACTTCCCTTCTTGTTTCTTGGACTACCTCATTTGACTCTTCCTCCTGGGGAGATACCACTCTTTTGACAACTTCACCTACAGTCCAGAAATCTCTATGTTTTTCTAAGGGAGGTGGCGCATGAGATATGACATTGTTATGACTAGCACCTTCCCCTGAAGGAACAGAAATGACCATGTTTTCCAATATAGTAGAAACTGACTCAGGATGAGATGTAGATGGACTAGGAATGTGAGAGAGATCATGACTAGATGACTCAGATGGTAGGAGAAAATTAGGGATATGAGGATATGCAGATAAAGCATGACTTTGAGGTTCTGAAGGAGTTTGAAAAATAGCAAGGTTATTTAGATTATAGTCTCCTTCAGGTGCATCATTAATTAGGGCATCCTCTTCCCAACTTAAAGAGTTATCATGGATTTGAATTAGGCTACCATCTTCAAGAGATAAATGAGATAGAGAATCTTCTATATCGGAATAATAAGAGGCTTCAGACTCTTCATTTGTTTCAACCCTAGTAGATGTTGCAAGATTGTTTTCCCATGGGTAAATAGGTGCAAGCCCTTGGTTTTCTCTTTCCCTATTGTGATCAGTCAAGGCAAACCATTCCCTAACAGTGAAAGGAATTCTTTCTCCCCTCCTAATATCATCAAACTCGTCTTCATGCATTGGGTTCTCAATATTCTCCTCATTATTTATTTGATCATGAAGGTTTTCTATTGGGGGAGTTTGTTCCATGTCTTGATTATTAAGCAAACTCTCATCTCCTCCTATATTTCTTATACCATCCTCAACCCCTTCAAGTGTGTGATTTTCTATAGAAGGTTCTTGAATAATTTCATTGTTTTGTTCACGATCTTGGGGTTGATTTTCATATCCTCTCAATTCATCTATTTCCTCAACAAATTCACTTCCAACTGTTCTTGTTATTTCAATCATTTGCTTGTCTTCCCAAAAAGAGTCAGAATCTTCCATGACCATACACATATTTTGATCAACCTCATATAACTCATCCTCATCTTCAACAAGGTTAGTTTTGGCATTATTTAATAATTCATCCCCATATGTGTTTTTCAACCCTTCATCAAATGATTCAACGTGTTCATTATAACAAGGTTCTCTGTTAACCCGAATCAAAGCTCCATCCGGGTTGGGAACACAAATAAATGACAAATTCATCATAAGGTATCCACCTAGACTTGCTGCCCATTTTCTAGATAAAAGCATTCCACATGCTAGGGGTAAGTCGATGACAACTACATCCATCATGGTAGAAATGTCTGAAAATGCGAAAAGGTCAGCTCTAAGGTTTTTGATCAAACCATAAGATGGCACTCTTCGGGAATCTATACCACAGACATTTCCATAAGGCCTAGTCACTTCAAGTCCCATTTCCTTCATAACTTGTAAAGGCATAACATTCATCGCTGCTCCAGAATCCAACATACAGTTATGAAGGAGCATGTTTTGAATGTGCAAGGTGAGGTAAAAGGGAGAGTGACCACCGCTCTTTCTTTCATAAATGGCTGAATGAATGTTTATTGGTGGATCCTTCTCTGTTTCACTAGGTTGTGTTCCACTAAGCTTTTGGATGTGACATGATTCTAGGACCGGTTCAGGAGTTTTCTCTTGGCCAATACCGTCGAAAAATTCCTCTACTTGGCATCTAACAGAAGGCACCTTCATTAACTCAGTGACAGGGATATTACACATTATCTTGCTTAACTTTTTCTTCATATCAATCTTAAGATCATAATCACCTATAGCAAGATCTTCTTCTTCCTTTTTATCTTCATCAATCTTTTTATGTTTATCAAGGAAAGAAGGCTGGGAAGTGCTTCCTCGTTTGTAAATTTGATACTTTGGTTGTTCTTTGGGTCTTGGGAGCTCTATGGCACAACATGGGGAGCTAGGTTCTTCAACTATATCTTCCTCTTGCTCCCATGGTTCTTCTTCTAAAAGGATTCTTCCAAAGTCCTCATCATAAGACAAGTCATTTATAAAGTTGATGTTTTCTGGTTGGTCATCATGGTCAATGGTGTCAGAGGGTTCTTCTTCTTCTTCATTACACCAATTGACTTCCTTCTTCTCAGAGTTTTCCGGGTATTCAGGTCGTCGCCTATCCCTATCCCCATCAGGCCTCCTATTGTTATTCCAGTAAGGTTTAGGGCCATAAGGATTTCTATGTCTCTCAGGGTCATTCAAACTTGCCACATTCTTTGTTAGGACAGTTAATTGTTTCATCATTTCTTGCATGACTTCTAAGGTGTCCTTGGATTCCTTTGGCACACTCACCGGTTCCTTTGGTTTTCTAAGTCTGGGGTCAGATCTGGAAGTGGATGGGGTAAATTGATCGAAAAAGTTTTGTTTCCCCATGGATGCTACATTTTGCTCAGCCATCTTAGCATTTGATTGAGCGGTCTTTAAGTCATTTGGGTTTTTGTCCTTTAGCTGATAACCAACCCATCCTTCAAAAGCATTCAAGTAGTGAATAACCACTGCTTGGTCTTTTGGTCTAATTTCTTCAGGGATAACAGCTACAGTCTTGTCAAATCTTATGTTAAACTCATGGACTGTTTCATTTTCTCTTTTCTTGATGTCAAAAAGTTGGTGTAAGAGAAATTTCCCATCTAACTTTCGGGACCACTCACTGTTTAGCTTGTTGACAAAGTTATCATACCCATCAATGGATGAGGCAGGCAACCTGTCAAACCACTTCCTAACATCTCCTTCCAAGGATGCCAGGAGACCCCTCATGAACACATCTTCCTCAGATGCTCCATATGCTTCCATGTGTTCCCATACTTTATCAATGTGGTCTTCAATTGATATAGCAGATACTCCATCAAATCTGGGAACCTTTTCAAAATACTTTTCAGGCATGTCATGGGGTGCACCCTGGATTTGGGAAAAGTCTAAAGGAGATGGTTTTGCCTTTCTTCCAAAAATCCTAGGAGCTTGTGGTGGAGGAACATTCTGGTTTCCCGGGTTTGTTCCGGCCATTGGATTTGGTAAGTTTGTGTTTAAATTTGAACTAGGAGATGAGGGAGGAACCGAATTAATCAAAGGGGATCCTGAAGCTCTTCTTGGAGAATCGTTAACTAATTTCCAAAGGAAGTTAGATGGTTGTGCTTTAGGATCTCTTTTACGATATGTGATTGGGGTTCCTTCAACCTGATCTAAGTTTACTTTACTTCTTGTGTTGTAAGGGTGTAAATGAGCTCGCTCCTCAGCGGAGTCACGATTGGGAGTCGCCAGGTAGATTTAACTCTTCTACCAAGATATGTGTCGTTGCATATGCGGGAAGGACTAGTAGCTTTTCCAAGGTAATCCTATTACGTCTCCGGTGCCAAGTGTTATGGCAAAGAGAACGGGAATGCTTGAAGAAAAGTATGTCAAACTAGGGCAAGCTATTGCCTCCCTGGCAACGGCGCCAAAATGTTATCACCTAGGATGTAGTTACCCCTATGGATGGATCCAGTCATGGATGGCAATAGGGAAGGGCAACTCAAAAGGTGCAACCACGATCACCTCGACCTCCAATATGTATGGTTGTCACGCCAGTCGAGGCAACCTTCGCTTTATGTTATCTAGCCCAGACAACAAAGGGGGAGACCCGATCTACTCCCGACAGGAGAGATCAAAACCAAGACACCAAATCAGGGTATTTCTAAGTGAAGTTAGGTGTATGGTTTATCCTAGACCTAAAGATGAAGTCACAAGCCGAGTGAGGGGTTCAATAGGTATAGCTTTGGTTCATGGTTGATGTAAGAGTGACTTATAATGTTTGAAGTGAGATCTAGGGCTAGTGTACTAGTTCAATGTTAAAAGATCCACTGCCTTGGGAACTGTGTCCAATGCAGGGTAGTTTAAGGGTTGTATTGGGGCTAACTAGTACAGACATCAAGCTTGACCACGATACATGATAGCTTCAAGGATTTAGTTCACCATGCATAGGTCAAACCACAAGTCAATCCAACAATCTAGGAGAGTTGAATTAACTTGGAGAGAAACCAGTGCCTTGGGAATTGGGAAGTGGAGTCAAAGTAGGGTTAACTTGTGGTTTAGGACTCCTAGTACTTGGGACAAGTAGGCAATAGAGGTCTTGATGGATGAATGGGTCTAGATCTAGGTTTGACCCAAGTGGACCACAATCCCTTAAAACAAGGAATGCAATCCCCACGGCAAGATTCGACAAAGTGACAGTCTAGACCTAGGTTTTGAATTATTCCGGTTTCAGACTCCAAAAATCTCAAGTACCCAGTTCCTGGAAGTGAGTCAACTCACTTCTCCAAGGTGGTGCGACTTTGCCCAAGGAGGCTAAAAAGTGGGGTTAGGTGGGTCAAATCAAGTCGGATGGCATCCAAATTTTAGATCCGGGTAGATCGGTCGGGTAGGAGTATGGATCTATAATTTCGTGGCAATCCACCGGTTAGATCTTAGTAGATCTGAGTTTAAGTGTTCCAAGTGGTCCAAAATGGGGTTTAAATCCCTTGAAATGTGGAATAGGACCCACAAGGTGAATTTCAGAAAAGTAACAACCTGGGTGTATGTTATTTGATGTGTAGATGACGAATCAAGTGGAATCTCAAACACCCATCACCTAGATCTAGGTCAACCTGCTCAAACTAGGAAGTGCGCCTTGCTTGGGAGAGGCTAAGTTGGCCTGGGAAGGGGGTCAAATGGAGGTCAATCCTCACCAAACTATAGATCCGGGATGCCTTGGATGCTATAGAGGTGGGTTTTCAGTATTATGCCCAACAACCCACTAGATCTAAGTAGATCTGAGAAAATGTAAAATGGGGGTTTTGAAATATTTAGGGTTTTTAGATATTTTTGACAATTGGATGGATCATGGAGATAGAACTTACCTTGAGATCATACCTGAATGATGTGAATGAGATGCCTTGATGTTGAGGAAGATTCCCGCAGAGATCAAATGAGAAATTGTTGATTTGCTTGCCGATTGGATGCCCTAGCCCACAAGTGCGCCTTCCTCTACCTGTCAAACCAAGGAATGAAAATTCAATCAGTAAGATCAAGTATGGAAGAAATACAAGAGAAATGCAACAGTAACATGAAATAGAAGGTCCTGGGACAGTAATACTCCCTGTTACCAACGAAGAGCTCCAAAGAAGAAGTAGGGAGAGTCTTCCCCTACCAATACCTCCTCCTCCAAGCAAATCGGCCTCCACCTGTAGATGCAAAATCGTGGTACAAAAGATATGGCAAACAAGATCTCCAATAACTCAGTGCAAAGGAAGAACCAACGAACGAACACCAAAAACATTCACCACAACATTGGAGATAGATGCAATAATAATTTTCTATTCCAATAATCCAGAGCCAAAAGTCCCCTTTACAATGAGAGGCTCTCTCCTTTAAATAGGAAGGAGAGGCACCAAAACCCTAACCACTTTTTGAATGAGTGGCTAAGATTAAAAGATACAAATGTCTAATCAATGGTTGAGATGAGCTCAACAATAAAATACATGGATCACTAATAAAATATTATGTAAGTGGACAAAATCGCCCTATATGAGGGGAATCCCACCAAATAATGATGACAAAATATCATAAGAGGCTCATGGTGGGTCCAAGGGGTAATTCTATCCCTCCTTGGTCAATCCCCATAGCACAATAACCCAAAAATAATCATGAATGTACCAAATCGTGCCTCCATAGTGAAGTCGTGGTCCTCAAAAGACCTCAAAAATCCACAGAAAGTGCCATAAGTGATGGATGCGGGCCCCGATGAAGCTGAAACTGCTAGAGAAGGTGTGGAAGACCCCGATCTATCATCACTGATCATCCCATGCCATAACTTTGCCTCAGTAGCCCAAAATCGATTTCCTCAATAGCCATTTCTACCAATCCTGAAATGCCTCGGGAAGCGTGAAACTGCCCCAAACAGCCTCCTGGAGTGCTGGCGCTGTCAAGGTGAGGGCACCAATGTGTCCGGAAGGGGGGTAATATGGTAAAAACAAGTGGCTGGACCACCCCCTCCATCATCAGCGCCCTAGGTCAACCGGATAAAAATCACATCTGCTCTGACAGGGCCTCAAACAGACCAAAACTGCACTGGGACAGCCTACTGAGGCTCAATCATCACTGTAAGTGCCCGGAACTGAAAACAAACTGTCCCATTGGACTCAGAAGGTCCAAATCCAACCAAGATGTGTACTCATACACCATATGAGTCTCTGCATGATCAAAATAAATATCCAATATACCGGAACAAGGCCAATAATAATGATCTGTAAATGACCAAACACTGCTGTAACCCAAGAATCATCATCATAACCCTGTAGCTGCTGCATAGAATCATCCTGTATGTGTACATAGACCATATATCATCTATCCATATCATCATAAGGTCCAACATCTGATGTCCCATGGTCCTCCATGGTCAAACTAGGTCTAACCAAGACCAAATATAACTCAGACCATCATCAATAGCTGCTGCAAAGTGTCAAGGTTAATACATGCTCTACAACTTATTCAAATAACAATTATAACACAGAGTAATCATGACTGGCGATCTAAATCCAAATATATAGTGTCGTTAATTATTATTATTACTCAGACTAGACTTTCAGGATCATACTCACTTCATAGTTGTGATCAATTTGCTAGTGAAGGATGAAGGCTGAAATAATTGGCTAGGCTAAGGGATGACTTGACTGCCTTGACTTTGTGACACTTTGGCAAGGGAAAGGGAATACACACCATAGTATATACTGAATGAGCAATAACACAGGGAATGGAGGTGTCTCACAAATGGATGAGTTGTTTAAAGAGGGTTTATTCACCTTCACAGATGCGCACAATCCATAATACAAATAAGACCAGCAATTGTTTAGATATAGCATTTAAGTTCCATTGCTTTTAGGGCCTGAAGTTTCCATAGCCTTGATCTATGTGTGTTTACAAACACATTGCATAGATTTACATTTTTCTTTAGGCTTTCTGCTGCAGGTGTGTTTTTAAGGCACTTGTTTACCTGAGCACTTCTAGGTGTGTCATGGACAACTTGTTTACCTAGGTATTTATTTTTCCAAAAGATATAACATTTTATTTTTCATAGCCATTTTCATTTGGCATTCCTTTCATTCATGTGTGTTTAAAAACACATTGCATGAATGGGCTTTTTATACAAGATATAGCATTTCATTTTTCCAGATTTTGTATGCATGGCAGCACTAAAAGTTTCAGGTTTAGCCAACACAACTTTAGTGACTGGGGGGAATTCACAAGGAACTCCAACTCACCATAGGTAAGTTTTGTCACCAACTCAGAGCCGAGACACAATAAACAGGGAAGCTCATCCAATACAGAGGCTACAGTGGGGAAAAGTCCTCCATGCCACTAGTCAAGTAGTAAGTCAGGGTGATAATCTAAAAGGTAGGCCATGGATGGATGAAGACAATGAAAAGATGAAGCCAACACTAGCAAGCCAAGGTATGGTTGAATGATCACCTCTATTCTCCCTAAGGAGGGTAAAACCAATGAGTATGAATAGTGAACTTCTAAGTCTGAGTAGGGACAATATAATATATATAATAGATTCAACCAGGTCCATATATCTATATGATCGCCAGATCATGACACTAAGTGCTAAGACATGCTATAAGAATAAGTATAAAAGCAATCTAACCATAACACCATGATATACCTGCTGAGTCATATACCTGCAAGCTCATCAACCTGTACCATCATCTGTCCTCTGAGACTGCTGCTGTAACTCTGGGCACTACTGTCTGCTCTGTACCAATGGTATAATGGCTACATCAGTCATCTCTCTGAGTGTCCTGAAACTCAGTCATGGCATGGGGAATACAACTGCTGTCCACAATCTAATAGTGATCCAATATAGATGCTCATCTCGGCATCTCAAATGCAAGGGAACTGGCTGAATAGTGCACTGGAATGAGAAAAATAATGTATGGTAGCCCGGCTACTATATATGTGATAACAGGACCTTCTACTCAAACTGCTCCTAAGGTAACAGTTCCTCACATTACTCAAAGAATTAATAATGAAAAGGAGCATGTTGATTTAAATTTTGATTTAAGTAGTTGGTTGGCCAACACTAAGGTTCCAGTCCCGGTACTTGAGCTATGCAAACTTCCTGGTCAGAGGGAGAAACTCTTGAAACTATTAGAACCTCATACAGATAATACTCCCCCTCATACTCCTAAACCTATGATTTCTGAAAAGCCCCCTGCTTTTCCTAATCCCATTGCATCTGAAAAGCATCTTCCACCTGCAAAGTGCCCTACCCCTAAAAAGGTAACTTTCTCAGAAACTAAAGAGCAACCTTCAACAAGTTGTATGAATGATTTTGGAGATCCCCCTATAGTCTTACATACCAGGGAAACAAGAAAAGAAGCTCACCCGCCTTTCTACATATCATTGATGATAGGTGACCTTCTTCTACATAACTGTATGTTGGATTCGGGATCTGGTGCCAGCCTTATGACCAAAAAAGTCATGCAACAACTTAATCTAAAGACCACTAGACTTTATGGAAATGTATGTGCCATGGACTCTAGACCTGTCGAAGTTGAGGGGATGATTCAAAATCAGACCGTCAGATTAGCCAAGTACCCAGACATCCATGTCACCATGGATATCCTTGTCATAGATGTGCCAGATAAATGGGGTATGCTCCTTTCTAGAAAGTGGGGTGCTTCCTTGGGTGGATCACTACAATTAGACTTATCCTATGCAACTGTTCCAGCTTCAGAAGATACTCATGTCAAACTGCACTCTGAAAAAGAAAGAAGGTACCATGTTGAAAATCCCCAGAAACCATCAAATGAATACATCTACAATACGGATGACATGGGAACCCACCAGATAAATTCCACCTTCCTAGATCCTGTTCATAAAGAAATGAAAGATAAAAAAGTTGATGGATTGTGGAAAATGGAGTTTGACGGTGCTTTTTCAAAAGCTGGCAAAGGTGCCAGTATAGTCTTAATATCACCTGAAGATAAGGTCTGCAACTTTGCATTCAGACTTGAATTTGAAGCCACAAACAATGTTGCAGAATATGAAGCACTTTTACTAGGCATAGAAATCGCTAAAGATATGAAAATCAAAATGCTTAGTATCAAAGGAGATTCTGACTTAGTTGTGCAACAAATCAAGGGTAATTTTGCATGTCATTGTAAAAGACTTAAGAGGTATAGGAATGCAGTATGGGACACCATGGAATACTTTGATGCATTGAACATAAAAGCAGTCCATAGGGAAGAGAACAGTATAGCGGATAGGTTGGCTGTTGCGGCATCTACCCTCCAACCTTCAAAGGAAATGTTGAATGGAGATTGTACCCTTGAAATAAATTATAGGCCATCAGTCCCGGACAATATGAACCATTGGCAGGTTTTCAAAGATGATGAACAGATTCTGAGATTCATAAACAACTTAGATGAGTTTGCCAATTTCAACATAAATGAACAGGAAGAAGGCAAGCAGTATAAAGAAGAAAGCCAACCTATGAACCCAATTTCACGTGACTTCACTAAGTTAGAAAACATCTTTGACAGACATGATGGGAAGAAAAACAACATTGACCAGATGAAGCCAGGAGATTACATTGAGATCAACATTGGAACGGAAACAGATCCAAAAATCATAAAAATTGGAAAAGGAACATCAGAAAAGGAAAGAAATGCATTAATAAGCCTAGTAAAAGAGTATAGGGATATATTTGCCTTTACCTATGATGAGTTAAAGGCCTATAGGGAAGATGTGTTCCAACACACCATTCCTCTCAAACCAGAAATGCAAAATGCCAAACCCTTCCGCCAAAAACTCAGGCAAACAAATCCTAAGTTGGCCCCCATTATCAAGCGTGAGCTAGAGAAGATGCTAGCAGTAGGTATTATAGCTCCCACCCAACACACATCATGGTGTTCCAACTTAGTTGTAGTCAGAAAGAAAAATGGAAGTATCAGAATATGCATCGATTTCAGAAACCTTAACATGGCATGCCAGAAAGATAATTATTCCCTTCCCAACATGGAGACCCTCCTCCAACTGGTCACTGGATCCAATATGATGTCCATGCTTGATGGATTTTCAGGATACAACCAGGTTGTCATCAAAGAAGAGGATAAACATAAAACTACTTTCACAACTCCTTGGGGAACCTTTGAATATCTGAGAATGCCCTTTGGCCTTACAAATGCAGGAGCTACTTTCCAGAGGGCCATGGATTATGCTTTCAAGGAATTGATAGGAAAAATCATCGAGATATACCAGGATGACTTAACTGTTTTTTCAAAGGAAAGATCCAGCCATGTTGATCATCTAAGAAAAATTTTTGAACGATGCAGAGAGTATGGCATTTCTCTAAATCCGGCAAAGTCAGTATTAGGCATCGAGGAGGGAAAACTCTTGGGGCATATTATAAACAGGGACGGGGTCAAGATAGACCTTGAAAGAGTTGAAGCCATCAAAAAGATACCCCTCCCCAAAAATGTGAAAGGCCTTCAGTCTTTTAATGGTCATATAAACTTTATCAGAAGATTTATCCCAAACCTAGCTGAGTTAATGAAACCCATGCAACGGTTACTTAAGAAGGATGCTAAGTTTGTGTGGACTAATGAGGGGAAAAAAGCTTTCACCACCATTAAAGATGCTATTACCAGATCACCCGTATTGGTTAGTCCAGACTACACTAAAGATTTCATGATTTTCTCCTTTGCTTCTGAGGATACTATTGCTGGTGTTTTGCTCCAAAAGAACTTCGAAGGGTTTGAGCAACCAATTGCATTTATGAGCAGGGCCTTGCAAAATTCAGAACTAAAATACGCCATAATGGAAAAGCAAGCTTATGCCTTGGTTAAGTCCTTAAAACATTTTAGAATGTATATTGGCTATAATAAAGTTATAGGTTATGTTCCCCATGCTACAGTAAAAGACATCCTATCCCAACAGGATTGCTTAGGAACAAGAGGCACATGGGTATCCAAAATCCAAGAATATGACTTGGAAATAAAGCCTACTAAACTTATCAAGGGACAAGGCCTAGCCAAAATGTTGACTCAGAAAAATGAGGAAGCCATTGACATAAACTGCACGGACCAACCAACTGGTCCATGTATGACACCTGCCTTGCAAGAATTGGATAACCATTGGTATTCTGATATCATATATTTCCTCCTACATATGACTTGCCCAGATCACCTTAAGGGACACAAGCGAAGAGCACTAAGACTAAAAGCTGCCAGATATTGCCTTACTCAAGAAGGCTTGGGTTGGAGAAACCCTGATGGGGTAATCCTTAGATGTGTCCATGAGCAAGATTCAAAAAAGATCTTGACTGACCTCCACTGGGTATTTTGTGGAGGCCACTATGCAGCGAATACAACTGCTCACAAAATCCTTAGAGCCGGGTATTATTGGCCAACCATATTTGCTGATGTATACAAACATGTCAAATATTGCCAGGAATGTCAACTGTTCACAGGAAAGCCTAAGTTGGCCGCCTTACCCCTCAACCCGGTTGTTGTCATTGCCCCCTTCCAACAATGGGGCCTTGACCTTATTGGTAAATTCAAAGACAACTCTAGCAATGGATTTTGCTGGATTTTAACGACAACCGATTATTTCACCAAATGGGTAGAGGCTATTCCCGCCAAAACAGCTACTGAAAAAGTTGTTATGGATTTCATTGAAGACAAAATCATCACTCGATTTGGCACCCCTTTGAAGATAACTACTGACAATGCCAAAGCTTTCAGTTCAACAGAAATGAATGACTTCTGTTTCAAATATGGCATTGTTTTATCTCACTCTTCCGATTATTATCCACAAGGTAATGGCCTTGCTGAATCCTCAAACAAGAACCTAATGACTATCCTCAAGAAAACTGTTGGTGACAACAAGAGATCCTGGGATAGCAAGATTAAATATGCCCTTTGGGCGGACAGAATCACAAAGAAGAACTCCACTGGAAAGTCCCCCTTTGAGCTTGTTTATGGCATCACAGCAGTCTTACCTCTTAGCATGCAGATCCCAATCTTCAAAATGCTAACTGACTATAACTCTGAAAAGTTAGAGTTGGAAGATAGGGCCAACCAAATCATCGAGCTTGATGAAAGCAGAAGGAATTCCTTGGACAAAATGTTAAGACAAAAGGAGAGTATGAAGGCTACATTCGATAGGTCAGCCAAGCCAAGATCTTTTCAAGTAGGTGACACTGTTCTCTTATGGGACAAAAGGAGGGAGAAACCCGGAAAGCATGGAAAATTCAACAGCCTTTGAAAAGGCCCTTTTATTATACGTTGCCAAGTTGGAGACAATTCTTTCTGCCTCAACACTATGGAAGGGGAAATACTGCCTCTCCCCATGAATGGGCAACATTTGAAGCCTTTTTACCGAAACAACATACAAGATGACCAAGGGGTCATCTCAGGGCTTCCCTAAACTCTTATCTTTGTACTTCTTTGTATCATTTTTGTATCATAGTGTATTTTTGTACTATAGTTCATATATATGTTTGAAAAGAAAAGATTCCATTTTTGTACTTTAAATTTGAAAAGAAAAAGCAAAGATATTTTCATATTTGATATTTCATTTTGGCATTATTTATCATGTACATGTGGAACTAAGACACTTCTCTTTCCATGCAGGAAATTGATATTCTGGGATTCTCGAACACCTTCTTTGATTCCTAGATCAAGCAAGTGTCCATCTCGCAGTTGGAGCCAGATGTTATCAACTGATTTGTACAATAGTTGAAACCTCATTGAGCCGCCAGTGTTGGAACACATCAGTGTTCACTTCCAGAGTATCTGGGTTTCGGATATTTGGGTCTAGCCAGTTTTGTTTTTGAGTCGACATGACCATGGCCCCATGGGGGTTTGTAATAAAGTGTGCTAGTAGGGTCTGAGTGGCTCGGTTCCCCATGACTGGATTAAACAACTAAGGTATTCCAAGGAGTTTTTTCACCGTCAGATTATACTCTGCTTCAGGCGAGATATAATCTCTTGGTTTTTCTCCCGCTTCCTCCAAAGCTAGAATGCCCGATTTTGGAAATTTTTGCCATGGGGGGTTATTAGGGTCCAACTAATATGTATAAACCTACTAGACACTATTAGAATAGGTTTTGGTCATGTCCTAAGTCTCTAGGACCCCCAGAAAAAATTTCGAAAAAAATTTTACCGGACGCGTCGGATTTGGGGTTTTTTTTTTAAATTTTAATTAAATTTCTCTATAGTTTAAATAGAGAAATTTGAGTCTGTAATATGTCAGTCGTCCGGGGTCCGAATTTAGTGTTTGATGGCTCGTTTCATAAGCCAAAAATCACACATTACCCATGGACCAGCTAAACCCAACTTTCGGATGTCAATTCAGCCTCATAACTAATATTTTCTCTAAAAAGTCATTTACAGAGAAATTATTAATTAAAATAATAAAATTGAATATTTTGGAGATAATCCAAATCTCTCCAAAATTAATCAATTTGATTAAAATAAAAGGCTAAATGACATGGCAATAGACATTTATGAAGATTCCAATCAACTCCAAGTGATTCCAGTCAACTATCCAGTCACCAGAAGATTATCCACTCAAGCTAATTCGCCCTTCTTCCTTCAAAACTCGATTTAGTGATGTGTTAACTATTGATTGGGTTGGTGGTTTTGCATTTAAGACTAAGGTGGGCGCCCTCATGACTCACCCAATCCCAAAGCTTGGCTCTCCTTGCAAATTCGAGTTAGTGCCTACCACCACTCCATTTGTCCTCTACCAACCAACTCGCATCCTCCTCTAAAGCTCACGCATATCTACCCTATCCTCACGTCAATCCTTGTTGTAGCATGTCTATTCGTTGGGTGATACTTCCCATGCCTCAATGAAGTCGAGTTTGCCACCTATCCACTCATACCTACCAATAAACTCAAGTTTGTCCATTGTCTAGCTCTCCAAGCTTGGTTTGATTGCAATTCGACCTTCATGTCTATGCCAATTCGACCTAGGGTTTTAGCTTCTAGTTTTACTATAAAGAGAGGCCCTTTTGGGTTATTATCTCGTGGAGAATTTTGGGCAAACTTACTCTGCCAAATTGTATATGTGTTATAGCTTTTGCTAATTGAAATAAAGTGGCTTTGGAGGTCCATATGGTGTGTTGATTTTGTTCATGGGAATTGCTTCAAATTAATCAAGGTGATATTGCTCCATGTTTTTTGCTTACATGTTCCTTGTTTTGATCAAATTTTTTAAAGCTTAGAAGACTTTTTAAAGTCCATAGGATGGGCATTTGATTTCAATTTGTCCATTAATGTTGGGTTGCTTGTGATTTAGAAGTAGTGAATTGTAGTCAGAAATACTAACACTCTTCTTGTCTCTTTCAACTTTGCATACTATATTTGATCAAACTTGTTTGTAAGTGATACATTTTGCAGATCTCATAGGTTTTGAAGAGAAGTTGGAACTAGGTTGTCTCCTCCATCTCTTCAAAGAACCCATTTTTCCCTAACATTCGTGCATTGCAGGATCTCCCAAGTCGATCACACAAACATCAAGATTTTGGCATGAAGTGTTAGATTCAAAGATCCATCCATTTATCAAAAATATTCTTAAAATTTGTTACTAGTTACTTTGATCTACCTCCATCTTGTGGAAACCCTTTCTAGATCCTGATCCAAAGTTGGTTGTTTGTCTTTTCAAGCCTTAGATTAGTTTGCCATAAGGTTGAAGTTCCTTCAACCTTGGGGAATAGCTTGGGATTTGTTCCCTTGTGCTCTCTTCAACACTTGTTGTCGGCGTATCACCGGTTAACCGGAGGATTTCCAAGACAGTGTTTCAAACCCTCAAGTGTTCCACTTGAAACCCTTTGCTTTTGTTTTGCTAGCCCATTCCTCCTTGCCCTAGTCTAGCCCTAGCCATCCTATCTCCTTCCTCTCGTCTCATTCTAGTCTCTACCCTTCATTGCATTCGTCCTACCCATTTGCTCTCGTCTTACCCTTTTTGAGTGCCTCTTTCCTCTCGTCTTATCTCCATTTAGTGCCTTCAAAGCTTCCTCCCTCCTTCCCTTTCGTCCCATCTCTCTAGGTCTCCTCTCGTCCACCCTAGTTTCTCATTCCTTTTTGCCCTACTCCTTAGCCCTACATCCTCCCTCTCGTCTTACCATTTGCTAGCTCTCCTTCACCTCTTCGTTTTTGCCCTTAGGTTACTCCTTCTCCCTTTCTCGTCCATCCCTATTTGGGCCCTAAAACACCACAAAAACAAACAACAATTTGTTAGTAGTAGTTTTGTTAAGATTTCATAGTTAGTTTTGCATTTTACATTGTCATTAGTTTAGATTTTATACTTGTTTAGTTGGTAGTTTCGTTTGCATTTGATAGATCTCATCAAAAGATAAAAACTTGCATTGTCTTTGAAGTATTTAGCTATTCGCATGTTGGGATCTCTTCTCCATACTATCATAGATTGCATGTAGCATTAGATCTCCTTTATAGACTTTAGTTTTGTTAAGGTTTCAATTTGTTTTGGTTACCTAACATCTAATGGGTATTTGAGTTGTTCACTTTTGGTAGATCTTTCCTTGAGAAAGAGGAACTTTGATAAACAAGAAGAAGCTTCAAATACAAAAAGTTATCAAGAGGACAAAAAGACGATCCAAACCAAGACTAGTATTTATCCTTTGTAATAGCTCTTAGAAGTTTGTTTTAAATATTTTCAAAGTTACTGTTATCACATATATAGTAGCCGGGCTACCATACATTATTTTTCTCATTCCAGTACACTATTCAGCCAGTTCCCTTACATTTGAGATGCCGAGATGAGCATCTATATTGGATCACTATCAGATTGTGGACAGCAGTTGTATTCCCCATGCCATGACTGAGTCTCAGGACACTCAGAGAGATGACCGACGTAGCCATTATACCATTGGTACAGAGCAGTCAGTAGTGCCCAGAGTTGCAGCAGCAGTTTCAGAGGACAGATGATGGTACAGGTTGATGAACATTCAGGTATATGACTCAGCAGGTATATCATGGTGTTATGGTTAGATTGCTTTTATACTTATTCTTATAGCATGTCTTAGCACTTAGTGTCATGATCTGGCGATCATATAGATATGTGGACCTGGTTGATCTATTATATATATTACATTGTCCCTACTCAGACTTAGAAGTTCACTATTCATACTTATTGGTCTTACCCTCCTTAGGGAGAATAGAGGTGATCATTCCACCATACCTTGGCTTGCTAGTGTTGGCTCCATTATTCATTGTCTTCATCCATCCATTGGAGTTCCTTGTGAATTCCCCCTAGTCACTAAAGTTGTGTTGGCTAAACCTGAAACTTTTAGTGCTGTCATGAATACAAAATCTGGAAAAATGAAATGTTATATCTTGTATGAAAAGCCCATTCATGCAATGTGTTTCTAAACACACATGAATGAAAGGCATGCCAAATGAAAATGGCTATGAAAATAAAATGTTATATCTTTTGGAAAATTAATACCTAGGTAAACAAGCTGTCCATGACACACCTAGAAGTGCTCAGGTAAACAAGTGCCTTAAAAACACACCTGCAGCAGAAAGCCTAAAATAAATGTAAATCTATGCAATGTGTTTATAAACACACATAGATCAAGGCTATGGAAACTTCAGGCCCAAAAAGCAATGGAACTTAAATGCTATATCTAAACAATTGCTGGCCTTATTTGTATTATGGATTGTGCGCATCTGTGAAGGTGAATAAACCCTCTTTGAACAACTCATCCATTTGTGAGACACCGCCATTCCCTGTGTTGTTGCTCATTCAGTATATACTATGGTGTGTATTCCCTTTCCCTTGCCAAAGTGTCACAAAGTTAAGTCAGTCAAGTCATCCCTTAGCCTAGCCAATTATTTCAGCCTTCACCCTTCACTAGCAAATTGATCACAGCTATGAAGTGAGTATGATCCTGAAAGTCTAGTCTGAGTAATAATAATAATTAACGACACTATATATTTGGATTTAGATCGCCAGTTATGATTACTCTGTGTTATAATTGTTATTTGAATAAGTTGTAGAGCATGTATTAACCTTGACACTTTGCAGCAGCTTTGGATGATGGTCTGAGTTATATTTGGTCTTGGTTAGACCCAGTTTGACCATGGAGGACCATAAGACATCAGATGTTAGACCTTATGATGATATGGATAGATGATATATGGTCTATGTATACATACATGATGATTCTATGCAGCAGCCACAGGGTTATGATGATGATTCTTGGTTTACAGCAGTGTTTGGTCATTTACAGATTATTATTATTGGCCCTGTTCTGGTATATTGGGTATTTATTTTGATCATGCAGAGACTCATATGGTGTATGAGTACACATCTTAGATAAATTTGGACCTTCTGAGTCCAATGGGACAGTCTGTTTTCAGTTCCGGGCACTTACAGTGATGATTTAGCCTCAGTAGGCTGTCCTAGTGCAGTTTTGGTCTGTCGGAGGCCCTGTCAGAGCAGATGTGATTTTTATCCGGTTGACCTAGGGCGCTGATGATGGAGGGGGTGGTCCAGCCACTTGTTTGTACCATATTACCCCCCATCCCGGACACACTGGTGCCCTCACCTTGACAGCGCAGGCACTCCAGGAGGCAGTTTGGGGCAGTTTCATGCTTCCCGAGGCATTTCAGGATTGGTAGAAATGGCTATTGAGGAAATCGATTTGGGCTACTGAGGCAAATTTATGGCATGGGATGATCAGTGATGATAGATCGGGGTCTTCCACACCTTCTCCAGCAGTTTCAGCTTCATCGGGGCCCGCATCCATCACTTATGGCATTTTCTGTGGATTTCTGAGGTCTTTTTGAGGCCCACAATTTGACTATGGAGGCACGATTTGGTACATTCATGATTATTTTATGGTTATTGTGCTATGGGGATTGACCAAGGAGGGATAAAATTACCCCTTGGACCCACCATAAGCCTCTTATGATATTTTGTCATCATGATTTGGTGGGATTCCCCTCTTCTAGGGCGATTTTGTCCACTCACATAATATTTTATTTGTGATCCATGTATTTTATTTTTGAGCTCATCTCAACCATTGATTAGACATTTGTATCTTTTAATCTTAGTCACTCATTCAAAAAGTGGTTAGGGTTTTGGTGCCTCTCCTTCCTATTTAAAGGAGAGAGCTTCTCATTGTAAAGGGTCTTTGGCTCTTGGATTATTGGTATAGAAAAATATTCTTGTGGAAATTCTTGTGGTATCCTTTGCATCTGGTGTTCTTAGATGGTGATTGGAAAGTCTATTGCAACCTAGCATTTGGAAATTATGGTAAGATCTATCTTTTTTTTGGAAATCATTGTTTGTCTACAGGAGGGCGACTTCAACAAGGGCGATTTTGCAAGGATTCTTCAAATCGACTTTCTTGGCATTCACTTGTATCAGGGGGTTATCATTAGCTTCATTGTGATCTATGCTATCTTTCTATTACTTCTCTTGTGGCATTAGTCTTATCTCTTGATGCATCAAATCTGATATTGTTGACGTTTGTTGTGCAGGAGAGAGGGCGCATTGGCTTCTTGGATCAAATCGACTTGCATAGAAAACTACCTCAAAGCTTCTCAAATTGATCGGGTTTGCATAGATCATCATCATCAAGGCATCTACAAGGTTACCCAGGTAAGATCCACAGGTTTGTTTCTCTTTCCTTTATCCAATCCATTGACATAGCTCATAAATTGTTAAAACCCTAAATATTTCAAAACCCCCATTTTACATTTTCTTAGATCTACTTAGATCCAATGGGTTGTTGGGAATAATATTGAAAACCCACCTCTATAGCATCCACGGCATCCCGGATCTATAGTTTGGTGAGGATTGGCTACCGTTTGACCCCTCTCCCAAGCCAACTTAGCTTCTCCCAAGCAAAGCGCACTTCCTAGTTGGAGCAAGTTGACCTAGATCTAGTACATGGGTGTCTGAGATTCCACTTGATCTATCATCTACACATCAAATAACATACACCCAGATTGTTGCTTTTCTGAAATTCCCCTTGTGGGCCCTATTCCACATTTTAAGGGATTTATTCCCCATTTTGGACCACTTGGAACACTTAAACTCAGATCTAGTAAGATCTAACCGTCGGATTACCGTGAAACTATAGATCCACACTCCTACTTGGCCAACCTACCCGGATCTCAAGTTTGGATGCCATCCGACTTGTATTGACCTACCTAACCCTCATTTTTGGCCTCCTTGGGCAAAGTCACACCACCTTGGAGAAGTGAGTTGACTCACTTCTAGGACATGGGTACTTGAGATTCTTGCGGATTCGGAACGGGAATAATTCAAAACCTAGGTCTAGAGTGTCACCTTGTCAAATATTGCCTTGGGGATAGCATTCCTTGTTTTAAGGGATTGTGGTCCACTTGGGTCAAACCTAGATCTAGACACATTTAACCATCAAAACCTCCATTGCCCACTTATCTCATGTAATAGGATTCCTAAACCACAAGTCAACCCTACTTTGACTCCATTTCCCAATTCCCAAGGCACTGTTTTTTCCCCAAGTCAATTCGACTTTCCTAGATTGTTGGATTAACTTGTGGTTTGACCTTAGTTTGGTGAACTAACCCCTTGATGCCATCATGTATCGTGGTCAAGCTTGTCATGTGTACTAGTTAGCCCCAATTCAACCCCTAAACTACCCTGCATTGGACACGGTTCCCAAGGCAGTGGATTTTCAAACATTGAACTAGTACTCTAACCCTAGATCTCATTTCACATATCATAAGTCACTCTCACATCAACAATGAACCAATAGCTATACTCTTTGAACCCTCACTTGGCTTGTGACTTCATCCTTAGGTCTAGGATAAACCATACACCTAACTTCACTTAGAAATACCCTGATTTGGTGTCTTGGTTTTGATCTCTCCTGTCGGAAGTAGATCGGGTCTCCCCCTTTGTTGTCTGGGCTAGATAACATAAAGCGAAGGTTGACTCGACTGGCGTGACAACCATATATTGGAGGTCGAGGTGATCGTGGTTGCACCTTTTTAGTTGCCCTTCCCTATTTCCATCCATGAACTAAATCCATCCATAGGGGTAACTACAGTTTAGGTGATAACAGTTACATCTCTCAAAGTCCTTCAAAGGGTTAGAAACCCAAGGCAAATTGTAAAATCTTAATAAAAGTTAAGTGGAGGAGGCCTCCACTGTTTTGGGTCTTCTTCCCCATTTGGGGAAGAGTGTCGTGTTTGGTTAGCCTAGATCTGTTATTTCATGTTCTTAGATTAGTTTCCATTTCAATAAGTTATTTTTGTTATCATTTCCGATTCACTTACCCCCATGCTCTCCCGAGTACGGTCTTTGACCTGAAAGAGATTCTTGGGTAGATTAGAGTTTATTTTTGGTTTAGTACTTTACTTTTCATCTTGTATTTTCTCTTCCAAACCGTGACCAGAGAAGAGCTAACTTTGGGATTGCATCCCGAAGGCCACATAGCCTTGTGGTAGCTTCTCGTTCCCCCATCAGCTTCTTGTGGACATCTAGCTAGCTGGAAGGTTTCCAAGACTGGTGGCTTCTAGTGGTTGATCTTGTTCGGAGATTGATCCCACCTATTAGATTAGAATTTGTGTGGTAGAACACTAGACTTTTCAAGTTTCATTTTATTTTTGCAAGTAGTATTGTTAGCAATATTTCACATATTTCCAATCTATTACATGGTTTAATCATTTCAATTTGAAGTATATTGCTTTTCAACTACTATTTGCTTCTTAAGACGAACCAAAGTCTCTTGAACTTGGCCAAATCCAAGTCAAGAGCACCCTCTATCGGAGGGCATTTTTAGTATTGCATCATTCCCTGCATTAGGCATTTGTTAATTAGCAAGTCTCTTGAACTGTGGTCATAAGATCAAGTCAAGAGCGCTCTCTGTCGGAGAGTTGAACAAAGTGCTCTAAACATAAAATTTCCAACCCATACTTCCCTTTAATTAATTTATCTTGGTTTCTGTCCTACACCCGTATGCTCTGCCAACTGGAAACGGTTGGGCTAGTACTCAGAAAGGTGTAAGACTTGTTAATTGCATAAGTGATAACATTAATTAAAATTTTACCCCAAACCCCAACCAAGACAAAATTACTGAGTTCTTCGTGAAGAGGTGGTGCCGGGAATCCACTGTCAGACTCGAGGGCAGTCAAGCCGTAAGCACACTTGCCCTCTTTGCAATCTAGGTGCTCCCGACCTATCACCTAAAAGGTTGCCAGTGTTTTTATTGGTCAAGGTTCCACTTTTTGAATATCCTTGTTCTTAGCCATAATAATCAAGACCATTAAAATCTTTAATTTACCAAGATAAGCTGCAAAACGATCTCAAGAACTTTTATCTCAAACACTTGTATCAGGCATTTTTCAGCCACTTATACATTTTTGACTCCATAAGGCACTGGTCCTTAATCACAATATTTTATTTTGCTTATTATCAATATTGGAGTACTTGCTTTAATTGTTGTATAAGAGTGATTCATATCTGATTCAGTGTATCTTCTATCTTCTCTTGCAACGTGGATTGCGTTATCTTGGTTTCATTAAGATATTATTGTGTCTCTCACTTTCAAAAAACTCCTAAGCAACACCCATCCGCATCACAACACAAAAAACATTTTAAACACACAAGAGCCTTAGACAACTCTTTTTTACGGACTACCCCCCTTGGTTTCGTTAGGAGTTAGCCTAAACGGAGGAGCTGGGATTCAGGTGACAGTACCTGGCTCATTGCTTGCCCCCAAGGTCACACCTCTCTCACTTGTAGTGAAGAGACAGCTTTCGAAAGATTTCCGCTGCTGGTGTGCAGTTTGGCGGACAACAGACTGTTCGGCCGCTATCTTACCTTCATTATCATTCGATTTGGCTTGCTCTGCTTCATCCTGTCTTTCAGGTTCTTCTGTGTGCACTTTTTTGCTTAATAGCTCTGTGTCTTATTCCCTTTCTCTTTAACCGGCTTCTTCTTTTTCTTAACCTCAAAACCTGATTCGAGAAGAAAATTATCCCAATCTCGCCCAACCTGGTTCAAATGAGAAAGTACCAATAATTTGATAAGACCTTGATGAAAGATAGAACAGGCTGTATGCTTTGGGTGGCTTTGAACCCCCAAAACCATTTTCTGTAAACTCCTTAGCAAATAATAAGGCAAATTCAACTTCCTACTTCCATTTAAATGCATTAATAACAGAATGTGGCATCTTAACACTTTATCATAACGGCCATCACAAGTAATATAATTTTGGAGCACTTCTAAAGGAATCTACCAGTTAGGTTTCAGTTTGATAACATGCACACCATTTTTCCAACTTAAGCCCTCGAACCCTGGCAGCAAGAATTCACTGTAATCCCCCTCAAATTCTTGTTGTTTAAACCACCTTTCACCCTCTGCTAGGACACCAATAACCTCTGCAATTGACTGCTCATTAACTGCAACCCTGAAGCTTTTGAAATCAACCAATCCATCTTTATAATTTTTAATGAACGCTTTGGTCACCTGGAGGTTGTAACCTTGCAATCTCTCGCAGAACACGAACCAACCTGCTTCTCTCATCAATTTTGCTGACCTAGGAAACTGAGAAATCCATTCAATATTATCTGGTTCAATTCTGCAAATGAAACCACCTGGTTTCTTCTTCGCCTGGCCCTGTGAAGTTTCTTCCATGTTCACCCTAACAAATGCAAAATAAACTAGAACCGAGCTAACCCTAAGCTACAGGGTTCATTTCAAATGCCAAGTACTTCTGTCTATCGAATTTGATGACTTCGATGCCTCGAAAGCTGTACACACCACTCTGTACTGACCATCTGATATCTGAAATATGTGTGGGGCTGCCACGCCTCATGAAAGTGCATAATACATGAATAATCATAATTCATTAAGAACCACGATACATCAAAACTTATATTACAAGTTTTAACACCTGTACAAATCATTATTACGCATTTGTATATCACTGGCAGCATTACCATATTACTGGCAGCATTATCATATTTGGGATTTCAATATATGCTGTCAATTCACTTTTTGATCAAAATAAATAATAGCAATGTTCCCAAGCATTCTTGACATGATTTTTGACTAAGAAATAAAACCTTATTTCGAAAATGAAAATGAACATGAGCTTTGTCCTTATTTTAATTATGAAAAATATAATAAAGTGTAACTAGGATAGTATGAAACTAAGAAAAATGAAGGAAATGTATAAACTGGAAAAATGGGAAAAAAGCACTAAGATGAAAAAATGACTGAAAGCTAGGTAAAAGTTGTACTAATCTAAGGAACAACTCTAAAGATAACAGGTCCAAACCCCTGCACCAGACCAAAAATGCCCATTTCGGTACGGAACCGGCTTTTTTTCACTGAACTGGCTAGTTCTGTACATAGTTGAATGGCCGCGATTGTGGGCCCATAAAATGCAATTTAAAAAAATAAAAAAAAAACTACTCTAATCTAACTTAACCTAATCTAAACAATAATCAACAGTAATAGTAAATGGTAAAATTTAATTCTTAAAGTAAAAGTGGCACTCTCCTTATCTTTCATTTTCTATCATTTTACTTAAATTTTTAACATTACCAATAATTGTTTCAGGATGTTTGAGAGTGGTTCCAACCTCATCAGACTTCATATGCAAAAAGTAGAATTTTAGATCTCATTCAAAATTCAACAGACTTAATAGTATTCAGGGTTTCAAGATTGCAACGTTTCTACTGGATTCTATCATGTATGAGGGTAGGGGATTGGCATTTAACCAGCATAGATCCAAATCCTAGGCTCTATCAAGCGCCGAGAGAGATCAAATCTCCCGAGGTGCAAACCTCTCCTTGAATAGCTCCTTGAGTGCAATACCTAAGCCACCTAATCCTAAGCTCTAAAGTCTCTAGTTTAAGTCTCATATTTACTTTTTACTTTGTATTATTCTTTTTTGTTTATGTCCGACATAATATTTATTACTTTTATTTTGTATTATTTTTTTTGTTTACTTTGTATTATTTTGTTACTCGACAAACACTTTAAAATCTCATATTTAATTTTTGCTTTGTATTAAAAGTAAAAAGTAAAGTCTCTAGTTTAAGTCTCATATTTACTTTTTACTTTGTATTATTCTTTTTTGTTTATGACCGACATAATATTTATCACCTAATCCTAAGTTCTAAAGTCTCTAGTTTAAGTCTCATATTTACTTTTTACTTTGTATTATTCTTTTTTGTTTATGGCCGACATAATATTTATTACTTTTTACTTTGTATTATTCTTTTTTGTTTACTTTGTATTATTTTGTTACTCGACAAACACACATGTTACAAGATCTCCCTCATACTGGGCTGTAGAGCGCCTCTCGGAGAAATCAAACGCATCAACCCCTCTATGTGCCTCGATGTTGGTGATGCTAATTGTTTAAATCCATTGTCATGACCTTAGTAAAAATGTACTATTCACTCAAGCAAAATTACTTATTAGAAATGCAAAGTTTTTCTACCTTTTTTAAAATGCTTGGATTAGGAGGTGCAATCACATTTATTGTAGCTGGGAGCTACTCATCATTTTGGTTGAGCAGATCGCTGTCATGAGCCTAGTCCTTACACTTGAGGCGGTGTTTTATCAAAGGATGGCAGTGGTTGGATGATCTATATCATTATTAAGCAGTTGGATCATGCAAGGGCATAGGAGGAGAGGGGCCACCTAGCCTCCAGGTCATCATTGAACCCTCTTCATGATCTCCCTTGTTATACTTTTCAAACCTTGGTTTTGTGGGCATTCAGGAGCAGAGTTCTATACAGTTGGATCTCATCTTCCCTTGCCATTCAGAGTCAACAGAGATGGTCTAGATGGATTTCTTTTTGCAGCTGCAGCTCAGAGCAGGTATATGGCAGAGGTATATTATGGATTTCATGATTCTTATTAATAGACTGACTGTGCTAGACTTCATTGTACATTGGTGATCATACTGGTTATTCTGGTTGTTATTAGTCGGACTTGTACTTGGAGTGATATAGGTACATTAGTAATAGTTTCATATACATGCTCTTGTTTGAGTTAATTGCATATGTAAAATATAAATCAGTCCCCTCTCTCCTAGTTTCGTATTTGGCTTTATTCCACTTATCTGTCTCATCCGTTTGTTTTCAAAATCCTTTGAATTGGACATGACAAATGAACCCGAGGACCTCCCCCTCTATGACCTCTTTCATTGGATGGCCTCCATGTTTTCCCCTGGTGTCTCGGCTTTGAGGTGTGTGGCAAAGTCTATAGACCCGTTGATCTTTTTATGCTTGTAGCTCAGGTGGATTGAGTGCAGTTAGGTAGGCCTAGTCACCAAAAGTGTATCCCGTACACTTGAAACAAGTACTCTCATACTTCAAAATGGTTAGTGGCTTAAGGGGTAGGTACTCCTCCTTTGAATGAGGTTCAACCTATTCGCCCGTAAAAAGGCATTACTGTGGCAACTCGGTCGAGGCTATGGACGCTCGCAAGCAGCGGAGCTAAGACCGTGGCATAATTGGGGCCCAAAAGGCTATCCAGGTCTAGTACATTTTAGCCATTAGCTAACCAAAGGAAGTACAAAAATGAAATCTGCTTCAAAGAAATATCCAAAGAAAGAAATGCAAAAATGAAAGTCAAATGTGTGTTCGGGTACACCCAAAAGACCGAACACCTAGAGCAACCACTTCACACAAACAGATCACAGATCGATACACCGATGTTTTGACGTGGTTTAAACCCTCGTGAGGAAAACACTCCACGGCCCTGGCCAAATAGCTTCTACGGGACAATTTATTATGCAAAGAAAGAAAGTTACAAATGAGCTTCTCATAATCGATCAAATTTCCAATGACCCTCCATGCTCTTTAAATAGAGATCATGGACCAATTGGGTGTTAAGCCGTGGATCAAGGGTAGGTATGATCTAAGAGAAGTTGAGCCATCGGATCACAACATATCGTGACCGTCGGATTAAATATTTACAAATGCATACTAATGCATACTAAAGAAACACACTTTTCCTAACGGATATATTACACAAGTTGATCTTAACAAACTCCTAAGTGCCTAAATATCCTAACATCCCTCCTTATGAACAACTTGGGATAGGATTGAAGGATTTACAAAAGTGACACTATTAGGAGAAGGAAGGAGGCATTAGAGCCTATCCCCCCTTAATGACAAGTTCCTGACCTCCTAACATAGATCAAAGTTTAGAAAACTTCGCTTCTGTAAGAGACTTGGTGAAGATGTCTGCAACTTGATCATCTGTAGGACAAAAGAGCACTTCAAGAACACGATCATGAACAAGATTTCTGATGAAGTGCATATGTAGCTCAATGTGTTTGCTGCGTTGATGTAGGAGTGGATCTTTGGCAAGCTTGATGGCACTATGATTGTCGCACCAAAGTGGAGTAGGCTGCTGCTGCTCGAATCCAAACTCTGAAAGGATCTGTCAAAGCCATAAAGCTTCCTGACTGGCATTAACTGCGGCTCAATATTCTGCCTCTGCTGAAGAAAGAGCAAGAGCTTGTTGTTTCTTGCAAGCCCAAGTGACAAGTCCAGATCCCAGACTGAAAACATAACCTGCTGTAGACTTTCGATCATCAGGATCGCCGGCCCAATCTGAATCAGTGAAACCAACCAACAAAGGTTTCCCCCCTGTACTATAATGAATCCCAAACTGAATTGTACCTCAAATATATCGAAGTATTCTTTTAGCTACTTTCCAGTGACTTTCATGAGGTGTTTGCATATAACGGGCAACACGACCAACGACAAAGGAAAGGTCAGGACGGGAATGTGTCAAGTATAAGAGACTACCAACAAGCTGACGATACAAGGTGGCATCTACTTCAGGTGAAGTACAAGTGGCAGAAAGTTTGACTCCAGACTGGAAGGGAGAAGGGGCAGGTGTACAATCTTCCATGTGAAAGCGACGGAGGTCACAAACATACTTAGACTGAGAAAGAAAGATTCCTTCTTTGGTTTGCAGGACTTGGAGACCAAGAAAATAATGCAAATGTCCTAAGTCTGACATTTCAAAATTTTGTATAAGACTGGATTTCACATGGGTTATAAATTAGGGTCACTACCAGTAAGAATAAGGTCATCAACATATAGAACAAGTATGATGAGATGATTTCCTACTTTCTTGGTATAGACATTGGAGTCAAAATGGCATCTAGAAAAACCAGTGTCAAGGAGAAAGCTATCCATTTTGGCATACCAAGCTCTAGGAGCTTGCTTAAGGCCATATAAGGATTTCTTAAGGCGGCAGACAAGGCTAGAGTTATTCTGAACATATCCAGGAGGTTGTTCCATGTAAATTTCCTCCTGTAAATCACCATGTAAGAAGGCAGACTTAACATCCATTTGATGGAATTCCCAGTTGTGTAAGGCTGCAAGGGAAAGAACAAGGTGGATGGAGTTCATTTTTGCGACAAGAGCAAAGGTTTCATTGTAGTCAATCCCTTCAACTTAGGAAAAACCTTTGGCAACTAACCTTGCCTTAAGTCTTTCAACACTTTCATCTGATGCATACTTAGTTCTGTAGACCCATTTACATTTGACAAGTTTTCTTCCTTTTGGAAGAGGTACAAGATCCCAAGTATAGTTCGCCATTAAGGAACGATATTCTTCATCCATAGCTGCATTTCAATCTGGATTTCCTGAAGCTTCTGCAAAGGTTTATGGATCATGATTCTCGGAAACTTGAGCCAAAAGAGAAGAGGCTCGCTGAAACTCAAAACGTGTTCGACGTTGATCTCTAGGATCACCGGCAAGATCACCAGCTGCTTCACATGTTGAACGGACCCATCAAGGAAGCACTTGTGCTGGTGCAACTGGAGGAACATGAGAAGGCGGAGGTGGATTTTCATCCTCCCTATCATCATCAGAAACTGGAGTTGGAAACCTGTCAAGGAAGTTGGAAGAAGAAGAAGAAGGCACAATTGCCGAATCAGGCTCGCAGGCCAAAGATGGCACAATCGCCGAGTTAGGCTCGCAGGCCAAGAGATTTTCATCAAATTTAACATCTCTTCTAATGATTACATCATGAGAATGTGGTTGAAGAAGTCTATAACCTTTTACATCTTCAGAATATCCAACAAATATGCACTTTTCACTTTTAGGCTACAATGTTTTCCGTTTTTCATCCAGAATGTGAGCCCATGCTTCACTACCAAACACACGGAAGTGACTTACATCTGGTTTAATTTTACTCCATGCTTCTTCCGGTGTGATACCTTGTAATGCTTTAGTGGGGGTGCGATTAACTATGTAATTTCCACAATTAATGGCTTCAGCCCAAAATTGAGGACTTAGTCCCTTAGATTGGATCATACAATTAGCCATTTCTTTTAAAGTGCGGTTCTTCCGTTCAGCTACACCATTTTGTTGTGGTGTATATGGAACAGTGTGTTGTTGTTGGATTCCTTGTTCAGTGCAGAAAGTAGTGAACTTTTTGTTAACATATTCTCCTCCATTGTCAGATCTTAACTTAATAATTTGATGACCAGATTGTTTTTCAACAAGGGCCTTATAGGCCAAGAACATGTTAAATACTTCGCTCTTAAGTTTTAGGAAATAAACCCAAGTGCGTCTGGTCTAGTCATCAATGAAAGTTAAGAAATATTTGAAACCAGAAAAGGAAGCAGATGGAAGAGGACCACACAAGTCACTATGCACAAGCTCCAAGGGAACTGAGGCGTGCCAAGAGGCACGTTTGTCAAAACTGTCCCGATGATGTTTTCCGAGTACACAACCGGAACAAACACCATCCCTGCAAGATACCATCGGAAGACCTGTCACCATATTGTCTTTACATAGTTGTTGCAATGAGCGATAATTTAAGTGACCAAATCGCTCATGCCAAAGTTTGCTCAAGTTATCACTATGAGCAACAAAAACTGAAGGAAAAGGTGATGACCCAAAGTTGTTAAACTTGTACAACCTGGTAATATCATCAACAATTCCGGTAGCTAGGACCTGTTGAGAATCTTTAAAATCATTGATTACAACTTGGTGAGGTGTAAACGTCACAGTTTTACCTTCACCAGAATGAGTGATTTGATAGACTGATAACAAATTGCAGGAAATTCTTGGAACACATAGTACATCATTGAAATGACCATTATCTACTGGAACTGTTCCAGCTCCTACAACACTTAGAGATCTATCATCACCAACAAATATTTGTTTGGTGTTACATTCATGCATAGTAGAAAAGATGGCTTGATCCTTAGCCATATGATAAGATGCTCCAGAATCAATGAGCCATTCATTTGAAGTAGAAGAAGAAGATGCATTATAAGAATAATCAGAAGCACAAATTGCATGTCCATGAGAGGTAGATTCTGAAGGCAAATCTAGGCTGATGTGGTGCTTCTTCATTGTTGCTTCCAAGGCTGCCATCTTCTTGAAACACTTAGATTCATCATAATTATCTTTCCCGCAATAGTTGCAATGACGCTCAGTCTTCTTGCCTTTTGGCTTGGATCCTTTGTTATTTTTTAAAGAAGGAGCTGACGGAGAGGGTTTGGGAACCTTGTTTGACTTATTATTGCGAAAATTTTGTTTCTTGGGAGTCTTGGACTTTTCTTTCTGTTGGGACAATAAGGCTTTCCCAGATGTATATGCATTGTTAATTATTCCAAGATGGATGAGCTTATCTTGCTCTCTAATCAAGGAATCACAAAAGGATTCAAGACTAGGCTCTTGATAGCTAGCTGCATTCAAAGATTCTTTCATAGAGTAAAATGTAGATACAAAAACAGAATATGCAGGTCCAAGTTTGGAAAAAATATGATAAATGCATTGTTTGTCTTCCCTCTTAATCTTGCATTCTTCACATAAGAGTTTAAGAGTTTTGTACTTAGATAAATAATCTTGTATACATGAAAAATCACTTGGATTTAAAGAAATCAACTCATTTTCGAGTTAGTGACCTCGAATTTCATTGTGTTTACCAAACACAGATTCCAACTTGTCCCAAGCAGCATCAGGTTCATCAATTCCAGATATGTGGAATCGCAAATCAGTAGAGATTGACATCCCAATCAATCCACGAGCTT
The DNA here is from genome assembly GCA_027924585.1 of Larix kaempferi. Classification (NCBI taxonomy): domain Eukaryota; kingdom Viridiplantae; phylum Streptophyta; class Pinopsida; order Pinales; family Pinaceae; genus Larix; species Larix kaempferi. The sequence goes on from BSBM01000636.1 coordinate 7,786,805, forward strand.
CGTCACATCTATTTGCCCATTATTTTCTTGTCATCATCAGTGGATTTTGTTTCTTTCACTGAGGTAATTATGAAAAGTCCCCTACTTCGTAGAACATCCTCCATACGAGATTTCCATGAGAAATAGTTGGAACTGGTAAGTAGAATATCACAAGGGGCGGCCATACTGCAAATTAATGGCTATAAAAATAGAAACAAATAGTCTGGATGCGAAGAGCTCGAAAAAATAGGCAGTTCCAAAAAAACGACACTAAAATTTGATTCTGTATGATGAAGTTATGCTTGAACAAAGAAACTGTTGAAGATGTCCCCAATAGTGACTTGGCAGATAGAAAATGACCAGCTAAAAAAAAGGACCCCCCACTTCCCAAGATGAACCTTTGACAATCACTTTACAATAAAGTTGCTTTAAGTGAATCACTTTTGTAAAATAAGTGATTGCACTTTTACAATGATTTACTTTAAATAGTGCAGCAATAAAAAGGAACTTAAGTGACTCACTTTTTATTTTTATTTTTTATTATTTAAGTGAGATGCACTTTTACAATAAGTAACTTGAAAATAGAAATTGCATGCACTTTTTCTTTTAAAAGTAACTTCCTAAGACTTGAACTCAAGACCTATTAAAGAATAAAGCAACTTTGAACCAAGTGAGCTAGATAAAAAGGTATGTAAAATATGGGAAAGAGGAAGGGGGCCTTTTTGTTTTTTTTTTTTACTCTTCCTGCTCGGTTTCCGTACTTGCCTTTTTTCCTGCAAAACACACCACAAACAGAAACAAAAAAAACTTTTCCACGCTTGTGGGGTTAGATCTCGTTAGCTTGCCCGGAAAGTCTACATTTTCTCTCTGTTTTTGATTTGCCGAGATCGCACAAGGTGCACGGCAAAGAGCATACGCAGTCGAGAAAAACCCTTTTCCTTTCTGTTTCTGATTCGGCGAGATCGCGCAAGGCGCACGGCAAAGAGCATACGCAGACAGGGAAAGCAACAATCCGAAACTAAAAAAATCTATTAATAAAAACTGATAAAATTTGAGATATTTTTTTCTTTTAAAACAGAAATTATAAAAAAAAACGTCACTGTAACATTATACCTTCAGATCTGATGAAATACGCGTTTCTTAAGCAACTGGGAACCGGTTTCAATCAAACGAAAACTATTTTCCAATGGAAACGGCGCTCCGGACGCAATGGAACACCTCCCACAGCCTAGAAATGCACAGAAATACCAGAACCAGAAACCCTTTCAAGTTTCGGCAACAATAGTTCAAGATCTAGATCATAACAGGAAGCGGCTCTTCATAAAAGCTCTGATACCATGTTCGGGTACACAGGGTACTCCCAAAAGACCGAACACCTAGAGCAACCACTTCACACAAACAGATCACAAATCGATACACCGATGTTTTGACGTGGTTTAAACCCTCGTGAGGGAAACACTCCACGGCCCCCGGCCAAATAGCTTCTACGGAACAATTTATTATGCAAAGAAAGAAAGTTACAAATGAGCTTCTCATAATCGATCAACTTTCCAATGACTCTCCATGCTCTTTAAATAGATATCATGGACCAATCGGGTGTTAAGCCACGAATCAAGGATAGGTATGATCTAAGAGAAGTTGAGCCGTCGGATCACAACATATCGTGACTGTCGGATTAAATATTTACAAGTGCATACTAATGCATACTAAAGAAACACACTTTTCCTAACGGATATATTACACAAGTTGATCTTAACTAACTCCTAAGTGTCTAAATATCCTAACAATGTAAAATATGCAAAGTTATAAAGTGTCAAATAAAGGGGGGCTTACAAGACTCGAAATGGTGCTTTCTAAGCACTTCATCCATTTGTGAGACACCGTCCTTCCCTAGTGTTTGTCACTCCAACAAACCTCACAGAGGCCCCTGAAATCCCTTCTCTCCAAAGGTAAATTAAGTCTATCTTAAAGTAAACTTTTACTTTGACCAAAGCCTATGACTATTACTTTGTTATCACATCTCTGTTAGGTGGAGCTACCATACTGCAGACTATGCGGCCGAGGACCGCACAGTACTTTTTTTTTCCAGATCAGAGATCCGATGCCTTCAGAGGAGGCACATAGTTTTGTTCAGATTGCCCCTAGCAGATATATCAGAGCGGACAGTTGGTTGTACAGTGGTACATACATGTTACTTAGCATTTACCACAGGTTCACCCGTCCATGTCAGGCTTTGATATGAGCCCATTGAGACAGTTGCCTAGTCTTGTTTTGATTGAGACTATCACAGAGTATTATTGGTTTACTATTTGTGCCCGGATTCAGCAGAGATCCAGTTCAGAGACAGCCTCAGCAGCAGGTATATGGTGCGGCAGGTATTGCATTTGATATATATTGCTCATGATTGTTGCTTAGACTTGTTTATACATGATAGTACACTAACTCTACATATGATGATTGATTTGGTGATCTAGTCTTTATGATATGTGATTGGACCCTTGGTGATGTCAGTCCACCCCTTCCTAGTAGGCTCTTGTTATATGCACACCGGGTTACACCCCTATTTCTGGTATAGACTTGGTCATTTAGTCCCCCTTGGCAGCTGACTTTGGATCCATCTTCACCTTCTCCATCCATCCGACTCATACATGACATTCTTTCCCGACTTGGATTCCGATTTGTGACTTTGAGGATCTCTTTCCCCACTAATCTCTAAGTATGCCATGATTCCCTGTCTATTGTGCCTCGGCTCTTTAGTGTGTGAGATGCACTCTCAAACCTGGCATTTGCTCCTGTCGGTTGCCCCCGATGTTGCAATGCAGTTAAGATTGTGTAGCCTCACCAGGTGTTCCCCATTGGTCATCGAAGCATGTATTGCTCACCCCCATTACTTTGCAGTATGAGCACCATGTTTATATCTATTGAGATATGTATTGTAGCCCAAAAGGGCCTTGATGTAAATTGAATAAATGAAGAAATGTAAAGCAAGCCAAAAAGGCTTTTTGTAAATGTAAATCTAGCCAAAAAAGGGCTAAGTATGAAACTCATTGTAAAATCCATGCAATGTATTTGTAAACACACATGGACACAGGTCAGCCGTACATGTCAGCATTTGTAGTGGTTATTCCTCACCTAGTCCTGCGGGGCAAGGAGGTGAGAGGGAGCAAGGGACAAGCTCAAGATTGTCCCTTAGAGTCTCAAGTTACGGTTTGCCGGACACCCAGTTTGGCGGCTCTAGAAAAGAACCTCACAGAGTCTTCGGGCATGGATGTGAGTTGTGAGATACTTGTTAGATGGCCAATGGCGGTTTCCCTACACTATACCCATTTGTGAGGCACCGCCCTTCCCCATGTTTTGTCATGGTATACTTATCTCAGTGGACCCTACTTTCCCGAGTTATCCGAAAGGTCGCATGATCTCTATCATTGTCATCCCTCATCCTTCACCTTGTATTCCACATCACCCAAAGTCAGCTAGGTGGTCAAGTCTATAGGTTGTGCATGGCAGTTGAGTCTTTTGGATGTGGTGGGCCCACCTCACCTGGGGCCTTGTATTTTTCCGAGATTTTATGCAATTTTTTATCACCATAATTATTATCATATTGTTTAGTAATGTACTAACTTGTATACGGAAGCCTTTCACTTCATGATTGCATACAGGTATTCAGCTAGCACCATTGTTGACCAGATTTGACTTGGTCAAACTAGGTTGACCAGGCCAAAAATGAGCCCGAAAAAAATGTTGCGACCAGAATTTCGATTTTGGTCAATTATTATCTACAAGGGACCCATATGAGCCTCCAAGTGACAAAATGCAAAAAGATCGAGGCGTTTGTGAGATTTTTAATTATTATTGGTCATTAATGACCTGTTTTAATTAAAAATCATGGATTTTGGGCAAATAATGCCTAAGTGATGGATCGGGGTCATTCGAGTGGTCATTCCTACTATTTTTGGGGTCCACGATCACATTGCAACAAACGGTTCGGCAATCCGGGCACTTTAGGTGGGTCAAAATCCCAGATTACATCTTCAGCAATAAAAACCAATAATAAAATACATGGAAAATCAAAAATTGACAAAGGCAACTATAGCAAAAGGAAAAAATTAAAGGCTGGCTAATTCAAGAGTGATTTCTAAGGTAATGTTGGTAATCTTTGGACATCTATTATGTGGTGTGGGTCCCTCTATTTGTCCAGCTCACCATGTGGGACGAATTTGCCCATGGGGGGCGTTTTTCCACTTAGCAAAAATCAAAATTTTGGTGTTTTATTGTATTTGGACCATAGTGTATTGGTATGGGGGGCTAAAACAGCCCATAGGCACCCCCCAACCACTATTGTATTGACTTTATGGGCCCCACTCTCCACTTGGGCGTTTTTTAGGGTAACTCGCCCCCCCTCTAGAGCCATTCTCCTCCATCGATTTGGCACTTGAGAGAGTGCATCTCAGCCATTGATTTTTGGAGGGAATAAGGGTTGTGTTGGGAGCATTCTCTACTTAAGAGAGAAGCTCTCCCATTGTTAGTTCTTGGCACATTTGTACACTTGAGTTTTTGATGATATAGAACCATTCTTCCACGGTTTCTTGAGAGTTTATGGATGGATATGTGTTGCTTGACTGATATCTAGTCTTTCTTAGCCTTGTTGAATTGTTAGTGTATTGTTTCCATCATTTCCTTGGCCAACAATTTGTAGGTGAAGAGCACAGCTGGAGGAGGGCGCAGTTTTTGGAGTGGGAACCCCACAACTGCTTGTTTTCTTCAGAGTATCAACAAAGGGAGTTGTCATTGCCTCGTGCCTTTCAATTTCTTTTATTTTCAGTCATTTTCACTTGCTGGTTTCTCTTGTTATTTGCTGCATACACTGACTTGATCTTGTTTGTGGCAGGTACCTAGGGCGAATTTGGTCATTGGGAACTCAAAACGCCCAAAGGGAACACGCTGCTGTTCAACAACTGAGTTTGGAGGGCTAGTCTTCGGCAATCTCATTCATCTATTCATTCTCAAGTAGGTCATCTTTGCTGGTCTCTTGCATTTTAAATTTCAATGTGTGTGTTGAGCAGAAAATTCATATAAAAACCCCTAAAAATACAAAACTTAATTTTTCACCATTAGAATTTGTTTTACTTCAAAACCCGCTAATGAAATACTCTTAAAAGACTAAATCTAAAGTTTCATTTTTTTTGGACTCCATTTGCCCATAGAATCAGCACTAGTCTACCTGGCAAAAACGCCCCTCTGGGGCATTTTTCTCCTTCTGCTTGGTTGGGTGGTTTTGGGGTTCTGGGTAGTTTGTAATCGATTTCAAATCATCATTTTATGTCAAGGAATCAAACTACCAATTGCTAGAAGTATTTTAAATCACGTTTTATTTGCTGCCCTAGGTCCATTGCTGCACTGCTTAACTCTCTTCCTTGGGCAGATTTATTCTATTTTTCTACTTCTAGCTTACTGTACGTCCTAGTCTATTTCAGCCTTGCAATCACTAATCTAATCAACTTGTTTCATTATAATTGATTGCTGGTCACTTCCACATCGTCCCCATTTTTACCGCTTGTGTCCATCTCTTGGTTGGAGCTAGACTTGGGACTTAATCCACACTCATTTTTTGTTTGTATTTCTTTCTATCTTTGGGTTGGGTGTGTGTTTGTATTTCTTTCGAAAGCTGTCTCTTCACTACAAGTGAGAGAGGTGTGGCCTTGGGGGCAAGCAATGAGCCAAGTACTGTCACCTGAATCCCAGCTCCTCCGTTTAGGCAAACTCCTAACGAAGCCAAGGGGGGTAGTCCCTAAAAAAGAGTTGTCTAAGGCTCTTGTGTGTTTTAAAATGTATTTTAGTGTTGTGATGCGGATGGGTGTTGTTTAGGAGTTTTTGAAGGTGAGAGACACAATAACACTTTAAATTAGACCAAGATAACGCAATCCACGTTGCAAGAAAAGATAGGATAGGAAATACACTGGATCAAGTATGAATCACTCTTTAGACAACAATTAAAACAAGTACTCCAATATTGATATTAAGCAAATAAAATATTGTGATTAAGGACCAGTGCCTTATGGAGTCAAAAATGTATAAGTGATTGAAGTGTTTGATACAAGTGTTTCGAAAGAAGAGTTCGTGAGATCGTTTTGCAACTTAGCTTGGTAAATTTAAGATTTTAGTGGTCTTGATTATTATGGCTAAGAACAAGGATATTCAAAAAAGGTGGAACCTTTACCGAGAAAAATACTGGCAACCTTTAGATGATAGGTCGGGAGCACCCAGATTGCAAAGAGGGCAAGTGTGCTTACGGCTTGACCGCCCTCGAGTCTGACAGTGGATTCTCGACACCACCTGTTTTAGGAAGAACTCAGTAATTTTGTCTTGGTTGGGGTTTTGGGTAAAATTTTAATTAGAGTTATCACTTATGCAATTAACAAGTCTTACACCTTTCTGAGTACTAGCCCAACCGTTTCCGGTTGGCAGAGCATACGGGTGTAGGACAAAAACCAAGATAAATTAATTAAATGGGAAATATGGGTTGAAAAGTTTTATTATTAGAGCACTTTGTTCAACTCTCCGACAGAAAGCGCTCTTGACTTGATCTTATGACCACAGTTCAAGAGACTTGCTAATTAACAAATGCCTAATGCAGGGAATGATGCAAGACTAATAATGCTCTCCGATAGAGAGTGCTCTTGACTTGGATTTGGCCAAGTTCAAGAGACTTTGGTTCGTTTTAAGAAGCAAATAGTAGTTGTAAAAGCAAATAAACTTCAACTTTGAAATGATTAAAACACGTGATAGATCGGAAATATATGAAATATTGCTAATAATACTACTTTGCCAAATAAAATGAAACTGGAAAATCTAGTGTTCTACAAAACAAATTTTAATCTAAAAGTGGGATCAATCTCCGAACAAGATCACCCACTAGAAGCCACCAGTCTTGGAAACCTTCCAGCTAGCTGGATGTCCACAAGAAGCTGATGGGGGAACGAGAAGCTTCCACAAGACTATGTGGTCTTTGGGATGAAATCCCAAAGTTAGCTTTACTCTAGTCAAGGTTTGGAAGAGAAGTGACAAGATAAAAATATAAACAGAAAATAAAGTCTAATCTACCCAAGAATCTCTTTCAGGTCAAAGACCGTACTCGGGAGAGCATGGGGGTAAGTAAATCGGAAAATATAACAAATACAACTTATTGAAATGGAAACTAATCTAAGAGCATATCAGAGATCTAATCTAGAAACTCAAACCAATCAAAGAAGACTACAAGGCTTCCCCAAATGGGGAAGTGGATGTGGGGGCTTAAAAACCCCACTTGCAACTTTATTATGAGAGTACAAGTGCCTTTGGGAATGAAACCCTTGTAAGGACTTTGAGAGAAATAACTTGTAAAAATACTTGAAACAAACTTCTAAGAGCTATTACAAAAGGATAAATACTAATCTCTTGGTTTGGATTTCCTTTTTGTCCTCTTGATAATGTCTTGTTTTAGAAGCCTCTTTCTTCTATTTGCTTCAAATCTTCTCGAAGCTCTTCTTTCTCAAGGAAAGATCTATCACAAATGAGCAACTCAAATACCCATTAGATGTTAGATAACCAAAACTTTGAAACTAGTAAATCTAAAGACTTAATGATCTCTAAAGCCTAAAGCAAACTATGATAGTGTGGAAAAGAGATTCTAATATGCAAATGGCTAAATACTTCAAAGACAATGCAAGTTTTTATCTTTTGATGAGATCTAATGATGCAAACAAACTACCAAATGACAAAGTATGAGATCTAAACTAGTAACTTTGAAATGATGCAACTAACTATTAAAACTTAACAAAACTACTACTAACAATTTGTTTGTTTGCTTTTGTTGTGTTTTAGGGCCAAAGAGAGGATGGACGAGAAGGGGAGAAGGAGCAACCTAAGGGCAAAAAACGAAGAGAAAGGAGCTAGCAAATGGGGGTGAGAAGGCCCTAAACTAGAAGGGGGACGAGAGGATGGAGGAGAGGAAGACGAATGGGATGAAGAGAGAAGAGGGTAGCTAAAGAAGATGGGACGAGAGGAAGAGTTTGAAGGCTTTTCTAGGGTAGATGAGAGCAAATAGAGAGGGCAAAAAACGACGGAGAGGGGAATAATAATGTGGGACGAGAGGAAGGAGAAGGTAGGGCTAAAGAGAAGAGGAAAAGGCACTAAATGGGGTAAGACGAGAGCTAGAAGGAGATAGGGCAAAACTAGGGCAAGGGAAGAAAGGGTATAGCAAGTCAATGCAAGGGATTTCAAGGAGAAGACAAGATGGCTTAAAGAAAAGAAGCCTAAGGTACAAGTAACCAAGGTTTTTAAAATGATTTTGTTTTAAGGATGGATCTTGGAGCAAAGTCTCTTTGTGCTTCTTCTTGGAACAACCTCAACCCTTGTAGATCCTGGAAAGACAACAATGTTTAAAAATCACTTGTGATGATGAAGATGGGCTAGATGCAGCCGAGCTCACACACTCCTACACCTGGAAAAACCTATTCAAAGACAAACAACTCAATGCAAAAGTGAGATCAAATATATGACTAGTATGCTACGAAAACCAAGGTTATATCAATGCTAGTATAACTGAGTACGTCCTATTCATATAACTCATTGATCAACATTGCATAATAAACCAAATTGAAAACCACAAATGGTAGATCTTATGTTCTAGAATATAGACTTCTAAAGCTAGTTACTTGATCAATCACATAAGCATTAAGCTGAAAGCATAGAAAGAAGTCACCTCACAAGACATTGTTTGGTAGAACACTAAGTTTGCTTTCGGTTTATTTCAAGTATCTTGTTAATCTTGCTATCATCATTTCATTTTCTATTATCTAAAGCTTCATTTTGTTCTTCAAGTTACAACTGCTCCTACTTCATAAAAAGAACTGAAGTCTCTTGAACTTGGCCAAATCCAAGTCAAGAGCACTCTCTGTCGGAGAGCATTTAGTTGATTGCATTTCCCTTGCATTAGGCATTTAGATTAATTAAAGTCTCTTGAACTTTGGTTTTAAGACTAAGTCAAGAGCGCTCTCTATCAGAGAGTTGAACTGTGCTCTAATAATAAAATTTTCCAACTCACACCCCTCCATAATTAATTTATCTTGGTCGATTATACAACACCCGTATGCTCTGCCAACCTGAAAGGGTTGGGCTAGTACTCAGAAAGGTGTTGGATTTGTTAATCTTACAAGCGATAACCTAATAAAATTTTACCCCAACCAACGAACCGGCGTTGCCTTCGAAAGTTACTGAGGAAGTTTCCTGAAACAGGTGGTGCCGAAATCCCGCTGTCAGACTCGGGGGTGGTCAAGCCAATTGAACACTTACCCCTTTTGCAATCTGGGTGGCTTCGACCTATCATCTAAGAGGTTACCAGTACTATTTCCGGACTTTTGATATCCTTGTTCTTAACCTAATAATCAAGACCATTAAAACCTATAATTTACCAAGATAATTTGCACAACGATCTCACAAACAGTTACCTTTCAAGACCCACACATTCAGCATCATATACTTGTTAAATTCTTGACTCCATAAGGCACTGATTCTCTTAATTCACTGTTTTGATCAGGACCATTTGTCCTTGTGGTTATTTTATCTTGTGAATGCTTTATCTGATTATCAAGTCTTGAAGAAAACTGTAATCTTGTTATCTCATTTAGCAACGTGGATTGCATTATTATCTTGTGTTTATCTCATTTGTAAATTGGTCTCATCACAATAACTCCTAAACAACACCCATCCGCATCACTTCATCAAAAAACATTATAAAACATAAGAGCCTTAGTGAAACTCTTTGTAGGGACTACCCCCCTTGGCTTCGTTAGGAGTTAGCCTAAACAGAGGAGCTAGGATTTAGGTGACAGTACCTAGCTCATTGCTTGCCCCCAAGGCCACACCTCTCCCCACTTCCAGTGAGGGAGACAGCTTTCGAAAGATTTTCGCTGCTGGTGTGCAATCTAGCGGACAACAGAGCCGAAACACAAACTAACAGGGATGTTATCCAACATAGAGGCAAAAGTGGGGAGGACCTCCATATCACGATTCACAGGCTGAGATGTAAGTCAGGGTGAAAACCAAAAAGGGTGAGATAACAGATGGATGGGGAAAGTGAAGGTGATACCTAAGCTAGCAAGCCATAAAAGGTGGGAATGATCATGTCCACACTCCTAAGAGGGTAAAACCAATGAGTATAAAACAAGAGCTTCTAATTCTAAGTAATAAGACCATTTAGATAATCAATAACAACCATATGCATATATATACTTCCAAATCATGATCACGAGATACTAAGTGAAGCTACTAAAATGACCAAAAGAGCAAGATAATCAAAACCTAAGTTTCCAGGGTACCCGTACTGGGGGGTTGGGCACCCGTACCAGTACCGGGTACCGAAACTGGTACCTCTGGGAGTACCGTGAAAGTACCAGGTACTTCACCCAAGTACCGGGTACTTGGTCAAAGAAATTAGGGTACTGGTACTTAAAAAGGGCCGCGTATGGTACTTAGCAGTCTTAATTACGTTGAATTTTAGCTGTATTTGTGGTTTTGTTTAGTTCAGAAAAGGAGATTTTCTTGAACACAGTAGAAAAAGGATTTGAAATGACTGGAAACACAAAAAATTAAGAATTAGCTACAAAGTTAAAAATAAAAACGAATTTGAAATTCAGAATTCATGGACTTAACAGGAAACACTAACAGGATTATCACTGATCAGCAACGTTTGCAACTTTGCAGAATTAGAACAAAACTTAAAACTTTAAAAGTTATAATTATTAAATTTTAATTTTTAATTATAAATTTAAAATTATAATAATCATTAATCTCTGAGATTTTATTTTAAATTTTTAGCCAAATATCCAGATTACAAACAATAAATTTATTAAATTATAAAACCATGCTAATTCTGTGATACTTACCTGGAGAGCTTGTTGACCGAGGACCTCCTTGATGCTGATGCAGATGAAAGTGATGTTGCAGATGTTGCTGACCTAGCAGAGATGGCTTGAGGAAGCCAAATCAACTATGATGTTTACTTGCTTTATGTTTAGTATTTAACTATTTTCATTTTGCTATTTTGTTTTTCAGATCTCTGATTTCATGTTCGGAACTATGGCAAATGAGGCATGCCATTTGCCAAATTTTGGATGTAGTATGACAATGGACTCATGGAGTCATGGACATATATCATGCTATTATGCTAATGATTCATATCAATATCAATATTGAATATCATATATGTAATTTGAATTAATGTGCAAGCAGTAATACCAATGTCAAATGTGCGTTATTTTAATTATAATTTATAATTTATAATTTAAACTTGAAAATTATATATATATATATATATATGTCTACAGTACCCCGACGTATCCAAGTACCCTATTTCAAAAAGTGGCGTACCCGTACCCGTACCCGAGTACCCTGGCAACTTAGATCAAAACCAATGCACATCATATACCTGTTGGGCCATATACTTGTACCTGCTATCTGGATCATCACTAACCATTGAAAACACTACTGCTGAAACTCTGGGCACTGCACTGCTCTGTATGGGATAAAAGGTCACCTCGGTCATCAAATCTAAGGTCAAAAGGCTCAGTCTTGGCATAAGGCTCACTGCATGTCTGATTTGGGGTTGCTCTGATATGTGAGTGATCATCAACAATACTGCTCATCATAGGTTGATCTCATCAAAACTGTGTAAAGGTCTGGCTCAAAAATATACAATGAACTGCTCTGCAATCATGGTAGCCCGGCTACTATGGATGTGATAACAGGTCCCAAATACAACATCTCGACTACATCATTGAAAAAATCGACAAAACACGGCAAGCATTTTTTTTGTTGGCAAGTGGTACCCCTTACTTGCAGGGTTTTCCTTTGGCTAAGAAACCACGAACCAAGGGCATCTAAGCCATCAAAATCACCCGAGGATCGCACCCGACCTGGACCGCACCAACCCTTAACTTGGATGGATTTTTGGTAGACGTGGGGTTTCGAACTGGTGACCATTCAGCTTAGGAGTGTCTTAACTCATCAGCCGCCACCAATTGTTCTATATCTCGCGGATAAAACACAGCAAGCATTAAAAATACAAAATAAATAAATTCAATTTTTTAAACATATAAACCGACAACAACATCAAATAAACACATTGGCACATAAATATAGGAAAAACATCGATATATATATATATATATAGCCAATTATCAGCAACATCGCAATATATCGCGATGTCTTCCATGAAACGAAACGATGCTCGATTTTTTCAAAAAATTGGGTCGAATGTTTGTTGATAATATCACAATTTTTTGGAAAAAATCGCAAGTCGATGAGGAAATATTACCCACCCGCAGAAAAATAAATAAATAAAAAATAAAATTTGTCCTCTTTTTTGGTCATTTGCAAGTGAAATTGTGAAGGAGGAGAGCCAAGGAGGAGACCATCATTTTGCATTGGACCAAGGAGGGGAAAGCATCTAATTTCATTTGCCATCAAGGATTGATTTTTTGGAGTGGGGATTGAAATTTGAAATCCAATCAACAACAACGGTCAACCACATTTCAAGGTATGAAAATGACTCTAGCTATCATTTCTAGTTGTTCCAAGACAAAGTTTGGTAGTTTTGCAATGTCAATGAGTTTTTCCTCTTCAAAACAAAATTCTAATGGAACATTTACCATGGATTTCCCCCTATTTTTTTAATTTATAGCAATCATGTATGCTCAAAAATGGTTTTTCCTTGCCCTAGGTCCATTCCTTTCCATAAAAAATGCCCATGAGTTTTCCCTCTTCAAAACCAAGTTTTAATGGAATAAATCTCATCGATTTGCTGATGTTTTTTTAATTTGCAGCAATCATGTATGCTAAAAAATGTTTTTTTTCCTTGTTATAGGTTCACACTTCATTTCTTTCCAAGTTTCCATACAAAAATGCCAAAGGCTTTGGATCCATTCTGGGAGTATGGTGAGCCTGTTGAGTCTCATAATTGACAAAATCTTACTTGCAATTTGTGTGGGAAGGAAATGACGAGAGCAATAAGTAGGCCCAAATATCACCTTGCCCAAATTGCAAGGCATGAGGTGGATATTTGTGAAAACACAACCCCAGAAATCATTCATAAGGCCAAACTATCAATTGAAAGTGTTGGAAAAAAGAAAGATCAAAGGGAAGCTTTGAGATAAGAACTTGGATCGAGAGGGGCTTTAGCATCCAGGACAGTCGCGCACACTTTAGGGGAAGGGGGAGTGAGACCTTCTCCTCACCTTCCACAGTGCCTTCGACTACATCACCTTTCTTTGTTTTGAGATCCACACTTAGTCAATGGTCAAGATAAAGGAGAAACAAGAAGCAAACAGACTTGAGGGTAGACATCTTCTATGGAGTGATATTCCTTTCAACTTTGCCAGGAAACCATTCTTTGTACCTTTGTTTGAGGTTGTTTCTATTGTTGGCTCGGGGTATAAGCCCCTCACTTATGAAGATTTGAGAGGGTTCACCCTTGATAATGAAAAGGTTGATTGCACTCATAGGTTGCAGGAGCTTCTAGATTCATGGGAGGTCACAGGATGCACTGTGATGTTAGGCGGTTGGACCAATGGGAAGGGAAGCACCCTTCTCGATTTCTTGGTTCATTGTCACAGGGGAACAATGTTTATAAAATTTGTGGTTGCATCTGCACATGTCAAAGATGCAGCATTACTATGTGAGTTGTTGGATGGGTTCATCCAAGAGATAGGTCTACAACATGTTTTCCAAGTCATCACAAACAATGTTGTGAATTATGTGGCCGCTAATAGGTCGCTTATGGACAAGTATCCTACATTGTTTTGGACTTCTTGTGCCACTCATTGTATTGATTTGATTTTAGAGGATATGGAAAATTTTGATTTTATCAGGGATACCATTGATTCAGCAAAGAGCATCACAGTTTATATACAATCATGCATCTGTGCTTAGATTGATGAGACAATTCATTGGTGACAAGGAGTTGGTGCATCCTACCATCACGCGCTTTGCCACTAGTTTTATTTCTCTTTAGTCTCTCCCGACTTCAATGTGGGACTTGCAAACTATGTTCCTTTTAGCTGAGTGGCATGCTTTAACAATTAACACTAAACCGGAGGGGCGGGCAATATTCAAGCTAGTGTCATAACAAAAGAGTTTTTGGATGGGGTGAAGGAGGTGTATACCATCAGCAAACCTTTTTCTTTGCTTGGTTGATGGAGATGAGCCCACAATGGGCTACCTGTATGAGGCCATGGTAGAGCCAAAGAGGCCATCCGTGCCAATTATGAGGATAAGGGGGACGAGGGGCACGAGAGACAACAATTGATATGGAGGGTGATTGATGAGTGATGGAACTATACACTCCATCGCCCCATTCATACTACAGGGTTAGACCTCAACCTCGCATTCTCTTACTCCTATGGATTTAGGTTTAATGAAGAGGTTAAGGATGGATTCTTGGAGTGTATCCAAAGGATGGTGCCAAGTGTGGCTGACAATTCAGAGATTTCCAAAGAGATGAGAGTCTATAGGAGGGCCATGGGAACATTTGGGTTTGAGATGGCTATTAGTGACAGGAAGAACATAATGCCAAGTAAGCTTTACCTTGTTTCAAATTTTAATTTCTCTTCTTTCTTTGTTTTAAATTTCAATGTCTTCTCTTAGGTTTTTTTGATTCATTATAGATACTTAGTGGGAAAGTAATGGCTCAAGAGTACCTCATCTACAAAATCTTTCCATTCGGGTGCTTAGCCAGACATGTAGCTCTTCTGGTTGTGAGCGCAACTGGAGTGTATTTGACAAAATACACATCAAGAAGTGTAACATGTTAGAGAATTTCAAATTAAATTTTAAAATCATTATAAATTGTAATTTATGTTCCTTTACCCTCTAATTTATGTATTATAATTTATGATCCTCATATAGGATGGATATGCAATGCCTAAATGATCAAGTCTACGTACACTACAATCTCAGGCTATGGGTGAAGTAGATTGAGCAAAAACCTGACATGGATGTCATTTCATTGGATGGGATTGACACCACTGCTATGTGGAGGGTGGGGTCTGAGGAACCCGTTATGGAGGCAACCCCTAATTGGTTAGAGGATGATACAAAGACGGGTGGGCAGAGGAGGATGAGGATTTTGGGGGTGTGCCACCGTCGAAGCCACCGGTTTCACAGTCAAAGGGAGATAGACCCATTGGTATCACTAGCAGTGGTAGAGGACTTGATCAGGGTCTGCCATGTCATTCTTCTAGTTCTTCTAGAGTACATCAATTTCCAAGGTCTTCTAGAGGATGTTAGAGTCCACTACAACCCCCACGACCACCAGGGCCTTCTAGCTCTAGAGGAAGAGCCATTACCAAAGCGATTAACTATGCCCGTAAAAGCGGTAGAGGGAATCAATTGTTTATTTACTTGATTTTATTGTATATGAGATACATTGATTATATTTTATTCATGAAGTGGGGAATCAAGATTTAGGACATGATTCATTTTTTATGTGTGATATATAACTAGACGTCTTACACATCTTATATATCGGTTTTCTTTCTATATTCATGTGGCAATGTGTTTATTTGATGTTCTTGTTGCTTTAGACGTTTAAAATTTTGAAAAAAATGAATACTTTTGTATTTTTTAAGTTTGTCGATATTGCCGATGTTTGCCGACAATTTCCCTGATAAATCCAATATGTTGTTTCTGGACCCTCGACAATATATTCACTGACACGATATTTGTAACTTTGACATATATGATGTAGTGGATGCGAAATCAAAAATGATACATCAGAGTCAATACTAAATTTTGAACCTTGATAGTTATCCAATCAAGGGCTCAAAAGTGAACAATCAATACAAAATGACATTAAATATATAAATGTATCTCATAATCATGTGTCAAAACCCTGGTGTACCACTTCGCATTTGTATAGGATGATTGAGAAGAGGGGATTCCAAATAAGTGTACAGTCAGTGGACTAATAAATGAAAAGGTTTGTTCTCTTAGTTATGTTCATAAGCCTTTGTGTTTCTCAAGGCTTCCATTGGAAGTATCAAAACCATGCCATGAATACAAACTCAAAGCAGTTGCAATCTAAACCCTAGATCCATGAGGATGAATGTATACATAGTTGCTAATGTTTTCGTGTCTTCCTATTGGATAGTAGTCTTTCAAAAGGTGAAGGTGGTGGTCACTTAAAGTGTGCAAGACCATAATTGAAGCTATGCCTCTAAGCTAAAAAGCTTCGATTGTGATGAGAACAGAGGTTGTTGGTGAAGGTAAACACCCCCTCTCATTTCCCAACAGCTACAAAGACAAATAAGTTTAACAAAAAATCAGCACTTTAATAGGATCAAAATTCGCCTACCAATTTTTCCCCCTATTTGTAGATTTTTAGCAATTTTTTCCCAATTTTTTGTCGATTTTTTCCAGTGCCGACTTTTTCAAATTTTTGCTATTTTTCCTGGCCGATTTTTCATTTCAGGGTTTGTACCGCAAAAAATCACAATGTTGCTGATTTTTCGATGATTTTATCAACTATGCTACAAACACATAGGAAATAAAATATATATAATTCAACTTATAAATAAAACATGCAATTAAAAGTCTAAATTCTACTAGCTTACTTGGCAATAAAACCCTCCTTTCTTGGATAGCAATGTCGTAGCCAAATAGTCCATTGACATTCCTATACACCTCCATATTGTGATTAATGATTTTGTGAGCTTCCATATCAAGTACCATCCTCTAAAGACACTAAAAGAACCCTTCCATAACCTCACTAAGCATAAGTGGGGTTGAAAATAAGTGTTGTTGCATGAATGGGATGATGGAACATCCCAATCCATAGACTATCAATCAAATCCCAAACCTTCATGTATTTTTCATGTGTGGGTACCCTTCCCAAAAAATAAGATCGAGGTAGCCCATTGCAAGCTTATCCCCATCAACTAAGTGGTGAACCTTTGCCAAAGGTTCACTAACCATGCACACTTCCTACACTCCTTCCCAAAAGGAATTAGTGTACAGTAGTTTAGCAATGGCTCTCCTATCTTGCCTTGTTCTATATGCACGATCGCGCCACTCATCAATAACAAACATCTGCTTCAACTCAAATTGATAATGAAGCAGAGATTGAAGAGAAATGAAGTTGCTCACAAAACATGTGATTGTTGAATTCAATAACTCCCTATCTTTTCTAAATTTCCTAATCAGGCTAAGCTAAGAATAAGAGCATGGTTATATCTGTATTTTGCAATGCTCTTGGCCTGATCAAATACCTCCTTAACAAAAGATATTTTGCTCAGTTCCTCAAGCATATGCTATGAAATAGACCAACTAACAGATATTGATGACAAGCATGAGTAACTAGCTGATCTAAAAGAAGAAAGCAGATTTTCAATTACTTAGTGTTGATTACTAATCAGATAACTAACAATAATGAGCATGCATCCAAGTATTAGATTTATAAACAAAGACTTAAATGCACAATGTTAGTATGCTTTGCAATGAGCTAATCAACGCTATATACTTGTTGTAACTTTCAGATCTGAAAATGAAGTAATATAACATCAATTAAAAGCTAATAGGAACTAAATATAAAATATTAAAGCAGCCTGCTAGCTGGGTACTTGAATTACTTAAAAATATAGAAATTAAGATCCAAACAATACAATAATTTGAAGGTTGTTTATTGGTTTATTAAGGTCTTATAATGTGTTGGATTTAGGATTCATTGATATGTTATAGATCTGGAAATTTATGACAAGGATGGGGAGCGAATAGGCTCCCTTAAGAGTCTTTTAATTATGATCTTGAAAGAAATTGATCCAAGTACCTGAAAATTCAGAAATTAGTAGTAAATAGGAAATTGGAAGAACAACTTGAAAATAAAAATAAAGGAAACTATTGAAAATATAGATCTACTGCCTTAAAGGGAAACAAGTGTTGGCCAATGGAGTCATGATCAAATCTCAAAAAGTGGCTAAATAGTCTTCAAAGGAGAGTGGAGGCAAGCAATCCCTCTCCTTTGCTAACCAAATGGAACATCAATTCTTCACTCCAGCTTTGATGAATTTCTGAAAAGGTTCAAGAGGTAAAACAATCTATTCTTTAAACATCATCCACCAAAAGTTAGTAAATGCATTAAGAGATTGGATCTACTAGAAATTGAAAAGAGGTTACAGCAATCTAATCAAGAACTAAAGGATCCATTCATAAAAATGAGGTTGTAGCAATCATTATTTACTTTACTAAATACAACATGAAAAATAAAATGTTACCTATGACCCTTGTGAAGAGCCTCCTTCCACCAATGAGACAAGCTTGCAACAACATACACCAACACTACAGCCTAAGAATAACCAGAGCAAAATTCCAACAGA
Source organism: Larix kaempferi (assembly GCA_027924585.1). Taxonomy (NCBI): domain Eukaryota; kingdom Viridiplantae; phylum Streptophyta; class Pinopsida; order Pinales; family Pinaceae; genus Larix; species Larix kaempferi. Next base: position 7,805,188 of record BSBM01000636.1, read on the forward strand.
GTATTTTTATTCCAAGAGAAATCAACCTCTACAAATGAGCAAGAGCCTCCCTTATATAGCATAAGGGGGCAAATGGGCTCAAGATGTGGCCAAAAAATTTGTTACAATGAGTGATGATCTCAAGAATATGAGGTGCTAGATCAATGGTCTAGAGTACAACTCTTACAAAAGTAGTTATGCCAACAAGCCAAGCCGTTTTGCCTTAGTGGAGCGAATTCACTCTTTGACTTGTAAATAATAGTAAAATATCCCAATACCATGGGTCTTCTCCAAAACCATGTGTAAAAACCATGAGATGAGCTGAAATGGTGTGCCAATACCATGGGTTGTTTCCCTTGGACAAACCGTTGCTCAAAATGCAGTTATGGAGCAAATCGTTAGAGCCACACAATCCATGCATGAGAGGAGTTGATCCATATGAAAAGCAGTAATGGATGGCTGAGATCTAATCTTGAAGTAAGATAGAGGCTAGATGATACAAATAATTGGTTAGTATTTCGATCTATCTATCCAAAACGATACCTGACCTAGCATATTCAGTGGCCATGGTGACAAGGTACATGCCTTCACCTAATTGGAATGTTGCAAAGAAGATCGCAAGATATTTGAAGCGAACAATTTATTATGAGATCAAGCACAACAAAGGTGTGGCCTTTTCAGCTCATAGGGTACACACCTATTGTGGGCAAGTTCAATGGATCACAGAAAATTGACATCAAGATACATGTTAAGTCGGGGATGGGGTTCAATAGACAAGCAAGAAGCAACATGCAATTGCATTGTTTATTATAGAGATAGAGTACAGGGCAGCAATGAATGCAACCTAGGAAGTAGTATAGTTTTTAAGAGTGCTTGAGAACTTCCATTGCAAGGATAGAGTACAGGGCAGCAATGAATAGAGTACAGGGCAGCAATGAATAGAGATAGAGATAGAGTACAGGGCAGCAATGAGTAGTATTGTTTATTATAGAGATAGAGTACAGGGAAGCAATGAATGCAACCTAGGAAGTAGTATAGTTTTTAAGAGTGCTTGAGAACTTCCATTGCAAGGATGTTCATTCCACCATACTTAATTGTGGTCCTCATAGTGTTTTAAATATTGTAAAGAATTCAATAGTTCACACATGTAATAAAAATATATATCGAGGTACATTGTCACTGCATAATGGAGCAAGTGATTAGAAACATATAAAGATAAGATCTTGTCCCATAGAGGAGCAGGCAACATATATCCTTATCAAGCCATTGGGAAAGGATGAGTTCAAAAAGTTCATAGTAACACTTAGATCGAGGTGATCCTTAAGAAGGGGCGTTGGAGTGACTAACGACCATCTCCTTCAGCACAATAACCCCTGTTTGATAATCTTTTATTCTATTTCTTGCGATATATGTATGACCCAAGCCTTAGTTTAGAGACGGTAGTGTTGGACTGATTGCAGTTTCTTGATAGTGGTTTTATTGTCTATGTTCACTTGTATAAAGGCATATTGTGAAATGAAAATCTGAATGGTTGTGTTATTTGTGACAATATGGCTGCATAATGGTGTTACTATTGTGTGGCTATTGCTCGTAGTAGCTAAACTCACAAAGCATATGGGGTTTGTTTGCTGGAGCATCCTTTTTGCCACTAGTTTTATGATGAAAATTGTAGTACTATATCGATACATTGACTTATTGAAAATTATTTTCCATAAAAATCAAAGCATAATTAATCCTTTGTAATATAGAAGTTAAATCTTAAGGAAATCTGCTAACCCTCTTCATCACCATCAAGTTGCCTAGACACATCATTTCTATTGCTCGTAATGGTCAAACTTATGAAGCTTATGAGGTTAGTTGGCTTGAGGCATGCCTTTTGGACACTAGTTTAGTTTTATGATAGAAATTTTAGGGAGTTGTCTAACTATTAGATTTTTGGACCAGATTTTTTGGACCTGGTATCACATATATAGTAGCTGGAGCTATCATGATGCAGAGGACCATATTTTGCTTCCAGTCAGTGCCAGTCCCGCATGTATTGGGCATATTTCATCCAGTGATCATCGGTGGTTGAGCATTGTCAAAGCCTATGCAGCAACAGCAGTATCCCATGTCATGACTTAGCCTTGCATGACCCATTGAGATGGACTTGGTTTAGTTTTGGTTCACTTGGTAGAGCAGAGTGGGTAGTTGATTTCTTTCCCTTGCCCCATGAGCAGTCAGAGTTGATCTTCATGTAGAGACAGGTATTTGGCTGAGCAGGTATACGCATGTACTTGGGTATTATTATCTGTCTGTCTTGCTCATATTATTAGCTTTAACTAGACATGGTGACTGACATTGGTGATTATATATTGGATGTTTTCATGAGCTTGTTACTAAGAGTAAATGTGTGATCCTCAATGCTAAGATCTTTTTATATGCTCACTAGTATTGCCTACCTTATGCAGATTTAGCCTTGCCTTTGTTATGTGTGGCATCACCTTTTCACTGTCTCCACCCATCCAGTATCTTATGTCCTTTGATTTGATCCTTGACTTGTGACTTTGACTTGTGAGATTGAGGAACTTTCCCCCACTTTGACCTCTGTATTTGATAGACTCTATGTTGTTTTATGTCAAGGCTCTGAGTTGTGCGAGAGAACTTGCCAAATCCTTGATCCTTCTGGACCGAAGGAACCCGTCGGTGTTAGGTCTTGAGCCTAGGTGAGTTGGGATTCTGAAGCCTTAACCTCTCTGGTCGGTTACCCCTGATGTTTGGTCATGATTGTGAATGATTCCCGCCAGTTGACCCCATGCTTCACTTCTGGGCCAGGAGTACCTGCTAATTTTGTGACATGAGCTAAGACTAGCTAGTTGCCCGAGTAGTGTCATCTAAACTTGAAGCAAGTGATCCTATCATCATTACATGCATCAATATAATCTGCCATATCCAAATAAATGCAAGAAAGCTTAATGAAATGAAATGCAAAGTGCCCTAGATGAAAGTTGCAGTTAGTTGTGCATTTAAGCACATGTAAAATCCGAAGGGACATGAAATGAAATGCAAAAGGGCCAAGCAGATGAGGAATAATTGAAAATCTAAATGACTGTTGGCCATGGTTATATTGTAATGATTATTCCCCACGGAGCCCAAGGGTATGGATGTGGGATGGAGTAAGGGATTGCTAATTCTAAGAATCCCCTAAAACCTCAGAATTATGGTTGATTGTGCACCTAGCGCAATGGTTCTAGAAAAGATCCTCACGGAGCCTGAATCAGAATTGGATGTGAGTCATAGGACACTTGTTAGAGTTGAAGGGACACTTCTCAATCAACTTATTTTATTTGTGAGACACCTCATTTCCCTATTGTTATATGTTTTATACATGTCACTGTGGATCCCCCCTTGTCCTTTTTGCTCCGAGAGATCACTGTGTTAAAGCCAAGAGTCAACTTCCCTTGTCCTAGCCTTGTTTCATTCATCTCACCCATCATAACAACCTGGTTAAGTTTGTAAGTGAGCATATCTAAAGGGCTTCATGAAAGATCAGATATTCTGCTCTAACACAAGTTATATTATTATTGATTGATTGATTTATCACCATTGTCATGTTACCAATATTTTAGTTGGCTAATAATATGAATAAGAGAGCATCCTTCACCCCTTGTGCATACAGGATGGATTAGTTTTTGTCTCAGTCATCGGTTTTGTTTATTTTTGACCTGGTCGACACAGGTCCCGAGGCAAATTTGACTACAGTGGTTCGAGATTGCTTATCTGTCACCTAGATGTATCTAGTACACCATTCCTTGCTTCAGTTTGATCATTATTGGCCATATTACAGGATTTCTATGGTTTATTATTATTATTATGGCTATATTTTTATTGTCGGACATGATGTTGGCTTCTAGATGATACAAATAATTGGTTAGTATTTCGATCTATCTATCCAAAACGATACCTGACCTAGCATATTCAGTGGCCATGGTGACAAGGTACATGCCTTCACCTAATTGGAATGTTGCAAAGAAGATCGCAAGATATTTGAAGCGAACAATTTATTATGAGATCAAGCACAACAAAGGTGTGGCCTTTTCAGCTCATAGGGTACACACCTATTGTGGGCAAGTTCAATGGATCACAGAAAATTGACATCAAGATACATGTTAAGTCGGGGATGGGGTTCAATAGACAAGCAAGAAGCAACATGCAATTGCATTGTTTATTATAGAGATAGAGTACAGGGCAGCAATGAATGCAACCTAGGAAGTAGTATAGTTTTTAAGAGTGCTTGAGAACTTCCATTGCAAGGATAGAGTACAGGGCAGCAATGAATAGAGTACAGGGCAGCAATGAATAGAGATAGAGATAGAGTACAGGGCAGCAATGAGTAGTATTGTTTATTATAGAGATAGAGTACAGGGAAGCAATGAATGCAACCTAGGAAGTAGTATAGTTTTTAAGAGTGCTTGAGAACTTCCATTGCAAGGATGTTCATTCCACCATACTTAATTGTGGTCCTCATAGTGTTTTAAATATTGTAAAGAATTCAATAGTTCACACATGTAATAAAAATATATATCGAGGTACATTGTCACTGCATAATGGAGCAAGTGATTAGAAACATATAAAGATAAGATCTTGTCCCATAGAGGAGCAGGCAACATATATCCTTATCAAGCCATTGGGAAAGGATGAGTTCAAAAAGTTCATAGTAACACTTAGATCGAGGTGATCCTTAAGAAGGGGCGTTGGAGTGACTAACGACCATCTCCTTCAGCACAATAACCCCTGTTTGATAATCTTTTATTCTATTTCTTGCGATATATGTATGACCCAAGCCTTAGTTTAGAGACGGTAGTGTTGGACTGATTGCAGTTTCTTGATAGTGGTTTTATTGTCTATGTTCACTTGTATAAAGGCATATTGTGAAATGAAAATCTGAATGGTTGTGTTATTTGTGACAATATGGCTGCATAATGGTGTTACTATTGTGTGGCTATTGCTCGTAGTAGCTAAACTCACAAAGCATATGGGGTTTGTTTGCTGGAGCATCCTTTTTGCCACTAGTTTTATGATGAAAATTGTAGTACTATATCGATACATTGACTTATTGAAAATTATTTTCCATAAAAATCAAAGCATAATTAATCCTTTGTAATATAGAAGTTAAATCTTAAGGAAATCTGCTAACCCTCTTCATCACCATCAAGTTGCCTAGACACATCATTTCTATTGCTCGTAATGGTTAAACTTATTAAGCTTATGAGGTTAGTTGGCTTGAGGCATGCCTTTTGGACACTAGTTTAGTTTTATGATAGAAATTTTTGGGAGTTGTCTAACTATTAGATTTTTGGACCAGATTTTTTGGACCAGGTATCACATATATAGTAGCTGGAGCTATCATGATGCAGAGGACCATATTTTGCTTCCAGTCAGTGCCAGTCCCGCATGTATTGGGCATATTTCATCCAGTGATCATCGGTGGTTGAGCATTGTCAAAGCCTATGCAGCAACAGCAGTATCCCATGTCATGACTTAGCCTTGCATGACCCATTGAGATGGACTTGGTTTAGTTTTGGTTCACTTGGTAGAGCAGAGTGGGTAGTTGATTTCTTTCCCTTGCCCCATGAGCAGTCAGAGTTGATCTTCATGTAGAGACAGGTATTTGGCTGAGCAGCTATACGCATGTACTTGGGTATTATTATCTGTCTGTCTTGCTCATATTATTAGCTTTAACTAGACATGGTGACTGACATTGGTGATTATATATTGGATGTTTTCATGAGCTTGTTACTAAGAGTAAATGTGTGATCCTCAATGCTAAGATCCTTTTATATGCTCACTAGTATTGCCTACCTTATGCAGATTTAGCCTTGCCTTTGTTATGTGTGGCATCACCTTTTCACTGTCTCCACCCATCCAGTATCTTATGTCCTCTTGACTTGTGACTTTGACTTGTGAGATTGAGGAACTTTCCCCCACTTTGACCTCTGTATTTGATAGACTCTATGTTGTTTTATGTCTCGGCTCTGAGTTGTGCGAGAGAACTTGCCAAATCCTTGATCCTTTTGGACCGAAGGAACCCGTCGGTGTTAGGTCTTGAGCCTAGGTGAGTTGGGATTCTGAAGCCTTAACCTATCTGGTCGGTTACCCCTGATGTTTGGTCATGATTGTGAATGATTCCCGCCAGTTGACCCCATGCTTCACTTCTGAGCCAGGAGTACCTGCTAATTTTGTGACATGAGCTAAGACTAGCTAGTTGCCCGAGTAGTGTCATCTAAACTTGAAGCAAGTGATCCTATCATCATTACATGCATCAATATAATCTGCCATATCCAAATAAATGCAAGAAAGCTTAATGAAATGAAATGCAAAGTGCCCTAGATGAAAGTTGCAGTTAGTTGTGCATTTAAGCACATGTAAAATCCGAAGGGACATGAAATGAAATGCAAAAGGGCCAAGCAGATGAGGAATAATTGAAAATCTAAATGACTGTTGGCCATGGTTATATTGTAATGATTATTCCCCACGGAGCCCAAGGGTATGGATGTGGGATGGAGTAAGGGATTGCTAATTCTAAGGGTCCCCTAAAACCTCAGAATTATGGTTGATTGTGCACCTAGCGCAATGGTTCTAGAAAAGATCCTCACGGAGCCTGAATCAGAATTGGATGTGAGTCATAGGACACTTGTTAGAGTTGAAGGGACACTTCTCAATCAACTTATTTTATTTGTGAGACACCTCATTTCCCTATTGTTATATGTTTTATACATGTCACTGTGGATCCCCCCTTGTCCTTTTTGCTCCGAGAGATCACTGTGTTAAAGCCAAGAGTCAACTTCCCTTGTCCTAGCCTTGTTTCATTCATCTCACCCATCATAACAACCTGGTTAAGTTTGTAAGTGAGCATATCTAAAGGGCTTCATGAAAGATCAGATATTCTGCTCTAACACAAGTTATATTATTATTGATTGATTGATTTATCACCATTGTCATGTTACCAATGTTTTAGTTGGCTAATAATATGAATAAGAGAGCATCCTTCACCCCTTGTGCATACAGGATGGATTAGTTTTTGTCTCAGTCATCGGTTTGGTTATTTTTGACCTGGTCGACACAGGTCCCGAGGCAAATTTGACTACAGTGGTTCGAGATTGCTTATCTGTCACCTAGATGTATCTAGTACACCATTCCTTGCTTCAGTTTGATCATTATTGGCCATATTACAGGATTTCTATGGTTTATTATTATTATTATGGCTATATTTTTATTGTCGGACATGATGTTGGCTTCTAGATGTATATTCAAATGTATTCATGAGGTTCTAGAAGTCATTATTAGTGGATTTGAGGTCTCTAATTCCATTGGCATACTCAGTTTGTTGATCGGAGAAAGGGAAATGGAAATAATGGCACATTTATTCTACAGCAATAAAATCAGCATTTTAATTCAATAAAAAGTGACCATGGCTACTCCAAGGAAATCGATTTCGCTATTATATGGCTAGGAAATCGCAGGGGATGACTTGATATGATATCCAGAGGCCCTATGGATCATTCTTCATGCTTTTATTTTAGAGATTGGGTCAGCACTTATCATTTGCCTTACCTAGGGAGGACATCCTCCATGAGGGGCGCACTTCACCTTGGCATATGTTGAACCACCATGGTATATCTTCTGACTTTGTTGTAATGTCACTTAGGGTGAATTGAGCTCCTAAGGTGACCCCCACATCATGTACCACATGTTATATTCATTCATTATGATGTATTGTTCCTAGCTTGGGCGTTAGAGGAAAAAGTGCGCCCCACTTTATGATTGATCCATGTATCAATGTAAAATTAGATCTCCACTGTTGATGATGTTATAATCTCAACCGTCAGATGAAAATTAGTTAGAATGTGGATACCACTCTTCTCCTATTTAAGAGAGGTGATCCCCTCATTGTAGTCATTGGGACTTTTGGCACCGGAACTATTGAATAGAGAGAAATCTTTTGTGATCCTAATACTTGTGTTCTCATGGACGAATGTTTGGGATGATGATTGGAATTGTCTTTTGCTTGCATTGAAAGATCTTGGTGAATATCTCTCGCATATTTTAGATCCATATTTTTATTGCGGGAAGAGAGGCCGATTTGGGGAAGGGCGCACTAGTGGAGGAGACTCTCTCTCTCTCTCTCTCAAATCTTGGTTTAACAGGGAGTGGTGCTATCCTAGTGATCAATCATTCTTTATCTTTTGCTTCTCATTTGCATTTACTCATCTTTCTTGCTATTCTAATTTCTTGTTGCTTGGATTGGCAGGAAGGAGGGGTGCACTAGGTCATTGGGTGTTTCATTTGGACGAGAGCTTCATCAAATCTCTCATTTGATCTATGCAAGGGCAATCTTCATCATTTCGGTAATCATCTACAATGACCAGGTAAGTGTTTCACATCCCTTTTCTCCATTTTATCTTCTATCCAAGGGTCACTCTCGGCAAAAACATTAAAACCCTCACCCTAAATTTATAAAAATTCTCTGGGTCACACTTCTTGGAATTTTGGCAAATCCTTTCTGGGTATTCTTCCTTACCCCTAGACCTCACTAGCCTCCTTGAGGCGTCATCTTCTGGGACTCCATCTTCCGTGTAGCTCAGGCACTAGTCTTCATGCAGTTCGCCCTCCTAGGGTTTTGGCCATTTTTCCTGTTTTGTGATTCCTTCCTTTTGCTTGTGAGCTTAGACATTGTCATATCTTTCACCAAGCAAGTAATCTTAGGTGTTAGGAAGATCTAATTATTATCTAAATCATTGTTCTGGGAATTTCTATTTTTTCCCATTCAAATCCCCCCAAGGTAGTGACTTAGTCATTTTCACCTAGCACCATCATCCTAGATCTTGTACCTTATTCTTTAGCTACTGAAATAATTTATTTGGATTGTCTTTTCATTCCTTAAAGCCTCACAATCCATAAGCTTTCATCATTGGTGAATAACTCTATTGGTCTAGAATTTCGTCAGCTAGATACCTTACGTACTCTATAGCCATAGTTTGATGTGGTGTCTTAGCTTTAGGTCTTTCCTTCTAGGTTAGATCGGGTCCTCCCCCCTTGCCACTCTGTTCTAAGTGGCATAAAGTGAAGAGAATCCCAAACGGTGTGACAACCGATCCATTTCGGGGGTCAGGATCCTCTAAGATAACATCTTTAGTTGCCTAGCTCCTCTACCATCCTGAATAGGATCATCATAGAGGGGCAACTAGTTGCGTGATAACAGGACCATCAAGTTGTCTAGACACATCATTTCTATTATTCATAATAGTTAAATTCACAAAGCTTATGAGGTTAGTTGGCTTGATGCATGCCTTTTTGCCACTAGTTTTATCTTTTTTGTCACTATTTTTATGATAGAAATTGTAGGGAGTTGTCAAACTACTAGACTTTTTGGACCTATTTTGGTAGTATGTTGACATTTTTTGTGGTGATTTGAAAAATTCTAGTTGTATATAGGTACAAAAACTCTAATAGTTAGACAACTCCGAAAGTATAGTACCATATGGATCTATTGATTTACTTAAAATTATTTTCAATAAAAGACAAAGCATAATTAATCGTATGTAATTTAGAAGTTGAACCTTAAGGGATCTGCTAATCGTCTTCATCACCATCAAGTTGCTTCGACACATCATTTAGAAGTCTGAAGCCATATGACTTTTCTTACTTGGGCTGTATTATGTTTTTTTATAGCACAACCTTTCATAATCAATCACAAGCACAAAAGAAAAATCATGGAGATACATGGTCTTTAGAGCGTCAAATGCTTAATCAACTATAGGAGTGAGATGCTGAGGTCATGCATTGTCTCTCAAGTGCGAAATTTAGCTTCGGTCTTAGAACAAGAAATCAATTCTTGAACTTGATGCTTTACCAGAAAGGGCATTGATGTTGAATTCCATCTAAGGGCCATGGAGCGTTAAACTGATGTTTATGATGCATCTTAATAGTAAGTTAGTAACACCTTTATTCGCGGGTTAACTCTAGATGGCTTCACAAACAGTCTCGGTAAAATTGTCTCCTATAATTATTATTTTTCGCATTTCATACCTCCCGCAACATTGTCGTGTAGGCGTCAATCGAGGGCTCATTGAGTTCTGTATGAGGACTGATTGTAGAACTCCTTGAAGATCTGTTGGACTTCAAAACCCTCAAACAGTATGTTGAAGAGAAGTATTTCATCCCTGCTCACGGAGTCCATCTCTGCTGCTGCAATGTCCTTCTCCATGGCAAGATACACTCTGGCAACTCTGTTCTCTCGTGGCAGCAAAATCCGTCCAGGAAGTATGACCCTTGCTGCGGTCACAAGGATGAGCTGTGGAGCACTGGTTATAGTCGAGTGAGAAAGGGTTTATTATTAGCTTCTATAAACAGGAAGCCATTGGAAATTGAGTGTTGTAGTGATTCACATTATTTAGTTGAAGGGACATTCTCACCTAGGTAAAGCTAGTTTGGAATCCTAGCCATGATAAGTGAAGGGGTAAGTAGTCAAGTGTGAATTGGCCGTGTTAAATTGGTGTGAGCTTTGAGAGAGAAGAAAAGGATATAAGATATTATGGGTTGAAAATGGAAAGGGGTAAGTTGATATGACATACATGAGAAGAGATGGTGATGGAAAGGGGTAGGTTGATATGACATACATGAGAAGAGTGATGGTGATGGAAAGGGGTAAGTTTGACATCAATCTATATAAGTATATATTATGATCATTATCATTGAAGCATTTCTAAATTTATTTTCAAGGTATGGTAATTAGGAATTGAGAGATGTTGAGTAACTTGTCCGATTAGGAAGGTTAGAATGTAATATGAGAAGGTGTAACTCATACAAAAGTATTGGTTTGTGTAGAATATATGTATGATGAAGTAAGGTGGTATTGCACATGGCACTATTGGTGAAGTAAGGTACATGTTGTAAATGTAGGACATTGTGGATATGTACACACATATAAAATATGCAACATTATGTATGGGGCATAAATGCAGGAAAAGGTGTAGGATACTCATTGAGATTATAGGGCACTTGTAGCATGTTTAACGTATAGATGTCGTTGCGAGGGATCAAATCACTTGAGGTGTAAAACTTTCTTCAAGTTTAAAACTCTAAAAGGGGTTTGCACCTCAAGAGATTTGATCCCTCGCGGCGCTTAATAGAGCTAGAATTAAAATGGATCTATGCTGGTGGGTATTTCATTGATTAGTTAAGATTTGCAATTTTTGTTGCCTATATTCAAGGAGAATTTATGGGTAGCAATCTTCCAACCACAACTTACTGATAGCTTTGTAATATGCAACCTTGATTGATAAAGGAATGATTTATAATACTATCTCATAAGTAGTATTTGTTTTTTCAAATTGTTACTGATGATTTACTCCTATAATAAAAATAATTATTTTTGAAGTTATGAAGTTAAACATTAGTAAAAAGAATTTATATGAACAAAGTATTGTAAGTCAAAAGGTTTTGACCACAAACCGATTGCAATATATCTGCCTTTGGCAGGTATAATAAGTTAATTTCTCATTTGTTGTATCTCTCAAATTCTCATGTGGATTGTACAATGAATCCATATTATTGAACTAATTTAGATGGTCTACAATTAAAATCTCTCAGCCTTGTCTATAATATTATGCAAAAGTAATTACCATAATCAATGGTATCAACACACACAATTTATATAAACAATATTGAAAATCATATAAATAAAAATTGAATTGTAGTTGGGCTTAAACAGGAGTATTGGCATTTTCAGCTTCCAACATCTATCCATAAATATATGCATCGAATTGCATCTACCCAATACCCTCACATGGTTTTATCTCTGCATAGATATAGTGTATTGATTGCTATGATATATTCATATAGGTTTTACAGCAGAATAAATCAAATTGTTGAGGCAGCTGATATTCTTTTACAATTCCAAAGATATGCCAAGAATTTACTTAGTTGTTTGTATGTTAATCATATCTCTGTGATTAATATCTGTTAAAAGAAATTATATAAATTTATCAAAGTTGTAACAGTTATATGTTAAACTTAATATGTTGAAAATTATGGTGGATTTAAACTTGGAGCCAACATGTTTTTTGGTTTTATATTTATTTATTTTATATTTGTCTTTTTGGAGCCAACATGTGCCACTTCAATGTTACAAACGTGACACATCTCACCCACTTGGGTTGTAGAAATTGCCTCTCAGCACAACAAGTCTCTACAAGCTTGTTGTCGTCTATAAGAGGTACAAGGGTAGTAGATGCTTGCAACATACTACTACTCTTGGCAACCGCTAAAAAAAGGCCTGGTGTCTTCTTTTAGGTAGAGGATAAATGGAATTGGTGTTGAAGAATATAACTCGGACAAGTACTTCTACACAAGTTCTATGAGATAATTATATTTTTTTATTCACTTTAGGAAAAAGTGAAAGTCTTATATGTAGTTGTTAAATCTAATAAATTGTATTTACTACATTAATGATTTAGACTAAGGTTAATCTCAATTGCACATCTCACTAAAAGATTCGTGTTTTGGTAGATTAGGGTTTTAGAACAAGTATAAATACAAGTAAAGATAGAGAGTTCAGACACAGTTTTTTCGTTTAGGGATAGCGATTAGAGAGAGAGAGAGAGACCAATGTGCATCAATCGAGAGGAGTCAGACAATAGATCCATACAATAGGTTTTGTTGTTTTCTCATTTTTGGTGATGGTTGTACCTCTCTTCAATGTTAATTTTTTATCTTTAATTTAGAAATGCAATAGTACTTGAAATCAAGTAACAATCATACACATAAGAAATCACATTCAACACATGAATTTACCTTGGGGAAACCCTCTATGACTTGAGGGAGAAAACCCCAACAAAACCTTTCTTAGTATATTGATAGATAGCATAGAATGTATTTTACATCAAGCACCCCCAGTGCAATTACAAAGCAAGAGAAAGATAAAGAAGAGAGACTCGGAATAATATCTTGCACAAATAGAAGCGCCTTGCCTTCAAGGGTGAAGAGAATTCACTTCACATTGAATTCATCAATCTTGTATAACATTTTTATATATTATTCGCATACATCAGCTTCTATTTTTATCTTCTAACTTCACGATGAACTCGCCCTCCATCTACATGTATCAATCTTGCATGAAGAAGAGTGCCCCACTTCTCATGCAGTGCATTTACTCACTGAATTGAGTCTTAGGATGAACTTGCCCCTTAACTAAAAGCTTGCCCACTTAGTTAGGTGGCTAACTTAAGTGTCATCATGCAACTGTCGCAACTCAAGTGTCGTCTTTTAGTTTAACATAAGTGTCGTCATGCAATAACACTTAGTTAACTATGTCGTCTTTATTATCACTTAGTTAACTCTCTTAACTGATTCTTTCTTGTTAACATCACTATAGTGATCAATTCGAGTTCTCCTTTGATTTACTGAAGTCTTCACTGAAATTTAACAATTTGAATTCTCTCTTAATTATTTTATGTGCAATTCGAATTCTCTCATGTCTTATCACACCTTATAGCTATCTCTTGTCTTATATGCATGGTCTACATGTGCCTACTTAATTATCATATTAAATACACTAAGGAGATTTTCCCAATGATGCAATAATATTGTCCTACTTTCATTCCAAGTGGTTATATGCTAAAGTAATTCACTCTAGGGTGGCCAGTCCCTAGGGGAGACTTAATAGCTCAACCATGGTTATTAGTACATCACACACAATACATGCTTCGACATGCAAAGCATCACCTCAACACATGAGGAACTGTCTTGACACACAAGACCTTAGCCTTGACTTAGCAAGACTGCACAACATCATCACTTTGACATACAAAGCACTTGCCTCAACACATGAAGCTTAACCATTCTTGAGTCCAACTCAAGATCCTTCTCCAAGTTTCCTGAGTCCAACTCAGGCTCCTATAAGGCACTACCTCGACACACGAGGCTCAATCTTGACACACAAGATTGACCTGGAGAATGACTCATGATTATGTAACTTTAACATTCAACAAATTATATAGCTCAAGTTGGGGTCCATTTATTTAGCGTGTTGTTGCTAAGTTTTAGTAGTTGTGTAGGTTGCCTTGTAAACTTTGATTAGTTGAATGAGAAGTTGATTTGAAGGATAAATTCCTTGTGAATGTGTGTAATTGTTTTACACTTATGATATTTACTTTCTAGCTATTGTGTGATTGTTTCTATGAGAAGAAGTAAAATTTATGCAATTAAATAACATGTTTGTTTGGTTGAGAACATAAGGACTTCAATCACCTAGGAATTGGAAAATCTACACGGTATCACTGCTTTTATGATTGGGGATCTAAAGAGTTTAAAACAATATATCAACTACTAGGAACCAGGACCAGTAGTTAAAGGGTTTCAGAGGTAGTGCTTACTTACCTATTAGATTTGGGAGTTTGTGTGTTAGAGCTAAAAGATGGCATCAACCAGCCTCAAGTTTGAGGACTTGTTGGAAGGTGCCTTGAATTTACTATATTGGAAAGTTAGGGTAACTCTCTTATTGGAAGAGAATGATCTCTGGGATATCATCAAAACTACAGTGACTTTGTTGACAGATCTGTGGGATTTGGTAGTTCACAAAAAGAAGGAAGTGAAATCCAAGCAAATGATTAGGGATGCTATAAAAGATCATTTGATCCATCATACATCTAAGAAGAAGAAGGAAAATGATATGTTCGATGCCCTAGTTAACCTTTACCAGAGCAAGAACATAAATAGGAAGATGATATTGCATCATAGACTTGGAGCTATAGAGATTACCAAATTAGACATATTTACCAATTACTTGATGAAGGTCATGCAAATTCGTGACCAGCTTGCAGTAGTCGGGGAGAAGATTGAAAACAAAGGGCTAGTGAATAGGGCATTGAATGGTTTCTCGGATCGATGGGAAACATTCTCCCATGGTATTTGTGCTCATGAGAATATTCCCTCCTTTGAAAGACAATGGGATGACTATATCCAAGAGGAGACTTGGATGGAATCAAAGGCCAACAAGCAGGGAGGTGATATTAACCATGACTTATTTGGTCAAACAAAGAAGGGAAAAGGTAAAGGACCTAGCAAGGGTAAACGAAAGAGTGAGGATTCAATGTCATAGCTAGGGAAGGAGTTGAGTAAAATAAAAAAGTTGGTAACAACCTTTATTCACATGTCAACTTAGTCAATAAATGGCTTTGCAAACTACCTCAATAAAATTCTCTCCTATAATTACTAGTTTCCACATTTCATACCTCTTGTAACATTGTTATGCAGGCCTCAATCAAGGGCCCATTGAGTTCTATATGAGGATTGATTGTAAAAATCCTTGAAGATGTTGTAATTCAAAACCCTCAAACAATCTATTGAAGAGAAGCATTTCATCCCTACCCATAGAATCTATCTATATTATAGAAATATTATTCTCCATGGCAAGGTACATTACTATGTTCTTTCATGGAAACAATAGTAATTTAGGAAGTATGACCCTTGTTGCAGTCATAGAGATTAGTCATGGGCACCTCTAAAGAGGTGATATAGTCTGAGTGAGGAAAAGTTATATATTTAGCTTGTGTAATTTGGATTCCATTGGAAATTGAGTTTGTATTGATTCACATTATTTAGATGAAGGGACATTCTCACCTAGGTAAGCTAGATTGGAATCCAGACTGTAATAAGTTAGGGTCATAGGTCGTCAAGTGTGAATTTGTCATGTTAAATTGTTGTAAGACTTGAGAGAGAGAAAATGATATCATATATTATGCATTGAGAATGGAAAGGGGTCAAGTTGATATGACATACATGAGAAGAGATGGTGTTAGGTTGGCCAAGTTTGGCACCGATCTACATAATATTACCATTGAATAATCTCCAAACTTATCTTCAAGGAGTTATGGTAATTACCATTAAAGCATCCTTAAATGATTTATCAATGTTGAGTGACTTTTCAGATTAAGAAGGTTAGAGCACAATACGAGAAGATGTAACTAGTACAAAAGTATCGGTTTATGTAGAATACATGTATGATGAAGTAATGTGGTATTGTGCATGGCACTATTGGTGATGTCGGGTGCACATTATAAATTGTAGGGAACTATGGATAGGCACATGGAACATATAGAGGACCATGTATTGGGTATAAATGCATGGAAAAGGTGTAGGATGCTCATTTCGATTATAGGGCACATGCAACATGTATACACATGTAAGGTATAGATGCAACATACAAGGATCTGCAAGATTATTGTAGTGTATATAACAAGCTACCAGGGTAGTAGACTTGCAACATACTACTACTCTTGGAAATCATTAAAAGAAGACCAAACATCTTCTTCTATGCAGAGGATAAATAAGAGTGCTCATAATATTTGTGTTTAGCATACCAAAGCATGCACGTGCCAATGACAAAACAAGACACACCCATGTTCATTAAGGTGGCTTAAAGGCGAGGAGTAAACATGACAAAGGCAATCAAGTGTTTAGCAGTTTGTTTAAATATAGGTCAATGGAATGGACAATGAATTGGTTGTGTGGTGGTAATTAGTGCGAGGAGACATAGATTCAACCTTCTTTTATTCTTGATTTTCTTGAGAATTTGGGATAATTGCAGGTAGCAAAAAAACATGCAACCACAAAATGTGGATTGGAAATTGGAGAGGCAATTTTGCAACATTAAATGAACAAAAGGAGCACATGCAAGTCTCAACATCACAGCCATTGAAGTCAAAAAAATGATCATGGTAGGGATACACATGAATATACCATATTTATAAAATAGTTCTTACTCTGTTTAATGTTGTTCTACAAATTGCTAGCATTAACATGTCCAACAATATCTTCATCCATTAATTTGACCCCCTTGCATTCTTTTTTAATAGCAATTTTCCCGAATGGAAGCAATGTTGATGGTTGATCATTAATTGCACACCTAATCTATTCACCATAGTTTGATGCTTGAAAGTATTCAAACATTTAGTGTGGTAGTCATTTGTTTGATACACAAATAGCTTGTATATTCATACAAATTTAGTGTAACATTGTTTGATTTCATTTCTATTATTAAACTAGAGCCTAGCTCAATAAATGACTCCCTTCAGACTCCCACCAATCTCCTACCAAACCATAACATAATTAACTACACAACTATAATAATAATTCTATCAAAATTTACTAAATTATAGTGCAAATGACTTCATTAGCATATATTTATCTTAATATTGGATTGATTAAGCACATCCTTTCATTGGCACAAAAATTTATGATAGAAATTCAAGGTCTTTGTTGGTTTCTTGAAGAACGCTTCATAACAATATGTGAATCTTCTTCTTCTTCCTTCTATTTCTCCAACCAATTTGATGGCCTCATTAACTTCCTTAGACAACAACAATTTTTCATGGGACCTTTCTCGCCTGTAGAGCTACCCGATGGTGATGGCGATGGTAGACCTCTCTTTCACATGAAGACTCTCAAATCCAACCCAGCTTCTCACATGTAAGTCTATTGGAAACCATATATTCATTAAGATAATCACTTTGTGTTCATTTCAACCAAGCGACATTGAAATCATTTGTTTAACATTTAGATTGTGCCACCATGGATCCATAGTAACCTTGAACTATTACGTAGCTAGAGGGAAAAAACTATTTGGGGGATCTAGTTAGCAAGAAACTCACAATTGTTTGAGGACAAATACATCCATTGTTTTCAATGATTTTCATGAATTAAATCTATTTCTTATAATTGTAAGATGATTGTTAAGCAAAAGACGACCAAATAGATAAGGGAACTAGTCATTGACAAAACCCATGCTTAAGGACTTCTTATGGAGCTAGTTGAGCCCACCATAATTCAAAGGTGCAAGTGGTATGGTGTACCTCTCAAGACCCACATGGATAGGTTTAAAGCAAGATTTGAAGAAGGGGGAAACAACTATGTTGAGGCAATGGCTTTAAGATTTCCTTTGAAGTATGCAATGGACAAAAAAGTTAGACAAATTTAGATCTATGGAGATTGTAGCTTTATTATAAATTGATTGAAAGGGACAATTTAGCAAACCAATACTACTCTTACACTTATTGGTGAACAATTAAAAGAAGTGGCAAACTCCTCTGAGTCCATCACTTTTACTCATATGTAGAGAGAGTTGAATCTGGAAGTTGATTCCCTTTCAAAGGAAGCTCAACAAGTAGCAAAAGGTATTTTGATCAAGGAGAAAATAGGTATGGCTTCATTTCCATCTATACTTGCATATTTTAAATGCCTTTAAAACATACTTGAAGGGTGTGAGGTTATGCAATGAATTTTATGGAAATTTGTTGTATTTTGATGTAAGATCCTCAATTTTGTAAAATACAAGCAACGGGAGATACATGTCTAGGCATAGCTTTTAAAGCACTTTTTTGGAATCTTAAAAATAAGGTTAGAGGCGGTGATGTATGGTTGATTTGCCTATAGTATATGTACATGCAACAAGCACAAAAAAAGTGTATTTTCCATTATACTATGAATAAAAATGTTGATTTTTTCTTTAGAACAAAAAAGATTGGAGGGAAAAAAAATTAATAATTGATAGTAGTACTCAATATAAATGTAGCATGCCATCATCAATCAACTTGTCAGATATACAATTAACCTTCACAATAGAGGTCAATGGAATCTACACCTTCATGTTCCCTTCATTATCCTATCATCCAGAAAATGAGTTGTGTTCTCATACAAATATCAACATCTAATTAAATCATGAATCGTTACGAGCATGCCTTGTACACAATAGAGAATCAAGTGGCATGGATGTTTCCCTTCCACGTGTAAGTATTCCTACCATGCCAAAACAAGACTTGGGTTTCCCTCCTACCCAGGTTCCTCATCCCCATCCTTGACCCTATTAAGCTTCCCGCCTCTATGTGTCAATCTCCAATTTTAGCACCTACTACCTTTCCATTGAAAACTCTACCATGAGATCCCTTCTCTCCCATCATTACTCAATTCACATTTAATACCTTTTCGTGTTCCCCTTTACTGGTGTATGGGTTTTCTAGCTGTAATGATTGCTTTTTAAATATGTGTGAATATGTGATAATGTAACACAAAGATATACAAGGTGTTACATATAGTAGGAACTAAGGAATCATAGAGGATTCAAATTTGGTGAAATACATAACCATGTATGTATCACACTTGGGAATTTGACTTCTTCATAAATTTAATGCAATTTCTATTTTTGCATTTATAAGTTTGTTGTTATTTCTACACTTAATATTATCACTAACAATGCCTTACATATTCATAGGGGCAATTCTTTCACCATTAATGAACAATTCATAGTCACATAACCTAGAAGTTAGGAAATAGCAGACTCTCACATAACATTTAAAATAATCAATACCTCATAGTCACATAACCTAGGACCTAGGAAATAGTAGACTCTGATATAACACTTAAAAATAACCGAAAACTAAGTTAGTTGGCTTGTGTTGATCGCAATAAAAAATTCTAAAAAACATAATTGATGAAGAAAAAAATAGCATTATTTTGAATTAAAGAAAAGTAATTAGATTTTATTGTAGATTTTATATTAGGACATGATCTCTTATTTAAAAACATGAATATGTATATGTATGTTTAACACAAAAAGTAAAATATTGTCTTGATTAGATAAGGGAATAAAATATGATGGAAGGTTTTTATAGTTGTATAAACATTTCCAAGGCTCCATTCATTGATGTATTTTTTTTTAATTTTCTAGCATATGTGACACCATATGATAGAGGTATTTGATTGTTTTTTCACACACATGCACCCATAAAACATGCTCTATAAAGGAAGATGGGAAGTTTGAGCAAGAAAACATATTCATCTTAAAACCAATCAATGATTATGTTAGTAGGAGGTACCACTCCCTTGTGGCTTCCCTCATTGGCATAAGAATCATGGTATGTTGAGACTTAGATGCAATCATGAACCAACCCTCACAACCAATGTGAGATAACACATAAGAGGAAATGATGTTTCATAGTCTAATATTACAAGACAAATGAGTACTTCCAAACAAAAGAGGTAGAAACTTCTTGCTAGATTAAAGTGAGAGTCACAATAACACAATACTTCAACAACATTTAGTCAAGATTATTACAACCACCTTTACGTCCATAGCCTACTTAATTATAAGGTCTCCTTAGTAGTGTTGGAAATTTCATTTGAATGGCACTTCAATGTAATTCAAAATTTTCACCTTCTTTCTAGAAGATTCCTCAAATCTTAACCCCAAAAATTTCTACCCTATGACTTTTGTCAATTAAAGTACAAAACAACAATGGAAGAAGTACAATATTAACTCACTTTCAAACAACCCTTAACTTTCAGACAATTAAGGAGAAAATACACCAACCAATGAATTTTTCAACCCTTCTAGGGAAACTTATCAACCAATATTCAAATCTGAAAATGTACTTTTACAATATAAATAACAACAGTAAAATCAACCCCTTCATCTTTTTCTTTAGATGTCAAATCACTTAACAATTTTCCCTTTTACTCCTAACTAGTCAACAAGATCATAAATATGTGTAAATAAAAAAAATATGAAGAACACATGTAGCTAAAAATCAAATATGAAATTGACATAGTAAATGAATGGTTGGAAACTTTATATATAATCTCAATCACGAAGTGCATACCATGGCCTCCTCACAAGTCTAGAAATTCCAACTATGTTAAAATGCCTTAGATAATAAGGTAAATAATCCACGAGACCTTGTAGGCCACATAAGTGAGACATCCACTCTATAGTACAAATTGCATGCTCTAATGATGATGGTATGCATGATAAGGACTCTAAGGTGATGTAGCTACATAAGGCAAGTCCACACCACTCCATGATCGCAAGCCTCCATGGACTCCATCTATCCTCCAAAGCAAAGTACTCCATTGGGATAAATATCCCTTACAAGAGCACCATTGAATCCCCAAGGCATCCTCAAGCCATCTCCAATCCTTTGAATAAGAATCTAGGCTACCACATGCCATATATGGATTGAATCCCTCCTTCATGATGCACAATTCTCCACATACCATTTAGTGCATTCTCCCACCAAGTGAATCCTCAATGTGGTCATCATGAAGTGCATCCACCATCCAGGAAATAGATCTTCAATGCCTAAGGGAAGAACCTTGGGCCAACAATAAACTGAGTTCAAGCATCCACTGGGAAAGCTATCTCAAGTGTGAATATCCATCGTGGACCATCTCTTATGCTACAATCCATCTTGTACCATGCAATATTTGAACATGTGCCATGTACCTTAAATACGATGAAGCTCCCCCAAAAATGTTTCCCAAGGGAAGAACCTTGGGCCAACAATCAATTGAGTTCAAGCATCCATTGAGAAAGCTATCTCAAGTGTGCATATCCATCATGGACCATCTCTTATGCTACAATCCATCTTGTACCGTACATAATTTGAACATACACCATGTACCTAAAATACAATGAAGCATCCCCAAAAATGTTGTAAATACTTCTGTAATAACCTAAAAACATAATGCTCCCTCTTTAGGAGGAGGAAAGTGTTTACACCGACTCCTTTGGCTCCCTCTACAACTCCATCAAATCTACTATCTACAAATCATCACTAGCTATGATGTCAGAATCAACAATTGTACATCTGCAACAAGACTATCAACCATCGTATCATACATCTCAATCCTCCATTGAATAATGACCAATTGTGAATATATAGGAATATCTCCCTGGATCAACAACCAACCGCCAACCTTCATCATCCTCAACATCATGGGTCACCATCAAAAACAACCACACAATGAAATATCTAGGACATCTTGCAAAGACAAGAAAATCCACATACAAGAAATTTATCATGGAAGTAAAAGCTCGTGGTATAGAAATCAAACTATGTAAGGTCGTCATCAACTTGTAATCATGAAAATCCCTCTTATGCATCTCAAATCCCTTAGAAATTGAACTATCTTGAATTAGGTAATCTCCAACATCTCGAGAGATTCTTGGAGTAAGAGTCTCGTCAAAGGAGACTCCCTTCGTTTGAGAGAATCTAGAATCCCCAACCCTATTCTCCACAAAACTCCAATTAGCCGCAACTCTGGAATCAATATTGGCAACGTCCTCCATCAAGGCATCTCACCTCTCTAATGAATAACTAGAAGACTCATGGAGGAAGTCAATCTCATCGTCTCATCTCTCCTCCTCTATACAACTAGAAGTCACATGAATGGAAGAAACAAGTGCTATATGACTAACATATCTCCTAGGTGGTACACTCACTCTCACTAAAGATTTGGGTGATCCCACCTACTCCCTAGCCTCCTGCAATGTCTACATAAACCATCTTCGTCTCCTATGGGATGGAGTGGATGGTAAGTGCATATCTAATCCTAGCCTCACCTCACCTAAATATGGCTCATCATGAGCCTCATGTTTAGTGTTTGGAACAATGTTTTCCTTGCTTTCTTTAATCATTGAAGGAAGGTCATGTTAACTGGAAGCTCTCTCATCAAACTTCACATCTTTTCTTACCATGATCTTCCTATGAGCTAGAATGTAGACCCTTTAATCTTTGGAAATGCCACTGTATCCAACAAAGATACCCTTCATACTAGAGGGTTCCAACTTTGTCCTCTTCTCCTTAGGCACATGAATATAAACTAGACTGTCAAACACATGAAGATGAGATAGATTTGGCTTCACACCAGTAAATTCCTCCTCCATAGTCATGTCCTTCAATATTATGTGAGGAAACATGTTTTAAATATACATGGTTGTGTTGCAAGCCTTAGCCCAATAGCTCATGGGAAAATCTATGTCATGAATTAGAGACTTAACAATCTCTATGATGGACCAATTCTTCCTCTTAGAAACCCCATTTTGTCATGGATTGTAAGTTATAGTCAACGACCTTTTGGTACATGCTTCCTTGCAAAAATAGTCGAACTTCACAGAGGTATTCTCTCCTCCATTATATGAGCAAAGTAATTTTATCTTTCTTCCTATTTGATTTTCAACCAAGGCCTTGAATTCTATGAACTTACTAAACACTTCATTCTTAGTCTTGAAAAAATAGATCTAGGTCTTGGTGAGGTCTTGCAAAATAAAACATCAATAAGAGTGACAATATAACAACTACTTGTTAAAAAGATAAAATACATAGATCCTAATCTGTAAACTGCCTTGGATATTCCATTGGAATAATCCATCACAATAGATATTACAACTTTCTACAAACCCTTAGTTATGCAATGTTTAGTGAATATTTACGATTCATTGTGTTGGCTTAACTCCATGGGATGCTAAAATAAACTAAAACTGGAAGGAAAATAACTATAGCAAAACAACACGTCCACACAAATAACAAGATGTACCCTATGAAAACCCACTATGGGGAAAAACCTAGCCAGAAGTGAGGACTATGCCTTGCTTCCACTATAACAGTTCGTCACAATATATCTTACAACTTCCCGCAAACTCTTAGTTATGTAGTGTTTACTGAATATTTAAGATTCGTCATGTTATCTTAATTCCACATAATTCTAAAATAAACTGAAATTGAAAGGAAAATAGCTAGAGAAAAATAACACATCCACAAAAATAACACAAAATGTACCTTAGGAAAACCACAGGAAAACCCACTACAGGGAAAAACCCATTCATAATTGTTATTTTCTTTTCCAATATGCAATGCAAATACAAAGAAAGTGGTATTATCTATGGAGTTACCTATGACACTATGGCCTAAATGGATACTATAGGACCTCCTACTTCCTCTGTTAGGCTCTATTATCCACTCCCTTTCTCTTGGTTGGCTATGGAACAATATAATAACACCATTGGAATGGAGTCCCCTCTTCAGTCCTAGTGGCCCAATATTTAATAATGTCCTAATAGCCATCTACAATTAATTTTAGGGTTTTTGCATGCCTCAACTCCTAATTAGGGTTAGGGTTTTAGACCCTATAGAATGTTCTTGAATGTCCACAGATGACTAGTTCCACATGTGTGGGTAATAAGAGTTGATGTTGAATCCACTCAATACCATGGTGGTCAACATGATAGGTTAACTTGCAGGAGGCATAACTTCTTCATACAAACTTCGATTGAGGTGATGTTTGCATCGTTGGAAATCTCTCAGAGTGTAGAACAACGTCGAGAGGATATGAAATTTGTCATAAAATTTTTACCACAAAAAGAATTGTTTCATCCCTCAAGTAGGCCTTAGAAGGTTTTGGACCCCAAATCTACAAAGTAAGGCCTACCCTTAAAATGGACCCTACAAGCTAATTCATCCAATCTTTCCAACCAGAAAGCACCAAATAAATGACAAATCATATATCGATCCATTTATGATCACATCCACATACATCTAAATGAATCAGATCAATATTTCATGATCTTGATCTATGCTCATTGCTAGGAAAAGCAATATTGATGTGCTTGCTAAGAGCACGTCATTTGTAAACAGCCTCCTTCTCTATCTTGAAGTCCGGTAATCTCTATAATAACTTCTTGAAGATATGTAATGATCCATAATGCAAGTGACCAAGACATTTGTGCTGTAACTCACACACTATCATGCACCAACACATCATATACTTCATTGAATTCACCTACACCTATAAAGACCTCCAACGTGAACCCCTTTTTCCACAACATGGTTTCATCTCCTAAATATGACCTCCTAATCATCAAACTCGGCCATACACTGAAGATCTACCATATAAGATTATTCTTCAACCAAGGAACATAAAAAGCATTACTCAACTCAATAACATCACTTGTGGGTGTCTAGAAGGAGATAGAGCCAAGTCCTCTCATGGGATAAGTGGAATCATGACCAAGGTCTACACTCAATCCTCCCTCTTTCTCCTAAATCCTACTAAATAATGACTCGTCATATGTCATATGTCTAGAAGCTCCATTGTGCACATACCAATCAACACTAGATATAGCGTTAGAAGATAAACAATAGGTCAAGGACATATCCATCCTGGAAAATCTTCAATATGAAGAAGAAGCGACCCTTCCAAGGGTTAAGGTGTTTATCTCAAGCAACCTAGGGTTTCATACCCATTGACTTCAATAATCAATAGTTGAAATATAACTCTCTCTTTCTCGAGAGTGATCTCAACTACAATTGATTTGATACCATGTTGGAAATTCCATTGGAATGACACTTCAATGCAATTTAGAAATTTCACTTTATTTCTAGAAGGTTTCATGAATATTAACCCCATCATTTTCTACCATAGGATTGTAAATTAAAGTACAAAAAAACAACAGAAGAAGTACAATAATTCACTTTCAAACAACCCTAAACTTTTTGGCAATTAAGGAGAAAAGACACCAACTAGTGAGATAAGTTTCCTTTCAGGGAAACTTATATGCTAATAATCAGATCTGAAAATGTACTTTTACAATAGAAATAACAACAAAATTATAACAATAAAATCAATCCCTTTATCTTCTTCCTTGGGTGTCAAATCACTTAATAATTTGCTCTTTGCTTACGACCAATCAACAAGATCATAAATTGGTGTAAACAACAAAATATGAAGAACATGTGTAGCTTAAAATCAAAACTTAAATTGACACAAGATATTTATGGATGGAAACTTCATATATAAGCTCAATAATGAAGTATATACCATAGCCTCCTCTCAAGGCTACAAAATCCAACCATGTAAAAATGCCCTAGCTAGGGTAAATAATCAAACCCTAGCTCCACTAAGAAGAATAAGCACAAGAATCCCTCCAACACTATTTTCAAGGTAAGATGTCCTCCTATTCTCTTCTTCTTCACAAGTCCACCCTATGGTTTTCTACCAAAACCCTACTCTCCATTCTCCAAGGGTAAAACCCTAACCCTATAACTCCAAGATTGTCCGAGAAACTCCAAAGAGACCAAGAAATCATTGTGCACGAGAGAGAGAGAGAGAGAGAGAGAGAGAGAGAGAGAGAGATGCAGGAGCATCGATGCTAAGCCAACAATGTGATTGCATGCTCACATGTTGTGGCTAGCAGGAGGACGAGCTGTCATGAAGGGAATTCGTTTTGTTAAGTGTTTTGAATAATTGCAAATATGTAACCGAATAGTATGTTGTCAGTTTTTGAGGAGATAGAATGTAGTGGCAATTTGATACTCCCCGCGTGGAGAACAATCCAGTTAGCTAGTTTGTTTTGGATGATAGTGTCTCCTTCAGTGATGGAGAGAGTTAGGTTGTTAGTTTGTTTCGTTTTTCGGCCATTTTGTTTTGGGGGAGCCAAATGGATAAAAAGGGGAGAGATGAATGAGAAGGGTTGTTGATCGTTTTGGTTGGAATGTAAATTTTCTAGTTATCTGTTAGTACAATTAGAAGTTATGTGTGTTCGATAGGGTTACTGTGCATCTTGAATGAAGAATAGAGCTGTGTGCAATTGTTGGCCTGATTTCTGTGTGAATGAGTCTCTGTTTCGTATCTGTGTGAATTCCATGTGCAGTTAAGAAACCCAAATCATTTGCAAACCGATCGTCGTTAAGTAGCTTAAGTAAATTTCTTATTTGTATTTAGTTTCCCTTAGATCCAGACGAGGGTCGAGCTGGAATGATCGATTCTCTGATCAATCAACGAAGAAATCGTAGAGCGCAGTCGAAGTGACTAAACAGAGGTTGGACGGCTCAAATCCAAGCTCAAAGGAAGAACGACGGCAAGGATGCATCGATCAAGTGAACGTGTACGAGAGTTAGCGTCTCCGCAAGCCAAAGCGCAGTGTTCTGCATTGATCAAAGATCAATGGATGAGATTCCATCCGCAAAAGATCGACGGTCGATATTGCATTCCACAGAAGGAAAGACCCCAGGATTTAACGACTAGAGTTGCGGAAACTGCATTGCGGAAGACTCTTTGCAGAAAGCTATTTCAAGAAAACACAAGAGACGCACCCACAATTTGCAATCCGCAAGCTGCGGAAAGGAGCGTGCAGAAGGGTCGTTGCGGGAAGGCGATTGGAGAAAGATTGTTGTAGAAGAACACTGCAACTACGGAAAGGAGTTGTTCCTGCAAGGCTGTTGCGGAAGGTTAGTTATGACTGTCAGAATGTTGCAAAAAGCCCAGTTTGAAGGAAAGGGCCACAATTGAGAAGAACCTGGCTGGTTGTTAACTAAGGATGGTGGTCTGATTTCAAGGGATCGCCCTATTTCCTGGGAAGGTGCGGGTTGGACAGGTTGTGGTCATTCCTGCCGGCACCATTTTTGGTATCAGAGCCAGGTTTTTCCCGGTGCGGCAAAAGAGAGGCATGGCTATACGTTTGGTTTGGGAAGAGAAAGAGCTCGTGGCAGAGGGCGACCAACAATGAATGCATAGGTCATGGAGGAAATGGGAGAAATGCGAACACGTATGGAAGCTATGGAGATGGGTAGACGAAGAGACCCAAAAGCAGGGGATGTGAGTGACCCTGATGAAGAGGAACAAGGAGAAGAAGCATAACCCATGCAAGAGACACCTGAGCTAAGATACTTTCGGTCAATTCTTGGAGAAACTTCGTGGCCAAAACCTGAGTTACCAACCTATGAGGGAAGCCTCACTCCTGAACACCTCAATGGCTGGATCATCGAGCTAGACAAGTACTTTGAGTATGATGAAATTGAGGAGAACAAGAAGGTCAGATTGGCAGTGACGAGGTTGAAAGGACATTCGTCCCTATGGTGGGTTAGCGTGCAGGCTGAAAGGAGATGAAATAACAAGCCATTGATAAAATCCTGGGATAGGATAGTGGCTAAGATGAGAGCCAAGTTCTTGCCCAAGGATTACCAGCTAATTTTGTACAGGCAAATGCAGAACCTTAGGCAAAGATTATTGACTGTAAGAGAGTATATTGAAGAGTTCTACAAAGTGAACTTAAGGGCAGGTTATGTGGAAGAATCAACAGAGAAGGCTTCTAGATATGTCAATGGTCTCAGGATGGAGATTCAGGATGAGATCAGCATGATATCACCAAGAACCATGGAAGAGGCATACCAATGTGCCTTGAGAGCAGAAGAAAAATTAGTGAGAAAGTAGAACTTCAACAAGGGAAGAGGTTCAACCAGAGGAAGGAGGCAAACAACTGGAAGAGGAAGGTTTGCAGCCCAAGGAGGAGGACCCAGTAACTTAAACCAAAAGGAGCACCAAGGTAGAGGAGGTGACCCAAGAGGGAGAAGACCTTACCAAGGGGGTAGAGGTAGAGGAAGAGGTAGAGAAGCTGTCTACAGATGTTACAAGTGTAACAATTGGGGCACAGATCCTTTGAATGTCCAGAGAAGGAAGACATAGGACATAGAGGAGCCTATGTAGCTCAGAATGAGCAGCAGCAAGAGCAGATAACAATGGCCGAGAATATGCCAGAGAAGGGAGAGTCTTTGATGATGAACAAAGTCTTATTGAAACCTGAAAAGGAGGAAGTGGAATCGGCCCAAAGGAAGGCTTTATTCAGAACCATGTGTAAAGTCAGAGGGAAGTGTTGTAAGACGGTGATTGACAATGGGAGAACCAACAATCTTGTTTCCACATAGATGGTGAGAAGCTGAGTCTGAAGAGGACCAAACACCTTGTTCCATACAAAGTATCCTGGGTGCATAAAGGACATCAAATCCTAGTAAGTGAACAATGTGAAGTTGATTTTCAAGTAGGCACATATAAGGACAAGATTATATGTGATGTTATGCCCATGGATGTTTGCCATATTATTCTAGGGAGACCATGGCAATTTGAAAAAAGGGTAGTGCATGATGGTAGGAGGAATTGTCATAGTTTCATGCAAGATGGGATAAAACATATTCTTCATCCTTTGCAAGGAGAGAGTTCGACAGAGAAGCAAGCATCTAAGGTCATGATGTTGACAGGGAAAGAGTATTTGTAGCAAATTTATGAGAAGGAACTGAACTATGCTGTGGTATGTAAGCCTAGAGTGGTAGTGATGAAAAATAATATTACAGATCTTCCTGAGGAGATTCAGGAGATGCTAGGAGATTTTAATGACATTGTGGTAGATTATTTTCCCAATGAGTTACCACCGAAGAGGGATATAAGTCACCATATTGATTTTATTCCTGAAGCAAGCTTGCCAAACAAGGCAGCATACAGGTTGACACCTCAAGAGAATGAAGAAATTAGAAGGCAAGTACAAGGATTGTTAGACAAGGGGTTGGTTCATAAAAGTCTGAGTCCATGTGCAGTACTAGCAGTACTTACCCCAAAGAAGGATGGTGAATGGAGGATGTGCAATGACTCCAGAGCTATCAACAATATTACCATCAGATATAGGTTTCCATTACCCAGAATAGATGACATGATGGATTTCCTGAGTGGGGCAACATGTTTTTCAAAATTAGATCTGAAGAGTGGATACCATCAGATCATAATTCGAGAAGGAGATGAGTGGAAAACAACTTTTAAGATAGATGATGGGTTGTATGAGTGGTTGGTTATGCCATTCGGGCTGTCCAATGCACCAAGCACTTTCATGAGATCAATGAATGAAGTCTTGAGAGATTTCATAGGTAAGTTTGTGATAGTTTACCTTGATGATATTCTGATTTTCAATCAAATAGAAAAAGAACACCTGAAGCATCTAAGATGTGTCTTGGAGAAATTACAAAAGGAAATTTTGTTGGTGAATGTGAAGAAGTGTACATTCATGAAATCATAACTAGTGTATTTGGGTTTTGTTATCTCAAGAGATGGGTTGAAGATGGATCCAGAGAAAGTATAGGAAATCATTGATTGGCCTTCACCTCAGGGCATTTTTGAGGTAAGAAGTTTCCATGGATTGGCAAGTTTTTATAGGAAGTTTATAAAGAATTTCAATGGTATTTGTTCATCTATCATTGAAACAATTAGAAAGGACAAACAACCATTTAAATGGACAGCTGAGGCTGAAAGAAGCTTTCATTTTTTGAAGAAGAAGATTACTAAGCAACCAGTATTGAAATTACCAGATTTCAAACATCCTTTCCAAGTGAAATGTGATGCCATTGGAGTAGCAATTGGAGCTGTACTCAGTCAAGAAGACAAACCTATAGCATATTTCAGCAAGAAGTTGAATGATTCTAAACATAAGTATTCATCTTATGACAAGGAATTCTATGCTATTGTCCAATCACTAAAGCATTGGAGACATTATCTCATGCCTAGAGAGTTTGTTTTGTTTTCTAATAATCATGCATTGCAGTACATCATGCAACAACCTAAATTGAATCAGAAGCATGTCAAGTGGGTTGAGTTCATGCACAACTTTACCTTCGTGATAAATCACATCAGTGGGAAATCAAATCGAGTAGCTGATGCCTTAAGTAGGAGACAATTGGTTGTGCAAGAAATTCATATCCAAGTCTTGGGATTTGAGCACTTAAGAGGTTTGTATGAGACTGACATTGATTTTTAGGATGCATACAGAGTTTGCAAGAATCCTGTGGAAGTGGACAGAGAGCCATGGATGGAGTATATGTTGCAAGATGGTTTACTTTTTAAAAACAATAAACTTTGTATTCCCAAATGTTCCATGAGAGAGAATTTGATACAAGAGAAACATAATGGAGGGATGGCAGGTCACTTTGGAAGTGATAAAACCTTTGGACAGTTGAGCCATTTCTATTTTTGGCCAAAGATGAGGTATGAAGTTGAGAAATTTGTGAGCCGATGTAGGATATGCCAGCATGCCAAGGGAAGAAGCCAAAACACAGGCTTATACACACCATTTCCTATTCCAACTAGGCCTTGGGATTCTGTGAGTATGGATTTCATTTTGGGTTTGCCAAAAACTCAAAAGGGAAATGATTATATTTTTGTAGTTGTGGATAGATTTACTAAGATGGCACATTTCGTTCCATGTTATAAGACTAGTGATGCCACACACATTGCTAACTTGTTTCTCAATGAAGTTGTGAAGCTACATGGTTTACCTAAGAGCATTGTATCTTATAGAGATGTAAAGTTCTCAGGTCATTTTTGGAGGACCTTGTGGAAGAAGTTGGGAACCAAGTTGAACTTCAGTTCATCATATCATCCACAGTCTGATGGCCAGACCGAGGTGGTAAATAGAAGTATGGGTAACATGTTGAGAAGTATGATTGGAGAAAATCCAAAACAATGGGACAAAGTGCTAGCTCAAGCAGAATTTGCATATAATGACTCACCAAACCGAAGTATAGGAATGAGTCCATTCCAAATTATTTATGGAAAGCACCCAAGAGGAGTGTGTGAACTTCATGATTTGGGTCAAATAGAGAAGAGAAGTGCATATGGAGAAGAGTTTGCGACAAGGATAGTGAGGTACAAGAGCAAGTTAAAGCAAGGTTGCAACAGAGTAACAATAGTTACAAATCCAGAGCAGATTCCAAGAGAAGAGAGAAAAAACTATGATGTTGAAGATTTGGTTTTAGCACACCTGAGGAAAGAGATATTTCCAAAAGGAGAGTACAACAAACTGAAAATGAAAAAGATTGGACCTTGTAGGATACTCAGAAAGTTTTCAGCAAATGCCTATGAACTGGAAATGCCAACAGGGATTGGTATATCACCTATTTTTAATGTTGCAGACCTGTATACTTATGTGACATATGATACAGGACAAGTGCCAGAAGTGGGAGATCTTCAGTGGCTGAAGCAGATGCCTATATCCCAACTATCAGAAGCTGAGTCTATCGTGGATACTAGAGTGGCAAAGAGTACCAGACAGAGAGACTACCTAGAGCACTTGATCAAATGGAAAGGACATCCTGTAGAAGATTCTACATGGATGGATGCTGAAGAATTGGAGACAAAGGGTTTCTCAGTAGCTGACTTGCTGAACAGGGGTTCAAAATTTTTAACCTTGGGAGTCTGATGTAGGAGCATCGATGCTAAGCCAACAATGTGATTGCATGCTCACATGTTGTGGCTAGCACGAGGGCGAGTTGTCATGAAGGGAATTCATTTTGTTAAGTGTTTTGAATAATTGCAAGATCAAGCTAGTTAGCTAGTTTGTTGTGGATGATAGTGACTCCTTCAGTGATGGAGAGAGTTAGGTTGTTAGTTTTTTTTGTTTGTTCGGCCATTCTGTTTTGGGGGAGCTGAATGGATAAAAAGGGGAGAGTTGAATGAGAAGGGTTGTTGGTCGTTTTGGTTGGAATGTAAATTTTCTAGCTATCTATTAGTACAATTAGAAGTTCTGTGTGTTCGATAGGGTTACTGTGCATCTTGAATGAAGAATGATCTGAGATTCTGTCAGGTAGAGCTGTGTGCAATTGTTGGCCTAATTTCTATGTGAATGAGTCTTTGTTTCGTATCTCTGTGAATTCCATGTGTAGTTAAGAAACCCAAATCGTTTGCAAACCGACCGTCGTTAAGTAGCTTAAGTAAATTTCTTGTTTGTATTTAGTTTCCCTTAGATCCAGACGAGGGTCGAGCTGGATTGATTGATTCTCTAATCAATCAACGAAGAAATCGTAGAGCGCAGTCGAAGCGACTAAACAGAGGTTGGACGGCTCAAATCCAAGCCGAAAGGAAGATCGACGACGGGGAAACATCGATCAAGTGAACGTGTACCGGAGTTAGCATCTCCGTAAGCCAAAGCGCAGTGTTTCGCATTGATCAAAGATCAACGGATGAGATTCCATCCGCAAAAGATCGACGGTCGATATCGCGCTCCGCAGAAAGAAAGAGCCCGAGAGTTAACGACTAGAGTTCAGAAACCACATTGCAGAAGAGTCTTTGCAGAAAGCTCTTTCAAGAAAACACAAGAGACGCACCTGCAATCCGCAAGCTGCGGAAAGGAGCGTGCAGAAGGGTCGTTGCAGGAAGGCGATTGCGGAAAGATGTTGCGGAAGAACACTGCAACTGCGGAAAGGATTTGTTCCTGCAAGGCTGTTGCGGAAGGTCAGTTCTGACTGTCAAAACATTGCAGAAAGCCCAGTTTGAAGGCAAGGGCCGCAATTGAGAAGAACCTGGCTGGTTGTTAGCTAAGGCTGGTGGTTTGATTTCAAGGGATCACCCTATTTCCTAGGAAGGTGTGGGTTGGACAGGATGTGGTCATTCCCACCAGCACCAAAGAGGATAAGTGCGCTCCTCTTCTAGGTTACATCTCTACTCAAGAGTGAGAAAGAATGAAGATGCAAGTTATATGAATGAAAGTCTCTCTCCTTCCTCTATTTTATGAGGGAAAAGGGATGCCAACAATACTATGTTGGCACGAGCCCTTATAAGCAATGTACATAAGCGTTTGTAGGCCACACAAGTGAGACATCCACTCGAGAGTGCAAGTGCCATGCTCAAATGATGATGTCATGCACAATAAGGACTACAAGGTGATGCAATTACACAAGGAAAGTCTACACCACTCCTTCCCAAGCCTCCGTGGACTCTAGTTATCCTCCAAAGCAAAGTACTCCATTGGGGTAACTACCCTCTGCAAGAACATGGTTGAAGTCTCAATGCATCCCCGAGCCATCTCCAACCCTCTGAATAAGAATCCGAGTGGTCACATGTCATCTAAGGCTTGAAGACCTCCTCCATGATGCACAGTGCTCTTGATCCCCTATAGGGCGTTCTCCCACCAAGTGAATCCTCCATGTGGCCATCATGAAGTGCATCCACTATCCAGGCAAGAGATCTCCAATGCCCAAGGGAAGAACACTGCGCTAGCAATCAAGTGAGGTCAAGCATCTACTAAGCAAGCTAATTCAAGTGTGCATATCCATCATGAACCACAATCCATCTCGAACCATTTAGGGGTTGAACATACACCATGTACCTAGAATCTCATGAAACACCTCAAACATGGCATAAATACTTTTAAAGTAACTTGAAAATCTAACAACTAAGACAAGAGAAAAAAATCAAATATCCTTATTAATCTTTTGGTTAAAACAAAATAACAACCAAATAAAAAAAAAAAAATTAGACAAACAAATAATTGCTATAAAATACAAATACTAAAGAAATTTATAAGATAACTCCAACTAATAAATAGAACATGTGTTCCTTCCTACAACTTCAAATATGGAAGGGGTAGGGTATGTACACCTTTGTAGACTTTAGCAGCTGAGGGGGTCCCTTGTCCCGCAAAGAAGGGGGTCTCATAGATTATTATTATTGTAGAACAAGAAGTAGTGGAAATATTTTAACCAATAATTTAATTTCCATAAAATTTTAAAATAGTAGAATTTTTTTATAGAATAATTTAATTTCCGTAAAATTTAAATATAATTTTAAAATAAATATAACAAGAAGTAGAAGAAAATTTTTAACCAATAATTTAATTTCCATAAAATTTAAATATAATTAGAACAATTTTTTAACCATTTTCCATAAAATTTAAATATACTTTTTTAAAATTAAATATTAAAATATGCGATAGTGTTTTCCTAAAAAATATTTTTATTTGTCCATTGGCTGTAGTTTGGGTGGTTGGGAGGAAAGATTGTTTCCCTTTCCACCCAGGTTCAATTCTTGTAAGTGACATGATGCTCTTGTTGAGCCCTATTGTAATGATTGTATTCCAAACTTTCCTTGATTCTTAATAATAGGAAGAAAACCCCACAAGTAAGAAATAAGCTCCTCAAAATTGTAATGTCTTTTATGATATGCGATACAGTGTAGTTTCTTTGATTCACTAATGAATAACAAAAAAATCTTTTTCTTATGAAAAAAAAGTTCCTTAGAATAAAATCACAAATAAATAAAATTACAAGTAAGAAAGAATTTATGTTTTCCTTATTTTGTTATGACTATTAATAATCATGAAAGTCAGTTGTTTCTATATAATATGTAAGCACCACAGATTGAATGGAGCTGCTGGACTGTAAGGAACTGAACTGATAGCCTGTTATATCTTCTCATATTTGCATTCCATACAATAGGGAAATCACAGGAAAATGTAAAACAACAAATCAGTCTGGCGATTTTTTGCCTTTCCCATTTGGTGCTCAGTTTGAGATTTGTGCTATCCTTTTAAGTATACATCTGTGCAAAGAGAGAGGAAGGATCTTACAATGAAATCAATTTTGTAAGTTTTCCAAGCTCCTTTGGGACAGGGCCTGATAAGTTATTTGTTCCAAGCGACCTGAATCCATGAATGCTATTAAACATCAGGGGTGCAAATTGCTCGTTTATGAAATCTATTCTGTTGTTAATGATTTTAAGTAGTACGACCTATATGAAAGATGCAGATCAACAAACTCTACCTAGCTAACACAAAAAGAAAGAGTAATTCTGCATAATCACATTGGTTAATTGTAAAGAACATAGAACAAAAGGGGAAGAATCTTGAAAGAGTAATTCTGCATAATCACATTGGGTAATTGTAAAGAACATAGAACAAAAGGGGAAGAATCTCACAAGTACTGCATCTGTGTGAGGTTACCCAAGAAGGCAGGTATTGGTCCTGTTAAATAGTTTTGTGCCAAGTTCCTGTCATGAAAATTCCACAGATCGCTCTGTCAAGATCTCATTTTATATAGACAGAATAAGTAAACCTTAAGGGTTCTTTTCAAGTGACATGTACTGTACAAGATTCATATCATAATAGGTGTTCAGTTCAAGTTGTAAGAACATAATACAATGGTGATTGTGAAAGAATGTTACTAGTCACATGATTTTGGAAACCAGAGCCATGATATGTTAGTTATTTTGTACTTGGAAAAAGGACAATTCCCTGCAGCCATTAGAAAGAATAGTATTCAATTGAACTGGAAAATCAGAAACAGTCTTACAGATCCCAAAGGTAAGTCAGGTTAGCCAGTTCTGCCGGAATTTGTCCCTTTATGTCAATTGCATAGGCTTTCCTGCAAGCAAGAAGGAGGCTAATGGGTTAGGATACTTGAATTTTGCAATTTTGAAAAGAGGCCACTCTGGGCTTACATCTAAAATCAATAAAGGCCATTTCATGCTCACTGGAAGTGTAAGAGTGCATTGAATCTAATTTAAGAACCTTAAAAAAATCGAACTGGCAGATTGAAGATAAGTTTTTACATTTGTATAATATGGCAAGTGTTTCCGCTGTCGAAGGTGCAATCACACTAGAAGGCAGGATTCATGGATTTATCGGTAATTTGCGTACTATCTATGGCTCGTCCAGTGCATGGATCTCCAGTAAGGTTCCATGGAGTTTTCCATGTATTTGAATCTATACCGGTACTCCACTTCTTAGCAAGTGACTTTAAAACAGCAACTGTCACCGGGAAAAGGAAATGAATTGATCAACAAACAAATTATTGATAAAAACAGAAGACTTGAGAATGCTTCCAGCCTGCGGTATTATTTTGTTCTGTGGTTACCTTCTTTTGGGTCCGTGACGGCTGCTGCCTGAGCTTGCTGAAACGAAGTGACACAACAAGCAATGATAAAATAAGTGCAGAGAAGCCAAATCGAGGAAGAGATTTGAAGCTTAGACATGATGATGGCGGCCGGGTTTGGTGCTCGCGCCCGCACAGGCAGCTGTGGATAATACAGCAGGGCGACTTGATTGAGGATATTATAACAAACACGGATTCGTGTTATGCGCTGTTACTTGCAGAATTGACAGAATTGACAGAGAGATCGAATTACGGTACGTGCATTATAGTCAAGTCGTACATTATAGTCAATAGTAATTTTCTTATATCTGGTTGGAATTCCGTCACTTAATAATTTAAAGTTTTGATCAATTTAGAATTCTGATTGATATTTGAGAGCATGCATGGAATTTAGTGGTTTAATATTTATCTAAAATTTTAATTAACTTATTTTAATATAATCTCGGTGTGGTTTATTGGTGTTACATTAGGCTTTACTTGTGTCTCACGTTTTGCGGGGTGTGTAGAGCATTAGGGTTATAGTGGTCGCTGGAATTAATCCCCGAACCCCGTGTCACTCGACTACCAACCAAGTGAAACACATCTTTTTTTTCTTTCAGCGAAAAACTAAAACACATCTTTATACAAAACAGAAAGGTCAACATTAATTTGGAGCAAATTGTTTAGATTTTAATATATTTGGTATATGTCACATTCAATCCGTTGTTGTTATCGATATTACTCAAAATAGGGCCAAGTCCAGGTTGTCAATATTTTAGTTCAAAAGTTCAATTCAATATCATTGTCAATCAATAGATATTTCCTATTTTTCAAAAGAAAAAAGTATGGAACTTTTTAAAGTTTACTTTATCATTCTCATAAATTTTAATATAACAAGAGCCACGAGGTGGCAATGTCCCCGACAAAAGCATATGATTGGGGACATAACCTTTAATGATTTTACAAGGGATATAAGAAAATTGAAGAAAAGTGTTTGAGCATTAGGAATGTTAAAGATATGAGCATAAAGTATTTAAAGTGGGGAAAATATAGGTATTGTATAAATGAACGTACTGTTAAAGCCAAAGATGTGAAGTCACATTGTCTTGGCTACTACATAAGAAAGTAATTTGTATTGCTTGCAAGGAATCAATAACCATGAAACAGACAACCTCCCATAGAACAAAGTCGTTGAATGTGGGATAAATTTGTGGCAAGATCTTGAATGTCTTACAGGTAGTATAGGAATTTGAAGGACAAATTTCAGTCTATAATGAAAAGATATTTTACATGTTCAAAGATCTTGTTAATTGACATATACGTAAAGATGGTAAAGGACAGGATTAGAGTGTTCAAAGATTTTGTTAATTGACAGATAGGTTGCCTTGTGCAATTGAAAATTGTAATTTATTATTTTTTAGATGTAGTCAATTTCAGTAGGTAAATACTTTAGTATAGATGATAGAACATGTAGCAAGTAATTTGTGTCGTGTATTTTTACTTTATGAATGCTATTGGCTTTATTTAGAGGCTAATGTTGCAAAATTGAAAAGAAAAATGTGGTTTCAGTTTTCAAAATGTTGTATTTAGGTAGCAGTTCTCTGCATTTTTAGTTATTGTCATTCATGTTTCTTTTTTCATTAG
The DNA here is from genome assembly GCA_027924585.1 of Larix kaempferi. NCBI lineage: Eukaryota > Viridiplantae > Streptophyta > Pinopsida > Pinales > Pinaceae > Larix > Larix kaempferi. The sequence continues at coordinate 7,843,119 of BSBM01000636.1, forward strand.
TTGTAGTCTTTGTTGTAGCAAAACAATTCGCATAAAATCATGGAATTAGCATGTTCTTATGATTTTGGATGTAGCAAAACAAATTAGCCGTTGCAAACTTCTAGAGGGATGTAAATGACAAAAAACCAATTTAACAATTAGGAGCAATTTAAGAAATAGGTTTATGAAATGAACTATTACATTAACCATAGTTTCATTTGCTTAGATTGATCCATTTTAGCCAATCAGAGTTCATTACCAAAAGCTTAGCAGCAATTGAACAAAGAATTAGGAACAATGCAACAAACAGGTTTCTTAAGTAAATTGCTACACTAAGCATAGTTCCAGTAGCTCAGATTCATCCATGTCAGGTATATAGACATCATTATCAGAAGCTTATGCATAAAGAATTAGGAGCAATTCAGCAAATAGATTTATCAATTGGAGTGCTATAGTAATTACAGTTTCAACAACTTATATTTATTCATGTTAGGCATGTAGACGTCATTATCAGTAGCTGAAATATGTGATAAGTGAAATCTTTAGACATAAGTGACATCACTTATGGGATTTTAGGCATATAGAAATTCATTTTCTTCTTGAGATGCTTTCGAGCTATGTTCATAATATGTCTTACCATAAATCTAAATAGAGTTAGGTGGAGGATGTAAGGCTTAGAGTGGGTTATAAGATAGGAAACAACTGCAATAGATACAACACAAATGGATTTCTATAACATAAACTAATAGTAGAAGAAATATAAATAAATTGTACAAAGTGTCGGGCAGTGTGTTTAATAATTGTTCCTATTGTGGATATAAAAAGATATGAAAGCGGAACATGAAGAGCGACAGATTGTACAGTGGAACATTGATTACAATAGTTTTAATACTGAATATTGATTGAGAAGGAAATAAAATTTCATGTAAATTGGTACTTGCATAGACAACTGTAACATACAAAATATTTTATGGAGGACTGTTTATTGCTTTAATAGGTGTTGTATCATTGGCAATAGTAGCATGTGATGAGAAGTCATGAACGTTACCTCCCACTATTGTTAATTCTTTAGTGGTTTCTATGTTGGAGCTTTTTTCTTTTTGCTTGACATTGTCAATGCCAAAATCATAATCATGTTGGAATTAGCATAAAATCTATGAATTTTTGTTGTTACTGAATAGAAGAAATCATCTCTGGCCAGAGTCTTATAAGGATTGCATGGTAATAATCAAAGTCGACTTCAATGGAGTGGTGATAGTTTAAAAAGTCTCTCTTTCTAAAACAAATAGAGGAGAAGATTCTAATTGACAAAGTCACTGGGTTTGGTTTTTGTGATTTTGGCAATGACCTATTGGAAACATGATTAAATTCATTCATTATTTGTAATGAGATTTTTTCTTCTTATCTTCAGTTAATGCTTGTTGTAGATGTCCTGCAAATCTGATCAATTTTAAAATCTTGAACAGTTTCAAGTTTGCTAAAGTTTGAATGGGATATGAAATTATGCTCTTCATATGAGGTTCAATGAGATTGGAACCATTCTCAAACATTCTATAGCAATTAATGGTACTGTAAAAATGTAACTAAAATGATAGAAAAAGAAAGTGAAAGGCGGATGTCAAATTTTAGTTTTAGAATTTAGTTTCGAAATAATAGACTTTGATAAAAGCGATAGCATTTCATTTTTTTGTGGGGGATGTTCCCTAGTATGTTTTCCATTCTGTTGAAATATCCATGTATTGTGAGCATAGCATTTTGCAAAGAGTGTATGCCCAAACATATTGCTATGTAACATTGTTGTGTAGATTTGTAGTGAATGTAGACAAGATTTTTATTGGCTTCATTGATCAAAATTCAAGAAAGCGAAAGGCTGGAACAATGGCACAAGTTATGTCATTTTGCCTTTAACCTAGCATTGAAAAATGTTGATGCATTGTTCTTTAAGTGAGGCTTCCTAACCTGCCTATTTTACCATGGTATGGGTTGTTGTAGAGTATTGATAAGCATATGAGGTGCTAACATTTTGGCAGTTGATATTGTACAGTGTGGGATGTTCTTTTGCATGATAATATGAAGGGAAAATGACACTATCAAAGGATTAATATCAGAATTGATCCTGTTTTGTAATGACTTTAGTCAGGTTCAAATTTTGGAGTATGAAAATTTGGAATTGCATTGGAAAAGTTGCTATGAAATTGTTGATGACATTTTGTCCTTTTCAAACAGCAAAAAAGCATGCTCCAAGGAAAGGAAAAGGAAGGAGACATTAGGAAGATCAAGGTAAATTAAAGAAGAAAAAAGAACGCAATCTTGTGAGAAGATGAATTACACAATGGAGAAAAAGAAACAAGGTTCCATCTTATGACATAGAACTAGTGCAAGAATCAGAAACCGAAAAAAAAAAAGAGCGCTTGCAAAAAATGTGTTTGATAAATTTAGATGAGAATATCATTTCAATACCTTAGAACATAACCAAAAAAGGGTGAATAACCAGCTCTAGTTGTTGAAGAATGACAAGTAGTGGGGGCAAGAAGCTGGTATCATTGAAGAAGAACATGTAACAGGTGAAGCAAATTCCTATTTTGAAAAAAAGCATTAGTATCTATACATGATTCTGATGAAGAACATCATAGATTGTAGAACTAGAATAGATCTGTGTCAATCTAGAATCTGTTAAACTTGAGGAAGGATTAAAACTGCTTAAGTGCTAAGATGATTCTGTGTTCTTTGTTTTTAAGCATGCATTGTTTCTTTAATTTTTTTTTTGACATTAAACATGTGATGTTAATTTTTTTTTATCTTATTTTATTAGCATTAGACAAAGAGGAAATTTTTCTACCTTGGGCTATTAGAGTATTTTATTTCTATCAATAACAATAGAGTCTTTAACAATGCCATAGAAGATTAAATATTTAAGAGATTTGCTACAACCCTTACATTGGCAGGTAGAGAAATGACTATTCTTTTATAATTGTGTCATTTTATGTATTCTTTGAAAACAAAACATTTGCATTTGTCCTAGTAATATAAGCATCACTTTTCTAAAGTATAATAATACAAAATAATAATTTAGTCATTGTTTAGACGCATATTTTACAAATGACAGAAAATGCTACTATATTCATTTAAAAAAACCATTTCATTGAATATTTGTTGAAAAATCAATAAAAGTCAAATCCAATAAGCATTGCATTTCAGTAATTTTTAGCAACAATTTTTGTTTTGATATGATTTCAATTCAGCTTAGTTTTTCTTCATTTTGGAGCTTCATGAAAAATCTAGCATGCTACTGTAGCTGTATCAGAATTCTACACCATTATAAGATAACCACCATAAGGACAATTAGTTGACGTGACAACCAAAAACTAAATTTCTAGGGAAATTCACTATGAGCTTCCTAATTTTTTAATGCATTCTTCTTTATAGACAATAGAAATCATAAAGAGATAATTGTCAATATCCCAACGTATGGCTTAAAAAAAAAACAACCAATAAGATCAAAATGTATTTGTCATATGTAGCATACTAGAAAAGCAATAGAAGAATTATTGTACCGTCGTAGATTTAGTTGGAGGGATCACTGCACATAATTGAAAAGCAATGAAAGCATTAAAAAAATACCTGTGATATTGAGCTCTCTGAATATGAGAAATGTACAAGTATTAAATAGGCAGTGATACATGTTTTTAACATTCAAAACCATTCAAATCAATTTACTGCTCCTAAAACTTTACCATTATCGAGTTAGGCAATTTAAGTTTCAAAAGATGGCTATCCTCTAGCTTCTCCGATTGGAATTGTTACAATACAATTTTTCTATGCAACGCTTACAGTTGTATGTTTGCAGAAACATGAATTAGTAGTACTTTTATCAGCATTGGACATTTTCATTCTGGGTGTCCTGAATAACAAATGCACTTTGCACATGCTTATGCTTTATGCATTTAATTGCCTACATCTCCAGCTCATAATAAATTCATATGTTGCAGAATAATACATAGACATCTATTGTTATTTCTTATGTTTTGCTTGGCACCTTTCTGGCGTGATCCCTTTGTGTGATCATTTTACCGTAGAGAGTTATTCTCTCATAATCCAATTCTTGGTTGTGAGAGATTCCAGTTGCATTAATATTGATTGAAGTTGGTAATGGCTCAGTGAGATTAACCTCAACATAGACCCTGCTTAAGGCTGAATCTTCTCAATCCCATGAGCCAGAGGTCATTGCTTAGAACAAACTTGAAATTAATCCCAGAAAAGAACTCAAACTTAAGTTTAACAGATTAATTTAAGTTTAAGTTTAACATATTAAGTTAATCTCAGAAAAAAGCATTAAGTTAATCTATGTTTTGTTCTAATCAAATTGTATGAAGGATGATATTGGCAGAATGTATCAATTCAAAATTAAATTATAGATTTTATAACATTATAGATTTTATAACATTATAGATTTTAACTTCTTCAAGAGAAGAATCTATTCCAATCATAATGTTTTCCACGACATCAACTGTCTTAGAGATATCAATAGGCATGGTCTTCGAAATGTTGGCTATGTTTCCTTCTACATACACTTCATTAGACAAAAGAAAATCTCAATAGCAATAGAAATATCGAGAGATAAACAAATTCTTTTTCTTAGTTTCCAACTTACTTAACTCACTCAAGGAGGAAATATGATATATGATGCACATTCTTGCATGGCCTCTGAAATATATTCATGGGTTTAAAAATGGCCCCGTTAAAGGGAAAGACCATATCCAGGCAGACTTAGGAGGCTAGAGAGCTAAAGGCGCAACTGGGCAAGGTAAATTGGTTCACTTCTCCCCAGGCAGGAGTGACTTGATCATGCTCTGAAGTAGGTAATTGAATACATTGATAAGTAATCTCATCTAAAAACAATAGCATCAATGCTCCAACATATTCTCGTCTTCTAACAAAGCACAAAAATTGGGTAAGATTCAGGAATTGTTGTTCAAATAGGTCATTTTAAATAAAACTGAGCATGGTGTCTTAAAACTCCTACATGATGACAAATCACTAGAATCTATTGCGATTATGAAAATCACATATGACGGACTAGATTCAATAAAAGATACAAGCAAGGGAGACCAAAGGTTCCCGTCGATATGGAGTACAGTTCTACACCCATATTTTTATGTGCCATTGTAGAATTGTCCAACATTAGAACATTTGATCCTGAGGTGGCAGCTAGATCGGACCAGCAATATGATAATTGATTGATGATGACGATTTGTCCCTAGTGAGGGAAGAAAATCGATTGAAAGACCAAGCAGAACACGATGATCGTGGGATATGTACAATTGCATGCCAATAGAACATTGTAATATAAACTAACATCAATAACTTTGAATTCTACTAAGACTGTATTACCCCCAGTTCAATAGGGAATGAGAGTATGCTTGGATAAGGTCTAAAGGATCAATCATCAAATGCAGTTAACATGGTGGGAGATGAAACAATCTCTGGAGAACCTAAATTTCTCCAACGTGAGGGAGTCATGGCTTATGATTCTGTACATTGAAATTAGTAAAGTGTGCATTAGACTAAATCAAACATGCTTGTGACTAACGTAAAAGCTTTGCATTTGATTGGGAAACTATAAAAAACCTCTAAAGCAGACATGGCCCATAGTTCCTTAGCTAAATCCTCAACAATACTATTGTTGTGGGCAGCCTTGAAATTAGGATTATGCATGGATCTTTGTAACACATTCTTGGGAGAGAGAGGCATTGCATCTACAATTGGTTTTCATATATGAAGAGAAAGCGATGACTAAGACATAGAAATTTCTTTGTTCTTAGAACTTGAGTCGAAAGCATCATAGTTGTGTGCCCTAGTTTCAAAATTTATCTCATATTCAGACATGTAAATGTTATCCAATCTGCATGGAATGGGAGCCTGAAGCTGCATCAATTTACTGCATGTTGAAAAATAAAATGCAAAGCGCATAAAATGGAGTAACAGACATGCAACATAGATTGCACTGTCATTTTGCAAATGAAATGATTCCAACCTAATTATATTTGACCAAAGAAGCAATGACATTAACGCAGTTCAAAATCGCTGGCATATACACTGCTAAGCAAAAAAATAGAAGCAAATGTCAGTATCATTTAAAAAATGCAAGAGAATTTGTATTGATTTTTTCAAGAAAAAGTCAAATTTAAGTAACAGGTGCTGTGTATTTGAACATAAAGCATTCAAAAGCAATTGTTCGTGTGGTGTGAGTGCATTTTGAATGTTAGAAACAATATAAACCATGTTTTAGCACATGGAAGTACTGAAAACAATTACAATGCTTTTATTGAAACAACAAAGGCACTAAAAAGCAAACATGATTTGAAAAGCAACTCTACAGAAACGAAGTGTGTTGCAAGGTTATTGAACTTGAAAGCAGGAGACAAGAGAGCATAAACCAGACCAGCTGATCAGAATCATCTGCAAAGACTGTAGCTAACTACCGTACACATGACCGATATATTGCAATTTGAAATGTTGGAAAGCCATGTATCTAGTAATACTTGCAAACTATGAATAAGATTACAAAAGCTTATAGGTGGATTGTTTTCAAATATCCAAAAAGGAAACATCAGTTGCCAAAGCATGAAAACTATGTATGTATTTTAGCTTTCAATGACCATGGCCTTGCAATTACAAATGAAAAAGATAGCGACATTTGCAAAAATGCTATGAAGCTATTGTGACGGATGTAGTAAATGACATTTAAAAAATGAAGAATATATATAAGTGTTTTTGGTTTGTTTGTGTTTCAACAACAAGCAGTGCAAAAAAGATGAACATCATTCACATTTGTAAGAGTTCTGTACATATATTGATATCTATGCTTAGGAAAGGACATTGAGTTTAATAGAATATAATTTTATACAATATCAAAAAACATAACTCAGAATCGAAAACTTTTGCAAAATATATGAGTGCAGCAATCAAATGCTTGGAAAGTATATAATATGAAAGAGCAAAATTGTAATCTTAAGACAAGTATGTAGACCTGAACAAGCATTCAAATAAAGTTATGTCTCTGTATATATATTTATAGGTTTTTATCAAAATGATGACAACAGAGGTTGTCAATATATCAGATGCATAGACTGTTGTGTATATATATAGGTACAAAACCATGGCAGTCAATTATGCTGCGTGTATAATTACATTGATTACATAAAAAAAACAAAATTTCAATAAAGTTTTTTCTTTTCTTTATATCTTAGCTATTGCAAATGTACATAAGTATTTTCGAAAACTGCATATGTTCTTTGCAAAGTATCAGTTGAAATCATCATGGTCAGTGTAGTGACAAGCGTACTGAACTTTGTTTCCTGTACATTGAAAAAAAGGAAAATATTAACATCAAAAGCAATTGATAATTGAAAGTAAAACATGTTGTTACAAAAAATTAAAAGGCGAGAGTGATGTCAATGAGTAGAAAGACTGAGAAACAGCAGGGAAGGAAAGTAAGAACATAAGTATTATGCAGAAGACAACGATCTTGGTTGGTGTAGAAGACAAAGATTTGTGACTGGTTTTTGCAAGAGACAGGTGCATTGCAAAAGCATTAAATTATATTTTGTTAGGCATATTCTAGTATCATTTATGAATTTCTTGCAAAGATCTTTTCTTGTACCCTAGGTCTTTCTAAGCAAGAGTTACAACTTTAGTGTGAATTTAGACCATATTCACAGCCTTGTTAGATTCCAAACAGTTTCTTTTGATTGAATCAGTAAAAGGAACTGCTCTAGTTTCTCTAAAGAGGCAAGGAGGTATACGGAATCTTTGCTAAAACCAGATTGTATGGGAATTTTGCAGAAAGTTCTTTTTTAGTAAGTAGAAGGCAGTCTCCTTCTAGGTGTCATATATTCAATAAATAGATGAGCTGCAAAAAAAAACCAGATTGTATGTATTTTTAGTCAGACATGTGTAGGCAATCTATACATATGGATACTGTAAATACAACGGTCTGTCTGGAAGCAGAAATGCCTATGCCTTTTGCTATTGTCTAGGCTTTAACTCCTTGCACCTTCTCTATATTGATACAAAATAATATTTTATATCTGTTTAAAGAAAAAGTTTTTTAAGTCCGGAAGGAGAATCACGGGAGGAAATCGTGTGCTTTTCATCCTTTTTGGAAGTACAGATTCATTTTGTTTATTTAATTTTCTAAAACAGAAACCTGGTTGTGTATGCTTGGGCCAATGACAATGGTTTCTGTCTAACTTTAGTTATCAAATCCATGTTTCTTCAAGGTAAGAGGATAAGAGAATCTGTTTAGCGAACTTGCTATGGCCAATTTTTGGGGGACAGCAGAAGATGGAACATGAGAGAAGATGGGACACGAGTTCTCGTCTAAGATCTCATGGAGATGGCAAGATGCTAAGTTCTTCTTGCGTTCTCCTCTCAGCGTCATGTTCCCAAGGGTCAAGGTAGCGTTAGGATGGGATTTATCTCATGGGGGGAATACTTGCATATTCCTTAAAGTTAATCTATAGTGGAATAGATTAGAAAACTCATCCTCCGGGCAAGGAGTAGTGTATCAATGGGTTCTAGCAGTTGCAGGGTTTTTGTGGTTTGTCCTTCCGCTCCTGTAGGTGTCAGTGTGAAAAGAGGTTGGCTGTGGGAATAGTGCAATTTCGCAGTTCACCTGTCCTGCTAGTATGTATATACTCAGAGTTCATTTAGAACAATGCACCAAGGAAGCCATGATGATACCCTTGAAACTGTTAGTTATGTTCATTGGGGAAACAATAATAAAAATATAATGAAACAACTAAGAATCATTATGGACAAGCATCAACATAATTTTCAAAGGGACATTTACGAGATTAGAATATTCACTTAGAGACATGGGGTTTTAATTAATTATAACAAAACTTCAATATTATTAGCTACCTTGAAGACATAAACCTCAATATTTTTAATTAAAATCCTGCAGCTGCTAGACCCACAATGACGGAACATGCGCATATGAAGTACAACCCAGCCAACATCGCATTAAACACCTCAAACAAAGCACAGGAAAACCAGCTTGAAAACGAAAAACCACCTCAGTCACAGCATCCGAGGACAACCCACACCCTGCGTTGTGACACCATCATGCCGCCGCCTCCTGCGTCACAGCATCTGAGGCATGCGTCACTGCAGACGGCCCCAATCAAAAGCTAACAAAATAACTCATTAACAATTAAAAAAAAAATTAATTTGTCCAAATCTAAAGTTAAACTTTGTGTCCACCTTGTATTCATCAACAGCAACCCGGACTAATGCCCCCAACCGAAAAATTGTTACAAGGGCTACAATAACTTGGTAAAAGCAATAAACATGCAAGTTCTGAATGCAATTTTTATCTAGTGGTTTGCACAACCTTGCGAGAGGGTTTGGCGGGGTTCAACATGTGAATTTGATGCTAAAGTCTGATCACATTCATGAATATGTTAAATCTATGGATAATTCCTGCTATTCCTGTTACTAAATCGAGAGAAATTAGTATAAATGCACAAAGACATTACATCGTAATAAAAAGCTATTCCATTGACAGTCAGATGAGATGCATAGTTTGAATTCCGAAAATTCTGCATCTGAATCAAAGGATTTGAGAGAAAGGCAAGAGCTTTGGGTCACAAACACAATTGCATTATTAGATAAGTTGTATTCTAGAACATGATTAAATAAAATGTATGCTAACAAAGTGAATACACGTTAACTTTAGCCTATCATCATTGAATGTGAAGACTATAGCTATTGATCATTGATACTAAAAAAAAGTAATATTTGAAGCAATCGAAAGTTACACATAGCAAGGGTGGATAAACTATCAACAAGAATTAAGAAAGCTTATTGTTTTATTGTTTCAAGCATTCAAAAAACTATGGTTGTGTGCCAGTGATGAAATCTAGTATTTAGTTTATTTAATCATGGCGCAAGTTTGAAGATCAAATTGCAATGTTTTTATAAAAAAATTTGCAGTTCTTTGTTTAAGTCATTTGAAAGTGAACATGTTTTTGTTTCAAACAAGATCTGTATAGAGACAAGGTATGAAATACAAAGTGGGCAAAGTTGAAAAAGTTGTGTTTATTTTCAGATTAACAGCTGCTTGTGCATACCTTGTGTCTAGAGTTTTTTGCAGTTGATTATTCTGTTTTTCATTGCAAGAGTGAAAAGGCCTTGTTGGTTGAATTTGCGCAGATGACGAATAGTTGTTGTAACAGCCTGAGAATATTGTTCATATAAGATAGCTGCAACAAGTGGACAATATTCTTTCAGCTGTGCACCTTGAATATTGCATTCGAGGATTTCCTGGTCTGTTTCCAGTTTGCATTGCAAGATATGCTCATAGGCTGGAGCTGTTTCTTGATTACAAAAAGAACAGAATGTGGTGCTTTGGATCATCGGAAGCTTTCATTCTACGCATGTACATTGGAATGGTGGTGCAAAAGCATTTTTAATTTTGAGCGATCCATATATTTATTGCAATTTTCAAGATAGAAAATATACAGAGTATGAGATAAGTACAAGTATATAGAAATGGTGCAGGAGAAAATACAAGTTGCAAAGAAGAAATGGAGAAAAAAATTAGACCTGTTGCTAAAAGTATTGGAAAGAAAAGGTGGAAAAAAAGAAACAACATCTTGTCTTTTTAAATGTTGTAATAGTACAAATGCAAATAGGGTTTTGCAAAAGACATGGACCTATGCAACTGTTCTGGGACAGTGTTCAAATAGGCTTTTTTCTAGCTACAACATAGTTGATTTCATCGATATGGATTGGATAGATAATCTTGTTAGTAAAACAGTTGATATGGATTGTTTCTTGTTTATGATAAAATATAATGAACAGGTAATTTTAAAAACAGTTGGTGACAACTGAAAAGATAGAACATATGTGAAAAGAAAAATAGAGTATGTTGTTTTTTCTTTTTTCTTTTTTGTGCTATGAATTAGAAGAATTCTTACAGTGATTTCATAGTTTAACAAAGAACAATGGAATGGATCTCTGACCTGTGTCTTAGCTTCAACAATCACAAGCAAATCTTGAATTGCAAATTCATCATTGAGTGGATCAATAAATGTGGCCTGGGAGGCCTTTATCAGGTGACTGCCTTTTGGACCTAGTCGAACAATGTTTTTGAATAAATAGAGTGGTGGCTCGTCCGGTGCAAGCTGTTGTTGCACTCGTAGAAAGAAGTTTTTATAGTTGTCGTTGACTTGAAACTGTGAGAATGAAAAAGAAAAAGTCAGAATAAAATGTATAAATAATTTGCAATGGAAAAAAAACATATAAACTGAGAGGAAGATGCAGTTGTATCAACAATTAACAATGAAATCAGGAAAAAATAAAATTTATGTGGGCTTTGGAAAGAACAAAAGCAAGTTGACAGTACAGTTGCATAGTCATTTGGAGTTTCACCATCCCTGATGTGGAAATCCAATTGTTTGTTTTTGTATTCACATGCAACTACTATAGCAGCAACTGAACCAACAACATATGCTTCATCAGATGAAACCAGCTCAGTAATTGTAGTGTCTGGAGGAAGACAACGTGTCTTGCATACTTGATCTATAGTTTCAATGTGGCTGGAAGGCAATATTGCTATGGAATTTATAACATCTCCACGATCATATTGGCCTCTTTTCTTTAATTCAAATCCAATAATTCAAACACTTTTTCCAGGCAACAAGAAGTTGCCAAATCTATTGATGAGGTTATCATTCATTGTAATAGTAATTGTCATGAAACCATGTTTGTCTACAAGGTTTGCATGCAGAATCTTTGTCTTCACAGGTGAATTCTGCGTTCGATTTTGTGCAGGGCCATAGACAGTTAAAATATCTCCTTCAAAAACATTGGCATGAGACATAGTACATAATTCTACAATAGATGAAGCCTGAACAAATGCTTGCTTTAATCTGTGAACATAAGAAGATGAACATAGAAAGGAGCAATTAGATTTTACAATTGTCTGTTGTTGATAGCTATGCACATGAAATTACATTACTTTTACGCAATGACATGAAAAAGAATATAGATTATGTACAAGTATTTTGGTAAAATGAATTAACTTAGATTTCAGTAGAAGAGAAAAAAATTAAGAAGCAGAAATCTAAGACAAAAAAAATGACTAGGTTTGATGCAAAGTAACATCACCTCTTTGGACTGGTTGTTTTTGTATTGGAAATGGGCAATGACGCTGTTGCAATTGATTCTGTCTCTGCAACGTCTTGTGAAGAAGAAATATTTGCCTCAGCAGATGGGGTGCTCAATGTAGATGTCATTGCAACAATGGTGTGCTTCTGGCAAATTTCTTTCTCTTGTCTATATTTTCTGAATATGTTTTTTTTTTTTACCAATTCTGGAAAATGATCTAGGTCTCAAACCATTAGTACTGACATGGAAAATATAAATTTTTATAGATATAGACTAAAGCAAATTGAATTGTCAAGAATTTTGGAAAGGGATATTGCATTGAGTTTTGGCATTTAAGAAAGAAGAAACAAATGTGTTGATGTCAATAACTATAATTTGAATATCTATTAATAAAAGTACATAAGATTGGAGTTTGTTTGAGCAATGTTTCTGATTAAACAATAGTTAATCAATAAAATAAGAAAATTGTAAAGAGTTTAGGTAAGTGCATTTGAAACATAATGCTACAAAAGAACAAAACATTGATTGTGGTCTATAAAACTAGACAAAAAGCTATTGTTTGATGTTTATAGCTGTAGCAACAATGTTTTTTTTTTCTCTTGTTTTGTTTTGTTTAATTTTTTTTTTCAAATTATCGTGCATAGATAATAGTCAATGCATATTAGTCAATGATCGTTACAAAATAATGGGTAGCATGTCAGAGTATGCATGAGGAAAAAGAAAATTGGAAGTTGAAAAAGCAAGGGAATTCGCCAATACTTTGTTCATTGCAAAAGAAAAGAAAGAAGTTAATTGCTAAATGCTGGTTTGCTTTTTTATATAAATTTTTGCTTGTAGTTTTAAAAATTGAGAATCAATGTCTTTGAAATTTCAAAAACTCAAATAAAAGAAGGCAAGGACGATATCATGGATATATTCTTTGAAATATGCAATGCAGGTAGATTATATTGAATCAAAAGGAATTGATAAAAAACAGCTAAAATGGTCAAACCAATATGCATCTGAGATAGTAAATGAAATTGTATCAAGATCTAAATTTGTCCAAAAATGATCAATCATAGAATCATAGCTAGTTGTGATATGACTTGTTTTTAACTTCAGTTTTTTTTGCCTGCATATATGACTGGATTAATTTTTTAGTCATTGTTTCCTTCAACATGTCAATGTTGAAGTCACCAGCAAGGACAATAGGCATTTTCGTATTATTGTTTTCTGACAAAATGCAATTGAGTGCACAATTGACTTTGTCAAATACAGTATTTGGTTTGATATATATATTTATAATCTTCATGGTGTTGTTACGAAGTTTAAGATCAATGACAATTGCTTCAACAAATTATCCATTGTATGTTGCGGTCTGCAAGATCGTAATCCCTTTTTTGACAGCTATTACGAGACCATGCACTGAATAAGTTGTAATGCACGTGTATTGGTTTGCAAATATTGTGTGCATGGGAGGCGAATGCAAATGAGTTTCTTGCAGGCATAGAATGTGTGATTCTAATAGTTCAGTGTCATGTGCAATGTCCTCAATGCGCAGGACCATACTACGTGTATTAAGCGAACATATAATAAGATGTTGATTACAAGGAATTGACTTTAGACCATATTGAAATTGCAATGATGCATCTTTTATTAATCTAGTTGATTCGACAAGTACTTTTGATGAAACACTAAAGTTCTTTTGTTCTAATTTGTTTACAAGATAGAGACATTCAATGGTTTTTACACGAGAAAGTGCAGTGTAAACAAGGCCATGCCTTGTAACCCCTTTTGGATCAAATGCAACTTTTTCAAGTGTCAAACCTTGTGCTCTATGGATTGTTCTAGCACATGCCAATTGAACTGGGAATTGTATCCTAATAAAATTTCTTTTATTGCCAACCAAGATCTGTGTTGATATTCTTTTGATAGGTGTCCAAGTATGGTTTATTGAATTGTTGTATAGACAATGCATATTAGTATGTGTAATTGCACCTATCTTTGCACTAGGAAACTCAAGCCAGATAACGTCTGAGGAGGTTTTGTCGTAGTGCCGGAAAATAGCTTCCGTTCCATTTACAAGTCCATCTTCAATGAGATAGTTTCCACCAATCAATTCAACAAGCATGTTTTTTTTCAATACAATTGATTGGGGAAGTTGATTCGTTTTTTGCCATTCATAATTGACGTCAGCTTCATCAATTTTGCTTTCGTATGCTATGAATGTGAATGCTTCTGTTTCTACATATGAAAACATTTTTGAATTATGGAAATCGAAATCTTTGTTTCGATAATACAAGTATGGAAATGTCGGATCAATAGGTGCTGGTCTATGGCAATGTGCATTTAAATATTGAATGTCACTAGCCGATTGTAGGCCTTTTCTGATTCTATTTAAAATTGATATGAAAATGTCATTTTCTTGTCTAACAACTTTTGTAAGTTCATAATATTTTATGTTGTCAAGCCAAAAACTATATGGGAACTTTTCTCGTCGAAAAGTTGGAAATTCAAAAATCCAAGAATCATGTACAGGTTCAGCTTGAAATAAATCACCACAGAAAATGACATCAACATTTCCAAATGGATTTGTTGGAGAATGCTTGATTTCGCGCATACATTTGTCTATGTTATAAAGCATATGCGAACCTATTAAAGACACTTCATCAAGCAACAACACTTGAAGTTGATCAAAGTCTTTTGCAAGAATATCTAATGTATTTGAACTTAATGGGAGCAAGTTGCCAGAATTCAGGGGAAGTTTAAAAGCAGAATGGACAGTGATGCCCTCAACATTGTATGCTGCTTTTCCAGTAAGTGCTGCAATGAGCCCTTTCCTTTTCAATGGGTCACTTCCAAGTGCTTTATCATACAACAAAACAAGAGCATTGAAAAGAGCTTTTGCACTGTGTGTTTTCCCTGTACCAGCACTTCCTGTTAGGAATAAGTGTATTGGCTTGGAAGGATTGGTTTTTTTTCTAGTAACAATCTCTTTTACTATAGATTGTTGTTCATTGTTTAGGTTTCTTCTTGTTGCAATATATTGTTCCATGTTAGGGAGAAAAGGTTTTTCTTTGAAATTGCAAAGGTTTAGGTCTTGTTGCAAACTAGTTTTTTTTTTATGAACAAGATCATTATGGATATCAATTTTTTGAAAAGCCATGGTATCATACATGGGTTCCGACGTTGCTTTAGAGGAATTAGCAACTTCCAATTGTGTTTCAACAATATCCTTTGCAATGTCAAGGTCACCCCATTTGCTTGTTGCCTTAGGGAAGAATGTTTGCTCAACAATTGATATTTGTGACTTGTATTGCTCATATGCTTGTGTCCAAGTTTGGAGCGAATGAGTTAGAAAATTGTCCAGGTGTCTAAAATGGACAAAAAGCAATAGCTTCTCCCGTGCAAAGTTTTCTGGATCTTTTTCTTGTCTATATCGAATAATGCACGGTCTATTTCTTTTGATTGTTTTTCCGTCTATGAAGCAATAAAAGGAAGCATATTCAGCAAGACTAAGAGTTTCAAGTTCATTAGGACGTTCAATGTATCTATCTATTATTGAAGGACAAAGTATGTCTTCAGATTCATCTGATTCTTTTTTCAATAGAGATGGTTTTTTCAAGGAAACAACTCGTTTATCGTCAGGAGCAGTGTTGATGAAAATTGTTTTTCTTGATGATGAATGCAAAGGCAAAGAGGGAATGATATGGACCGCTTGTCTAATTGACATTTGTTGCATGTTTAAGAGCGTGTTTCCTAATTTGCGTATTGTTTCGAGTTGTCCAGATTTGTTTGCAATTGACTCTTCCTTGATCTTTTTTAATGCCTTTGTCATAGGTCTGTCTAGTTTTGTTATATATGAAGTTACATATGTTGCCATAGCATAAGCATCTAAAATGAATTGAGCATCAGTATTTGCTTGCCACAATTTTGGAATGTTCTTTGCAAATGGATTTATCCAAATATCGGATGGATGTCTTTTTAGCAGTAGGGTGGGTTGGTTAATCAAGGAACGTAATAGCACAATGTAGTTTTCTTTGTCCAAATTCAACATTTCAAGAAATGATTCAAAGCATATGTTTTTTCCATATTGCTTAGATTCAAGAGCAGAAGTAAGGAGTTTTGTTTTTTCATCGAGATTGTCCAGTTCATTGTCAATGGGCTCCAAAATTATTGTAGCATCGATCGGAAACATAGGAAATCGGAATATGCAGCTAGAACGTCGATGTTTTCTACATGCACGTGTGTGTTGATGGGTTTGAATCTTTTCTAATTCTTCAGTAAGCAAAGAAGAATCTGTTGAAATATATTTGTCAACACAAGTTGTTATTTCATGCTCAGTATTTTTACCATATACTGGTGCATTCTCAATCCAAAGAAGACCATGATCATGTTCATTTCCTCTTTGTTGAAATTCAGTCGTGAAAAAGTAATCATTCATGGTTCCAAAGAGAGAGTTGTTTTTCAATATCAATGACTTCAGCGAGTTCATTTTGTGTCTATAATAGCGACTGCAAATGACAGGATGGTTTCTAATCAAAGCATCGATATCATTTTGTGAGGGAAATAATGTGGAATTGGAATCGTTTTTTGTTTGAAGATGTTGTAAAGCATTGCACAATGGTTTCCATATATGTTCTGCAGAAGTGAAGCTAACAAAGAAAGTTGGTGGCCCTAGTTGCCTAACCATTGAAAAAATATCTTTTCTCATGTTTTCAAAATAGTCTGGAGATGTTCGAATAGTTTTCAAGGTACGAAATGCAATTGGAGACTTTACAATGTTTTCAAGATTGTTTTGTGACTTGACATCTTTTGCTTTTAGTTTTTTCCCTTTCAATTCACCTATGCGAATAGATATCCATGCAGCATTAGAAATTTGCTGTATCAATACTTTGACTGTCTTAAAGAACAAGTTTGTAGAATGAGCTTCAAAAGCCATACTTTCATGTTGTAGCTCCCATTGGAATATTTGCTGATGTCGATATCGCTTGTAGATGTCATCTGGTCGACTGCATCCATAGAAAAGTGTTGGGAAATTAAGCTCTTCAGAGAATTTGTCCTGGAAAATGCCTAGAGGCTTCTGATTTTCAGCAAGTGCAATTTCTAGAAGCTTGCTAGACAAATCGTCAATAACATGTGTTTCATCATAACCATGGACCAATGTTTCAGTTATTGGATCAAAGTCTGCATCGAAAATGTTCTTATTGCTTTTATCCGAACTTGTGGAGCTGTTTTCGTCGTCAGTGGAATTGTCAAATGGAAAGTCAATGGCCTCCTTTGTTGCTAGCTCTGTGAACTTTGCCTCCCAATCAGGAACGATACAAATTTTTTCTAATTTATAAAGATCTCTAGTACAAAGAGTTTTCAATGCAACCATGACAATATTAGGACGTACATTTCCAGAGATGTAAGCATTTTTGTATTCCAATCTTCGTTTCAACATAATTCCAATAGTCATGTCATCATCAAGATTTCTTGGCAAAACCTTTTGTATCTTTTCCAAAGACGAGGGGACGTTTATAATTGCGCCAGTCAAGCCTAATTGAGCTCGTTTGTAACCAAGTTGACGTATTTGGGAAAATGCAATTCTTGGAGACACAAGGCATTCTTCCAATGGCGTTAACATATCTACAGATGCCAATGGAGTGTTACGTCGAATATTTAATGGAACTGCAAATACAGGAATCTCTCTATTGGATACATTTTTTTTGCAAAATTTGCAAATGTATAGGTCAAGTGCAAAAGAAGCTGGCATACCCTTCCAAGGCAATGAGTTCAATGAAAATAGCGTTTTCTCACTGATGCGACGTATGTCTATTCTAAAATGCAAGCGTTTGCATATGCAACATGCATTTGTAGGTGTATCTTCAATTGCTTTTAAATATTGAATAGTGGCTTGTTCTGCTTTTTGTTTTTTGAAAGCTTCCATTGCTGCAAAGCGCATATCACTTTTTGTTGAGCGAAGGTTCTTGAATGGTTGCTTTGCACTATGCCCAAGTATATTGATATTTCCATCGCACCAGTCTACATTGATGTCAGACGTAACTATTTTTGTGTCCAATGTCTTTGTATTCTCTATCATTTGTTTTTTCATTTGACAATGTTTTTGTAGATTGTCATTTGTTTTTTTTTTTTTGTTGTCTTTGTATATCTATTGGATATGCTCTATTGACACTATGACTAGAAAGAATTTTTGATTGGTTGATATTGGCTTGTTCTGGTTTTTGTTTTTGTTTTTGTTTTTTGGAATCTTCCATTGTTGCAAAACGCATATGAATTTTTATTGAGCGAAGGTTCTTGAACACTCGCTTTGCATTTTGCCCAAGTATGTCGATATTTTCATCGACCCAGTCTACATTGATATTAGACATATTTTTTTTATGTCCAATGTCTTTGTATTCTGTATCATTTGTTTTTTCATTTGACAATGTTTTTGTAAATTGTCATATGTTTTTCTTTTTTGTTGTGTTTGTGTATCTGTTGAATATGTTCTATTGATGTTATGAGTGGAAGGAATTTTTGATTGGTTGATCTTGTTGTTATTATTTGCATCAATGTACAAGTCATTTGACATTGTTGTTTCCTTGTTGAAAGAACCTTTGTGAAAGTTTTTTTTAACTAGTGGATGGAAATGCAAATGACCTTTGCATGTTGCATGTTTCAACAGGAAAATGTCTTTTGTAGATCTTTTTGTTGATTTATATTGATCCTGAACGTTGCAAGAACATGTGTCCCAAATGAAAATATTTATTTTCAACATCTCACACATCCATTGAATTGCAAATTTACAACCTTCTATATGTCCAATGCTAAAAGGCTTAGCCAAATTTAAGACAAATGTTTGCCAACTAGAAACAGTACAAGTTTCATTCACCATAGACAATGGCAAGTATGTAAACAGACATTTCAATGCTCTATTGTCATTGGATTGTATGCAATTGAAGAAGGTTTGGGCTATTGTCTTTCGAAGGCTACTCTTGTCAAAGATGTTAGACAACTTTGCTACCGATTCAAACAAAGAGTCTGAACAATGGCCTTGAATGGTTGAGAAGATGTCAAGATCCCGTTGTACAAGTATTTGTCTAAAACATTGAATCTCTGTCCAAGTTTCTGGACAAGATTTGTTGAATATGTCAATTGATAATTCCTGAACTGCAATATTTTCAATGACACATGATTTGCAAGTTAACAATGGTTCAAAGTGACTAGCAGAAGGTATATGATCATAAAACAAAATGTTATAGCAATAACCAGGAAGAGTGGAATTGAAGTAGAGATATCTTCTTTTTGTTGAGAAAGACCAAACAGCGACAGGTGCATTCAACCAATTTGCAAACCATTTTATGCAAAATATATCACCCCATAATCCATAGGCATTGTTATTATCTGAAGTGTAAGCTGATTGAGACATCAGTTGTAGTTAAAGATTTTTGTCTTTTAAACCATGTAGCTGGAACAAATAATCAGGTGAAAGTTCCAAGTTTGATGAAGATATTGCAAGAGGATCTCCTTGAGCCAGTTGATGGGAGAAATGGTTAACAATTGCTTCTCTTATCTCTATTGATGTGTATCGAAAATGCAAAAGAACAACAAATGAATCAAACAAGCAATCTCCATTTTGGAAATGGAAAGCTTCCAACCGTAGCAAATGATTTTTTGACAATGCAACATCAATTGCATCATCAACTTTGTCTTTTGTTGATAAGACTTCTAAAGCACCAGGTTGCAAGTGCATGGATCTTAACATATTGACTAATCAACTAGATTTAGTCACTCGAAATGCAAGTAAGAACATGCAATAGAAGGGAAGAACAAGTCAATTAAAGTCTTTGAAATCGAAAATGAAAAATGTAGCATTTCATAAGAACAACAATTTAAGAAGAGACATGCACTAGTTAGTGCATAGAATTGTCAATTTTCACAACTTCATAGATGCATTTAGTTATTGCATAAAATATCTCTTCACATGACTTTGAAAATTTCAATAAGACACTAGAAATTATGAAGTGCAATAGCAATAGAAGGTTGTAATTGACATTGGCGTCTATTGGAATAAAGGGAAGGGTTAATGGTTAACAATTGCTTCTCTTATCTCTATTGATGTGTATTGAAAATGCAAAAGAACGGCAAATGAATCGAACAAGCAATCTCCATTTTGGAAATGGAAAGCTTCCAACCGTAGCAAATGATTTTTTGACAATGCAACATCAATTGCATCATCAGCTTTGTCTTTTGTTGATAAGACTTCTGAAGCACCAGGTTGCAAGTGCATGGATCTTAACATATTGACTAATCAACTAGTTTTAGTCACTCGAACTGCAAGCAAGAACATGCAATAGAAGGGAAAAACAAGTGAATTAAAGTCTTTGAAATCGAAAATGAAAAATGTAGCATTTCATAAGAACAACAATTTAAGAAGAGACATGGGCTAGTGCATAGAATTGTCAATTTTCACAACTTCATAAATGCATTTAGTTATTGCATAAAATATCTCTTCACATGAGTTTGAAAATTTCAAAAAGCCACTAGCAATGATGAAATGCAATAGCAATAGAAGGTTGCAATTGACATTGGCGTCTATTGGAATAAAGGCAAGGGTTCAAAAACTAGGGTTTTAAAAATGTTTGCAATTGACAATAGCAATTTTTTCACAATGATTTAAAGTATAATAATAATGGGTTATGAAAAAAATATTTACTATGTCCAATTTCGTTATAATTTTATACGAAACAATTGTTGACACATAAACTTCATTTGCATAGTGTTTATCAATAGCATAATGCATTTACATGCAACTTTGTATTGATACATGTAGTGGATTGGCACACTAATTATAACTCCATATATGCTTATCGTTTACAATATATGGCTATCATTCAAGAAATGTGATGCACTAATAACCCAATAGCATAAAAGCTTGTGATCACTTTGAAGATGAATATGTAATATCAAATTTGGTTATCATGGTTGCAATGGATCTATGACAATGCAACAGTGATTGAAAATGGAATGGATATATAATGCATCAACAATGGTTCTAGATTTGCAATGGATCAAGATCTGCATATGGATTTGCAATAGGGCTAGATCTGGATTTGGGTATTGATTTGGAGATAGATAAATGTAATTTGCCTTTTTTTAGTTGGGAAAAGAAATGGACCCCAAGTATGCATGGCTTCCTAATGGTTCAGGGAGTTCACTCACATACCAATGCTGTCTGACGGCTTGCATGTTGGGGAAGTACCCCTCACTTCACGGCGCAGGTAAAACTGATAACCGCTTTGCCACGAACGACATCTCTTGGCTCACCTCACGGGTGGGGATTAGTCAATCAGGTAGGGGTCGTTGCCCATTTCACTGGCAAGTCCTCTCAATGAGCTAGCTACTCTAGGGTTCCTGTGGTACTCCTCACAATGAGTTTTAGGGCTATGCCCAAGTACTTCCCACAGTTAAGCAACCAGGAATTATTCTTGGGTCCGAACATGTAATTGAAACGAACAATACAAATGCAAGGAAAAAATGGTAGAAATTTGACCCAATTTAGCATTTGAAAGTTCTATCATATCAGATATAAGAAACATGTAACAATTAACTATGTAAATGGCAAAATAATAGAACACTTAGCATTTAATTAAGGCATGTTTCTAAACTTTAAAAATAATCAATGTTTATGGAATATTTTATAATTAAACGCACAAGTTAAATCATATTTTTACATAGGGTCGATTTCAAGTTTCTTGTTGTTAGTTTTTCTCATGTCATTGAAATTCAATTGATGAGAGAGGAAATTGGGATCAGAAGATTTTAGCCGTTTAATCCGCATTAACTCATCACCACCACTAGGTCAGTAGTTACAAGTTATCTGCTATATATCATGGGAATATGACTAGTAAATTTGTATTAAAACATATTTTTACATACCATATGTAGTATCTAATATATATGAGCTTTATGAATATAGTTTACATAAAGTCTATAGCTAGGTTGATATGTATTTCTCTAATATTGTGTATACATTTTATTTGACAATAAGCATAGTAATTGCAATAACAATACTAATTACAACCATTACAACAATAAGCCCATGTATTGTTCCTAATTACCAAGTTGTTTTCATATAGGACTTATTACAAATACTCTATTTGTTGCTAAAGATATGGCAATGTGATGTGCGCAAGCAGAAGAGCTATTTACACAAGCCATTTTGACAAATAAAGAGGGAATGCAATGACATATACAAGTACTAGTAGCTAGACCTTGTAGTTAAGATAATAGAGGTAAAAATTAGTACAAGATAAAGAGCATAGCTTGTTTACTACATATATGTTGTAAAGGAGTTGCATATGTTCTACACATCATTACAAATGTCAACAACAATGCCATGTTCAATCATCCATCTATGACATAAGTTGAATGAAAAACCTAAATCCATAGTTATCTTTTTTTTGTTTTCAAGGTGGTTTTCCTGTGCTTCGTTCAAGGTGTTTAATGTGAGGTATGGGCTGGTTCTCATTCATATGCGCAGGTTTTGTAGTTATGCTTCTAGCAGCTGTGAGATCTATGTGGGTCGTCCATATGCTTCTATAGGTGTCAATGTGGAAAGACGTTGGCTGTGGCAATATTGTGTTTTTGCAATTCACCTGTCGTTCTCGTAGTTCAGATGTCAAATTCGGCGGCAATGGCGGACTTCCTCTGGTCCAATTTCAAGGTGGTTTTTCTATGTTTAGTTCAAGGTGTTTAATACGAAGTATGGGCTGGGTTATGCTTCATATGCGCAGGTTTTGTGTCATTGCAAATCATAGCCAAAGCAAGTGCAATGTCGGTGACATTCCCAGCTAGTGGCTTTTCCAAGTGTATTCTCTTCCATGAAGGCAGAATATGAAGCTGTAACAGAAGTTGCTTGTAAATTCAAATGATTGACAATGGAATTTACCAATGTTGAAGTTGAATAGACGCGACTCACGACCATATTTTGTCACAATTAGAAAGTACTAAATATAGTAAGAGATGATTTGTTGAAGAACCATGGAACCCAAGCACCAACTAGCTTGATCCATGTACACACGAAGTGAAGAGAAGAAAAATAAAAATGATGAAAAAAATGTGTGAACTCATAGATCAGCCCCGTTTGAAGAGAATAAAATAAAAAATATACATATATATATATATTAATGGATCAGACTCAATTGAATTATTGAAAAGAAAATTGATTAATAAAACTGGTAGCTATTGCAAATCATGAGTCAAAGCAGATACTAAATGTTAATAGCAAATTGATTAATAAAACTGCTAGCCATTGCAAATCATAGCCAAAGCAAGTGCAATGTCGATGACATTGCCACCTAGTGGCTTTTCAATGTGTTTTCTCTTCCATGAAATCAGAATATGCAACTGTAACAGAAATTGCTTGTAAATTCAAATGATTGACAATAAGCTTTACCAATGTTGTAGTTGAATAAATGCAATTCACAATCACATTTTGTCACAATTAGAAAGTACTAAAGATAGTAAAGGATGATTTGTTGAAGAAGCATGAAACCCAAGAACCAATTGGCTTGATCCATGTATCCACAAAGTGAAAAAAAGAAAACTAAAAACAATGAAAAAAATGTGTGAAGTCATAGGTCGGTCCCATTTGAAGAAAATAGAACAAAAAATATACATATATATATTGATGGATCAGTCTCAATAAAATTATTGAAAGCAAATAAATATCTAAAATGGAAATAAGAAATAAAATTTCTTATTTTTTATCCATCAATTGGGTCTGCTCCAAAAAATTCAGTTCGTGGTATCTTTTGGTCCTAGGCCAGTTCATGGCAGATTTTTTGACAGGCTTTTTCTCTTAAAATAATTGATTCATACTCCTTGAAGAAGTTAGAGTTTTCATGCTTCTTTTTTCTTTTGCCTGTTTAAAATTGCCCTAAGTTAGCTACGCTCTCTTCTTGGGCCTCAGCAAGCCTATTAAGCGTGGCCATAGGTTACATCAACTTTCAGTAGCCCTATTGAAAACACCCTATAGCTACAGCAGTCTGCAGCAGGTCCTCTTTTATGCACACGTTTTTCTATGCAGAATCTGTCCCTGAGTTTATAGACATCAACAGCTTACAACAGATTTGGAGAAGGCATCTACAAGTCACTATAGCTCAGCAGAAGATCATGGCACTGCCAACTATGTATACAATAGTGAATAGTGACATCACATGCTTTTACAAGTTGACAGTGAACATCCAGCGTCATCTGGTGGCAGCTTGGAGCAGTAACTAACTTTGAGAGAAGCAACAATTACAAATATTTAAACATTTAAATATAGTCTAAAGTTCAGCAAACAAGCACCCCATTACGAGGACTGAAACTGAGATCACATGGCAAATAGTTTACATATAAAAAGATTACACAAATGAATAAATTGCCAACTCTAAACTCTGAATTCTGTATGAGTGTAGATGAGATGATTTCAATTTTCATCAGTAATGTATCATATTCATTTCATGGTGGTAGATATTTGATAGTTAGCCAATCTTCAAAGTCCAATCTATTTACTTCCATCAATGTAAATGAGAAGGATATGAGATCTGTGGGTTGCCTTATGTTTATTTATGTGCAATCAACGATAATAAATCGCTATTTATTTATATCTTCTAAATTTGTGGGAGCATGCGTTCTGTCATGTCCCATCCTCTGGTGCCAAATTTTAAAATTTTAACACCCAGCATCTCCCAGGTTTTGAATATGGAACCTGGTGACACCTTAGGGATGTTCCATATCATTTGCAATCTACAGATAGCAATGCAGCGAGATTCCCAAGAAGGAAAGGTTCTCAAGAAGTGCCTTATTGCAAGGTACCATTTTGCACATGGGTCCCAATCCAATGGCAGCACCCAAGGATCCTTTCATACTCTTGATACCGTAAAAAAAAATTAAAATAGAAAAAAAACTGTTTTTTTATTTGCTCCTTTTGATTAAACAATGACCTTCGCAATAGACTTTTCAAATAGCTATCGACATTTATTACACCTATTCACAAACAATTCCTCAATACAGAAGGCCAAACTCTCGCATATTCTAAAGATTTTGGAAGCTAATATATCAGCCATAACTTTCGTAGAAGGAACAACTACAAATATTCAAACATTTGAATACAGTCTAAAGTTCAGCAAACAAGCATCCCGTCGCAAGGACTAAAACTGAGGTCACATGGCAGATAGTTTAGGGATAAAGACATTACACAAATGAATAAACTACCTACTATAAACTCTGAATTCTATATGAGAGTAGAACAGATGATTTCAATTTTCATCAGTAACGTATCATATTCATTTCATGATCCTAGATAATTGATAATCAGTCAATCTTCAAAGCTTCATCTATTCACTTTGATCAATGTAAATGTGAAGGGTATCAGATCTGTGGATTGCCTTATGTTTATTTATGTTTAATCAGCGATAATAAATTACTATTTATTTATATCTTCTAAATTTGTGGGGGCATGGGTTCAAGATTCAAGTATTTGAAGACTAATATCAACACTTGCTACTGGAAGACTAAATTAGACGCTAAATATGCAATCATTGTTTTGAATTATCTTTCTCCAATATTCAAGTTTTTTGAAATTATTTTCTATAACATTCTTCTATTTGCAAAAGGATACACTACTCCTTTCCCAGAAGATGACTTTCTAATGTATTCCACTATGAATTAACTTTAAGGAATATGCGAGTATTCCCCCCATGAGATAAATCCCATCCTAAGGCTACCTTGACCCTTGCGAGCATGAGGTTGACGGAAGAACGCAGGATTTTAGTTTCTTGCCATCGCCATTAGATCTTAGGGGAAAACTCATGTCCCATCTTCTGCTGTTCCCCGAAAATTGGCCACAGTAGGTCCCCTAAACAGATTCTCCTACCCTCTTACCTTGAAGAAACATGAATTTGATAACTACAGTTAAACAGAAAGCATCGTCATTGGCCCAAGAATACACAATCAGGTTTCTGTTTTAGAAAATTAAATAAAGGAAAATGAATCTGTACTTTCCAAAAAGGATGAAAAGCACATGGTTTCCTCCCAATCTTAATAAGAGAAAAAGACAATGTTTTGTACTTCCAAACATATACAGAGAAGTTAGATTCCAGTTGTTTGATCAGAAAAAGTTTTGTCCTTCCATCCATATACACAGAACTTAGATTTCAATAGTTTGATCAGAAAAATGTATCTTGCAAAACTGAACCATCTATGAATCAAATGAAATTCCTTCAACTTTCAACATTTACAAAATGCAGAAACATGAGTAACCCCAAGTCTTTAGAAACTGCAGAAACATGAGTAACCTCAGGTCTTTGCAGACTGCCTCAAAAAAACACAAGCACACTCAACCTGTCGATATGCTATGCATAATTCTATACGAGAACCAAGATTTACATTTCACAAAAAATATCTTGCAAATCTCAAAATAAATTACTATGGGGATGTGACTCCGACAATACTACAGTTGAAAGGAACTAAGGACTTACGTTGCCCAGAACTTAGCATATATTTAAAAAGGATAATTGAAAGTTTGACACTTCCCTTCTCTGTAATGCAACCGTTTACTTTCAGATACAGTTAGTTAAATTTGTATCTTAGCTTGCAGCACAATTTAAGGTATATGCCGACCTAACATTGATGTTTAAAAATTTATAAATGTCATATAGGATTGAATTTTATATGCCATCTCAGTCCATACATGGGTTAAAAATGAGTTGTTTTTAATATATTGCGCTATGAATTACCCAATAAATAAGCCATTTAATATTTTGGATGGCTTACAGGGAAATTTAAGGTATATGTAAAATAGTGAAGATGAGAACCAGACAACTATCATACTACGTATGCAGTCCTGAAGATTAGAACCAGACGTTCTCAAGGAAAATTCTGGTAACAGTTTTTGGGAGTACTAAAAAGCTTCAAAACAAAAACAGAATCATTGGAAAACACTCTGAAGTATAAACTGCAGTGATGTAAAAGAGAATGTTTTATCATTGCAGATGCCTCCTGGACCTATTGGTCTATGCAGTTGATAAACAAGCATTATTTCCCATAATATGCACAAAAGCATATATATATATATATATATATATATATATATATAACTAGTGTATACCATTGAACTTATGTATGTAAATCATACCCCAACGAAGCCCCAATAGAGTTACTTTTGTCTCTGTAAAAATTTCGTTCATGACAATACACAAAAAAAATCTCAAATGGAAATATGCAAATTGGGTATTGATGGCGAGTATTAAAACCCCTGTTTCTATATTGAGTAAACCCTCCTAAAGGGTTTGATATTATGACCACCTTATCTTGGAGTATAGAGAAAATCAAAACAAATAGAAAATTAAGCATTGCAGAAAGAAAAAGAAAACATAGACCCCTCAACACTAGGAAATCAAGCTAGTTTATCCTTGCTGCTGCAATAGTGCCAATAGATTATGAAGGATGGCTCGATATCTGATCGATGAACCATTTCTTCTTCTTTGCATTTGATGGGAACTGATCCATTTATATTCTAATCTCCTAAATGTCCCTTTGAAAATTATGTTCATGCTTGTGCATAATGATTCTTAGTTGTTTCATTATATTTTTATTATTGTTTTCCCAATGAACATAACTGACAGTTTCAAGGGTATCATCACGGCTTCCCTAGCGCATTGTTCTAAATGGACTCTGAATATATACATACTAGCAGGTGCAAGGCCAATTACCTAGACCATTCCTATGTCTCGAAAGACCCTAGCTAGGAACAATTAAAAAAACCCATCAACAATTTTTTTTTTTTTTTTCCAAGTCTAAAGTTAAACATTGCGTCCACCATATATTTATCAACAACAACCCAAACTAATGTCCCTGACTGAAAAATAGATGTCAGGGACATAATAAATGATACTTGTGTTAAGCACACAATATTTGAATAGTGGGGCTCATTAAATCCGGATGCAAGACCCCAAACTTTCACAAAAGCGCATACATATTTGTTGTGGTGTCATATTTTGACATTTAGATGTTTTGTTAATTTTGACATGTAGAATTAAGATTACAATGGTCGGGGTCATTTAACAGGGAAGACTTTGATGAATTGAAGAAGGATCTGAAAAATACATTTAATACGGAAGACTTGCATGAATTGAAGAAGGATCTAAAAAGTACAAGTTAAATATGGTGTTGTTAAAATATTTTATCTAGGATCTGAAAATTACAAGTTAAATATGTTAAATACAGTTAGGATCTGTAGGATCTGTAATGCAACCGTTTACTGCCAGATACAGCTACTTAAATTTGTATCTTAGTTTGCAACGCAATATAAGGTATATGCCAACCTAACATTGATGTTTAAAAATTTAAAAATGTCATATAGAGTTAAATTATATATGCCATCTCAGTCCATACATGGCTTAAAAATGAGTTATTTTTAATAACAAAAACAGAATCATTGAAAAACACTCTGAAGTATAAAATGCAGTGATGTAAAAGAGAATGTTTCATGATTGCAGATGCCTCCTGGACCTATTACTCTATGCAGTTGATAAACAAGCATTATTTCCCATAATCTGCACAAAAGCGTATATATATATATATATATATATATATATATATATAACTAGTGTATACCACTGAACTTATGTATGTAAATCATACCCCAACGAAGCCCCAATATAGTTACTTTTGTCTCTGTAAAAATTTCGTTCATGACAATACCCAAAAAAAATCTCAAATGGAAATATGCAAATTGGCTATTGATGGCGAGTATTAAAACCCCTGTTTTTATATTGAGTAAACCCTCCTAAAGGGTTTGATATTATGACAATTATTACCCTTCATTAATAATGATTACCCTGCTAATATATTCATTAATTTCATGAAATATTAATAAATATGCAATATATTAATATTATTATATTTAATTGTTATTACATTTATATTAATTTATAAATGTTATATAATATTATATTAAGATTATGATTAATTATTTATAATGATTGCAGAGTAACAGTGAACATCCTCTGGCAAAGGCAATCGTTGAGCATGCGAGAAAATTGAGAAATGAAACAGAGTCAAACAAATCCAATTTCTTCGAAGCACAAGATTTTCAAAGTGTGACAGGCCAGAGCATCAAGGCTGTGGTCAACGGCAAGAAGTAGTGGTTGGCAACAAGCCGAAACAGGAGTATTAGTTGCACTTGGAGTTATTCCCATATCAAATCCAATGAAGCCAGAAGCAACGGACGTTGTGAATATTTTGGGCACCTTGGGATTGAAAAGCATTATGGTCACAGGTGACAACTGGGGCACAGCTAAAGCCATCGCTAAGGAAGTTGACATTGAAACAGTCATAGTGAAAGTGCTGCCCGATGGAAAAGTAGTAAAAATTAAACAATTGCAGGTAATAATTGTGTTTTCTGTCCATTTGGATTTTAACTTGGCAATGCTTGTAAAGTAAGATTATATAATGCAAAAAGAGACTTGCACTAATTACTTCAAGAAGGATTACTCTTTTCAATTTAATTACTAAGCAGCACCCATATGTGGAGTTCACTATCATGAACGTGGGGGTAGTGGGTGAGTCAAGTTGTGCACTTGACCCCACCACCACCCTCATACAACATTATTTAACACTATCAAAGCTGATTTCCAATATATCAGCATTCTGGTAACGAGTGGTGCTAATATTTTTTTGTCCTCTTAACATGAAATCAAAATTCTCTAATGTTTAGTCCTGATTACTGTGTATAACATGCATGCAGAAGGAAGGACTAGCAGGGATGGGATTAACGACTCGCCAGCTCTGGTGGCTGCAGACGTAGGAGTGGAAATTGGTACAGGAACAGACATTTCTATCGAGGCCGCTGACATTGTGCCGGTGAGGGAGCAACTTGAAGGAAAACTAATCAAAGCAAAGCACCAGTACTCTATAGGAAAGCTAATCAAAAACAAAGAAAACCACGTCGCAAGAGCCACTAGAAACCAACTTCATATGCTAAAGATGGCTATCCCCTATGCGAGGCTCCTCTTCAAACACATATCTTCATAAACATGTTGTTTCCAAACCCTACTCGAGCTTCAATGCATTGCCCCTTTGGACCAATTTTCCATAACTGAATTGCTTCCGTTTGCTGAAAAATGGTCCATGTTAACTTAATTGGTGGCCTAATTAACTTATTTCCTTAAACATCAACGCCGATAGCAGCCGTCTACAACTAAAGACAACCATTCCTTTGCAAACGCAAAATTCAACCCAGATGCAGGAAATCATTTATCATGTCTTCGGAATAAAAAAAACCCTAACTAGAAGAAACCAATGAACAGGCCCTGTTACATTTGAAACCCTAAACCCTGTCTTTTCTTTTCACTTAAAAATTGCACAAAGAAATGCAAAGGCATACCTGGTCCAGCGAACCAGCAATGAGACTTCAAACCGGCGAAAAGCAACAGCTACAGATATCATCCAAACCAAGTAGACAACAACAGAACTGAAAATGATACAGGAGGCTGAAGCGAGAATGCTGATAAAACCACCAAAAATCCTAATTAACTTATTTGATTAAACATCAATGCCGATAGCAGCCGTCTACAACTGAAGACAACCATTCCTTTGCAAACGCAAAATTCAACCCAGATGCAGCAAAATCATTTATCATGTCTTCGAAATAAAAAAACCCTAACTAGAAGAAACCAACGAACAAGCCCTGTTACATTTGAAACCCTAAACCTTGTCTTTTGTTTTCACTTAAAAATTGCACAAAAAAATGCAAAGGCATACCTGAACCAGCGAACCAACAATGAGACTTCAAACCGGCGGAAAGCAACAGCTGTAGATATCGTCCAAACCGAGTAGACAACAACACAACTGAAAATGGTAGAGGAGGCTGAAACGAGAACGCTGATAAAACCACCAAAAACC
This sequence comes from Larix kaempferi, assembly GCA_027924585.1. Classification (NCBI taxonomy): domain Eukaryota; kingdom Viridiplantae; phylum Streptophyta; class Pinopsida; order Pinales; family Pinaceae; genus Larix; species Larix kaempferi. The sequence goes on from BSBM01000636.1 coordinate 7,874,193, forward strand.
CACCATAAATTACAGCCGGCCATGCCGAAATAAATGCAAAACATAAATTCGCCATCGCATCCAACAATTGTTTTTGCTCACCCATTTTCTAGGCTGCCAACACAGTGCATCTGAAACTACGACCTCACAACTGCCAAAACCACAACCACACGAAACCCCCAACCCTCGCATTAAACACAAAAAAAACCACGTTGAAATTGGACCAGAGGAACTCTGCCATTGCCGCTGAATTTGCAGGTGAAGGACCTCAAGACCAAAAGGACGACCCACAGGCAACCTCTTTCCACATCGGAGCGAAAGGACGACCCACAAAAAACCCCACGGCTGCTAGAACAACCCAGCATAATTGCATTAAACACCTCAAACGATGCACACAAAACCCCATACCTCGCATTAAACACAAAAAAAACCACGTCGAAATTGAACCAGAGGAACTCCGCCATTGCCGCTGAAGTTGCAGGTGAAGGACCTCAGGAGAAGGACGACCCACATGCAGCTTCTTTCCACACCGGAGCGGAAGGACGACCCATAAAAAGACATCTCGAGCTAGAACAATAAAACGAACAACCCAGCATTAAACACCTCGAACCATGCACACAAAAACCGCCTCGGTCAAACCAAAAACCACCTCGTTCACAGCATCCGAGGACAACCCGAACCACGAGGCGTGACGCCATCGCGCCGTCGCCTCCTGGGACACACCATCCGAGGCGGGCATCACCGCGGACGGCCCCAATCACAAGCCAACAAAATAACCTATTTACAATTTAAAAAAAATAAAAATTTCCAAGTCTAAAGTTAAACATTGCGTCCACCAAATATTTATCAACAACAACCCAAACTAATGCCCCCGACCGAAAAATACATGTCGGGGACATAATAATTATCACACTAAAGTTTATTACTTAATTACGATATGTTATATTAATAAATTTTATTTTTTCATACTTATTATTAAATTTTAAATTTTTGATAAAAACATGTTATATAAAAAAAATAAGTTGCAACATTTAAATGTGGAGTCAATCTTTAAATAAAAACAATTTTTTTAATGTGTTTGGTTATTCTTATTTATTTTTAGAATACAATCTCCACATTCAACACATTTAACACAATGTAAAAAATGACCTACTTTCTTTTATTTTCAATATTTTCTATTTAATATTTTGTTAACTGTAACAATAATAATATTTGTATTAGAAAAAGTCAAAGTTGTAATACAAAAGTATAGTTCACTTCAACCTTTTAGCAAAACTTGTCCTTCCACCAAAAAAAACTAAAGACTTGCCTTTCCAAATTCTAACACTAAAAACCTAGCAAGTATATTGCCCTACAAATTAACATAGAAATAAAATACCATGACAAAACATGACATAGTTAAGAAAGAGTTGGCCCTATAATGGCATGTTTTACCAAGTCCTTCGGAGTCTCCATAGTCGATTCCACAATGCGCATTTCCAATTCTAGTTTGTCTAAAGAGTGAGCTTCAACTACATCCACCACCAATTTCAATAAGGAAAGGTGCGTGATTCCCATAACCTCTTCCTGGAGTAGTATAAGGGCTAACTAAAATGACCCCGACTCGCCTGAATCCAACAGAGCAAGAATAGTTGAAATGATAATTTGGAGTGCTCAAATCGTAATTTCGGCGATCTAGGTAGTTTTAAAATAGGACATTTAGTCTAGGAGAGGTAGTTCGATTGCTGATATTGCAAAACGGTGGAAATAACAATTTCCAGGAACAAATTTGGCTGGTTTTGATGAAACTTTCACCGGAAAAGCGGGGCGTTTTAGTTGTCTTTTATCCTACACGCCTCTTCCTCAATCATAGAGCAATGTCATTCAGGAAGAGTCCCCAGTAGAGATAATGACCGAGGGTGGGGGTACAAAAGCACCTCCTATGGGATATGCAAATGATGCATATCCCTATTAACCATGGAATACAAGGACCCCAATTTGGATTTCAACTCAATATATTTCCTCTTGTGATTTTGCATGAAGGCAATTACTCCTTTTTTAAATCCTTAAGCACCAACAACTAGGTGGCGGTTTCTACTATACATCATTCCCTCACGCTATTCTCAATTTGAGCCTTATGTCTCAATCATCCTGCCAATGTGTCCATTTCATGGAGGAATTCATAACAGAGCATTGAACTTCAACCATTTGCCTCTCACACTACTTAACCCCTCGTCTCATGTCATCTAATTCAAACATAAATAACAATTTCTCTTACAGTGAAAGTGGACCATTGCTTCTACTAAAGAATGAAATCTTAGGTTAATGATAGCCATGATACCAATGGATTCTAGAGTAGACCAACCACCATATTCTAGTCGCTCGACTTGGTTCTAGTGTGCCACAAAGATTGGGATGTGAATTGAAAGTAAATAAAACAAACCCAACAAGAAGAGCCATTGTTGTTAACTCACACACTAGAAGTGACATCATTGTCATACTTCTCATTATCACAAATGTTGACGGGAAAGATCATAAAGTAATGTTAGTTGGGAGCACCTTAACTCCACATTCATTCCCACTTACACAAGAATACACTTGTTAGCATATGAGCCCCTCAATTTACTACAAATTATATTCATGGAATGTATTTGAATGTTGTGTTGCCACTGTTTATGACTATTGCTCCTTCACTCATGCACTCCAAGGTTTGCTTTGTGATCACATCTTTTATTCTAAGTTCTTAGGACCTGAAAAATCCTAACTCTTCAAAGTCTTAAGCTAAGTCAAGGGATCACTAAATGAAATGAGTGAGGGAAATATTTTTGGGTAGAGTATGTAAAACTAGGGATTGTATAACAATATAAGAGTCACCAAAATACTTGTGTTAATATTGTGTTTTTGAGCATAATTAAACACTAAAAAACTACAATGGCTTATGCTTCATTATTAGATGTTATGCCAAGAATCCATGCAAAATTTGATTTCTTTTGTCCATTAGGACCATATATGGTGTCTCCCACTTCTTACGCCCTTGGGTTTCCTTTTGATGCTCCATTGAAGAAAAGGATGGGTTGTTTTATATATGACCTCCATTGCTAAAACTATGAACACCCCAAGTTTAGTTGCCACTTATAAGATTGATTCGGTTTTCTTAATTGGAAATTGAGGAGCTTTAGTAGCACTTCTATGCTGAGAGTTTTCAGCCATGGTTTTTCTTCCACTTCATATAAATCTTTATTGAATTTCCCCATGTTGTTCGAGTGAATTATCTCAACTAATAACCCCCTTGCTTGGTTTTCCATTCCCCGAGGCATAAAGGGATCTTGGAAAAAAATGAGTTGATTTCCAACTAGCCTCTAGGAGATAAATTTTGGCACAGTAGTACAAACTCTTATGAGCAGTGATTTATTTGATAGAATTCCAACATATGATGATGATCATGTTAGAAACATCTGTTTCTAGTACTAAGGCATATGATGATTGTAAAATTCAACTCTTAAAAGGCTATTGACCATGCAAAGAGAGTAAACTCGCATTCCATGAAGAGGTGATGGGTGGTCTCTTCATCCGTGAGAAATAAGGGGTATGGAAATGGTCCTTTCACTCCTCAATTGTTAAAACTCTCCATTATTAATGGTTTTATTCACATAAATATCCAACAAAACAACCTTAACTTTTGGAATATTGTATCCTCATATTTGTTTCCAAAGGGCTAATCTCTAGGGAATGTTATTTTTTGCCAACTTATGGGATATCCTTGTTTGATAGAGTAAAGGAATGATATGAATGATTGAAAGTTCTAGTGATCCAAAGTATGATATGAATGCCACCCAACCCATCTCTACTAGAAGATCCAAAAAGTTGCATGAGTTGAGAGAAAAATTGTCCAAGTACACACTGAGGTCCGTCCAATTGTTGGAGGGTAGCGATGATTTCTCCCTTCCAATGAATTTGCAAAGTAAATATCAAAGTTCTTACAACTACGCTTTATATGGCACTTGGACATCTTCTCTACCTATGCCTGATTTTGGAACCGAATTCTCCTTTTGTGGTAATCGTTTTATGATTACCAAGTCTAATATAGATGCTGCAAATCTTGGGTTGTTTATCCTTTCACTTGTGCTCGCTCCTCCCAAACAGTTAGTAGCACTTATGCCATTTTTCGGTCCTATTTATTGTCGGTTTGATTACTTGAATATTGTTAAATACAAGCACATCATTTCTATGTATAGTATGTGCATGAATGGTTATGTTTCTAGAAACTTTAATAGGAAGAATCTATTGTATATAGATGGTTTTCCACGCACTCATGGGAACATTACAGGGTTCATAAATAGTTCTATGTGCTCTTTATTTTCTCCAAATTTTTCATTTGAGGAACACTTCAATGACCAGGAGTTCTTTATGAAAAGGAAAGCGTCCATATTTGTTGTTGTACATGCAATACCTAGTTTGTCTCCTGGTGACGAGTTGCTAATAAAATACAACTTCTGTTACTTGCAGAATTGACAGAGAGATCGAATTATGGTACGTGCATTATAGTCAAGTCGTACATTATAGTCAATAGTAATTTTCTTATATCTGGTTGGACTTTCGTCACTTAATAATTTAAAGTTTTGATCAATTTAGAATTCTGATTGATATTTGAGAGCATGCATGGAATTTAGTGGTTTAATATTTATCTAAAATTTTAATTAACTTATTTTAATATAATTTCGGTGTGGTTCATTGGTGTTACATTAGGCTTTACTTGTGTCCCATGCTTGCGGGGTGTGTGGAGCATTAGGGTTATAGTGGTAGCTGGGATTAATCCCTGAACCCCGTGTCACTCGACTACCAACCAAGTCTCCAATTGCTAATTCCCCTAATACAAAACAAAAACTTTTTTCAATATAAATAATATAAAATTTATTACTTTTTAATCTGATTTGAAAATAACTATCTAGTTAAAGTGGAGCACATTTTTTTTTTTCAACGAAAAAGTGAAACACATCTTTTTTTTCTTTCTGCAAAAAACTAAAGCACATCTTTATACAAAACATAAAGGTCAACATTAATTTGGAGCAAATTGTTTGGATTTTAATATATTTGGTATATGTCACATTCAATCCGTTGTTATCGATATTACTCAAAAATAGGGCCAAGTCCAGGTTGTCAATATTTTAGTTCAAAAGTTCAATTCAATATCATTGTCAATGGATAGATATTTGCTATTTTTCAAAAGAAAAAAGTATAGAACTTTTTGCTATTATCACACTGAAGTTTATTAGTTTTTTTTCAACTGAAAAAAAAAAACAAAAACGTACTATTGCTATTCATTCGAATCAAATAGTACAAAGATATTCAACCTTTTCTCATAAGGTTTTTACATCCTGATCAAAACAATAACCAGATTGTCCAAAAAACCTATCAAGTCTTAAATACATCCAAAAGAAAGACTAGTCATACTAGATGTCCATATACAAAATACACAAAATCCCATACTGAAGTCTGATAATAACTAATTAAAGAAAGAGACTTCTCCATTATCTAGCATAATGGAATCCATCCATTCTTCCCAAAATAGTAATCCTGCAGGACCATGAAGTGCTTGCTTTGATAAACTGTCAGCCAATACATTGTGCTCCCTATAAATATGATTGAAAGAGATGTAATCATGCATTCCAATCTCCTCTTATGCACGCAAGCACCAGTGATTCAGAGCCAAAACATTTAGTTCAAATTCTCCAGCTGCCCATTTTATCGTGACACGAGAGTCTCCAAAGACCTTTAAGTTTACCAGCCCAAATATATTTGCACATTTCAGAACACACCATAATGCTAACAGCTCGGCCTTCATGTTGTTTCCATTACCACAATTGAGCCGAAGGGTGAAATGGTGACCCTCATTCAAATGTATAACTCCTCCTACAGCACAAAGGCCCAGCTGTGCAGCCCCATCATTATTAGTTAATTACGATATGTTATATTAATAATTTTTTTTTCATACTTATTATTAAATTTTAAATTTTTGATAAAAACATGTTATATAAAAAAAATAAGTTGCAACATTTAAATGTGGAGTCCATCTTTAAATAAAAATAAATTTTTTAATGTGTTTGGTTATTCATATTTTTTTTTTCCAGCAATTTTGGTTATTCTTATTTATTTTTAGAACACAACCTCCACATTCAACACATTTAACACAATGTAAAAAATGACCTACTTTCTTTTATTTTCAACATTTTCTATTTAATATTTTGTTAACCGTAACAATAATAATATTTGTATTAGAAAAAGTCAAAGTTGTAATACAAAAGTATAGTTCACTGCAACCTTTTAGCAAAACTTGTCCTTCCACCAAAAAAAACTAAAGACTTGCCTTTCCAAATTCTAACACTAAAAACCTAGCAACTATATTGCCTTACAAATTGACATAGAAATAAAATACCATGACAAAACATGGCATAGTTAAGAAAGAGTTGGCCCTATAATGGCATGTTTTACCAAGTCCTTTGGCGTCTCCATAGTCGATTCCATAATGCGCATTTCCAATTCTAGTTTGTCTAAAGAGTGAGCTTCAACTACATCCACCACCAATTTCAATAAGGAAAGGTGTGTGATTCCCATAACCTCTTCCTGGAGTAGTATAAGGGCTAACTAAAACTCCCCCGACTCGCCTGAATCCGGCAGAGCAACAATAACTGAAATGATAATTTGGAGTGCTCAAATCGTAATTTTGGCGATCTGGGTAGTTTTAAAATAGGACATTTAGTCTAGGAGAGGTAGTTACGATTGCTAGTATTGCAAAACGATGGAAATAACAATTTCCAGGAACAAATTTGGTCGGTTTTGATGAAACTTTCGCCGGAAAAGCTGGGCATTTTAGTTGTCTTTTATCCTACGTGCCTCTTCCTCAATCATAGAGCAATGTCATTCAGGAAGAGTCCCCAGTAGAGATAATGACCGAGGGTGGGGGTACAAAAGCACCTCCTATGGGATATGCAAATGATGCATATCCCTATTAACCATGGAATACAAGGACCCCAATTTGGATTTCAACTCAATATATTTCCTCTTGTGATTTTGCATGAAGGCAATTACTCCTTTTTTAAATCCTTAAGCACCAACAACTAGGTGGGGGTTTCTACTATACATCATTCCCTCACGCTATTTTCAATTTGAGCCTTATGTCTCAATCATCCTGCCAATGTGTCCATTTCATGGAGGAATTCATAACAGAGCATTGAACTTCAACCATTTGCCTCTCACACTACTTAACCCCTCGTCTCATGTCCTCTAATTCAAACATAAATAACAATTGCTCTTACAGTGAAAGTGGACCATTGCTTCTACTAAAGAATGAAATATTAGGTTAATGATAGCCATGATACCAATGGATTCTAGAGTAGACCAACCACCATATTCTAGTTGCTCGACTTGGTTCTAGTGTGCCACAAAGATTGGGATGTGAATTGAAAGCAAATAAAACAAACCCAACAAGAAGAGCCATTGTTGTTAACTCACACACTAGAAGTGACATCATTGTCATACTTCTCATTATCACAAATGTTTAACAAGAAGAGCCATTGATATTTGAGAGCATGCATGGAATTTAGTGGTTTAATATTTATCTAAAATTTTAATTAACTTATTTTAATATAATCTTGGTGTGGTTCATTGGTTTCACATTAGGCTTTACTTGTGTCCCATGCTTGTGGGGTGTGTGGAGCACTAGGGTTATAGTGGTAGCTGGGATTAATCCTTGAACCCCGTGTCACTCGACTACCAACCAAGTCTCCAATTGTTGATTCCCCTAATACAAAACAAAAACTTTTTTCAATATAAATAACATAAAATTTATTGTTTTTTAATCTGATTTGAAAATAACTATCTAGTTAAAGTGGAGCGCATCTTTTTTTTTTTCAACGAAAAAGTGAAACACATCTTCTTTTTTTTTCAGCGAAAAACTAAAGCACATCTTTATACAAAACAGAAAGGTCAACATTAATTTGGAGCAAATTGTTTAGATTTTAATATATTTGGTATATGTCACATTCAATCTGTTGTTATCGATATTACTCAAAATACGGCCAAGTCCAGGTTGTCAATATTTTAGTTCAAAAGTTCAATTCAATATCATTGTCAATGAATAGATATTTCCTATTTTTCAAAAGAAAAAAGTATGGAACTTTTTAAAGTTTACTTTATCATTCTCATAAATTTTAATATAATAATTATCACACTAAAGTTTATTACTTAATTTTTTCCATCAGAAAAAAAATCGTACTATTTCTATTCACCTGAATCAAATAGTACAATAATAGTGAGAATATCATAGCTCCAGATATCCAAACCAGAACAAGTTCTCAAAAATGTTCTTCAGTATAGCTACTATACATAAATATAGTCGTCTATCAAAAGGAGTTACAAGCAAAAATTATGTATCATCCCAAGATTACAAAATATATTAAAAGAGATATAAGTTACCCCTGTCAAGCAGACAGGCCTCCATCCATTCTTCCCAGAAAAGGACACCTACAGGACCAGCAAAGGCGTCTTTTGAAAGTTGATCTACTTGTGAGTTGTGAGACCTGTAGATATGTTTGAAAGAAATCTGATCCAGCTTTGCAATCTCCTGACGAATACGAGCACACAAATTATTTAGTTCCAAAACATTGAGAGTGTATTCATTTGAGGCCCATTTTATTGTGACACGAGAGTCACCAAAGACTTTTGGATTCACCAAACCAAAGGAATTTGCCACCTTTAGGACAACCCAAAGTGCCAGTAATTCTGCTTTCATATTGGTACCTCTGCCACCATTAAGACGTAGAGAAAATAAATGGCTTTCATTGATGTAGATGACCCCACCAGTAGCACACAAACCATCTTGAGCAGCCCCGTCGAAGAATAAAACCGGCTGCGAAACTACATAGGAAAAAGAACTCTCCCTCACAACTTTTTTACCATGTTCTTCTTCAGGATAAGTCTGTAATAAATTACAAACAGACTTCGCACACTGCACAACATTCGGCTTCAAATTCTAAAAAATCACTTCATTCCTTGTAAACCAGATGATCCAAGATATAAAAATAGGAAGGAATAGTGTCTTTTTTTTTTCTCTAACCCAATTGAGCAATCCAGTGCCAAAATCCAAATCATCCCATACAAACTGCAAATTGAGATCTATACAACACAGAGTCCAATTTTTTTGCAAAAAAGAACACTTCACCAATAGATGATCAACAGATTCTGTATTTAAATTACATAAACAACACCAGCTAGGACCAATCCAGCCACGTTTAAGTAAATTTTCCCAGGTCTTAAGACTGCCGTTGAGTGCATGCCAAAGGAAACACTTCACCTTCAAGGGTAAAGACCAATTCCAGATTCTCGAATACCACTAGTGACTAGGATAAATACAGTGATTCTGAATAATCATATCATAAGCAGTTTTAGCAGTAACAGAACCCTCATTTGGATTACCAGACCAAATTAACTTGTCAGGGGATCCCGAAAGATCAATACCAGCAGATCGAAGAGCCTGGATAAAACGATCCCATTCCAGCGCATGATCCGGAATCAACCAATCTAAATCATTTAACCAACCAATACTTGAACGATGAAATAGTTCCATATCATAAATATCATTAAAGGTTTTATACCCCAACAAATTTAACCGAGATACCAAACTATCTGACAGACTAAAACATTCCTCCATGCCAAGCACAGGATCCACCCCGATTAGAATACTGCAACCATTACCTACCTGCCAACAAATATCTTTGGCAATCCATTCATAAACTTTAAGAAAACCTCTCCACACTGGAGACATCGAACCAGAAAACCTCTTGGGCTTCCTCAACCAACTGATTAAATCCGATTTAATATATTTGAGATGGAGAACCTTCGACCAAAGAGAATTACTGAAAAGACCACGCCATAAGCTCTTCAACCTAAGAGCTTTGCTGAAAACACTAATATCTTTGATACCCCACCCACCAAACTTAACCGACCGAGCAAGAACCTTCCATTTAACCATCACCAGACTTGTGCCTTCACGTTTTCCAGACCAGAGAAAATTGAAAATAATCCTCCTGAGCCTATTAATAATGTATCCTGGAACCTCTAAAAGAGATAGCCAGAAGACCGGAACGCTAGAAAGCACAACTTTTACTAATACAAGTCTGCCACCCATAGATAGCAACCGGAAAGACCAATGATCTATTCTTCGTTCAAACTTACTAATAATCCATCGCCAGTCATTTGCTTTATAGGAATTAGGTTTTAACATAGAACCTAAATATTTCAAACCATCAACCAGATCAAGACAATTATATGGTAAAATGGATGCAATTTCACCTCTTCTTTCAGCTTCCACATTATGCTGATAAAAACAAGACTTAGAAATGCTAACCTTCATTCCAGAAACCTTGCAAAAGAAATTAATGATATTTGAGAAGACCTTCCACTCTGTGACCGAGTCGATGCCAGCGAGGAGGACATCATCTACAAAAAGAAGATGCGACAGGAAACAACCATCACCCATCTTGATACCTTTTATCAATCCCTATTCTTTGGCTTGTTGTATGAGTCTACTGAGACCATCCATTATCAGGAGAAATAACAGGGGTGACAGAGGGAAACCCTGTCGGATCCTTCTAGTGCACTGAAAGAAAGTAGTGGGAATGCCATTTACCAAAATAGCAATGCATGGTGTAGAAACACAAGCCATTATCCAATTTATCACCAGAGGAGGAGTACCTAATTGAATCAGAATCAACCTGAGGAAAGACCAATTAACACGATTGTAGGCTTTCTCTAAATCCATTTTTAAAATCGGAGCCTTCAACTTCTTGGATTTGATAGTATGAAGCAACTCCTGGGAAAGACCAATCGAATCATGTATTTGCCTATCCTTCAAGAATCCAAACTGTTCGGGAGATATAGCAGAAGATAAAACATCCTTCAATCTCTGAGCTATAATTTTGGAAACAAGTTTATAGATGAGATTACATAGCGCAATGGGCCGAAACTCCCCAAAAGAAACAGGTTTGTTACTTTTAGGAATTAAGGTAATGAACGTGGAATTTAAAGCTCCAGAAATGAACCCATGAATCCTAGTGAATTCCACAAGGCGTTGAATGTCTTTCCCCATAATGTCAAAGAAGTGCACATAAATTTCCATAGGCCAGCCATCAGGACCGGGGCTTTTGTCCCTGGCAAAATTCTTTAAAGTATGCTCAATTTCATCTAAAGAAACCTCCTTCCCCAAAGCCTCAGCTTCAATTTCATCAATACATCTGGGGTAGAGTTTTTCCAATCTGATCTGTTCCAAAAGATCACAGCCACCTTCCTCTTTGTAGATATTGCCAAAAAACCTCACCGCTTCAGAGCTCAATGAGTCCAAACCCTTTATAGAGTTACCATTATCATCATTGATATCCCAAATCAGTTTCGAATTCCTCCTTGCAGATGCAAAAGCATGAAATTTTTTTGTATTCCTGTCCCCATGATTGATCCACACCGCTCTGCTTTTCAATCTCCACTCCCTTTCTTCCATCAAGAGGATATCCTCCTTTTTTTTTCTCATAAAGCTTCAGAATTTCAAAATCACCCTGATTTAAAGAACCATCCAAATTTTGCATGAAAGCATTTTGAATACTATATTCCAAATTCTTTAGTTCTGCCGCATCCGACTTCTTTCTAACCTTAATCCAATTAATAACTTCATCTTTGAGCTTCAACATTTTTTGACAGAAAAAATCAACAGGGTTTAAATTCTCAACATCCAAATTTAACCAGAAAGATTTCACCATTTCACAAAAATCCTTCTCCAAAAGCCAAGAACTATTAAACTTGAACGGGTAGCAAACCTTTTGACCATATTCTTCAAATTGAAGGACAATAGGCCAATGATCAGAGAATTTCACCTCATGAACCCAAGAACGAGACTGTTGAAAGATACTTAAAAAGGAGGACTTCACCAAAAAACGATCTAGTCTCTTGTGAACACCTGCACCCCCCTGCCTGCCGTTAGTCCAGGTTGGAATTAGTTTAGCTAGAGCCATATCCACCAGGTCAAAATGACCTAGAAAATCCAAGAAGTAATCCGCCAGCGGGTCCAATCTAGCCCCCGAACCCCAAATCTCAGAGGCAGATTTAGTAAAATTCATATCACCAGCAATCACTAAATGAGGTAAGTTAAGGACCCCCGAGGCAGCCAAAGCATCCCAGAAAATCCGACGGCCATCATATGGAGCATAACAATTGAGGACATGAAACTGAAAGTTCAACCCTAAACAAAATCCTTTCATCAAAAGACCCCACGGAGTGGAAAAGACTTTGAAAGCAAAAAGAGAAGGGTCCCAAGTCACTGCCAGACCACCAGAAAGACCATTTGAATAACAAGCTGCAACTTCCCACCTAGGAAGAAGGTCACCTAACTTAGTGACTGCCACCGAACTTAAACACATAGTTTCCTGAAGAAGCACAACACCTGGACAAATAGCTGCAAATAGTTTGGAGAAGGCCTTTTCCCTAGCAACCTTCCCCAACCCCCGAATATTCAAGGATAAAATAGACATTACGAACTAGAGGCAAAGGGTATCTTCGCTCTAAGACCCTCTTCAGACAAAATATAAGAACCCTCAGATAGCAAATTACCACTCACCCCAGGAAGGCTAGAATCAACACTATCAGAAGCCCGACACCCCTCTTTTTTCTTTTTACCCCTATGAATGGTAACATTCTGAAATTTAACAGCATGAATCGGAAGAGCACCAGAGCCAACAGGTGGTGATTTGGAGAAAGATGGAACCGGGGTAAGGGTTTTTAAGACCCCATCAACTTTTAGTTCACAATTTTCACTAATCCCAGACATGTCAAGAGAATGCAAAAGAGACTCCGAATTCCCATGAATCTGAGGATCGCAACCCGTAGCAGAAGGGGACAAAGGCATGAAAGAACCCCGAGCCTCATCACCAACACCAAAATTCCCAGAATTGACCAAACCATCATCAACCCTATCCCCAACAAAGGCTAATTCAGAGGAAAGATTGCACACAACAAAAGATTTCAACTGATCACTAGACAAAGGCGGACTCCCAACATAGGACATATGCAAACCATGTCTCAAAATGACATCCCCAGAAGCAATACGAGCATCCAAATTCTTCTCCGTAACTTCCAACAAAGCAATATCCTCCTTTAAAACTTTAGAGTACACAGAAACAGGGGCAGGAACAGACTTACCAGGAACAACCGACGGAGCACACAGGTCCAAATTACTAGTCAATGCAGACCCAGTCTTCAAAATATGAGGGCATTTTGCAAAAATGTGCCCAATTTTCTTGCACGTGAAACAACGGAAGGGAATTCTGAAAAAATCAAGCCGTTGCTTCCAGCATCTACGACCCCAAACAACCTCAATTTTTTTCGGGAGGCCAACATCCATATCAATTTCCACCATTACCTTAGCATATATTCTATCCATAGCAAACAGGGATTTTCGGTCAATACGGATGAAGCGCCCAACCGAGTTTTCCAAGCCGACAACAATCTCCTCAGTCCAAAGTTCTATCGGCAACCCTGGAATCAACATCCAAAGGTGCCGAAATATCTGCTTCTCAGAAAGAGGATCAAAGGCAAGATGCCACCGTTTCAGAATCAAAGAGCCATCTTTGAAAAGCCAGGTACCCTCCAAAACCCTCGACATCATATCAGCATCCGGGAAGACGAAAAGAATCCAGCGGTTCATCAGTAAGTTGACCCTCGGAGCCAAACCAGCATCCGACACCCAATTAACCCTAACCCATTCCAGGATCTCTTCTTTCGAACCGGATGTAAATTCCAGACGCCCAACAAGAGAACAGTCGGCAAGCATAGCAACCCTATCGAGATTGGCGTCTTCTGCAATCACAAACCTAGAGAGAGAAGACCTTGCCTTGTGTGCTTTCAACCTGCGTTGCACCCTTGCCTTAGCTCCATAGAGGTTTGGGTTTCCAAACACCGGCGAGCGCAACACCGACGACTCAGGCACACCGTAACGAATGTCGACAGGAGGGAATGAAACAGCCTCACGATGGATAATTGGAGAGGCCATAAGGGCCCGCAACTGGAAGAAAAGGTGAAACCCACACCTGTCCTTCGCAAACCATATAGAAAGGAACCCTCAGCCACCTGGATCCCACTACCTCCAACACAACCCAACCAACAAACCCTAGTTACAGAGAACCTAAGGGGACAGACAATTAACCCGAGGAGACTTCTACCAAAAGGACTAAGGGCATAAGCCCAAAAGGGCTTACCACCAACAAGACTACCAAGGACAGTAAACCCAAAAATCATTGCTCCAGAACTGCAAAACTCCCACAGCAATCCTCCACCGAACCTCCGCAACCTCCATCGCAACCCCTCCAGGTACCCAACACATATTCATCACCTTCAGCTTCCGAGTATAATATCAAAGTTTATTACTTAATTACGATATGTTATATTAATAAATTTTATTTTTTCATACTTATTATTAAATTTTAATTTTTTGATAAAAACATGTTATATACAAAAAATAAGTTGCAACATTTAAATGTGGAGTCAATCTTTAAATTAAAATAATTTTTTTAATGTGTTTGGTTATTCTTATTTATTTTTAGAATACAATTTGTTAGAAACATATGGAGATAAATTTTGGCACAGTAGTACAAACTCTTATGAGCAGTGATTTATTGGATAGAATTCCAACATATGATGATGATCATGTTAGAAACATCTGTTTCTAGTCCTAAGGCATATGATGATTGCGAAATTCAACTCTTAAAAGGCTATTGACCATGCCAAGAGAGTAAACTCGCATTCCATGAAGAGGTGATGGGTGGTCTCTTCATCCGTGAGAAATAAGGGGTATGGAAATGGTCCTTTCACTCCTCAATTGTTAAAACTCTCCATTATTAATGGTTTTATTCACATAAATATCCAACAAAACAACCTTAACTTTTGGAATATTGTCTCCTCATATTTGTTTCCAAAGGGCTAATCTCTAGGGAATGTTATTTTTTTCCAACTTATGGGATATCCTTGTTTGATAGAGTAAAGGAATCTAGTTGATCCCTAACCATGGGAGTCTTGTATATATTTGCTCGCTGGTTCCACTCCACAAAGTTTTGAAAAGAGAGATCTCAAATAAGATATGAGGTTCTCTATGGGATAGCTATTTCCATCCAAGCTACTTTCCTTTGTCTACATGCTCACAATTTGATAAATTTAAGAATGAGTTGACTCTATCAATTGTAAGCCACTCCTTGGTTCCATGAATATATATATATTGAGAGAGAGGCAATAGTCTCAAGATTTTATCATCCTAGAGGCAAATCAATTTTTCGTTTCCAAGCACCTAGGAGAGATGATCATAAATTATGGGGGAACTGCCTTGCATAAATTCCATATAAAAGAGCCACTTACTTCTAGAAGATGATTATCTAAACTTCTTAATTCGCCTCCAATCAGATAGTTCTTGGTCAATACTTCATTCCACCACTATTTCTCTCCCAAGACAAGTCATAACAAGATTTTATCTCCGAAACCCAAGTTCATCAAGCGAGGATCCTTGATCGCCAATCCTCCCCTTTCTAAGGGGGCATGCACTATAAGAACAAGATGATATTTTGTGTTGTTATATTTCCCTCCCCGCTACATGAATTTTCTAATTTCTATCCCAATAATTTGTGTAATACTGACTAGAGCTAGTAGGGTTGAGCCTTCACAAGACAAGAGTGTTGATAATATAGATTTGATCAATATAACCCTACTTATCGTGTTCATCCATTGAGATCCCCATTGTTCCATTTTTATTAATGTTCTTGAGGAAGTGCATCCAATCTAATGCCTTTGGCTATTATTTTTTTAACTAGAAAGTATATTGTATATATAAAAGAAAAAAACCGCGGTTATATTACAAATCTGTGGATTACAGTAAGCTAAATCCAGCATCAACACTTTTACAAATTGATAGCTAGTTGGAGGATCCTGCTGTAGTAGTGCAGAGAAAAAAATAAATAATTCTAGAGCACTCAATCAACTTAGAGTGGGCGAGAGCACTCGATCAGTGAATAAAATAAGAATGCAAAGAATGCAAAGTGGGCGTGCTGACTAATAAGAACAGAGGTAGAGCACAATCAAGGAAAATTCTAAGATTGTAAAAACTTGCAGAGAGCAATAAAATTTGTAAATTATGTTCAGTGTGCGTTTTGCATTGGATTATAAAGCACATCCTGTAGTGATCCAGTGGAGTGATGTCAGTAAACATTCAAATTCAGTGTCATTATCCAAACCGTTCGTTGGTGTTGTGCGTTCTAACTTTCTGGAATGTTAGTTGCTGAGGCAGGATTAACTTTCTTCCAATTTCTGAAGGATGGAAAGCAAGTTTATAATAAGGGAAACTTATTTGATGAAAGTCTGAATTCCCTGTTCAAGGGATTTGATGTAATTCACTGTCATTGTTGGTTAGATTTAGAATTCCATGGTTGAGACTGGCTCCAATATTTGCTTCGGTGTCAACTTCATCATTTAGATTACTTAAAATGTGAAAAGCCCTGAATTGGGTGAATGTGCTGGAAATTTGCCTTATACGCTGCATTATACGATTTAGAGCTAGATTATTGAGATCAATATTTGTATTTAGGGATTTGATAATGAGCAAAGAATCTCCGAACACTTGTAATTTGTTGATCATTTGTTCTTTGGTGATCTGGAAACCTTTCAATAAGGCTAAGGCTTCTACTATATTGTTTGAGAAGATGCCCAAGCCCCAACTGTACTTCAATCTTAATGTTCCATCGCTTATCCACAGGACTCCCCCTGCACCAGCTTTGCCGAGATTGTTCTTTAAGGCACCATCTAAATGTAGGCTATCTGTAGCCCGATTAGTTCTCCATTCATGAAAATCAGGGCTAGTAAGTCTGATTTACCATGCTGGTTGGTGACGAGGTCGGAGATATTTACTCGAACTAGGGAGGGTGGCTCCTATCCAAATCATTTCATTTGTGCTGAGAGTTGCATCAATCTTGTAGTTGGAGTTGTTTAGACATTCGATCAATAACCCTTTGGCTTGACTTGCGATTTGCAAAGGGGTATAGTACCTTTGATGGAAAATGGCATTGTTTCTTGAGGTCCAAATTTTCCAGCATGTATATTTGGGGATGGAAATCCAAATATGATGCCAGAGTTTCTTTGTGGGAAGGGGAGTAGGATAAGTAGACCTCCAGTCTTGGAAGAGCTGGGTGAGAGAGGCAAAGGAAGGTAGGGTGATAATGAGATCAAGGAGAGTAAGTTTCCATACAAGCTTAGTGAAATGACAGTCCAGAAAGAGGTGATTAAGCTTTTCGGGGTTGCTATGACAAAGAGGACACCAAAAAGGCCCATGAAAACCTCTCTTGTTGAGGTTGTCGCCAGTGAGAACTTTGCAATGGATGAAAGTCCACGTAAAGAAGTTGATTTTAGGGAGTCCAAATGGATCTTATGCGATTTTCCATAAATATTTTCTTGTGTCATCATGGGTTTGAAGAGCTTTGTAACCAAGAACAAAACTATAGGAACCTGTGGGACCCCATCCTCATTCGTATTTGGCCATAAGGTGCAAGGGAGCACATCCTTTCAGGTTGTCAATGAGAAATTTTTTAGCAGACTCAAGATGGAAAGGGATGGATGTGTTATTCCATCTTTTCCAATTGCCATAGAAGTCCCAGGAGCTGAATTCTTTTAGAGTGGTGATTCTGTGCTGCTTGAGCCATGCTGCTATATTGTGTAACTCATGGATGTTCTGAAGTGCTTCGTTGTCCATGATCTTGTCCGTAAACATGTCAATTTTCTTGCCATTATCGGGCAACCCGTAGAGGCCTTTTGAAAACAATTCCCAAGCTGCCTTGCATAATGTCCAGATGCTGGAGCCTTTGGAGGTTGCATTTTGATCGAGACATCTTAAATTGGTCCCATATAAATATTTCTTTCTGAGTACTTGACTGACTTGATGGCGTTTGTTGTGTAGGATTTGCCAGAGAATTTTACCGCCCAATGCCAAGTTAGCATGGAGTGGATCTTGAATTTGCAAGCCTCCCGAGGATTTTGGCTGCTTAATGGTCTCCTAATTCACAAGATGGATTTTGTTTCTATTGTTTTTCCCGCCGGACCAAAGAAAATCTCTCAATAATTTGCTTATTTGATTAGAAGCTCCTTTTGGATCTAGGAGAATGGAGGATTGGTATATAGGAAGTGCAGAGAGTATGGAATTTACTAAGATTAGTTTTCCATCTTTGCTGAGCCATTTCCCTCCCCATCTTCTAATTCTGCATTTTATTTTGTTGATCGTGTCTTCCCAGTTTCCAGTGTTTGAGTAGGAAAATGTGATTGGAAGACCCAGATAATTAAATTTGTCCCAATGGTTGTGAACTTTGATGCCGAGAATTCTGCTAATTTTGGATGCCACGTTGTTGTTTAGATTCCAACAGTAGACAACACTTTTATGCAAGTTGATTTTGCCACCGGATGCATTGCAATACAGATTTAGATTGCACTTGAATTTTCAAGCTGTGATGGAGGAGGCTCCACCCAATAGTAGAGAGTCTTCGGCGAAAAGGGTATGATTAAGGGGATGGGAATCGGGGGTGAGGAGGAGGCCAGGTAGGGAGCCATAAATCATTTAATAATTCAGCTTTCGACTGAGTGAGTCTTCCATGATGATGTACAGGAAGGAGGAGAGAGGACAACCTTGCCTAATGCCATGCAAGGCTTGGAAGAAATCTGTGGGGCGGCCATTAATTAAGGGAGCAATCCAGGGTTTTCTTATGTAGGCTGAGATCCATCTAATGAAAGTGTCTTCGAACCAAAGCAGTTCATAATTTTGAAGAGGAAAGAATGCTTGATGCTGTCAAATGCAGTGGCCATGTCAAGCTTAATTAACATACCTTTTTCCTTTCGTGATCTGCTGGAGTGGATTGCTTCTTGTACAAGGATGACGTTGTCAAGAATTTGCCTCCCTTCCAGGAAGCCACCTTGATTGTCGGAAATGATTTTATTGAGTAAAGGCTTCAACCTGGTTGCAAGTATCTTGGAAATGATTTTGTAGGAGGAATTGCAAAGTGAAATCAGTTTGATTCTACTGAAGGTGCTGGGAATCATATCTTTTGGGATGAGGGACAGGAACGTGGTGTTTGTGCAACCACCGATTTTTTCCTTTGAGTGGAAATTCCTGATCATTCTCATAAAATATTTTTTGATATATTTCCATCATGCTTTGTAGAAATGCATTGAGAATCCGTCGGGACCCAATGCTTTGTCAGATTCGAAGGAGTGGATTGCGTTGAGCACCTCCCGTTCTGTGAAAGGTTTGTGAATACTGAGATTGTCCTCCTGCGTGATTCTCTTTGGGATGTGCTCCAATAGTGCAGGCTCGTCTTCTCCATCAACGTTATCATCTTTTGCGTATAGTTTGGAAAAGTGCATGTGGACAACATTTTTAATACTCATAGTTCTAGTCACTATCATTCCATTCTCCTTTTTTATTTCAGCGATGTGATTGGAGGATTGTCTCACCATAAATGGCTTGTGAAAATAGTTGGTATTCTTGTCACCATTTTTAAACCAGATGCTCTGTGACTTTAATCTCCAGTACTCCTCTTCAGTTTGAAAGGCGTGATAGACTTTGGTTTGCTGCGTGACTTCTACCTGAAGTGTGGTGGCTTCAACAGAGTGATTTTCCATATCGAATTGGATGTTTTCTAGTGTATTCACAACATAATTTCTGGAATTGGCCGGTGCTGGGCAGTTGGATTTGGCCCACTTTTTGAGTGCGAATTTGGCGTTTTTGAGCTTCTGTTCCCAAACGTAGCAGGGGGGTCCAGAGATGGGGATGCTCCAGGATTTTTCCAGAGTGCTCCAGAAGCTGGCATGGTTAAGCCATTGGGGGATGAACCTGAAGGGGACTGGGACAAGGTCCTCCATGTTTTGAAACAGGAGTTGGATGGGTTTGTGATCAGAGGCAAGATTGGCTAGGATGTTGGAGGAGATAATTTGGGCATCAGACATGAGGCTGTTATGGATGAGGAATCTGTCCAGTCTGGCCATGATGTTTCCCTTGCCAATACGCTTGTTCGACCAGGTGTATTTCCCTTTTTTGGGCTTGATATCGATGAGGTCTCTTGCTTGGATAAGGGCTTCAACCTAGGTTTGAAGAAGTCATTTACAATGAGGCCGCCTTTTTTTTCTGCTTTGGTGAGGGTGATGTTCATATCACCAGCTAGAATGATATCCCGAGGGCTGTAGACATCCAAAAAATATTCAAGTAGACTCCAACAATCTTTCTTCTCAGAATAGATATTGGGTACGTACATGTTGAAGAGAGCGATGTGCTTGTTGCTTTGAATATGGGTGAGCTTAGTATATATCCAGTGCTGCATAGCGAAGGAGTTGTGGAGATGGAATTTTTCGGATGTCCATAAGGTTGCCAGTCCACCAGAAGCTCCTCTAGCGCTGACTGCGTATCCTGTGTTTTTTTTTCCATTTTTCATTTCCAATTGCTAAGACTGTGCTATCATTGAGTTTGGTCTCTTGGAGTAATAGAAGATCGGGCATGTCAAATCTTTGAAGGTATTTTACTGCTTCAATTTTGCAGGGATTGCCTAAGCCTCTGCAGTTCCAAGAGACCAACTTCAACATTTGGGATTGTTGATGGAGGAGGGGGTACCTCCTGCCGAATCTCCATATTTCTTTCCTGCACCTCTGGCCCTAGTATTTTTGCTAAAAACCATGTCTATTGTGGCTTGGCATCCCTGGACTTTCTCACGCTCGACTTCTTCTTCCCTCAGTTCTTTGATGCATTTTCGACCTGGCTTTTTGGAGGATTTGTCAATGGGTTCTTCCGAGGAGGAGGGGGAGTTGGGAGGTCTTTTTTTAGTGATTTCAGTGTAGGAGGGAGCATCTCTGATCAAGTTAGATCTGCTGGGGCTGGGGGAATTCAGAGGCATGGGTATCTTCGGGGCTTCAAAGGCAGGGGTATCTTCTGGGATATTTTAAGGTGATATGGATGTCCATGGATTTACTAGGGACAATTCCAATGTCCATGCTATTTGTTGTAGTGTCTATAAAGAAGCATTCCAATCATAAATGTTAGTTTTGGATATATTGATTTTTCCTCCAGAGGCATCCAAATAGGAACTCAACATACTTGAATTTGTTGGATATAACCATTGAGGCACCTCACTACAAAGAGGGTTTCATCTGCAAATTGAGAATCATTGATCATCTTGATGCCTCTGCCACCTTTTACCCCCATCAAGTGTCTAGTCATCCTCTTATGCTCTAGTTTATTCCCATAGATCCTACCATGAGAATATATAGCATGGGGAAATGAGGGCATCCCTAGTGTAGATCCCAACTAATTTGGAAGGAGGGGGATAACCTACCATTCACTAAGGGAGAAATCCATGGTTGTCTAGTACAAACTTTAATCCAACTTATGAAGTGAAGCACAAACCCAAATTGTCTAAGAATTGAGAAAAATGAATGCATGCCTAACTTTTTCAAAGGTAATGGCCATGTTGATTTTCATTATCATTTCTTTCTCATTATGGGACCTACTATCTAAGTGTATAAATTCTCGCACAAGGAGGATGTTGCTTGTGAATACCCCTTTGTTCTTCAATATTAACTGAGGGAGCATGTGACTCAACCTAGTTCCCTACATCATTACAATTGTGGTGTGCCTTATCTATTATATATGAGAGACCAACAAATGCCTATATGAGTTTCATAGGTTCGAGTCCTGCTATACCATGGTTGCGCACCATCACTTGCACAATCCATTCCTTACCACTCAATGAATTCTGCACCATCAATTTACACATGGTCGAGTAACTAAAAGCTTATTTGGGTTACTTATTTGGTGTGGGGGTTTTAACATAGAGAGAGGTTTCGTGTGTTTTATGAGGAGGTGAGATCGAAATTGACCTAGCCAAAGTGGAGGTCATCATAAAGTGGCCCACTTATTTGATGAGGGGTCTAAAGTCTGGTTTTACAATAAATTCCTCTTTCGTTGGTTGGGTTATTACACAAGGAGATTGGGAAAAACTTGGTGAAGGTGGAGGGATTTCAAGAAGAAAGGAATATTCATTCTACAATGTTGAGCATCGCCGACCGGTTTTGATCCTTGATCCAGGATCATCATCAGGAAGAAGAAAGCTGAGAGAAGGAGGAGGAATATCTTTCTTTAGGAATGAGACAAAAAAATAGAGTTTATCCCACTCCTCAACATGGATTTTTGGCAAGATGTGTCTAGCATACGATAGAGATCATATATTTTTATATTCCAACAAGCCCTATATAAGTGGATAGATAAATTGCACGGGCTTATAGATTGTTGGATCCAATCATCATACTGCTATAATAAATTATTTCTCTATTGGCTACAATAAAGCTCTATTATATTTCGTCGAGACCATGTTTATATGACCTGTAGCATATCCTAAATGATGGGTTCTAAGGTTGGATCCTCCTTTGAGTATAGGCACTTGAAATGTTTAGGAACAATTGTCTTGATAGCCTAAAACTCTCTAAGCTACTCCCCAAAATCATGTTGGATTTCTTGTACTTGATTGAACTTAATTGTTTAACATGAGCCTTCTTGTGAAATAAGGACATGTTCCTATATCTCTCTTTCAACAAAAGACTTCTTGATTTCAAAATCTAGTTCTATTATTCTCTATGAAATTATTGGCGCAACTTCCAAGCTAAACATCCTTCATCTATTTGCATACGAGGAGTGATCTCTTGGGTTTCCTTTGTTGTTTGATGGGTACTCAATTGTTGTTGTAATTCTTCTCCTTCTTTAGAAGGGGGATACAAAAAATTACCCATTCCTTTAGGTTCCTCTTGGTTGCTCTTATTTTTGTTTCCCACATAAATGATGGTGATCCATGAACTAGATGAATCAACGCTAATTAAATAAATTCCATGGATCTAGGATTGTGCAACCATAGAGGATTAAACTAAAAGGGGATAGGCTTGTAGTTTTTAACAAGCTTGTAGTTTATATGGAAAAACAAGCTTGTTGGGCTTCCCTTAAAGAACATGGAAATTCTCATTTAATTTCCATGTTCTTTAAGGGAAGCCCAACAAGCTTGTTTTTCCATATAATGAATAGGTGCATAAATATTATAGAGATGAATTTTCTTACTTGATTATTTAAAGGCATGTTTACCATAGATCCAATGCCAAGTAACATGAATGAGGAGAGATTCCATAACTGATTGATCCCAAAGTGTTTATATGCCACCATAAGCTTCTTGGGCAGTTGCCACTTGGCTTCTTGCTTCGTATCACTACCCATTTCCCTATAATTCCAAGAAAACACTTCATTTTTTAGGATTTGGTGTTTTGGTACCACTCAAAGAGTGATCTCTAATGTCGATCGCGAATGATTTATGACATATTTGCACGCTTAAAAAAATCTTTTGATGCCTCACCACTTTGTATTAATACAATTCTATATACTGATTTCAAACAATATATCTCGTGATCTGTTATTTATATGACACTTTACATAATCAAAGATAAATATAAGATATACAAAACAATGAATATTATTGTTTAATATGTACAATATGACCTGTACATATTATAGAGAATTATTAATTTTAAGTTGACATTAACATATATATACAACTATTTAGACTTGTTCAGCATTAACATAGCACAATATACATTTTAATAAGAGAATTAAAAATAATTAATATTTAAAAAGTAAAAAATCATGTTATTTATTAACTTGTTTTTATTATATTTTTAATGTGTTTAAAGTATAAGTATTTTATGTATACATTATTTTAAAGGAATCATTTTATTTCTTTTGATGGATGTCAATATCAATAAGTTTAGATATATGACCAAATGTAACATCTTGGTGTTAAAAATGAATGTAACATTTTTGTTAGATGACAAACTGTAACATCATTGTGTTAAAAACTGAATGAAACATTTTTGTTTAGATATATGACAAAATGTAACATCTTGGTGTTGAAAATGAATGCAACATTTTTGTTAGATGATAAACTGTAACATCATTGTGTTAAAAACTGAATAAAACATTTTTGTTGTATTGTATATTTAAAATGGATTTAATTAAAAAATTATTTATTTAAAATTGAATAATAATGATGGTATATCGATGTTTTTGTGTATATGACAACCACATGACATAATAATGTTGATATAGTGGTATTTTAACGAGATCTACACATGACATAATAATGTTGATATAGTGGTATTTTGACGAGATCTACATGATATATGTTGGCATTTTTTTACATGGCATGTATGAAATAGGGGCTTATTCATGTGAACAATGTATAGAGTATAGTTAGAATTTGTGCAACTCTAGGGTATGAACTATATTTAACATTGCTTTTCAAAAATGGTTGTCATATTATTTAAAAAAATGTCCATAAAAGAATCTATCTTTGTAAATTTGTAGTATCCATGAAGTGGCTTATCTTTGTAAATTTGTACTATCCATGAAGTGGTTTTCACATTATTTAAAAAAATTGTCCATAAAAGAATCTATCTTTGTAAATTTGTAGTATCCATGAAGTGGCTTATCTTTGTAAATTTGTACTATCCATGAAGTGGTTTTCACATTATTTAAAAAAATTGTCCATAAAAGAATCTATCTTTGTAAATTTGTAGTATCCATGAAGTGGCTTAGAATCTATCTTTGTAAATTTGTAGTATCCATGAAGTGGCATATCTTTGTAAATTTGTGTAAATTTGTACTATCCATGAAGTGGTTGTCACATTATTTAAAAAAATTGTCCATAAAAGAATCTATCTTTGTAAATTTGTAGTATCCATAAAGTGGCTTAGAATCTATCTTTGTAAATTTGTAGTATCCATGAAGTGGCTTATCTTTGTAAATTTGTAGTGTCCATGAAGTAGCTTTTCTTATATTATTTGCTCTATTTTTTTTTCCTTATATTAAAGTAAGTATTTAGACTATGTTGATTGAGTTCATCTTTTCATTTATATTTATTTATATATCACTCAAATATATAGGGAACTTTGAACGATTAATTTATAAGGGATAATATTTGTTAAGGTTTTGTAAATGGGGTAACAAGTTAAGTGAGTTTGATTATCAGGAAAAATCAATATTTAAATGTACTTAAATTAGCGTTATACAAGGATGGAGAGTCGTAGACATGTGTGAATTTCCTAAAAAGTCATTGTAAATATTAAAGATGATGATTAATGCTTTATGATTGATTTCACTTGTTAGAATCCCACATTTTCTCCCATATACACACCACCTAATGCTGCATTGAATACTAAATAGAGTATTCAAATTTAAAAAAAAAAATCCCCAAAACATATTTAAATAAAAAATCTTTACATATATTTAAAAAGGTCATTTTTAACTTACATCAATAATTAAATAAATCAATAAATCAATACAAAAACAAATAAATAAAAAATATGTAAATAATATTAACTGTATTTAATTTTTTATGATGATGATGAGGGTGGTTAACATTCACTGAGATCAACTTGGTCCATCAGACCCTAAGAGAAGATAAAGGAATTATTTGGATTGATGTAAAACTTTATTCCTATGATAAAAAAAACTTAGAAAGAAACGTTCCTAGGTTTCCATAGTTTTGACATGTTAGAAGATTATGGAGGTTAGTATTGTAGCAAATATTATGAAACTACGATAGAATGTGGGTGTACACAGAGCACTCTAAGAGAAAGTGACTTTCATCCCCAATGCTCATAGTCTCACATAGATGTAAAATCTTTTCCACCCATTGTGTTTTAGGAATTATCAATCACCCTATTTCACTATGAAGCTCATTGGAGTTTGTTCTTATCTTGGCTATATTAATTTTCGTCTTCTAATTGGTTAAGACATAGAGATACTTTTCATATTCCAGATTAGGGTTAATGACATCCTTACCGTATCTTAATTTTCTTTTAAACTCTAAATCTTTCTCATCCCATATTTTCTCTTTAAACATAAATGTGATATTATTTTTAATGTTGTTGATATTTTGCAAAGTGGCATTTTCCTCAATCCCTCAATGGTTTAATTAAGCCATGGCATCTTTATACCAACCTCTCTTGAACCATAGATGGTCTCGAATGGAATTTAAAGTAATTTTAGGGTGACTTTGGTTTCCATGGTATTTATCATGTAGTTGTACATAAGGTACCTAGTCATATGTCCATTGGATGTAGCCTGGGTGGTTGGGAGGAATGATTGTTACCCTCCCCACCTAGGTTTAATTCTTGTAAGTGACATGATGCTCTTGTTGAGCCCCTATGTAATGATTGAGTGGATTATGGAATTTTGGCCATACCTTGATTCTTTGGAATAACATGTGTTGGCATTTCTCCCAGTGGATGTAGCCCTTGACAACTGTGAACCACTAGTTAAAAAAAAGGTACCTACTCATATCAATACTTTCAATGGGGGAAGACCCACTTCTATAAAGAAAATAGAATAAGGAATATTTTTTTTACACATACAATTATGATTATAGTATTTGAGGAGTATTCATTTTATAGTATTCTAGAATTATTCATGTTGAACCAAATTTTTTTATAATTACATGCCTAACCATCAAAGGTGGTTTAAAACTTGATGTAAGTTATAAAATTTTTTAAAGTTGAATTTTATTTATTGGTTAAAATATAATGGTTAACAATATAATTAAAAATTAATATTATATAATTAAAATAGTTCGAGTTAAACATTATTAGGAAAAAGCCCTGTAGTGGAGGTTATAGCGAAAGGTCATTGAAAAAGAGACCAAAAATCTATTTATAGCGAAGGTTTCTAGCGGAGGCGAGTGGCCAGAGGTTTTAGCAGATATTTTTTATACGATGCATTTCCATCAAAAGCACACCGATGCGTTTGATAATAAATCGCACCGGTGCGAGCACATATTATACTGCACCTATCCACCAGAAACGAGAAATACGGCACAGGTCAGCAGCTAGGGTAGGGGGAAATGAAACATAATGGCCACAAAACAGTCAGGGGACAAATAACTGGTTAGGACACAAGCATACAAACATGAAGAACCAACCGAACCAGGACAAACCTCCGCCATTGTCAAACCTCCGCCATCCCGTTACCCTCTAAGGTATGATTGAGGTGTAGAGGTGAGAAAGTGTAGTGACAGGGTGTATTCCTCGGCCATACTTGAAGTGTAAACAAGGGATCACGATAACAATTAGTAAAGGCTAACAATGGCGTAGTCTTAGTTTATTTTTCATTCTATTATGATTTTTTTTATAATGATATTACACTTGCATGAAGCCAAGTTAGCGAGGGGAAGGTTTTATTTTATTGTATGCTGATACATACAGTGTCATTAACCACATCCGTAAAAGAAGTCAGCAAGAGTACAACTTAGTTTGACTTCTTTTTGGGTTTGGAAACACATTTATATAGAGATAACAAATTTAGGTATGGGCGCACCCATTGGATCAACCTTTGTTATAGTTTTTAAAGAAAAGATAATTATTTATACTTGAAGAAGCTATGAAAAAGGCATAGTCATTGGTTTAAAACTTAAAGGGATAATTACTTAACATGTGCTTGGTGAGTAAAGGCATAGCCTTGACACCCTTCTATTAAACCATAATAACCACAAATACTTATGTACTTATATATGTGTTCATGTTAATACTTGACAAATGGAGGGCATATCCCTTGAGTCTATTACAAGGTTTATATTTACAATTTATAAATCGTAAATTAATGGAAGAAAGAAGAGCAGACTTAGTTTGTTAGATTGATTGTTATTCAATCATCTTGGGTTTTCCTTGTTGACCGTATAAGAGATAAGTTTATTAATAGAGATTAAGATCTTGGATTGTTTGTAAGAAGTCCAGTAATGATGTTTCTATATTAGATTTAAGAATTTGAATATCAATGCAAAGATTTCTGCTATTGTATGAGAAATACTATGAAAGAACAAAAAAATGAATTGTAGTGGAAGTACTGTAAGTTGTATCTTTTCATCGGGATAATATAATAAAATGTACGACTCTTCTTTGTGGATGTAGCCAAGTTATGGGTGAACCACATATATTCATGTTTCCCTTGTATTTGTTTATTATGTGATAAATATCCTCATTTGAAATTGTGATATTTATATTGTTGCTTTATTTCCATCTATTGTTTATGTTAATGCAAATCAAATAGGTTCTTGTAATAGAATAATAACACATGATAATAATGTATTGAAGAAATAAGTGATTATACACATTATTATTTATAAAGTAGAATCCAACTGAACGCTTTTAAGCTTCATAAACTTGATAGAATTATTTAACATAGGGAAAATAACTCAATGGTGAGAGAAACACAATGATAGGGATTTTAACTTTATATAGATAATGTGACTAATGCAACTAAATTGACCCTAGCTTATGAGTTAAGTATTGTTTTATTATTGATCTCATTCCTAAGGTAAATGGGTTAATTGGTTATAAGTCAAATGTGTAAATTATGTTTTTCTAGTGAATGAAAGTTCATTCATTGTTTATGTAAATCAAACTTATTCCATATGACTTGAGGTGGTAATGTCTTATTTACAAATAGATAAATATCAATCATTGAAGAAATAGATATATGCATTTTGTATTTTAATAGGACTCTCTTCATATACTAATACTCAAGAAGCTCATGAAACTATCATAATGTCGTGATTTAAAGAGGTTATTGTCTTAATTTTATTTAGTAACTTGTCAAGAGACAATACTGGTTATGTGGGAAAATCCTACTAACAAGGATATATGTTGGATTTATATCATTAACGTGATAAGTTCTATTAAATGAATGTTTTGTATAAATGTAAGTTAATCATGTGGTATTTGCTTTGGATCTTATTCTATATGTTTTTATGCATATGAATGCTATTTGATGTTAATATGTACTACAAGGAAAAGGCCCTGTAGCAGAGGTCATAGTGGATGTTTTTAGTGTTATAAGATTGGATTTTTTTTTCAAAAAAACCTCCGCTACGACCTCCGCCAATGTAGCGGATGTTTTTACGGAGGTCACAATAGATACATTTTATAACTAAAAAATACTCGGTAGCCAGAGGTTTTAGCGGATGTTTGTTTATTGGTGCACACAACTGAATTTACGCGCACTGGTGCATTTCTTACTAGGACGCACTGGTGCTGTATTATTAGAAAAGACACACCGGTGCACTCAACTAGAACAAGTACCAGAAATAATAAAATTTAAATGTTGCATCATTGCTTGCATATAGAATATACGCACCGGTGCATATTTACAACATAAACGCACCAATGCATATTTACAACATAAACGCACCGGTGCGATATTTTACATCATACGCATTGTACATTTTTAAATTATTTTTAAATTTAACGGTGTTATACATTTATCAAGTCGCATCGATGCATTTAATATTTGAACGCATTGGTGCTTACAAACTATCAACATGACCTGGTGCAATTTAATGCATCAAATGCACCGTCAGACTTAAGAACTAAAAACCGGTGGGCATAAGCTTTGATCATTCTCGGTGTGCATAATCCATCTACATGAACCGGTGCGCTTCATAAAGTAAAATGCACTGGTGCTCAATGTTATGCACACACTGGTGCGTAATTTTCGTTTATACGCACCAGTGCGCAATGTTAGTATAGGAGCCTCGCTGCGACATATATTAGTAAACGCATCGAATATGATTCTTTGAAGAATGGATATTGATATTTCATTCAAATATATATATATATATATATTATATTTTTTAAATTTTTTTATTCCATTATTCATCTGAAATTGAAATATTTGTTTATAGTATAATTCATTTCAATTTTAATTATTGAAATTGTTTGTTTGGATTAATTTCTTATATCATAGATGCAAGAATGTATTGCAATATTTAATCATCCATACATTTAATTACCAATGTACCATTTATGATTGTTGTATGGCAGAGAAGAATGTATTTTTGCTCCATCTTGAATGAAAATACACATTTTTTCTTGAAACTTTTTTTTACCAATGTACCATTTCACATGTAACATTTGACAATAATATTGAAGAATGCAATAGAATAAACCAAATTATTTTATTATATATCAATAAGAGTACCTTTGTCATACAAAATACGAGAACATAGGGACAACACCAATAATTAAAATGTCAACATGCATTTAATTATTGTTACACTTATTGTTAACTCATCTTTAAATTCAAACACTATGTCCAGTACATTATTATACAAAATGTCTAATTTTCACAGACAATTATTCCAAAATATACAACAAGCTACAACAACTTGTATTAACATCAAAATTAAATATGGAGCATCATTCTTTGTTGGAACTATTATCGGTGCTCGAGCCACTTGCATAAATTGGGTATTTGGCCGAATGTTTTGTTGCTTGGATTGATTGTTTTCATCTTCTTCAACTTCCATCCGCAAACACAAAAATAAAGTATACCGAGTGTATCTACATTACTAGCAAGAATAATGAAAAATAAATAGATAGTATACATGAATGTAAATTGAAAAGCAACATACCATAGAAATAATCGACTCATGAATGATACACATTCTCTTAAAAACAATCTCATGCCTTCTATCAACAAGTCTTCTGTTGTCTCCACTCCATACTTTGTTTCCTGCAAGTGTTATGCCCCATCAAAAATCATAGATTTAATATAAAACATTTTTGTTGTTTTATTAATTATAAAATGAGAGAAGTAAAACAACATAGAGACTTACAAAATCCATAATTAATTTTTGATACGCCAACATATATTCACAACCCTTTCTTAATCCAATGTCAATCAATTCTTCTGATGGTTCCTCTTTGTATGTTAACACTTGTTTGAAGACATGCAAGGATCGCTAGTGAAAACAAAAAAAAACAAATATACCAATCACAACCACTACGAAATCTTTATTTCTTACAACGAAATCACAAATACTCACAA
This sequence comes from Larix kaempferi, assembly GCA_027924585.1. Lineage (NCBI taxonomy): Eukaryota > Viridiplantae > Streptophyta > Pinopsida > Pinales > Pinaceae > Larix > Larix kaempferi. The sequence continues at coordinate 7,905,169 of BSBM01000636.1, forward strand.
ACTTTGCTATCAACCCCTTTTTTCCTTGTCATCATGTCTTGTGTGCTGATTGGGTTCCATTTTCTTTTCTTTTTTGCATCATAAAAATTGAAAATTAAAGTTTAATGTTGAATTAATTAATGAGATGTATAACATAAGCCTAAAAACCAATGATTTTGTACATTTGAGACATGTTGCTATTGAGATGGCTGTTCCCGCGATGCAATTATGTCCATTTCCTTGACTATCTCCTTGTACACTTTCTTGGAAATCCCTACTGGCACATTTCGCATATCACCTCGTTCATCCTTTGGGATTCTCATAATCTTCTTGAAAATGTAAAATGACATTAAACTATTTTTTCTGTTGATATGAAAAATAAATATGACATAATTAAAATTATTGAATGAATGACGCTTTGTAATAGTTATAGATACATATTCTACATAAACATGTTTAGGAATATTACTTTTTGAATGATTATTTTTTATTGATGTATGTTTTTGCTATTGCAAGCTTGACATGTCTGATTAACCATTTCTCTGGGAAATCCTCTTGTAGTTTACATATGGCATGATTCTTCTAATCATTTGATTGGTTTTTGTATCATAAGTGAAAAGTATGTATGTACGTTCTTTCCACTAAATCCCTCATAGTATTATAAAATTCTTTTCCCCTTCTATTAAATTCTATCACCACTTCAGATGAGCTAAGGACCAATTGATCATCATTTGCATATTCCATCAATTTTGTTTCTTATGATGACATTGAATTCCGTTGCTATCAGTCCCTACATAACATTCAACATATGTGAATTACGTTATTTGAAACATATTGGTGAATATTCTTAAGTATATTATTCCTCAAATTTCAATAAATAATTCATATTGACTTATTTTTTATTCACCTGGTTCATCCCTTTGCAACTTTTCCATCAATGTTGTACGATCTTCTGGACTTAGTTTGGTAAGAATCTTATCGATATTCCTCATTTTTTGGCTCTGCATGTCACACATTAACCAATACATATTAGTTGATTTTACAAATAATTCAAACAAATTACTTTAAATACATAAATTAATTAAAAATACTTGCTTTCTTCGTAATTATGGATGCGCTCCCATCATGTTGATTAAAGTTGTTGTTCATTGAACTCATAACATGCATTTGCTATCAACAAACAACCTGTACTATTAAATATATAAGCTATCAATATATTATACAAACAAATTACAAACCTTCAAAATATGACAAATTAAAAAAGAATAAATATGATATCGGTGCACTTGAATACATGAAATGCCCTGGTGCATCCATAACAAAAAAGCACTAGTGTGTTAAATTAAATAGGATGCACCAGGAACAAAGAATTGAGATACGAAAATCGACTATTGTTTTTTTGTAAAATAATAAAAAACGATGCGACGCAGGTCATATCCGGTGCGTTATAGTAAATGTGACGCTCCAGGAACAGAGATCTGAGACACGAAAAATTACTTTTGTGTTTTTATAAAATAATAAAAAATGATGCGACGCGAGTCATATCTGGTGCGTTATGTTGATGGATGCACCAGTGTGTTCATGTAATACAAAAACACCGATTTGGACTCACGCCTTTTTTAATTAAAAAAAACACTTAACAGGGCTAACATGGTTACAGATTCGACTAAGAAAGTGGCCCCATATCACCCTACACTTTCTATATATAATCACAAGCTCAGTAAATCCAAAATCCATAAAAGGTGAAATAGTAATTTTGTATAAAAATAGAGGGATTTAAGCCCTAATGTAAAATTTTGCAGCCACATAAAATGAAAACAAGTAGCGATAAAATAAGGGTTGCAACATTGAAGGTAAGTATGAAGTTTTTTTTTCTAAATCTAGATAGACTCTAAATAAGGTAATAAGATCTACAGTAATATTTACATGCTTGAAATTTCTATTATGCAGGGTTTTGTTTGATTCGCCATACCTAACAAATTTCAACCCTCAGAATTCCTTCCAGTTGCTCCAAGCTCCTTCCACGTAATTCTTTCTTCCAAACATCTTCCCTAAAATTTTTGGCAAAACAATGAGTTAATGTTTAGGTTTTTGGCTTTTAAACACTATTTAGATTTACTTTTTGAACTTAAAATTGCCTTTCTTTTTTTAATTTATGGAAAAAAGGGTTTGTGCGATTTTTTAAAATTTTGATTTTCGGCATTTCTGGTGCGTATGTTGTCAAGTCGCATTGGTGCATACATAAGTACAACGCACCGTCTTATGAACAATTTAAAAACTTGTGCAACGGTGCATGTAAAGTTCGGACGTCCCGGTGCGCTTATGTGTAGTAAACATACCGTAATGAATTATTTTGTAAATGTGTATGTAGAAATATCTGCTACCAAATGTAGCAGATATTTTCCACTGCGGGGCTTTTGTAGATGTTCTTTAACAGTGTGTTTATATTCTTTATGCATTGGTGCTTTTTGTTTATGTGAAGACACTGATGTGTTTATATATGAATAAACACATCGATTTAATTTGTAAATTCTTTGTTTTTATGTGTCCATTTAAAATTATATATTCATCCCAAATGTTCTTTTAGTATTTAACCACACCAATTGCAATATTTCATAGTATATATATGTTTCTTAAAATCACCTTATTCTTACAAAATGGTTTCCAAAATATATTGGAAGTTAGATTGTGATATAGTTCTTGAAAATATATCAGAACTGTAGAGACATATATTGATTGTTGATTTGGCTCAAATGCAGGAAGAAATTTTTTTAGTATCAAATGGCCAATTCTTCAGATTCCAACTCATACCATCTTGTTCAAAGTTTGATGAGTTTTCCCTTTCCATCCCCAGCAAGTTCAGGTTTTATTTATATTCTGACTACTTATTTGAATTTATGTTACTTATCCATGTGAATCTTAATATCGATTTATTCTATATTGTAGAATCGTTGTTCGGGTTCGAGTTCGGATGCAAAAGACATTCCACCAATTTCAAAATGTCAGAAGGTCTTATTGGGAGCAAGATACCACAAGCAGTTTGTGGATGAAAATGGACAGCCACTTTACCTCACCAATTTTAACATGCCATCTTCAAGCCTCCATCCTGGTTCATCAACGGTAATTCGTCGTGAGATGGAACTCTTTTATGACACCCCAATAGTTTGTGGTTGTTCAAAATGTCAAGGGTTGAAGGAGAACCCTTGGCATGTCACACTCACCCATTACACCAATGATAGATTACCAATGTCTATGGTCTAATACCCCCTACTACAATAAAAAATCCAATAAGTGATATAGAAAAGACACGCATGAACACTTCCTATGCTCATTTTTGAAAAATTTGGAAGCCAAAACAACTATGTCTCATCCTAAATTTACAAACCCCTCTGCTTATGTTAAGTCATCTGAAAGTTCTAGTGATCCAAAGTATGATATGAAGGCCACCCAACCCATCTCTACTAGAAGATCCAAAAAGTTGCATGAGTTGAGAGAAAAATTGTCACAAAATTGTCCAAGTACACATTGAGGTCCGTCCAATTATTGGAGGGTAGCGATGATTTCTCCCTTCCTATGAATTTGCAAAGTAAATATCAAAGTTCTTACAACTATGTAATATCCCTCCTTGTATCCCTATTAGATCTATAAATGCATATTGTTGCAAAAGAAAATTATCTTATCCCCACGATCTCTTAAAGAATAAACTGATGAAGTTGACACTTACTCTTTAGTAATGGTCGCAAATTAATTATTTTACCTTTAAAGAAGATTATATATATATATATATATATAAGCCACTTCTAGTATGTAATGGAAGGAGGATGTCATTAAGGAATAACAACCGTCAAGGAAGGAAGAAGGTGGAATAACTCCGAGTAGGATGTCCTCGAGACTTTTTAGGAAGTTGTCTCCATAGTGGAGCTCTCGGCTGCCATAGTGAAGCACTCTAAGCCCATGATTGAGAAAGTATTTGAGAACCACTCCCACTAATCGAGGAAAATATTCCTTTAGGGTGCTACCACTACTAAAACCTAGTGACACTTGTGTGCTTAAGAGGAGCCACGACTCCCTACCAACGGAACGCAGATCTTTCATAGAGAGGTATTAGAAGTTAGTTTGGAGGATTGTTTTTTTTGAGAAATTCGTGGGAACTTGTCCCTCTAAAGAACCACCCTTACCAACTGTTTTGAAACCCACTTCACCATTTCTATGATAATGGAAACAAGTCGAGCCATAACTAAAAAAAAAAATCTCTTGTGGAGGAATCTAAGGAGCAAATTCAGTAGGTTGTCTCCCTAGCGGAGTTTGGAATTCACAGATAGGTCGCCACTTGGTTCCAAGACAGTTTTGAAGGACTGCCATTTGTCCATCATCTTCTTTTGGGTGTGCGATTTTCTGAGGCTTACCTGCCACTTGCACGAAGGGAAGGATCGACCACGGTGATCACTCTTAGTGTTCATTTATTTCAATGCTGCTATAGATAGGGAGCTGGATGCTTGAGCTGGGGGGTCCTTTTGGTGAATGGCGTTGGGGCGCTCGGCGAACATGAAAAATGGAATAGAGACTTCAATCTCAGGAGTTTTGCATTTCTTAGATGTTTCTCTAAGACGGGATCCGGGTACGATCTCGACATCTTTATAATTTTTATAGAGATTTCAATCCTATGGAGATACGTGTTTTCTTGAGACTATTCTGAACGTGGTAGTTCGTGTTTCCTTACTATCTATTATGCTGAGATCTCTGTTGAATTATGCACATGAGTCAAGAAATGGCAGATCCTAGGTTTAGATCTATACATATTTATATATGCGCTATAATCTTTTTGGTTATTTATATATAATCAAGCTCTATGTTATGTTTAGGCTGATCGCTATGCATATAGCAAATCCTTGATCGTCCTACGATAGGTTCTGTGTTATATATTTTGAAATATAGTCACTCTCTCTCGATAGGATTTCTGTTTATGCTCTGTTCATTGTTGTGGTTGATCTTTGTATGCTCAGCTGAATCGGATGGATTGAAATCGTGGAACCCTAATCTATGTATGTTGAATCTAATTGATTAGAATCGTGGATCCCTGTGAGTTATTTGAAACGCAGATATGTCTTTTACTTCTCATTATTGTATGCTCAGGATCACGTTGAATCAATTTAATTGTGTTGGTACCCTCGGCGCGTTGTACAGCCTTTATGATGTGATCTGAGCCAATTCGTTTCCAGTTGAAGTGTTAGCCAAGCCTAGATCTTTTGTTGTATATATTTTTTTCTGCATCTAAAATGTGATCACAATCCATATCTATCAATCTGTGTTGTTATAGTCATTGCATTGGGGATTAGGTGGATCCCTACATGTCAAAGAGTTTTATTCCATTGATGGTTGCATAACAGTGACCAACTTAACGCAGATGGATCAAATTCTGGGGTTCTCTGCACAATATTGTTGTATTTCAATTTGTATCCTGGTTTTCTCTCTGGTAGTTGATACAGTTGCTGACAGAGTTGAGTTTCTGCTAAAATCAATCACCATCATTAAACGCTGCAAATGGTGGATAGCGGGAAAATCCTTCCCCTTTTTGTGACAGGATTGATTACTACTTTGACTATTATTATTTTTTTACTCTTTTAGATACTGCATTCCATCCTGTTACTAAGCTATTATTCTGCCTTACTGGATCGTAGATCTTATGGAAAACACAGTGATATTTATGTTGTTTAACTTGTTGAAACCAGGGCTCACATCCTTGCTAAGCCTGTATGGAAATGAAACTCTTCCTTGTTGGATCGTAGAGCTATATGGAAATGCAGTAGCATTTCTCTGTGGAGATGTAGGAAGGCGTAGATCATTGTTGCGTTGGTATTTATGTGGTGCAGATCCCTGTATGTTTTATATAACGAATGAAACCATATTGTGGGATTTACGTGGACGTATTAGGGAAGGGATAGCAGAAATGCTAGATCCCAGTTGTTTCCCTGTAATATATATATGTTATATATAATAGAACTCTGTGATTTGCATGGCCGCATTGGGGAAGGGATAGCATAAATGCTAGATCCCAGTTTTAATTCTATGGAACACATATGTTATGTATAGTAAAACTCGGTGTTGGCATGAACCTGTGGACGCATTGAAAAGAGTCTCTGCTTTTCACATTTTGATTTGGAGAATCGACCCATGCCCAGCTACAACTCTGTTATGTTAAAATATAGTGGATGTAGTTCCACTGATCTATGAACATTGTTTGCTTGACAGAAAACTACTTGATTTTTGCATCTCTGTATTATATATTTTTACAACTGAGTTTTCACTTGGAATGGCAATCTACACAGATAGAGGTTGCTTGATCGATATGATCTCTACTTGATTTAAATATCTGCATGCATTGCTTGAAGAAGTTCTTATTTAGATTTCAACCTCTGCGTATTATAGGCTTGGAAAATCCCATAAGAAGATAATGTTATGTGTATGCTCTTGATGAGAGTGGCGATTATTTATGGCGACAACTGTGTCGCAATATGTAATCTCTTTCGAGAAGAATATAGTGGATTATTGAGAATGATCTCCCTCTAGAGGAGAAGCTGGAAGAATAACGACATTGAGTTGCATAATGTATCCCTTGACGTTGAATATTACAAGAATTGACCTGCCTTTGTGGACGTAGCCCAGCCGGGGTGAACCACCCATATCCTTGTCTCGGTTTTGTGTGTTTAAAATTTGGCCTATTGTTTTGTCAATTGGGATGTTGTGTTAAGTTCTTGTGTGTCCACTTCTAGATGTATGAGATAAATTATAAATGTTGCATCTAAATGTATCGGATAAATTATAAAGGTTGTATGTAGATGTATGATAAGTTATAAGTATCATGATTTTTCGGTAGGAAAATCTACTCCAGTTAAATGTATGTAGTAAAAGGATAATAAATCAATAGAAAATGTTACTTGGTGGAATGTTGCAAAGTGTTACATAGGGTTGTTTTTATTTTTCTTTATTATGTGCTGTGAAAAGAAATTTTTTTAATTCACTAAATCCTAACATCATTATTTGGGAGATGTTACATATGGTATCAGAGCCTTAGGTTACAACACTAGGGCCTAATGAGCTCAACATGCGATAATTGAGTATGAATGGTTTTAATTTTTCTAATCAATGGTTTTCGTTTCATTTTGGATGCATGGATTGTACCGGAGGAGGGGAAAATAAATCTCCAAGCTCGACTTCAAGTTTCTTCCACCAGAGCATAGGTTGTAAACACTTGGGCTTATTGAGCTCAATTGGAGAAGAACAAATACAAGTTGGTCAGACTAGAAAGGAGCTGCATTCTATAAACCAAGAATAAAATGTTCACTTCCAAAGAATCGTCAAGGGGTAAGCGACAAAACTTCTTGAAATTGCAAGTAAGTACATATGAGTTATAATTAGAGTATCTATTTGTGAACATTACATAAGTTCATTTGAATGATCTCCTATGGATGACACTAGACGATGAATATCTCCTCCCCTTTAACAATTAGTTTCATTGAATGACAAGAAAGTACTCTTTTAATTAGTTAGATTATTAGAGTTAAGTCCTTATGAAATGGGTACTTGTAAGTAGAGTAAAAGCACGTATTGGAAGTTATCCTAGCTAATTCACAGTGAAGTTTATAGGCTGAGGAAGTCTCCTAATTTGGTTGACCTTAGATAACTAAGTAAACTTGATTGACCTGTAGTCTAGATTTCCAAATATGAAATTAGATGGGAAATGTAAGGCAACTTAGATCTGTTAAAAGATCCATTAAGATCAGCTCAAAAGTAAGTCTGTATGTTAAAAGGTCCATTAAATATTTGATAGTTTGGGTCAGTCTTGGGTTCTGAACGGTGTAAGAAACGATCAAGTTCCGTTTACATATGAGTTACCTTAAATAAGAAAGTTTATAAATTTATAATGAGGTTGACCCTAGTAGTAAAAGCTGTAAAGGTGCAGGTTGCAGGAGGAGTCATTGTGAATTTATATTCCTAGTTATGAGGGAAGCTTAATTATGTGATGTTAAGTTGTTGTTTTACTCCATAAGGAGTATAGTTGGCTAGACTAGGATGTTTGGTTTCCTTTAAACAAAGAAATTAACTTTAATTGGTGTGAAGCTTTCTATGACTAGGAAATTGTGAGACTACAAAGGAGAAAAATGGTTAATAGTCTCCTCACTAATCAATTTCATTCTAGAATGTAATTGTATAGGATAAGCAATTATAATATGATTTTTGGGACATTGAAGCATATACCCTTACATGTAAGTGCAACAAAAGGAAAATGGTTATAATTACATATACATGTGAATATTAATCAGTTAAAGATGAGAATGCATGAGTACTTTTATATATACCTCTTATTTCAGTAATTCTACTAAGATAGACGTAGGAAACAATGAGTAATAGTAATACTTTTTGCTATCCATGTACAACTATATGTTTTCTCAAATTGATTATTTTGTTAAAGGATAGATTATTGGAAACCTAGACCCAACATGAAATAAATACAGATTAGTAGGATGCTGTAATCTTTTGACGTTCTTATGTTGCCACAAAGAATGACTGTTTTTATTTATTATGTGTGGAGGAAAAACAATTGATGACATGGAATTTGCAGGGTAGATCGGAAGTGATCTTTGAGACAATAATCGAGGTATAAGCTTTTATGAAACCAGTAAGAATGATGTTTGAACATATGTTATATATACGATTGTCTTATGATTTAATTACCTTTATACGATTAACACTTTGAATGTTGTGGTCAAGCAAATGTTATTTTTTTTTTTCCACACATCACTGCGTGACACCCATCAATGGGTAAATGTGGGATATATATATCGATTCAAGTATAATACTAATACGTGATGAATACAAGTAAACTAGAACCTCGGCAGATGAAGGTGAGCTATGCGGTCGCTTTTACAAAGGTACATGGTTATCTGTATAAGGTATGTAAGTTTGTTTAAACAATTGGTTATTCCTATATGATGTTAGGGTATACAAAAAGGGTTGTATAACTAAAATAGGAATGGTGTTAAAATAGTGAAAACTAAAGTTTGAGGTTAAATGATCATAATGTCCATAGATCATCATAGAAAGAATGTTATATTATGTTCAAAGCATTATGAGGTCTTATAAGCTAGTTATGTGTAGTAGGAAATGACACTTTAAAGGATCACACATGGATATTTTATTAAGAAAGATGACTTTCGGGTCAAAGGAAGGGATCTTCTTACAATATTTGATTTGTGTATAAAGTGATACTAACAAGTGAAATTTGGCAGATGGTGAAATTCCTGTGAAGCTTGTGAAAATGCAAGAGCATAAATATTATGCATGGTAAAAATCAGGGGATGAGGATTTAAGGTCCACATCGAAATTGTTATTCATTCTTTAAGTTTAATAATTATTGATTGAATAAAGATCTAGACTCACTTGGGTCAGAGTAATCGTATGGTTACAAAATATATATGACGAAATAAATTGATTAAATGGAAAGAGATTTTTCTAGTCTCAAGCAAGGCGGCTTGGGAAAAATAAATTCCGGGACTCAAGCGAGAAGGCTTGAGGGGAATGGTGTAAAGAATGTTGTAATGGCATTGAAATACTCCCTAAAATGAGGGATTGAGCAGCCACTAGGATTCTTGGAGAATCGGCTGGCTGTAAGACCTAGGCAAGCTATAAGAAAATGTATATGTGGGAGGCAGGACGCTGCTTAGTATACATGAAAGAAATGTTTGCTGCGTGAGCACTAAGGTGTTAGGCAAGACATAAAAGAAATGTTTGCTGTGTGAGCACTAAGGTGTTAGGCATGACATGAATGCGATGGTTGTTGCGTGAGCACTAAAAGTGTTAGGCAAGACATGAGAGAAAGGACTGCTGCGTGAGCACTAAGGTGTTAGGCAAGAATTTCCTGGATCAAGTGGATGCTGGTTGTTGATTTAGTCAACAGTATAGAATCATGGAGTGCTAGATTTATCCCATGTATTGCAAGTGATATGTACAGTAAAGAATTCATGATTTATGTTTCCGAGTTTGATTATGAAGTTGATGATAAAGTTTTTTATTATTATTTTTCATTTTCCTTGAAACCCGGTTTTGTAGCCGAAAACTCAGGTTTGATCCATAACGATTTGCGAGAAATTTTTGAAAGACCAGAAAGGGTCAGAATAGAGATGACGAAACAAGTGAACTGCTAAAAGTATGAACACCGAGGACGGTGTTAATTTTAAAGGGGAGGAGGATGTAATATCCCTCCTTGTATCCCTATTAGATATATAAATGCATATTGTTGCAAAAGAAAATTATCTTATCCCCACGATCTCTTAAAGAATAAACTGATGAAGTTGACACTTACTCTTTAGTAATGGTCGCAAATTAATTATTTTACCTTTAAAGAAGATTATATATATATATATATATATATATATATATATATATATATATATATATATAAGCCACTTCTAGTATGTAATGGAAGGAGGATGTCATTAAGGAATAACAACCGTCAAGGAAGGAAGAAGGCGGAATAACTCCGAGTAGGATGTCCTCGAGACTTTTTAGGAAGTTGTCTCCATAGTGGAGCTCTCGGCTGCCATAGTGAAGCACTCTAAGCCCATGATTGAGAAAGTATTTGAGAACCACTCCCACTAATCGAGGAAAATATTCCTTTAGGGTGCTACCACTACTAAAACCTGGTGACACTTGTGTGCTTAAGAGGAGCCATGACTCCCTACCAACGGAACGCAGATCTTTCATAGAGAGGTATTAGAAGTTAGTTTGGAGGATTGTTTTTTTTGAGAAATTCGTGGGAACTTGTCCCTCTAAAGAACCACCCTTACCAACTGTTTTGAAACCCACTTCACCATTTCTATGATAATGGAAACAAGTCGAGCCATAACTAAAAAAAAAAATCTCTTGTGGAGGAATCTAAGGAGCAAATTCAGTAGGTTGTCTCCCTAGCGGAGTTTGGAATTCAAAGATAGGTCGCCACTTGGTTCCAAGACAGTTTTGAAGGACTGCCATTTGTCCATCATCTTCTTTTGGGTGTGCGATTTTCTGAGGCTTACCTGCCACTTGCACGAAGGGAAGGATCGACCACGGTGATCACTCTTAGTGTTCATTTATTTCAATGCTGCTATAGATAGGGAGCTGGATGCTTGAGCTGGGGGGTCCTTTTGGTGAATGGCGTTGGGGCGCTCGGCGAACATGAAAAATGGAATAGAGACTTCAATCTCAGGAGTTTTGCATTTCTTAGATGTTTCTCTAAGACGGGATCCGGGTACGATCTCGACATCTTTATAATTTTTATAGAGATTTCAATCCTATGGAGATACGTGTTTTCTTGAGACTATTCTGAACGTGGTAGTTCGTGTTTCCTTACTATCTATTATGCTGAGATCTCTGTTGAATTATGCACATGAGTCAAGAAATGGCAGATCCTAGGTTTAGATCTATACATATTTATATATGCGCTATAATCTTTTCAGTTATTTATATATAATCAAGCTCTATGTTATGTTTAGGCTGATCGCTATGCATATAGCAAATCCTTGATCGTCCTACGATAGGTTCTATGTTATATATTTTGAAATATAGTCACTCTCTCTCGATAGGATTTCTGTTTATGCTCTGTTCATTGTTGTGGTTGATCTTTGTATGCTCAGCTGAATCGGATGGATTGAAATCGTGGAACCCTAATCTATGTATGTTGAATCTAATTGATTAGAATCGTGGATCCCTGTGAGTTATTTGAAACGCAGATATGTCTTTTACTTCTCATTATTGTATGCTCAGGATCACGTTGAATCAATTTAATTGTGTTGGTACCCTCGGCGCGTTGTACAACCTTTATGATGTGATCTGAGCCAATTCGTTTCCAGTTGAAGTGTTAGCCAAGCCTAGATCTTTTGTTGTATATATTTTTTTCTGCATCTAAAATGTGATCACAATCCATATCGATCAATCTGTGTTGTTATAGTCATTGCATTGGGGATTAGGTGGATCCCTACATGTCAAAGAGTTTTAGTCCATTGATGGTTGCATAACAGTGACCAACTTAACGCAGATGGATCAAATTCTGGGGTTCTCTGCACAATATTGTTGTATTTCAATTTGTATCCTGGTTTTCTCTCTGGTAGTTGATACAGTTGCTGACAGAGTTGAGTTTCTGCTAAAATCAATCACCATCATTAAACGCTGCAAATGGTGGATAGCGGGAAAATCCTTCCCCTTTTTGTGACAGGATTGATTACTACTTTGACTATTATTATTTTTTTACTCTTTTAGATACTGCATTCCATCCCGTTACTAAGCTATTATTCTGCCTTACTGGATCGTAGATCTTATGGAAAACACAGTGATATTTATGTTGTTTAACTTGTTGAAACCAGGGCTCACATCCTTGCTAAGCCTGTATGGAAATGAAACTCTTCCTTGTTGGATCGTAGAGCTATATGGAAACGCAGTAGCATTTCTCTGTGGAGATGTAGGAAGGCGTAGATCATTGTTGCGTTGGTATTTATGTGGTGCAGATCCCTGTATGTTTTATATAACGAATGAAACCATATTGTGGGATTTACGTGGACGTATTAGGGAAGGGATAGCAGAAATGCTAGATCCCAGTTGTTTCCCTGTAATATATATATGTTATATATAATAGAACTCTGTGATTTGCATGGCCGCATTGGGGAAGGGATAGCATAAATGCTAGATCCCAGTTTTAATTCTATGGAACACATATGTTATGTATAGTAAAACTCGGTGTTGGCATGAACCTGTGGACGCATTGAAAAGAGTCTCTGCTTTTCACATTTTGATTTGGAGAATCGACCCATGCCCAGCTACAACTCTGTTATGTTAAAATATAGTGGATGTAGTTCCACTGATCTATGAACATTGTTTGCTTGACAGAAAACTACTTGATTTTTGCATCTCTGTATTATATATTTTTACAACTGAGTTTTCACTTGGAATGGCAATCTATGCAGATAGAGGTTGCTTGATCGATATGATCTCTACTTGATTTAAATATCTGCATGCATTGCTTGAAGAAGTTCTTATTTAGATTTCAACCTCTGCGTATTATAGGCTTGGAAAATCCCATAAGAAGATAATGTTATGTGTATGCTCTTGATGAGAGTGGCGATTATTTATGGCGACAACTGTGTCGCAAGATGTAATCTCTTTCGAGAAGAATATAGTGGATTATTGAGAATGATCTCCCTCTAGAGGAGAAGCTGGAAGAATAACGACATTGAGTTGCATAATGTATCCCTTGACGTTGAATATTACAAGAATTGACCTGCCTTTGTGGACGTAGCCCAGCCGGGGTGAACCACCTATATCCTTGTCTCGGTTTTGTGTGTTTAAAATTTGGCCTATTGTTTTGTCAATTGGGATGTTGTGTTAAGTTCTTGTGTGTCCACTTCTAGATGTATGAGATAAATTATAAATGTTGCATCTAAATGTATCGGATAAATTATAAAGGTTGTATGTAGATGTATGATAAGTTATAAGTATCATGATTTTTCGGCAGGACAATCTACTCCAGTTAAATGTATGTAGTAAAAGGATAATAAATCAATAGAAAATGTTACTTGGTGGAATGTTGCAAAGTGTTACATAGGGTTGTTTTTATTTATCTTTATTATGTGCTGTGAAAAGAAATTTTTTTAATTCACTAAATCCTAACATCATTATTTGGGAGATGTTACAAACTACGCTTTATATGGTGCTTGGACATCTTCTCTACCTGTGCCTGATTTTGGAACCGAATTCTCCTTTTGTGGTAATCATTTTATGATTACCAAGTCTAATATAGATGCTGCAAATCTTGGGTTGTTTATCCTTTCACTTGTGCTCGCTCCTCCCGAACAGTTAGTAGCACTTATGCCATTTTTCGGTCCTATCTATTGTCGATTTGATTACTTGAATATTGTTAAATACAAGCACATCATTTCCATGTATAGTATGTGCATGAATGGTTATGTTTCTAGAAACTTTAATAGGAAGAATCTATTGTATATAGATGGTTTTCCACGCACTCATGGGAACATTGCAGGGTTCATAAATAGTTCTATGTTCTCTTTATTTTCTCCAAATTTTTCATTTGAGGAACACTTCAATGACCAGGAGTTCTTTATGAAAAGGAAAGCGTCCATATTTGTTGTTGTACATGCAATACCTAGTTTGTCTCCTGGTGACGAGTTGCTAATAAAATACAACTTCTGTAGACCACGAACCGCTCATCAGAGATGCCTTGCATTGGGATTTCCTTTAGACGTTCCCTTGGGGCATAATACAAAAAACATTTGATTAATTATATTTGTTAATTTTCAATGGATTCATGTTAATGTATTACTCAGTTTGAAATTATGTTTTATAAATTGTTAATTTAATTTATAAATTCAATTTGAAAATGTGTTGCTCAATTTTTAATTTTCATATTTAATGTGGAATTGATGTTAATTTATCGCTCAATCTGAACGTCTGCTTTATAAATTGTTTGCATCTTAACATTTTCTATTGGAAGTGATTCCCGTGCTTCTGTAATAATTCTTTTCTATAATGCTAGATCAAACCAATTGCATTTTGCTTACTAACATCATTGATGTAAGGTTCAATATTTTTGAAATAAGGATTTTGATGATGAGCGACCCGCCTACCATCTTCCGTTTCACCCCAATACAATGTCAAATCGATAGAAGGCTGGAAAAAGAGCGCAAATTGGAGAGGAATAATACCAAGCATGGTTGAATCAACCACCTATTCAATTTCCATTGCGTCCATCCTCACTATTCAGGAATCCCTATAGTAATAGTAGTTCTTCACATGTTGGCAATGGAGGCAAAGAAGTAGAGGTTGGTATGGACAAGTTATCATGACAAAGGAGTTCCATGGATGCAATGTTGTTCCATGCATTCCAAGACAATGAGATAGGGGATGACGCTCATATTACTAAAGCCTTCTTTGAAAGCCTTAAATCGGCTTCTACCACACCTCTATTTGGATCTGTCCAGTCAAATTATACACAGTTGGGGACAACAATGTTACTATACAATTTAAAAGCAAATTATGGCATATTAGATGCATGTTTCTCGACAATGTTGAGGTAACTAACCATCAACTACATTATATTTTAAGGAATCGAGTGACACAATCATCATTGAAAATGGTCGATTTTATGAACGTTAAATGACATTGTACATTTGTATTTCCCACTAAATGTAGGTTATTCAAAGATAAGGTACTTCCGAATGATAATGTATTTCCCGACAGTTGCACAGAGGCAAAAAAATGTTGAAAATGTTGGGTGTAGAGTACATATCTTATCATGCATGCCCCAATGATTGTATTCTATATAGAGGTGAATATGCAGACAAGGAGATATGTCCAAAATGTGGCCATGACAGATACAAAGAATCAAATAACAAGGCTAAAGCACATGGTCCTCCTCATAAGATATTGAGGAACATGCCTATAATCCCAAGGATTCAAAGGCTCTTTCATTGCAAAGAATTAGCTATGTTGTAGGGATGGAATGCATTGAACCGAAGCGAGGAAGGAGTTATGTTATTTCCAATAGATTCAATAGACATGAATCATATAGAGGATACATGGCCCGATAAATTAAAGGATGATGTACGTAGCCTCCTATTGAGCATAGCCATTGATGGAGTCAATCCACATTCCCAACCAAACAAAATCTATACTCTTTGGCATGTACTAGTGATCAATAACAATGTCCCCCCATGGTTTTCCATGAAAAATGAACATCTTATGTTGGATATTATAGCCCCTGGTAAAAGAAAAGCAAAGAATATGGGTGTTTACCCACAACCATTAATCGATGAATTCAAGGAATTATGGGAAGGGATATAGGTATATGATGTGTCGAGACCCATCCCATCACAGAGGAGTTTTACACTGTATGGCATATGTGCATACACCACACATGATTATCTGGGGTTAGGTGTTTTCTCAGGTAAATATGTTGTTTTATTTGTTTTTATATTCAAAGCAATAATTTTTGACATATTTAATTCAGTGTGGTTGTCTTCAACTTCAACACTAACGTGCTCTCTTTACTATAACATCGTAGGTCTTGTAACACAAGGTTATTATGGATGTAAATGTTGTGGACATTCTATGAAGTCTAAGTGGTCCAAATACATAGGAAATTCAATGTACAACTTCTCTAGGGTATTCCTCCTAGAAAACCACTCTTATAGAAGAGCAAAATATGCTTTCAGTGGTAAACAAGAGAAAACCCAAAGGCTTGAAGTAACGACACCAGCTAACTGGCTTAGGGCATATGGAAGAGAGAAGGAGAAGGAATACATAGATATGTTCAATTCAAATGTGCAACCTGTGATTGTTGATCTTGAATTCTTCAACACCTATGTTGAGAAAATGCCCGCAAGGATGGAAAGGAATATTTTATGAGCTCCCATATTGGGAGCATCTTAAGATTTACCACTTACTAGATCCCATGCATATATTTAAAAATGTTTCATGTTCTTTGTGGAGTCATATATCATCCCAAAAAAAGTGCCAAGATGAAAGTCAGGAAAGACCTTATTTCTTCAAATACTAAAAAGAAGCATTGGCCAAGATAAGAAAATAGAGGAGAGGCTGGCCCCTCTTTTTCATTTAAAAAAGGCAACGTCCCATGGATTTTGAAGAAATATGATCTTAATTTGGAAAAATAAGTTATATTGGGCGTGAAGGCACCTTATTTTTATGGGTCTACTCTACGACGTTGCTTCACTACGTCAGACAAATTTTTTTTGGGTTTGAAATCAAATGACCATCTCAACCTTCTAAGGGTACATATAATGCCAAAAAATGGTTATTACTATTTATTTATATATTTTTTCACAGACTTTAAAATGCAATTAACTTTTTGTGTTTACTTTGTAGTGTCATTATCCGTTGTTCATGTGTGGGTGTGTGAACCATGGCTTTCCTGATGACCTGTGGCGTGCCATATCTAGATTATATGCATTTGTACGATGAATCACATCAAAGGAGATTTACATCGCTAGCATTCCACAGTGGCGTGAATAGATAGATGAGATTGTTTGTATGTTTGAGAAGGAACTGCCATTGAGTTTCATGGACTTGCAGGTTCATGTTCTAATTCACCTAGTCGATGAGGTTGAATTAGTCGGGGTGGTCTTCTGTTGCTGGATGTTCTTCTTAGAGAGGTTCATGAAAAAAGTGAAGGGATTTGTTCAACAAAGGGAAAAAACCGAGGGGTCTATGGCAGATGGGTACATAGTATATGAGTCGTTCTATTATGCTAGTAAGT
Organism: Larix kaempferi; assembly: GCA_027924585.1. Lineage (NCBI taxonomy): Eukaryota > Viridiplantae > Streptophyta > Pinopsida > Pinales > Pinaceae > Larix > Larix kaempferi. The sequence goes on from BSBM01000636.1 coordinate 7,922,465, forward strand.
ACATCAAGCAAATCGATGGCACACCAGGCTCAGTGATTTGGGATGATGAACGTGATGAGGACATAAGGGAAGGAGAGGTACTGGAAATGAATGGAAAAAGGCGCATGATAAAGAGTAAGTCACTTATCTTTCGATCTTCAATTTTCCACATAGTAACTATTCACAACAAAATTCAAAGTCTATATTTGTTCCCATACGTACTGAATGTGGTTTTGTTTCCATGAATACAACAACAAATTTAGAAATTGATGCAATCAATAAATTCATTCTTTACAACGCGGAGGAAACATAGTCGTGGGTCACATTGTATGAAGAGAAGAGGAGGAAATGAGACATTGACATAAAATAATTCAGGTGTTTGCACAGTAGAAGCATGCCTTTCCATTTCATTTAAAAGAAAATATGCCAATGATTTGTCCCATCAGTTGGGTTGCATACCAAGTCAAAGAGAAATATGGTGCATCCGGTCGTTATCCTCCTTAAGAGGAGGATGCGCTAAACATTGGGATTGGGTGCAGCAACTCGGTAATAAAATATTTATGTACATAATTTCTAACTTTATAATGCAACTTTGAATTATAACATCTATGTTTAATATATTAATGGTTGGGTTAAATATAGACATATGACATCATCATTTGTTAACTTTTCTTACAGGTGCATTCGTTCCCATCTATGTGGGATTATGGACATCATTTTCGCAATGAGGATGTTAATGATGGGCGTGTTACACAAGACTATGGAGTGGAAGTTGAGTTCGACCAATCTAGTCGTGCTAGCCACCAAGATCGAAACTTGGTAGGAGGGATGTTGGGTTATGTCGGAAAGATACAAGAGATCATTCAATTGGACTTCTCATCTTTCCAATGTGTTATTTTTAGGTGCAGGTGGTGGGACACATTCAACATGAATAATGTAAAGGAAGATCGTGATAGTGGGTTGATATGTATCAACTCTAGAAAGATGTGGGATGAAATTAAGGAGCCTTATGTTTTCCCAAAACACTGCAACCAAGTGTTCTTTCACCTGGATCTGTTGGATAGAGATTGGTGGTTCATATTAAGACACGACCCTAGATCTAAACATGTTTCTAAGAACAATAGTGTTATCATGAAAACCGAGGAAGATAATGAGGGTGATGGCAATGGAGAGTGATATGTACATGTTTTATTTCGTCATTTACAGTTTGAGATATTATTTTGTTACTGTTATCTTTGATTGTCTAATTATATTGTTTATTTTTCATTTTATGATAGTGGAAATGGAAAGTTGAGATGATGTGTTTAAACAATTTTAGTTGGTTAAAAACCAATTATATGATGCTAAATATGGTTTATGTTTATGAAGTAATTTATGATTATATAGAATTATTATATGTCATTGTCCAAATTACTCATATTATGTTTTCTGTATAAATATAAATACACCATGAAAAACAACTTTCCTGACTTGAAGGTGGTCTCAAATTTCTATATTGATATTTCAGTGCTTGTATTTTATGATGTTTTTGTTATAAATAATGTTAAGAATTATAATTGCATTAATTTATAACATGTGTTAGAATGTAATGATTTTTATTATTATATGATTTGATTAAATTCATTTTTTGTTATAATGTAATGCTTTTTGATGTTATTTGTATTTATAATGTTAACTCCAACATAGAAAATGACACATTTGTAACCTTGATGGAGATTTAAAATTCAACAATTTTTTTAGTAGTGTTGATCTCTAAAATGACTTAATTTATGGCTTTGATAACAATGCAATTTACATCAAAATTTAAGGTGCTCTCTAATTTCTCCATCAATATTTGAATGTTTGTATTTCATGATGTTTTTGTTATAAATAATGCTAAGAATTATAAGTGCACCATTAATTTATGACATTTTTGTTAGAATGTAATGCCTTTTTATTATATGATTCAATTAAATTGAATTTTTGTTATACTATAATGTTTTTCGATTTTTTTTATTGTATTTATAATGTTAACTCCAACATAGAAAATGACAAGTTAGTGTTGAGCTCTACAATGACTTAATTCATGTCCTTATAAAAATGAAATGTACAACAAAAGGTGCTCTATGATTTCTCCATGCTTTCTCCATCAATATTTGAATGATTGTATTTCATGATGTTTTTGTTATAAATAATGATAATAATTATAATTGCATTAATTTATGACTTTTATGTTAGAATGTAATGGTTTTTTGTTATATGATTTGGTTAAATTGAATTTTTGTTATAATGTAATGTTTTTTAATTGTATTTGTAATGTTAACTCCAACATAGAAAATGACACGTTTGCAACCTTGATGGAGAATGAGAATCCAACAATTGTTTTACTAGTGTTCAGTTCTACAATGAATTAATTTATGGCCTGACTTAATTTATGGCCTTGATAACAATGAAATGTACAAGATTCAAATCATAATATGTGTTCAGTTCAAGTTGTAAGAACATAATAAAATGGTGCTTGTGCAAGAATGTTACTAGTCACATGAATTTGGAAACCAGAGCCATGACATGTTAGTTATTTTGTACTGGAAAAAATACAATTCGCTGCAGCCATTAGAAAGAATAATATTCAATTCAACTGGAAAATCATAAACAGTCTTGCAGATCTTAAAGGTAAGTCAGGTTAGCCAGTTCTACCAGAATTTCTCCCTTTATGTCAATTGCATAGGTTTTCATGCAAGCAAGAAGGAGGCTAATGGGTTAGGATACTTGAATTTTGCAATTATGTTTTGAAAAGAGGCCACTCTGGGCTTACATCTAAAATCAATGATGGCCATTTCATGCTCACTGGAAGTGTAAGAGTGCATTGAATTTAATTTAATAACCTTACAAAAATCGAACTGGAATATTGAAGATATGTTTTTACATTTGTGTAATATGGCAAGTGTTTCCACTGTTGGAGGTGCAATCACACTTAAAGGCAGGATTCATGGATTTATCGGTAATTTACGTACTATCAGTAGCTCGTCCAGTGCATGGATCTCCAGTAAGGTTCAATGGAGTTTTCGATGTATTTGAATCTATACTGGTACTCCACTTCCGAGCAAGTGAATTTAATACAGTAACTGTCACTAAGAAAAGGAAATGAATTGGTCAACAAACAAATTATTGATAAAAATAGAAGACATGAGAATGCTTGCAGCCTGTGGTATTATTTTGTTCCGTGGTTACCTTCTTTTGGGTCTGTGATGTCCGCTGCTTGAGCTTGATGAAACGAAGTAACACAACGAGCAATGATAAGAAAAGTGCAGAGAAACCAAATCGAGGAAGACATTTGAAGCTTAAACATGAATAGTGATGGAAATATCTAGGCATAGTGATGAAAGGCATTAAGTTCGCTTAGGGCTTGAGAGAAAAGCCTGGAAGTTATGCTAAGCTTGAGACCGGTATATATTGGAAAAAAACTTATTATCATTTTAGAAAACAAATCTATCAAAAGATCAATTCCTTTTGTCTATTTCAATCTAAAGCTCAACCGTACATTTTGTAAAGAAAAATGTTTTTGTGTTTATTCTTACAAGAGATATAAACAAGCTCTTTTGGCTATCCATTTAAAGCAAGTTTGATATATGCGGCTACCGTGAACAATTTTTTTTAATTATCTAGGATTATGCTTGGTGACAAGGTTTCATTGGATGTAGATCAAGTATGGTGGCTCATTATCTTATTTTATTTTAAGCGATAGCTACCACTATCTCATGAAATATTTGTATGCGTTTTCATGGCACTTACATGTGTTGAAATCGCCACAGTATTGACTTCAACAAAATATTTCTTACTTGACTACCATCAACATGATGACAACTACATGTAAGTTACTATTAATGGATTAATACATGTGTTCATAAGTTTAATTTTCTTACTTTTTGAGCCCTTGATACATGGAAATTTAAATATTTGTCATCATCCCATGGAGAGGGCGCTCATTATTTATTGCAAATGTGACCCTTGCAAATATGGAGTTTAGATTTATTTGTGTCCTTATTGTGTCGGGAAGAAGTACTTTCATTCATAAAATATTAGAGTTAATAAAATATTATGTTGAACATATTAGCATTGAATATTAGAATTATTAATATGCATAAGTGAATTTCAAGTAACTTAATTAATTTAAATTAGATAAATATATATAAATATTGAACTTCCATAACTTATCTCTGAAGTTATAACTTTCACAACTTTTTGTATATAGTATTTATGTTTTAATTAAATAATATATTCTATGTGATATATATATATATAAAAGTATGTTTATTAAATAGTATTTGTTTTATGTTTATATTAATTAATTTAATGTCATGTTAGTTTAATGTTTAGTTTTGTTTAACAACTAGCCATGCCATCTCCACAAAACTAAGTGGTTGTCTACACCTATCCACGTCCACCGACCACATTAATATAATAAAAAATAAACATATTAACATAATAATTAATTAAAAAACTATCTCATTAAAGGATGCTCAACCAATCTAACATTTATAAACTTCCATTGTGCATATGCATATAGCTGACCATATTTAAACCAAGATAAATATACATGACCAAAAATGTCTTCAAAGGACCAATTTACCAATTGCTGTATAAGCGTTGCATCGCATAATATTGCTATTCATAACACGTATACACTTATAGTTAAAAGTATAAAAAGGAACTTGATTTAGCAATTGTGATATCAAGCGTCACATAATATTGTTATTCACATAAAGTTTTAGATTGGCTTGCGACATTCCTCCATGTTTATTTAACAATCTAAAATTCAACTTTTCAATGTTTTTTGAAGGTTTTCCAAAGGTTTTGTCACATTGCGGTGTTCATTAAGTGCCATGTTTGATTACGACATTGCTCCATGGTTTTGTCACATTGTGACATTTATGTTGCATTATGACATTAATTTATTGCTTATAATAACTCAAGTATTGCATCGCATAATATTATTTATCAAAAAATCTTGATGGTAAATACATTGTTTTATAGTTTATAACTTAAAAAAATGAATACAATTATTTATAAAAAAATCTTAATGCTAAAAACATTGTTTTATAATTTATAACTTAAAAAATTGAATGCAATTGTTTATAAAAAACTCTATCAAGTTTAGGCTTTTCACAAATTTTACTAATGCTAAAATAAAACAATGTAATGTTTTTATAGTTTATAACTTTAAAAAATGAATGCAATTGTTTTTGATTCGTGAATAACACATTGAAATTCTACATAAAGATATAAAATCAAAATGATTTATGTATGACCAACTACAATTAAGTTTCAAATGCTATTTATCAAAATATATAAAGATATAAATGGAGAGATGTTAGAGATGAGTTCATTGGACTCTTTGAATCATTTCATATTATTTAGTTAATTAGTAATTAATATTAATATAATAGAAAATAAACATATTAAAAAGAATATGCCTAATGTATATAATGAATAGTATTAGAGATATCTAACATTATGATATATGGGAAAAACATTTTAAGACATCGCAATGTGCCAAAAACCATACATATAAATATTTTCTAATCGACTATAATATAATAATTAATTAAAAAAATCTCATTAAATGATGCTCAATCCATCTAACATTCATAAACTTCCATTGTGCAGATGCATATAGATGACCATATTTAAAACAAGATGAATATACATGACCAAAAATGCCTACAAAGGACCAATTTACCAATTGTGGTATAAGCGTTGCATCGTATAGTATTGTTATTCATAGTATGTGTACACTTATAGTTAAAAGTATAAAAAGGAACTTGATTTAGCAATTGCGATATCAAGCATCACATAATATTGTTATTCACATAAAGTTTTAGATTGGCTTGTGAAATTCCTCCATGTTTATGTAACAATCTAAAATTCAACTTTTCAATGTTTTTCGAAGGTTTTCCAAGGGTTTTGTCACATTGCGGTGTTCATTAATTGTCATGTTTGATCGTGACATTGCTCCATGGTTTTGTTGCACTTTCTCCATGGTTTTGTCGCATTGTGACATTTATGTTGCATTATGACATCTACTTTATTGACTTATATCAAGTGCTGCTTCGCATAATGTTTTTATTCATAAGTCAGGTGTTGCATCGCATAATATTGTTATTCATAATATCTATACAGTTTTTTATATGGAATTGAAATGTTTTGCAAGGGTTTTGTCCCATTTTGAAATTGTGACATTTATGTTGACAATGCAATGAGACATAAATTCATTAATGTTTATGTCACACTTTACTTATGTCGGATTGAGACATTAATAAATTGTTATGTCACATTTTAGGTTTTGTCACAATCTGAAATTCAATTTTTTAATGTTCCTACAAGGTTTGTAAGGGATTTGTCACATACTATAGGGTTATGTCGGCTTGGGACATTAATCAATTGTTATGCCACATTTTAGGTTTAGGTGCATTGTGACATTCATCAAGTTTTATGTTGGATTGCGACATTCCTCCATGTTTAGGTCACAATTTGAAATTCAATTTTTCATGTTCCTAGAATGTTTTGCAAGGGTTTTGTCGCATACTATATGGTTATGTCAGCTTGGGACATTAATCAATTGTTATGTCACATTTTAGGTTTTGCTGCATTGTGTCGTTCATCAAGTTTTATATTCGATTGCAACATTCCTCCATGTTTATGTCACAATCTAAAATTTAAATTTTTAATGTTCCTCAAAGGTTTTGCAAGGGTTTTTCCACATTGCGACGTTCATCAAGTGCCATGATCGATTACGAAATTCCTCCATGGTTTTGTCGCATTGGGACATATATGTTGCATTATGACATCTAATTTATTGACTTACATCAACTTAATGATTTTCAACAAGGTTGAAATGGAATTGTATTTTTTTCAAGGGTTTTGTTGCATTGTGACGTTTATGTTGACAATGCAATGCAGCATAAATTCATTAATGTTTATGTCACGGTTTACTTGTGTCATCTTGAGACATTAATTAATTGTTATGTCATGTTTTAGGTTTTGTCACAATTTGAAATTCAAATTTTCAATATTCCTACAAGGTTTTGCAAGGGTTTTGTCACATACTATAGGGTTATGTCTGCTTGGATCATTAATCAATTGTTATGTCACATTCTAGGTTTTGTCGCATTATGACGTTCATAAAATTTTATGTTGGATTGCAACATTCCTCCATTTTCATATCACAATATTAAATTAATTTTTTAAATGTCCCTATAAGTTTTTGCAAGGGTTTTGTCACATACTATATGGTTATGTCTGCTTGGGTCATTAATCGATTGTTATGTCACATTTTAGGTTTTGTCACATTGTCACATTCATCAAGTTTTATGTTGGATTATGTCATTCCTCCATGTTTATGTCGCAATCTGAAATTCAATTTTTTAATGTTTCTTGAAGGTTTTGCAAGGGTTTTGTCACATACTATAGGGTTATGTCGGCTTGGGACATTAGCCAAATTTTATGTTAGGTTTTAGGTTTTTCCGCATTATGACGTTCATAAAGTTTTATGTTGGATTGCGACATTCATCCACAGTTATGTCGCATTGTGACACAATTGTTATGTCACATTTTAGATTTTGTTGCATTATGATGTTCATCAAGTTTTATGTTGGATTGCAACATTCCTCCATTTTCAGATCAAATCTTAAATTAATTTTTTTAATGTCCCTAGAATATTTTGCAAGGTTTTTGTCACATACTATATGGTTATGTCTGCTTGGGTCATTAATCGATTGTTATGTCACATTTTAGGTTTTGTCACAATGTGACGTTCATTAAGTTTTATGTTGGATGATTTAATTCCTCCATGTTTATGTTCCAATCTGAAATTCAATTTTTTAATGTTCCTTGAAGGTTTTGCAAGGGTTTTGTCACATACTATAGGGTTATGCCGGCTTGGGACATTAATCAAATGCTATGTCAAGTTTTAGGTTTTGTCTCATTGTGACGTTGATAAAGTTTTATGTTGGATTGCGACATTCCTCCAATGTTATGTCGCATTGTGACATTTATGTTGCATTATGAAATCTACTTTATTGATTTATGTCACTTAATGATGTTAATCAAGGGAAATTTCACATTGTGATGTTTACAACGGTAATGCAAGGCAACATAAATTCATTAATGTTAAATGTTGGCATTCATTTTAAGGGTTATGTCACATTGTGACATTCAACAAGAGTTATGTCGCAATGCAATGATGTCTCCTGAAGATGTCATTCATGAATGGTTATTTCACATTGTGACAACATTCATCAAAGGTTATGTTGGAATAAGATGTTTATGTTGACAATGTAATGCAACACAAATTCATTAATATTAAATATTGTCATTCATTAAAGGTTATGTTGCATTATGTCATTCATCAAGGGCTATGTCGCATTGCGATGTTTATGTCAAATTCATCGGTTCACACATTAATCAAGTGTTATGTCATGTTTTACCTATGCCATCTTGGGACATAAATCAATTGTTATGTCACTTTCTGGCTAAGTTTCTCAATGAATTTGACACGTTATGATGTTCAACAAGGGCTATATGGAATTGCAATTTTTTGCAAGGGTTTTGTTAGATTGCAACTTTCATCAAGTTTTATGTTGGATTGTGACATTCATC